>JAZHRO010000003.1:25140000-25740000 GCA_037157565.1 Thalassia testudinum
CCAAAAATACCCAGATCCTATGGATGCCTATCCATCCCCCCATGCCAAACGATGCTATGTCCTCATATGCATGTAGGGTAGGGTAGAGGAAGGACAAAAGATCGGGTAACGAGAGCTGAGGTGCAGGGTATACAGTAGGGTGGTAGGGTGGGTGGATGGTGGGTGGTGAAGTGAAAAGTGAAGTGAACGTGACAGTGGCAGAGTGTTGTTGGGGTGCCTCTCAACGAGCGCTGAATTTAACGTCCCCAGCTGGACTCAGAAAGAGTCACAACATTAGTTACCCTCCAGCAGGTCAACAGTTTCTCCAACAGGGGCAGGTTCATGAGTAAAATAGGGTTTCAAATGCTACCCATTGACCTTAAATTTATGCCCAGATTTGGGATCTTCAATCTCAACGGCCCCGTTGGGAAATGGTCTAGAGACCTGGAAAGGACCAGTCCATTTGGACTTTAGTTTCCCAGGAAAGAATTTGAGCTTGGTGTTGTAGAGCCAAACTTGCTGAGATGGCTCAAATTCCTTCCGCCGAATACGGCTGTCGTGAAAAGCCTTAGTGCATTGCTTGAAAGTTAAGGCAGAATCATGGGCCTCACGACGGAGCTCTTCCAGCTCCTGGAGTTGGAGTTTCCTTCCTCGACCAAATAGGTCTGGGTCGAGGTTACAATGGCGAACCGCCCAATAAGTGCGGTGCTCCAACTCCACTGGCAAATGACAAGGCTTCCCATAAACGATTCTATAAGGAGACATACCAAGGGGAGCCTTGAAGGCGGTTCGATACGCCCAAAGTGCATCAATCAGCTTGTCGGACCAATCCTTACGGTCAGGCCAAACTGTTTTCTGGAGAATTTGCTTGATTTTCCGATTCGACACCTCTGCCTGGCCGTTCTTCTGAGGATGATACGGGGATGAGATATGATGGTGAACTTCGTATTTCCTCAGAAGTGCCTGAAAAGAAGCATGGGTAAAGTGGCTTCCTCCATTCGAGATAATGGCTCGAGGGATCCTAAAGTGCACAAAAATGTGGTCTTTGACAAATCGAGTGGATATAACATGGTCAGCATGGCATGTGGGAATACCTCGATCCATTTCAAAACATAATCAACAGCCATGAGAATGAATTCGAAGCCGTTGGAAGGAGGAAAGAGACCCATGAAATCAATTCCTCAAATGTCGAAGATTTTCGCAGATAGGATGGGTTGCAAGGGCATCATGTCACGACGTGACATTGACCCTAACGACTGGCACCTAGTGCAATGTTTAGCATAATTGTGTGCATCCTGGTGAAGGGAGGGCCAAAAGAAACTGCACTGCAACACCTTGGCTGTAGTTTTCCTCCCAGAGAAATGGCCTCCGCAGGCCTGATCGTGGCAGAAGGATAGCACACTGGGGAATTCACTGTCAGGAATACAGCGACAGATGATTTGATCAGCACCTATTGAAAAAAGAAGTGGATTATCCCAGAAATAATACTTTGCTTCCGCCATGAGACGCTTGCGCTGGTTTTTAGGCCAGCCACGTGGAAGGGATCCAGAAGTAAAGTAATTGGCAATGTCGGCATACCAAGGTCCACTTGCCACATTAATTGCCAATAGGTGCTCATCAGGAAAAATCTCATTAATTGGCAGAGTTAGTCCAATATGGTCAGGGTCCAGTCTAGAAAGATGATCAGCCATAACATTCTGGGCTCCGGCCTTATTGCGAATCTCAATGTCAAATTCTTGGAGCAGAAGGATCCAACGAATCAGTCTAGGCTTGGCATCCTTCTTATGCATGAGATGCCGAATGGCCGCGTGATCAGTGAAAACAATAACGTGTGAGCCCAGAAGGTAAGAGCAGAATTTCTCCAGCCTAAAGACGACCGCCAGTAGTTCTTTCTCAGTGGTAGTATAATTACACTGGGCCTCGTCCAATGTCTTATTGGTGTAGTACACCACAAAGGGGTGTCTATCGCGTCTTTGTCCCAGGATGGCTCCGACTGCAAGGTCGGAAGCGTCACACGTGAGTTCAATGTCGAGGGACCAATCAGGTGGCTGGAGAATAGGGGCCTTGGTGACAGCATTACACAGCTGCGTGAATTCTCGTATGCAGTCGGGGCCCATATCGAAGGGTACGTCAGTCGATAGGAGATGAGTTAAAGGTCAAGAACTCTTGGAGAAATCTTTGATGAATCGCCTATAGAAACCGACGTGTCCTAGGAAGGAGTGGATTTGTTTGACAGAGCCAGGCACAGGTAAATCAGCAATTACATCAAGCTTAGCTCTGTCAACCTCGATACCCCTATCGAAGATGATATGCCCGAGAACAATTCCCTCGTGTACCATAAAATGACTTTTTTCCTAGGAAAGCATGAGGTTTACATCAATACATGTCCTAAGGATGCAAGTCAGGTTGGCAAGACAGTCATCAAAAGAGGGTCCAAAGACCGAAAAGTCATCCATGATGACCTCGAGAAAGTCACCCACCATGTCATGAAATATCGCCAGCATACATCTCTGGAAAGTTGCTGGCACATTACAAAGTCCGAACGGAATCCTTCTAAATGCAAAGGTGCTGAAGGGGTAGGTAAAGTTGGTTTTCTCTTGGTCTCGGGGGTCAATTGCCACCTGGTTATATCCTAAGAATCCATCCAGGAAACAGAAAAATTTATTTCCCACTAACCGCTCCAGGATTTGGTCAATGAAAGGTAGCGGAAAGTGATCTTTCTTAGTTGCAGCATTGAGTTTCCTATAATCTACACACGCTCTCCAAGATGTATGAGTGCATGTAGGGATGGATTCGCCCCTGCCATTGACACGGATGGTGAGTCCCGCTTTTTTGGGCACGACGTGAATCAGACTCACCTAGGGTCTATCGCTGATCGGGTAGATTATACCCGCATCCAGCCACTTAATAATTTCCTTCTTAACGACCTCCCGCATGTTATGGTTGAGACGTCGCTGCATCTCGCAGGAAGGTCGAGCCTCCTCCTCCGTATATATACGGTGAGTGCAGTAGGAGGGGCTAATGCCAGTTAAGTCTGATAGAGACCATCCAATGGCTGCCTTGTGTTCCATAAGGACTTTCGTTAGTTTGCACTCTTGCTCCCTGGTCAATTTTGAACTAATGATTACGGGGAGCATTTCATTTGGTCCCAAGAAAACATACATAAGTGTACTAGGCTACTCTTTCAACTTGGGAGTGGATGGTGAAAGATCTGGCATTTCTTGGGACGAGAGTGTCCCAGGCAGATCGGAAAACAAGTCAGGAGGAAGAAGTTGGCCCTCAGATTGGCCAAGAAGAGGGGCTTCTTGGATAGATGGATCCAAAAAGGAATAGCCCCAGTGAGTAGTATATGGGCTCAAGGTCCTAGTGTGGAGTTGCAAATCCGCCTGATTTGGCGGGAAAGAAAGGGCAATTCGGTCTTCAAGAGTGTGGACCGGCGGTGAGTAGCCCGAATATGACTCATACCACGAGGTATGGGAAGCGGAGAAAACCTTGTCAGAAGTCTGGCCAGGAGAAGGTACGGGAATAGGGAGGGATGGGGGAACATCACAATATGAGTCGGTCAGGCAATTGTCAGTGTTTAAAGGCAGTCTGCTGGTGTAGACTCGGATAGGTTGTGTTAATATGGTGATTTTGTCATAGTAATGAGTATAGTGGTTAACCTAAATCGAGCCTAACCATCTCTTTACAAAAATTTTTTACCTGCCCTACTTGATTTTATCTTGTTCACTTTTAGGACCAGGGTCGAACTCAAGGAAGTGGGATTAGAAGTGAATGAGTTTCTATGCCTTTCCTACAACGAATCTCTTTCATTCGCTTATTATGTTTTTGGTGTTTTTCTATTTAAGATTTTTTTCTGATAATTTTTGTCCTTGAGGTACACCCTCAAAATCAGGCTCTTGGCTTTGAGTCAAATCAGGGTTTCAAAATTGGTCTTGCTATTCGCAAGACTGAGTACCTGCAAGTCAAGGATTATCTTTTCTCTTTTGTATATTTTTTATCTTTTTAATGGCAGGAGAAAGAAATATAAATAAGATAAATATGGTATATATATATATGTATAAAGGGGTGGGGGTGGAGGTGGAGATGGCATGTAGTACGGTGTCGAGTCGGTCGTTGTCTAGGAAGACGCAACCAACAGGACGAAGTACCGCATGGAGTGTAAGATGGATGGGTGGAAGATGTGTGCGAACACGCTTTTTGTACGCGTGTATCGGGTAATATCAGCAATTGGTGCAGATATTCCCGCGATACAACGTATGGTAGGTGATATGAAAATATATGTATATATATGTAAATATATATCTATATGTATATATATAGATATGTAAATATATGTATAGATAGATGTATGTATAGGTATATATATATATTTATAATTGTATATATATGTCTGTATATATAACTATATATATAGATATAGATATGTATATATATATATATAGGTATATATAGAGTAATATATGTATATAGTTATATATATGTGTATATGTATATGTATATATATATATATATATATATTAGTATAAGTATTTATGTATATAGATATATGTAGATAGATATACAAATATATATATATATATATATATGTATTTATAGTTATAGGTATATGTATATATGTATATATATATATATTTGTATATAAATATATATAGATATAAATATATATATGTATATATATATATAAGTATATAATAGTGTATAAGTGAGAGTGTGTGTGTGCGAGAGTGTGAGTGTGTGTGTGTATGTGTCTGCTGAGGGAGTGAGAGAGTGCTGTGAGAGAGAGAGAGAGGGATCGTCTGTTGGAGAAGAAACGTGGGCATTTAAGTTGTCTAAATCCAGCGGGCGACGTTTGATGGCGCACGTGCACGCGCAGGCGCAGGTGCGTAAGCATGCGAAGAGGTGCGCATGTAGGAGGGAGCGGGCGTGGGAGGAAGGACCGCAACGCACTTTGCTGTGCGTTGAGGCGGGTGCGGATGCGAGGAAGCGAGCTCTGGGAGCGGGCGGGTTCAGACGCAAGGACGAGTGCGCGGAGAGAGACGCAGACGCACGTGTTGGAGCAGGCATGGGGAGAGACGCGGGCGTGGGCTGGGATCGATAGCGGCGTGCCGGGTGACCGGATAAGTGAGAAGCTTACTGGTCACCGCACTGTAGCCATAGTGTTCCACTGAAACGCGTGAACAGTGGCTACAGTGCATGGTCGGCTCGCGCGACCGCCTGTGCTCGGTTCCGTGAGTGCAGGAGCCGCTGCGCGAGCTGGCGTTTGCGCGGAAGGTCTGCGCCGGCTGGGCTGCGGGCGGAACTTCGCGACAGGGTGTGTGGAGAGGGGCGCGGGCGGCTTGCTGGCGTGCGCTGTGGAGGGCGAGTGCGACCTACTGGCGTGCGCGGTGGCTTGCGCTTGCGGAAGATGATTCCGGTGCCGTGCTACTGCAGTGCTTGAGCTTGAAAGCTCGGCTCTATGGCAATGGCGAAGTTGTGGCTAAACGTCGAAACAGAGAGAGAACCACCACACCCACCGACTCTTTGATGAGTTGGGCGGTGGTGGACTCACAATGGTGGTTGTGCACCACTGTGAGTTACTCCTGCCTGCAGCGTGGCTCCTCAAGAGGAGGAGAGGCTGTGTATGGAGGGGAGAGGGGAGGAGATGACCTGAAAGGAGGGAAACTGCTGTGTTTTTGCGTGGACCAGGCCCCCTTTGCAAAGAAGCAAGCCAAGCCTATTTAAAGAGGAAGAAGGCATGCACAGCCATGCCCTGGTTGTGCATGGCTGTGCATGCAGCTGTGTAGGGAGTGGCTTGCCGCAGAGCATGGCACGAAGCGGAGGTCCAGCCATGCCATGCAGCCGTGGAGAAGAAAGTCAAATAAAAATAAAAATAAAAATAAAGATGGTGAATTTACGAGGCAGCACTTGAGGAAAACGTAAATTTCAAGGCCAATTTATTCACTGTCCTCCCCTCTCAAATAAATGCATGCATGCGTGTATTTTTACAAATGCGACTATGGATACCTAATATGTACTGGTAATGCTAGGAAATAGCACAAGACGACACAATTGTTGGTGTATTTTTGCTGTGCAATCATACCCCCATGCCTATCTTTTGCTAGTCCCTAGCAAAACATTTTTTTTTGTATTGTGTTTAGAAATGATCTTTAAGCTGAAGATTTTCTTCTGAGGCGACATAGGTGTGTTTATTGTTGGATATTGTGAGAACTAATTGTAGAGAAGACTACCAGTACTTTAACTCTCACATGACATAGATCATCTCTCAACTAACCTGGACTCTTGATATTTAATCCTTAAGTATGATTTCCAGGACCCAGGAGGTTTTTGCCATACTCAAGAGCTCAAGAGATTATGGCTTGTGCTTAGTGAAGGATCAAGACTGACTAGATGAACATTAAGACTCAAGCCCAGGGTTTCACGAATTTTTAAGTACAGGTTGGTCCCAGTTTAACCTTGTGTCTTCGGATTGACCCTTAAAAAGATGACGGAAAACTCAACTCATATTTTCTGACATTTGTGGCTCAAAGAAAACAGGGTATTTGTGACTTGCCCTGAAGAACTTTTGTAGGGGAAGACTTTACAGGCATTTGTGAGATATACTGACTTATTTGCATCTTTTTTTTTTTTTGAAACACGTGTCAGTATATCCCTTACAACATTATTTGGAGGAGCACATTTTTCTTTTTGGTGGGAGAGTTCTTTTTTGGTGGAAAGAGTCTCTCCTAAACACAAGACTAAAGCCTGGGATAAAAAGTCTACCTGTGCGCACAGGTAAGGACTCCACCTTCCCTAATGAACACTAGGGTTGGATCTTATGTTCATCTGATCTTTCTTGATATGTGTAGTGTGAACCAAGATTACTTAGGCTCTCAAGTAGAAGCAAACCAACGGATCCTGTACTGGTATCTCAGGTACAAGAATACGTCCTTAGTTAGGAGAGATTCCGATCTATCTTGTCGATGCTCAAGTGAATTAAGCCGAGCTTGAGCAAATCAAGCTTCTGTGGCTTGGAAAGTGTTCAAAACAGTGGTTGAATATCCATAAACACTTATTGTATTTTTGTTTCAGCCTTCAGATCATTACTAAACATCATTTTTATCTATATATATATATACCATAAAATACCCAGATCCTATGGATGCCTATCCACCCCCCATGCCAAACAATGCTATGTCCTCATATGCATGCAGGGAAGGGTAGAGGAAGGACGAAAGATCGGGTAACGAGATCTGAGGTGGAGGGTATACAGCAGGGTGGTAGGGTGGGTGGATGATGGGTGGTGAAGTGAAAAGTGAAGTGATTGTGACAGTGGAGTGAAAAGTGATGGTGGATTGGTGAGTGTTGTTGGGGTTCCTCCCAACGAGTGCTGAATTTAACGTCCCCAGCTGGACTCAGAATGAGGCACAAAATTAGTTACCCTCCAGCAGGGCAATAGTTTCTCCAACAGGGTCAGGTTCATTAGTAAGATAGGGTTTCAAATGCTGCCCATTGACGGTAAATTTATGCCCAGATTTGGGATCTTTAATTTCAACAGCCCCGTTGGGAAATGGTCTAGAGACCAGGAAAGGACCAGTTCATTTGAACTTCAGTTTTCCAGGAAAGAATTTGAGCTGAGCATTGTAGGGCCAAACTTGCTAAGATGGCTCAAATTCCTTTCGCCGAATACGACTGTCGTGAAAAGCCTTAGTGCGTTGCTTGAAAGTTAAGGCAAAATCATAGGCTTCACGATGGAGCTCTTCCAGCTCCTGGAGTTGGAGTTTCCTTTCTCGACCACACAGGTCTCGGTCGAGGTTACATTGGCGAACCACCCAATAAGCGCGATGTTCCAACTCCACGGGCAAATGACAAGGCTTCTCGTAAACGATTCTATAAGGAGACATACCAAGGGGAGCCTTGAAGGTGGTTCGATACGCCCAAAGTGCGTCAATAAGCTTGTCAGACCAATCCTTACGGTCAGGCCGAACCGTTTTCTGGAGAATTTGCTTGATTTGCCGATTCGACACCTCTGCCTGGCCGTTCGTCTGAGGATGATACGGAGATGAGATATGATGGTGGACTCTGTATTTCCTCAGAAGTGCCCGAAAAGATGCTTGGGTAAAGTGGCTTCCTCCATCCGAGATAATGGCTCGAGGGATCCCAAAGCACGCAAAAATGTGGTCTTTGACGAATCGGGTGGATATAACATGGTCAGCATGGCACGTGGGAATAGCCTCGATCCATTTCGAAACATAATAAACAGCCACGAGAATGAATTCGAAGCTGTTGGAAGGAGGAAAGGGACCCATGAAATCAATTCCCCAAATGTCGAAGATTTCCGCAGCTAAGATGGGTTGTAAGGGCATCATGTCAGGACATGACATTGACCCTAACGACTGGCACCTAGTGCAATGCTTGGAATAATTGTATGCATCCTGGTGAAGGGAGGGACAAAAGAAACCGCACTGCAACACCTTGGCTGCAGTTTTCCTCCCAGAGAAATGGCCTTCGCAGGCCTAATCGTGGCAGAATGATAGCACACTGGGGAATTCGTTGTCAGGAACACAGCGACGGATGATTTGATCAGTAGCTATCCGAAAAAGAAGTGGATTATCCCAGAAATAATACTTTGCTTCTGCCATAAGACGCTCGCACTGGTTTTTAGGCCAGCCACGTGGAAGGGATCCAGAAGCAAGGTAATTGGCAATGTTGGCATACTAAGGTCCACTTGCCACATTAATTGCCAATAGGTGCTTATCAGGAAAAATCTCATTAATTGGCAGAGTAAGTACAATATGGTCAGGGTCCAGTCTGGAAAGATGATCAGCCACAACATTCTGGGCTCCGGCCTTATCGCAGATCTCAATGTCAAATTCTCGGAGCAGAAGGATCCAACGAATCAGTCTAGGTTTGGCATCCTTCTTGTGCATGAGATGGCGAATGCCCGCGTGATCAGTGAAAACAATAACATGTGAGCCCAGAAGGTAAGAGCGAAATTTCTCCAGCCTAAAGACGACCGCTAGTAGTTCTTTCTCAGTGGTAGTATAATTACGCTGGCCCTCGTCCAATGTCTTACTGGCATAGTACACCATGAAGGGGTGTCTATTGCGTCTTTGTCCCAAGATGGCTCCGACTGCAAGGTCGGAAGCGTCGCACATGAGTTCAAAGTCGAGGGACCAATCAGGTGGTTGGAGAAATGGGGCCTTAGAGACAGCATTACGCAGCTGCGTGAATGCTCGTATGCAATCAGGGCCCATATCGAAGGGTATGTCGGTCGATAGGAGATGAGTTAAAGGTTGAGAAATCTTGGAGAAATCTTTGATGAATCTCCTATAGAAACCGACGTGTCCCAGGAAGGAGCGGATTTGTTTGACAGAGCCAAGCACAGGTAAGTCAGCAATTACATCGAGCTTAGCTTTGTCAACCTCGATACCCCTATCGGAGATGATATGTCTGAGAACAATTCCCTCGTGTACCATAAAATGACTTTTTTCCCAGGAAAGCACGAGGTTTACATCAATACATCTCCTAAGGATACGGGTCATGTTGGCAAGACAGTCATCGAAAGATGGTCCAAAGACCGAAAAGTCATCCATGAAGACCTCGAGAAAGTCATCCACCATGTCATGAAATATCGCCAGCATATATCTCTAGAAAGTTGCTGGCGCATTACAAAGTCCAAACGGCATCCTTCTAAATGCAAAGGTGCCGAAGGGATAGGTAAAAGTGGTTTTCTCTTGGTCCCGGGGGTCAATTGCCACCTAGTTATATCCTGATAATCCATCCAGGAAACAGAAAAATTTATTTCCCACTAACCGCTCTAGGATTTGGTCAATGAAAGCTAGCGGAAAGTAATCTTTCTTAGTTGCAGCATTGAGTTTCCTATAATCTACACACACTCTCCAAGATGTAGGAGTGCGTGTAGGGATGGATTCGCCCCTATCATTTACACGGATGGTGAGTCCTACCTCTTTGGGCACAACGTGAATTGGGCTCACCCAAGGGCTATCGCTGATCAGGTAGATTATACCCGCATCTAGCCACTTAATAATTTCCTTCTTAATGACCTCCCGCATGTTAGGATTGAGACGTTGCTGCATCTCGTGGGAAGGTCGAGCCTCCTCCTCCGTATATATATGGTGAGTGCAGTAGGAGGGGCTAATGCCAGATAAAGACCATCCAATGGCTGCCTTGTGTTCCGT
This sequence comes from Thalassia testudinum, assembly GCA_037157565.1. Lineage (NCBI taxonomy): Eukaryota > Viridiplantae > Streptophyta > Magnoliopsida > Alismatales > Hydrocharitaceae > Thalassia > Thalassia testudinum. The sequence continues at coordinate 25,150,161 of JAZHRO010000003.1, forward strand.
AAGGACCTTCGTTAGTTTGCACTCTTGCTCCCTGGTCAATTTTGAACTGATGATTACAGGGAGCATTTTATTTGGTCCCAAGAAAACATACTTAAGTGTGCTAGGCAGCTCTTTCAGCTCGGGAGTGGATGGTGAAAGATCTGGCATTTCTTGGGACGAGAGTGTCCCAGGCTGATCGGAAAACAGGTCAGGAGGAAGAAGTTGGCCCTCAGATTGGCCAAGAAGAGGGGCTTCTTGGATAGATGGATCCAAAAAGGAATAGCCCCAGTGAGAAGTATATGGGCTCAAGGTCCCAGTGTGGAGTTGCAAATCTGCCTGATTTGGCGGGAAAGAAAGGGCAATCCGATCTTCAAGGGTGTGGACCGGCGGTGAGTAGCCCGGATATGACTTAGACCACGAGGTATGGGAAGCGGAGAAAACCTCGTCAGAAGTCTGGTCAGGAGAAGGTATGGGAATAAGGAGGGATGGGGGAACGTCATAATATGTGTTGGTCAGGCAATCGTCAGTGTTTACAGGTAATCCGCATCAGTCAGAATAGGTCCCAGTTAGTCCGATACACGCGCTGACGGCCATGTCCTAGTTAGACATGTCATCCTCGATACAGTCGCAATCAAAGTTCTTGGCTGCCTTGAAGATGTTAAGCTTGAGCTTCTCAGATCCAACGGTAATCTCAATACAGCCCGACTCGCAGTCGATATGGGCATGGGCTATGGCCAAGAAAGGTTGACCAAGGATGATCGGACAATCAAAAAGTGAGCTAGGAACTTCCATATCTAAAACAAGAAAGTCAACAGGAAAATAGAGACTGTTGACCCTAACCACCACGTCTTCCACCACACCCTTCGAAATTTTGATAGAACGATCTGCCAACTGTAACGTGACAGGGTGGGTTTCATATTTCCCAAGGAAAATTTTTTGAGCATGATGGTTGGTATAAGATTTATGGAAGATCCTAGATCAAGCAGGGCACGGTTAAAATTGCAGCCTTGGATGCTACAGGAAATAAGCGGTGTGCTCGGATCTTTCTACTTCAGTGGTAGATTTGACAGTATAACACAACTCACATGAGGCGAGAGAACCATCAGATTCTTAGTTTTCTTTGATTGTCGCCTCGGTGTTGTGTAGTCTTTGAAAAATCGGGCGACAGTAGGTATGTGGTCGATAGCCTCTAGCAGGGGTACCTTGATTTCAACATCCCTGAAAAAATTACATAGGTTATCAAAGGCCTGCGTATCTTTCTTCTTGCCTTTTGGCTCCCTCAGTAGAGCCTCAGGGAATGGGACTGATTCTGGCACCAATTTGGGTGTATCGTCCTCTCGCGAATGCGGTGCACATCCCGAATGAGAGGGCCATGAAGAAGATAGGCCAGGATCAGGTTGAGGCGGATCGACGGTCTGCTTACCGCTCCTCATAGTGATTGCATTGGACGATGCGAGTCCAATGGGATCATAAGGCAGAGGGGGGTTCGCAATAGGGACATAAGAGTGAGGTGCTGCAACGAGATTAGCCTGAAATCTCAGTGAATTGCTCGGAGCCTGCAAAATCTGATGAACCTGCCCCTGAGAAGGTCATACTCGACCACAGGATACGAAATTTCGCGGGTTGGGAAAAGGTTGGGCTGGGAGAGTGCCCTGAGATCGAGTCGCCATACGTAGTTGACTGATCTCAACATTCTGCTGCGCCAATTGGTGCTGAAGAGAGGTCATGTTCTCTTCATGGCGCTTTGACATTTCCGTCATCATTCGCATCAATTTTTCAAGAGGATTTGATGCGTGTTCTATTTGCGGTACGTAAGGACCCGATGGCGGATTCGCCATAGGACTAGACTGGGCCCTTGGGATGATGGGTGCGGACGGTCTCATTGGTCCACTCGCGGGGTTTTGGCGTTGCGGGTTGCTGGACCATGCGAAGTTCGGATGATTTCACCACCCTTGGTTACAAGTGGCAGAGAACAGGTTGTTCCCCAAGGCGCAAGCGTCTTCTATGCCAGAAGACGCATCCGCATGTAAATATGCTTCCGAGCACATGGAGGCTTGGTCCTCCATGTCAAAATACTGGCTTGCAGAAGCCAGATCCACATGACTTATCGAATTGCTTGGCACGACACTCGGTAAGGAAGGTCTTACTGGGTTTCTAGGGATAAGCCTGGTGTTGGAAGAATTGGGATTGTGACGAAGTGGTGAGGTGGGGGTGTTTGCAATAGAACGGGCGGGGTTGGCCAGAAGCTCATCCAGCTTCTTGTGCACGAAGGAGACTTCATCCAATTTCTGTACGATAAGGCTAAGATCTGTGGATGAATGGGAGGGTCCCGTGTTAACTTTGTGGACATTACGGGGCAGGCTGGTACAATTAAAGTCGACAATGGAGGCATTGTTCATTGAGTTTTTACTCATATTTTCAAATAATTCGAATGCTCCATTCTCATCTTTATTCATGAAATTCCCTCCGTAGGAAGCGTCTGCAATCTGCTTCAAAGTCTCATTTAGCCCATAGTAGAAAATCTGGCCTATATGCCACTTAGGCAGACCGTGGTGCGGGCACTTCCTGAGGAGGTCATTATATCTTTCCCATGCCTCATGAAATTGTTTGCCGTTTTGTTGCGTAAAGGAAGTGATAGCATGGTGAAGCGCATTGGTTCGCCCGATTGGGAAGAACTTCTTGAGAAATGCTGTTCGCATCTCTTCCCAAGAGTGGATGGTTCTCCCAAGGGTGCGTAACCACTGCGACGCTTTATCCCATAATGAAATGGGAACATTTTCATGAGGACTATTGGTAACTCGATATTTCTCGGTTTAACTGTTTCAGCCAATTGGGTTAGGTCTTCCAAGTGGAGAAAAGGATCTTCACTTGCAAGACCATGGAAGTGAAAATTTTTCAGGCCAATTATGTTAGGTTTCAATTCAAAGTCATCCTCGCCCATAAGGACCTGAATTTGTCCTATGGTCTCTGTAGCAGCAGGATTCTGATAGGAGCTAAGAGACCTAGGCTCCTCCCGTTCGGGAGGATTCTGCATTTCCTCCAATGTTCCGCTAATGGCTTCAATTTGTTCATTATACATTTCCATTTGGGCTTGGAGGTGGGTTATGGGATCCAAGGCTCCATCACCTGGTAGGTTTTGAGGGTGGTTTCCTCCCTCGGAATTTGAGGGTGGGCGTGCAGCCATGTTTGTGGAGGAGGAGGATGATTCGGCTTCTTTCCTAAAATTATCAGACAATTCACACAGTTCAGGGTTTTGTGACCTCCTCCCAAACATGCACTATTGCAGGAAGAATTGGGGGGATACAAAGGGAAAAAGAGATGAGAGAAATGATGCCACAAAGGTACACTTGATGACAAATCAATACAATCAAATTCCTAACCTATACAGTGTGCCCTTAGACTTAAAGATCTAAGTTACCTACTATCACGACCTATGGAACCGAATGTGAGCACCGCGGAACCACCGGGCAGATTGAAAGGTCGTTTGCCCCAGTCTTAGACACCCGATAGCACGCGGGAAACCTCACCAGCACATAGGCGCTACACGCAGGTAGTTAGACCTCCAATCCTTAATAAGGGTCAAGTTGCTACCAGTTTTAGTTAGAGGCTTAGGATCAAGTGCTTCTGGAATGTGAAGGGCGTTATTTACGGGTAATGCCCAAGTGATTGATTTTATAAAGTGTGTAAACCAAGCATGCAATGGGGAAATCTCCCCGAATTGAAGTTTTAATTGGTGAATGATTTTTAGAGTTTCAGCCTTAACTAGTATGGATTTTAGGATTTCTCTGAATTACCAATTCAACCAATCTTCGGGTTTTAAGAGAATACAAGTTTTCTTCTAAGCCCAACAAACCCTTCTTCAATGTCAGTTGGTTAATGCATCCTAAAATGTAATGGGCTTCCCTAGATGGAGATTTCTATGTGTGGATGCACGAGTCAATTTTAGATTAATGTGAAAGGGAGCCAAAGCACTTCAATTCAAGTAAACCCAATCACTAGAATGATGTTCCACACACAAGGCTCAACCACAAGATAAAGAAAATCAATTTGTTGGGGTTGAAGTATTCGAGATCGAATCTTAGGCACGTGAAAGGTCGTGGTGGGGTTGGAATCAACTCAATTCCAAGTCTCCCCACCAAAAAGGTGATCTCAAATTGCAGATAAATGAGGCAAAGAGGGATGGCAATCAATCTATTTATCTTTGCCTCCAAGAATACTTCACACGACGAAAGATTCAAGAATCAAGATTCTTGGATTTTCGCTATGTGAAGTTAGGCGGGAAATCCCAGGGTAGTGGAGTGATGGCAAACAATCAAACAAGTGATTTTTAATCCACTCGCCCCAAGAGATCCCAAAAAGTGTTTTTTTTTATTAAGGTGACAAGTTGACCTAAGTTGCTAAGAAAGAAAGACCTACTTGTTCGGCAACGTGGGCGAAGCTCCAGTGCGGTGCCAGCGACTTCTCGATCCCGTTCCCACCTTGGATCTGCCCACGTCTCCGACTCCGTCTGCCTGCCTTCTCCTTACAACTGGTTTACCTGCACACCAACAAACAGAAACACCCGTGAAGATTAGGGTGTGAGGAGAGAGAAATTAAAGGAATGGAGTAGAAACTTACCTGAATGCGCACTTCCCCGGCAACAACGCCAGAAAAAGAGTGGTGTAGACCCGGATAGGTTGTGTTAATATGGTGATTTAATCGTTGAAATGAGTATAGTGGTTAACCTAAATCGAGCCTAACCATCTTTTTACAAATTTTTTTTTTTAACCTGGCCTACTTGATTTTATCTTGGTCACTTTTAGGCCCAGGGTCGAACTCAGGGAAGAGGGATTAGAGGTGAACAAGTTTCTACGTTTTTCTTACAACGAATCTCTTCTGTTCGTTTATTATGTTTTTGGTGTTTTTCTATTTAAGATTTTTTTCTGATAATTTTTGTCCTTGAGGTACACCCTCAAAATTAGGTTCTTGGCTTTGAGCCAAATTAGGGTGTCAAAACTGGTCTTGCTATTTGTAAGACTAAGTACCTGCAAGTCAAGGATTATCTTTTCTCTTTTGTATATTTTTTTATCTTTTTAATGGTAGGAAAGAGAAATAGAAATAAGGTAAATATAGTATATATATATGTATATATTATATATGTATATAGGGGTGGGGGTGGAGGTGGAAATGGTGTGTAGCACGGTGTCGAGTTGATCGTCGTCTAGGAAGACGCAACCAACAGGACGAAGTGCCACGTGGAGTGTAAGATAGATGGGTGGAAGATGTGCGCGAAGACGCTTTCTGTATGCATGTATCAGGGAATATTAGCAACTGCTGCAGATATTCCCGTGATACAACGTGTGGTAGGTGATATGAAAAAAAAAAATATATATATATATATATATGTATATATGTAAATATATATCTATATGTATATATATAGATATGGTTATAATTATATAGGTGTATATGTGGTTATATATATATATATGTATATATATATATATAGTAATATATGTAGATAAATATATATAAATATATATATATGTATTTATAGTTATAGATATATATGTATATATGTATGTATATTTGTATATATGTATATATGTATAAATATATGTGTATATATATGTATATATATATATATATGTATATATACTTATACTTAGTTGTATGGGTAATAATATATGTATAGATATATATATATATATATTTATACGTATATAAATATATGTATATATGTAAATATATATGTGTGTGTGTATATATATATATATATATATATATATATATATATATATATATATATATATATATGTATGTATGTATGTATGTATGTATGTATGTATGTATATATACTTATATATAATTGTATAGGTACTAATATGAATATATATATAGATATGTATATATATATAAATATATATAGGTATATATATATATATAAGTGTGTATACAGGCGTGTACAAGTGAGAGTGTGTGTGTGTGTGTATGTGCCTGAGGGAGGGAGTGAGAGAGTGTTGTGAGAGAGAGAGAGAGAGAGAGAGAGAGAGTGTCCGCTGGAAGAAGATGGCGTGGCGAGTTAAGCCGTCTGAAGGCATTGGTTGATGTCTGATGGCCAACGCGCAGGTGCGGGCACGTAGGCACGCGAAGATGTGCGTGCACGCTGGAGGGAGCGGGTGCGAGGGAGGGACTGCAGCGAAGCGTGCTGCGGACCGCAGCGCACCGTACTACGCGTTGAGGGGAACGCTGGCGAAGAAGCAGGCACTAGGAGAGAGCAGGTGCAGACGCGAGCGCAGGCGCTGGAGCGGGCGCAGGGAGAGACGCGGGCTGGCAACGGTTGCAATGCGGAGAGAGAGTGCTTAGTGATCGGATAAGTGAGAAACTTTTCGGTCACCGCACTGTAGCAGCGTGAGATCGCGGCTACAGTGCAAGGGCAAAATGATGACCGGCTGGCGCGTGAGAAACCGGTTGGGCCGCGGGTGGGGATTTGCGACAGGGTGCGCGGAGAGGGGCGAGGGTGACCTGCTGGCACGCGCAGAGCACGCGGAACAGGCGCCTGAGGCACGTGGTGGCCTGCGCTGCTGCTGGCTGCCGCTGCTTCTGCTTGAGCTTCCGAGCTTGAAGCTCCTGTCAATGGCGGCGATGGGTTGGAACGACGAAAACAGAGAGGTGAACCACCACGCCCACCGGCTCTTTGATGAGCTAGGCGGTGGTGGGACTCATAGTGGTAGTCGTGTACCACTATGAGCTGCTCCTGCCCGTAGCGTAGCTCCTCAGGAGGAAGAGAGGCTACGTATGGAGGGGAGAGGGGAGGAGACAGCCTGGAGGAGCTATTGTATGTGTTGTGTTGGACCAGGCTCACCGTGCAAGGAAGCGAGGAGAGCCTTTTAAAGAGGATGGAGGCAAGCATAGCCATGCCCTGGGCTGTGCATGGCTGTGCATGCGGCTGGCAGGGCAAGCTGGTGCAGAGAATGGCGCGAAGAAGATCAAGCCATGCCCTGCAACTGCAGAGGAGAAGAAATTCAAAGCCAATAAAAAATGAAAATGGAGATTTTGCGAGGAAGCACTTGAGGGATACGTTAATTTCGAGGCCATTTTATTCACTCTCCTCCCCTCTCAAATAAATGCATGCATGCATTTATTTTCACAAATGAGACTATGGCTACCTAATATGCAATGGCAATGCTAGGAAATAGCACAAGGTGGCACAATTGTTGGTGTATTTTTGCTGTGCAATCACAGAGATGCCTAAATCCAAATCTGTAGGATGTCATGAAAAATGAGATCATTAAGTGGTTAGATGCAGGGATCATCTACCCGATCTTTGACAGTCGGTAGGTGAGTCCAATCCAAGTTGTGCCTAAGAAGGGAGGGCTCACCGTCATCACAACTGAAATCGAAGAAACCATACCGACCCGTATAGCGAACTCGTGAAGTCTGCATTGATTACAGAAGACTAAATTCCTCCACGAAGAAGAATTATTTCCCACTACCGTTCATTGATCAGATTCTCGAGAAACTAGCGGGAAATCGATTCTTCTACTTTTTGAATGGGTACTTCGGATATAATTAGGTCACAATCCATCCCGAGGATCAAGAGAAGACCACCTTCACCTACCCCTTCGGAACATACGCATTTCGAAGGATGTTGTTCGGTCTCTACAATGCAACCGCTACTTTTCAGCAGTGCATGCTTGCCATATTCTCAGATATGGTAGGTGAATACCTTGAGGTCTTCATGGATAACTTCTCGGTATTTGGAGAATCATTTGATGATTGCCTCTTGCACTTGGTCCAAATCCTCAGGTGGTGCATTGATGTGAACTTGGTTCTTTCCTGGGAGAAAAGCCACTTCATGGTACCTGAGGGAATTGTCTTAGGACATCTCATCTCTAAAAAAGGCATCCAAGTTGATCGAGCCAAGGTGAATCTAATTTTCAAACACCCTATGCCTAGCTCGGTCAAAGACATCCAATCCTTTCTGGGGCACATTAGTTTTTACCGTCGATTCATTCCTGATTTTTCAAAAATCGCACGCCCCCTGACTAATCTTCTATCAAAGGATGTCCCCTTTGAAATCTCCAAGGCTGCACTGATGAGAAGCTCATCATGATCTCTAATTACCCTTAATTAACTAGTCTTCGTAGTTAATTAGCTAGAAATATGTGAATATATGGGTTAATTATTAAATAAGGGATAAATAGTAAAGGACCTTAAAATAAGTTAAAAATGCTATATTATCATACAATTAATATTATTAATAATCTAATTAATAATTGGACTCAAAATATTATCAATAATTCATCTAATTAATGTGTTAACTAACTTAAGTTTAATATATACCTAAGTATGTAATAACTTAAGTAACATTACTTAATTAAATAAATTAATCTAAAAAGGTCAAAAATGTAAATTCAAGGTCTACATATAATAATTGTCTTATTTATAATCATATATAAAAAGTTGGAAAAGATTTAAATTAAAATAAACCTTGAAAACCTGAGTTTACATTTTAGTCCTTAAATTTTATTTCAATTGGGTCCTTATTTTCTACTTAGGTCCTTAGGTTTCACTACGATTAAGTCCCTGGACTTCTTCTTCTTTTCTTCTTCACCTGTTTGGATGGTTGATGACTGAAGGTGTGCCTACCGCCTGATCACCGCCAATCTGACGTCATCCCTTCTTCTCCAAGCTCCTGGAGCTTATGCTCACCATCTCCTTTTCATCCACCAGTCTGGATGATGCCTAAATCCTAATTTAGGGTTGGAGATAACCTCACCGGCGTCGGAGAAGACACCAGTGGTTATTCTCCTCTTAGCCACTAATCTGTCCAGATTCCACCTCCTTCTCAGTTGCCGTCAACTATAAATACCCCTTCACACCCTCGATTTCCACCAAGTTGGCTACGTTCCCTCTTCTTCACTGAGCCAACCCAATAGGCTATTCTTTCCAAACTTCAGCGAACCTCCACCTCATCCGACTTCCTCCATTCATCTTCAATAGCTCTGGATCTCCATCGAAGTCAGCTGCATCTTCTAGCAAGTGCTGACTAAGAGCTCTCCTCTGCTTCACCTCACAACCGCCTGCCGGAGATCTTTCGACAACCCTTTGATTTCCTCATTTGTCATGAGCCTTCGATGGAGATCCTCTATCCCCTTCGTCCAGGTAATAGTAGATTAGGTAGGTAGATTAGTTTAGTTAGTTAGTTAGGTAGCTTAGGTAGCTGTAATGTTAGATTTAGAACTCATCTTCCTCGACTCCAATGAGCTCCTTGATCTTGTCAGGAGCGATCATTTCGTCTTTTTAAGTCACTGTCCACATTCTTCCATCTTCCATGATCATTTCTATAGCCTTTAATTACTAATTTGATTACTTAATCGCCTAAACCACCTCCACCTCAACCAACTACTTTTGCTGTCCATGGCAGCAGTAGTTGACCTAATTACACCTTCACTAGGTCCTCCATAATCTATCCACCACCTAAGGACCCTATTCCTCTCTTTAATATGAGTAATTCCATCTATAATGTAAACGCCTAATTTTAATTAACCTCTTGAGCTTGCTATCTATGGCGGCTCAGGAGTAGTTCAAGTCATTAATTAACTATATATTTATCATCGCAATTATCTGTTGATTTGTTTTCTCCACTCAATTGAGTGGGAAAACAAGTCCTGAGCTTAATCCAACTCATATTCTATATAAAACAAATTCACTGTTAAATCTTTACTCTAATGAACAATCGAAGGAATTTACTTGTTCCTGAGGTTCCTTGTGAACTCAGGAAGCTTTTTAAATCCTTAATGGCATAATTTCTCATTCTGTATACAATTTTTCCTTTTTCTGGACTCACCGGAGCTCTGGAGAGCTCCGGCGAGTCAAAATAAGTTCTTCAGCCTGTAGAACTAGGTGACAAGCTCCAGATCAATGATTTGAGGATCACTGATTATGCTGAGGTATTTTAATTGAGATTTTACTGTCTGGAGTTGTTGTTAGGTCTTCATCTTCTACAACTCCGGTAGAGTTGGAGAAGTCTGACAGTTAGGTTTAAGTTGCATTAAAGAGGTCTGAAAGCTTCAATGTTATACCCTGAGTTCATTTATGTGATCCAACCAGTGTAACAACCTTTGATTTGTTCTTCCGAACAAACTACTTTTCAATCTCAGGCGATGAGCTTAGAACCCTAGAAACTTTAGATGAAACATCAATTTAAGGGCCTGAACCTGTTCCTGAAGTTGAATAGAAGATATTTTAGGTTTTAATTTCATCTGAGAAGGCCAAATTCAGAATGTCAAAATTTAAGGCTTATTAGTCAAACCTGAGTCTAATTCTCATATTCTGGATTCAATCAGATGAATTAATGAGTTTAAGGTGTTTCTGGAATGCTTGTGAATGTTTTAAAAGAGATTTGAGTGAGCTCTGATGGATAATTTGATAGGATTCGATTTCGTCCAGTTTAGGTTGTTTTTGAACCCAAACTGATGATAGTGGATTTGCGATGAGATTTGAATGCAAACTCTGCCCAGATGGATTTGTAACAACCTCTAGAAATTATTTTAATCGATTAAACAAGTCTTTAGCTATCTGTTAGGACTTTTCTAAGTGTAATTTTTAGTCCTAAAGCTTCTTGAGAAGCTTTGAGCTTCTGCACCACTCCTGAAGCTCCTGAGAGCTCAAAACCTTCACCAGCAGCTGTGGAAATAACCTTAGGACCTATTTAGCACTTCAGCTGGAAGTTTAAGTCTAGTCTGTGGACTTTATAACCATATAATTACTTTCCAGGCCATTTTAGACATAGATAAACTAGAACCTTCGCCCTTCAAATCGAAGAGCTCAACTTCCCCTTTGTATTCAATTGACACTTCAATCCTGTAGAGCAACTCAAGAGCTTTCCAACAAGCTTTTATTCACTTGGAATGGAGCTCTGAGCTATTAGGAATCAACGCTTGAAGTTTGGTCTAAGAGGGGGTAACTTACTCCCACCTCGGAAAGTTCTGAACGGCCGCATAGGTATAAAAGGTTTCTGTTATATTGCCTCTTTAGTCGACAACGCATGGTGCAAATGAACCGACCGAACATATTGGGTGTGTGTGGGCCCGTATGTGCCTGGGTGTGTGTGCACCTATTGGCGTGTGAGTGTGGGCCCTGGGAGGGTGTGAGCGAGGCCTAGGAGGCTGTGAGCTGGTTTGGCTCGAAACTATGAACCAGAAACAAACCGAAGCTTAATGAATCAAGCTTGGACCTAGTAGGGTCTGGTCCCACCCTGAGAGGGGTGCTGTGTATCCCCGACTGGTTCAAGACACCAATAAATAAACCTAATTTTTGGTTAAGAGAAAAAACCCGGTTCAGCTCAGAAGGAAGAAATGTTAAGGCTTAGTGTTAAAGAGAAATGCTAAGGCTCAGTGTTAAAGAGAAGTGCTAAGGCTCAGAAGGAAGAAATGCTAAAGAGCAAAGCAAAGGAAAGGAAGAGAAGGAAGAGAGAGTTCGTAAGAGAAAGGAAGGATTAACAGGCACTGAAGAGATAAGGCAAAGAAGAAAGAAAGGAAGAAGAGAAGACTTGTGAAAGAAAAGAGCTTGAGAAAGATAAGAGAAACAATTAAGAGAAAGAATAAAGAAAAAGATTAAGAAAAAGGTTAAAAGAAGATTAAGAAATAAGTAAATAGAGAAAGAGAGAAAGAAAGAGAGAAAGGTAAAAGAAGAAGAAGAGAAGAGAGAGGCTGAAGATACAAAGAGAAGAGAAGAAATGGTTTAACTTCTTGCATTATTTTTAATTCTTTTTGTGAGTTTAATGTTGTAATAAGGCATACTTTTATTAGTAGTACTTTCTATTGCCTTAATCTTTTGAAATAAAAAGAAAATAAACATGTTTACTTATTGTTAAAGAAGATCATTTGTGTAAATATGTTTTCTTATGGAATTTTGCATACTTCTTTAATTTGAAATTATTAGGCAAAGTTCATGTTGTTAAAATTAACCTAATTATACCTTCAATGAGTAGCTTAGACTGATTGGCGAATTCTGAATAAGCTATGCCTCCCAGCGAACGACCTGGACTCAACCAGTTCAAAGAAATAAAATCTAAAATGTTAGGTTAACTTGACCCTATACTACTCAATCAACACAAATTCAAGTTGACCTAAGTTACTTTCTTCTACACATAATTAAGCACAATTAACTTAATTAACTATGTTGAGGAGAGGATGCATCATGCACTCAGGCATTTGAGATCCTGTGTGAACAAGTTACCCAAGCACCCATCCTGCAGTCCCTTGACTGGTCTCAACCCTTTGAGATCATGTGCGATGCATCTGATTATGCTGTAGGTACGGTACTTGAGCAGAAAATAGCCGGGAAACCCGTGGTCATCTACTACGCTAACAAGACACTTGACGAGGCTCAGTGTAATTACACAGTTACTGAGAAAGAGCTGCTAGTCGTAGTAGTTGCCCTGGAAAAGTTCAAATCATATATTTTGTGTTCTCGTGTTATCATATACTCAGATCACATTGTAGTAAGGCATCTCCTTACGAAGAAGGATGCGAAACCTCTACTAATTCGCTGGATCTTTCTGTTGCAAGAATTTGATCTCTAGATTCACGATAAAGCGGGAAAGCAAAACGTGGTAGCTGACCACTTTTCCCACCTTCCTTCTAATTGTATCGACCCTTCCGGACCTATCACAGAACACTTTCCTGATGAGCACCTCCTGACTATTAGTATGGGACTTCCTTGGTTTGCTGATTTAGTGAACTACTTGGCATCACATCAGATTCCATCCGATTGGCCGAAGGCCAAGAAAGACAAATTGCTTTCCGATGCCAAGTACTACATCTGGGAAGACCTGTACCTCTTCTGCATTGGTGCTGATCAGATCATTAGACGGTGCATCTCGAAAGCAAAAATTCAGGACATTTTGTCTTTCTGTCATGACCAGCCCTGCGGCGGATATTTTTCCAGACATAAAATCACAGCAAAAGTCCTCCAGTGCAGCTTTTATTGGTCCACGATTTTCAAAGACGCATACGATCACTGCAAGGCATGCACTCGTTGCCAGACCTTGGGCAACATGAGCCACCGCGATATAATGCCTTTACAGCCGATTCTCGTATGCGAAATCTTCGACATTTGGGGGATTGATTTCATGGAACCCTTCCCTGTTTCAGACGGCTTTGAATACATTCTTCTCGCTGTTGACTACGTGTCCAAATGGATCAAAGCCATTCCGACCCAAACCAACGATCATAAGGTGGTAATCAAATTCATTCATCAGAACATCTTTTCTCGGTTCGGGATTCCACGTGCCATTATCTTTGATGGAGGGACCCATTTCACAAATGCTCAGTTCAGATCATTGATGACCAAATACAAGGTGTCGCATCAAATCTCTACTCCTTATCACCCCCAAACCAACGGTCTAGCTAAGCTATCGAATCAGGAGATCAAGAAAATCCTTCAGGTCACTATTCGACCTGACAGGAAAGATTGGTTGTCCCGACTTTCGGAAGCCTTGTGGGACTATAGGACCGCCCACAAAACCCAATTGGGCATGTCTCCTTTCAGATTAGCATACGGGAAGGCATGTCACCTCCCTGTCGAGTTGGAGCACAAAGCCTATGGGGCTGTATAGAAGTGTAATCTAGATCTTTCTAAGGTAGGAACCCACAGAAAGCTTCAAATGAGCTAGATCGATGAATTGCGTAATGATGCGTATGAGAACTTGTGAATTTACAAAGAGCGGGTTAAGGCCTTTCACGACAAGCACATATCTAGAAAGATTTTTCAACTTGGTCAGAAAGTCCTACTCTTTGATGCCAAACTCAAATTGTTCCCAGGAAAATTCAGATCAAAATGGATTGGACCATATCTTATCAGACGAATTTTTGGAAATGGAGTCGTTGAAATCAGCCAACCTAGCCTTGATTCAGAACCCTTTGTCGTGAATGGTCAGTCGTTCATTGAACTCACCGATAAGAACATGGCTGAGGTATCTTTTGATCTCCATTCTACTTGATCTCATTGTGCCCGGTTGATAGCGTTAAACTCAGCACTTAACGAGAGGAAACCCGTCATCCTTTTGAAAAACCCAAAACCCTTCTTGATACATCTTATGCTGAATTCATATTGCACTTTAGGGTTCATCCATTAGAGCAGCCGACTCCACCTCTGGTACCCGTACCTAAGCTTGAAATCGTCCGTAACAGTTACCCCGACCCATCCACCCACCCAAAACCTATTCTAATGTACGATCTAAGCTGAACTTGAACCCATCTAATTTATAATGAGGACATTGCAAATTGTAGGCATTGGGAGTATTAAAGTGCAAAACACTGTGAGAATCACTTCACAAGAAAGGGTTTCATAAAAAAAAAATACATATCCCAAAACCCAAAAAAAAAATGAAAAAGAAAAAAAAATGGAGGAAATTTTGAAAGATTAATTGCATACCATTCTTGAGGAGGAAAAGGGGAGGTGATAAAAATATCAAAAAGGAGCACAATTTGAAAAGAAAAAAAAAAGAGATAGCCATTAGTAAAAGATTAAGGAATTGGCTTAGTTCTAGACTAAATCAAAAAGAAAGAAAATGAAAGACAAAAAGTGCTAAGAGATAAAAAGAGATTAGTATGAACGCTAATCTTAGGCCTCTTGGGCTGTGATTCTAGGCTTAAAAATTCAAGTATCCTTTAAGATCTGGATAGTCCTCAAGAGATTGGGGAAAATGCGAAGCTTAAGTATTAGGTCTAAGGCTTAGGGATTATTCGGCCTTGTTAACTGACCTTTGGTTTGCAAGACTCGATAACCCAAGCACCCCAATCCACACACAATCTGGTTCAGTGTGCTTAATTGTCAAAATTATGCAAATGCGTTAAATCTATTCTGAGAAAAAGTTACCAAGATTAGGAGCAGCTGATCAACATAAGTTGATTTGCAAGAGTTCCCAACACAGAGAGGTGGGAAATTCCCCTCAAAGATGCACAATAACATATCGTCTCCTCAGTACTTGTCTCATAGGATATCTAAATATCCTACAGGGGGCATGTAAGCACCTTCTGCTGGTTTAGATGCCATGGGCGGCATTATCACGAAATGTCGATTGCCAGGGTTTGGATTTAGCTACAGAACATCCTGGGCGGGATTATCTCAAAATCTCAAAAGCTAGGGTTTTGGGGGTTGCCATGGGCGGTGCTATCTCGAAGCATCGATTGCTAGAGACCCTGCGAGGATTGATGGTGGGAACTAGGAATCCGATATAGATCGTGTTGTAAAGCATATCTAAAGCTAGAAATAAAAAGAAAAGAGAGAGAAAACTCTCCAAAAATAAAGAAAAAAATTCCTCTGTCTCTCTTACAGAAATACACTGCAAACTGAACCTGGGCTAAAACATGTTACAAGCACGGGTGCTTTAACCGCAGAGTTCAACAAACCATAGGTTAGTTCTTGTGGGCCTTAGAAACCTTCACGGCGGACTGAGGCTAGAGCTGGTCAGGTCCGGATCTTGGTTGATACTTGAGTACCTCTAGGCCTACTATTGGCATTTTGACCTAATCTACAAAAGAAAGCACACATTAGAATTCTGAGCATAAAAAGGCATGTGGTCTAGAAGTTGAGTTAAATTCCTTGAAATTTTGCTAAGAGACTAGCAAAAGCTATGCATGGGGGTATGATGGGAACACCATCATGAGCCATAAACTAGCTCAATTTGATTTGATTAAGTCTTTAAATGCTCCTACATAATCGCCAAAGGACTGTAATTCATTGCATAATCATTCTGAGGGAAAGATAAGAAACCAAGGTTAAAATTACAATTTTACCATTATATTATGAATACAGTACAACCACGGGTTTTTCCAGGGGTTAATTAAGGGTCAAATGATCCTAAAAGGCTAACAAGTGGGTTAGAATAGATAGAAAAGGGTTTTTGCGTGTTTTGAGAGTTAAATGACTTCTGAAACCCTAAAAATAGACCTGGTTAATTAACTGAGTTTCTGGTTAGGATAAAATTCACCTAAACCCTCTAAAATTTATAGAAAAATATTCGCTAGGGTTTGGTAGCTTCAATTTGACCATCATAACCCATCTTGGCCCAAAATAAAGTATCAGATTGACATTTGCCCTAATTTTGGTTTTTGCATAAATTACCTAGTTAAACGAGGTCAAAACCAAAATCCAACTTTGTCATTAGATTCCTTAGGTCCAAATTAGGTTTATGCGAAAATTTGGACCAAATCTGAGATTGTCTTGAGCTAGTTTGCAACTTTGTCTTGTCTGATCACATATATGCCCTTAACTTTCAAAATCCTTACAAAAAGGCCCCTAACTTTGTCATAATTTTCACAAATAGGTCCCTATTGCCATTAGTCCTATTCCTACAAACTTTGGTGACCTAAAATTGGCAAGTTCGCCTTGATTCCTTGATGAATCCCTCTCAGATTTGAAAGGGACGTTCGTCAAGGAATTCCCTTCCTTTTGTGCCAATTCCATGCCCTAAAACCTTCCCAATCTCTCATGCGAACGCATGAGAGATTAGGGTATCCTAAAAATCCCATCTTCAGTGAAGCTTGCTTCCCAAGCTCAAAACTACCTCTAAAGGTCTATAAAAAGACCTCCAGATCAGGTCGTTCTTCCCATGCTCAAATTCGGCCTTGAACACCTCCAATTCCTCTCCTCTTTCTTGGTCGAATTACTCCTCGACATCCAACGACCCTACCTACCTCCATTCTTCCTCCGTTCGCAATACCGGCGGTGGAGCTATCCCTCCCATCTTCTTCTGTGTCGAGCCGTACTATCTGACGCCCCTTTCGCCGTCTTCCTCGCCATTTCCTATCCACCGGAGTAGCTTCCTTCTTCGGCGCTGGCCATACCGCAACTGGCGCCATCTCCTCTTTCCTTAGTCTGCTACCTCTCTCAACTGACTCCTCAACTTCTCATCACGCCAGCATCTCCAACACACTGCTTCGACCCTCGTACAATCGTCCGCGACTCCGTCTTCCATCTCTTCAGTAGAACTCCGACGAACCCTAGTGGCTTCCACACATCGCCAACCCAGCTGCTTTCGCACTCCACACCTCCGCCTTGACCTCAGGAGCAAAAGCCCTAACTTTGTTAGGACGATTGCCCCTCTGAATGCCTCACCGAACAAACTCACATTCGGCCACCCTCTGTGAGGTTGACAGGCCTCATCACTCATGCACATGCCACGTCGACCCCCTCATCAAGTTCTTTGTGCTCCGGTGATTGTTCCTGAGCTTTCTGACACAACCGAAAGGCCTTATTTGTGATTTCAGGTACCAGCCTCCTCCGCCATTAAAGCCGAGCTTCGAGCAAGCTTCAAGTTTGCTCCAGGGCACCTTCACTCTAGGTCTTAGACCTAGGCCGTGCGTATTCGTCACACACACGCGCCCAGGTCTCCAATTGAGGGAGATACCCTCAGCAGCTTACCCAATTGAGGAAGAGTTCCGTGCAGCCGTGCATGAAGAGAAGGTGGGACGTTTAGTCCTACCTCGGAAGATTTGGAAGGGATGCTATCGCATAAATTTATTTTGTGATAGAGGCTTGTCACCTCAAATCACAAGGGGTGAGGTCCCTCACACCCCTCACATGCCTTGTCTGCGACATGCTCCCTGTGGACCTAGTGCAGATCCGATAACCTGCCTAAGCCCTATACACTCCTCGGCTGCGATCCACGGCCGTAGCCCTGGACCCAGGTGTACTTTAGGTCCGATTACCCAAATACCCAGTATTGTTGAAGGCTCTGGGAGAGCATGACCCAAGGAGAGAAAGAGAGGAGAATCTACGTGGGGTAGGGGAGGGTTTTGCTCTTTGGGAAGTTGGCTAACACTTAGCCAAATCTAAAAACTCTTCCCTTGTGCTTGAAAAGAAGAAGGGAAGAAGAAGAGCAGAGAAAGGAAAGAGAAGCAGAAGAGGAACAGAAGCAGAAAAAGAAAGCAGAGGAAAAGAAGAGTCACACAAGAACAGAGAAAGAAGAAGAAGAAGAAGAGCAGTGAAAGAAGAAAAGAAGAAGAATCAGAGCACTATAGAATCAGACGTTTAAGACATCTGATCCTACCATCGGACGGCTAACTTTAGTTTATTTCATTCATAGCTATTGAGTTTCATTTGATCTTATTGTAGGGAGTAATTGGTGATTCAAATCACCATTTTACTCCATTCTTTTTGTAGTCTGGCACTTGATATCATTGCTACACTATTTTGAATCAATTTCTAATTATAATTTGTTATCTCTATTATTTTAAATTGCACTTTTGAGAATTGAATTCCTACTTGCTCCTAGCGAATGACCTCAGATTTTTTTTAGTTTAAATTTTATCGGTTTTTCGCGAGATTTCGACTATACTAGAATGCAACAATTTAAAATACGATCTCAAGCGAACAACAGTGAGGCCCTCCTTACCTGCACTGCTCGACCTGCCTAACCCACTCCCACACCTTGGCTACTACCCACGTCGGTAGCCCTGGTCCCAGGTATGCGGATCCCTGAACCCGGTTACCCAAGCATTTGAGCTGACATTGAGAAAGAGAAGGGAAAGAGAGAAAGAGAGAGCATGGGGTTTTTCTCTCACCAGCACTTGTGCAACACCTGGTCACGAGGAGAAGTGAAGAAGACATAGCAGAGAAAGAAGAGAAGAAGAAAAAGAAGTACAATGCCCTCTTGGCATTGTAGCAGTGGACACTTAAGTCATCTGGCTGAAAGAATCTATCGTCTGATTCCCTTGACAGGGAGTGCACTGTGCACTTAGTTTGAATAGTTGATATTATTTGAGTATTTGGTATTATTGTATAAGGGTAATTAGTGATTCAAATCTCCATTTTACCCTATTATTTTTACACATTGATACTTGAATTCTTGACATAGTATTCTGAATTAGGTTTTGGCTGAAATTGCTTATATATTGTGATATTGAGATTCATATTTGCCACTTGCTCCCAGCGAACGACCTCGGATTTCTTTCGAGCTATAAATATTATTTATTTTTCACGTCAATTCGATATATACTGTAACACGATGATTTTAAAACCCATTTCAGAGCGAATAACAATGACCTTCCCATGAAGCACAGTTGTGACTAAATTCGAATCTTAAGGAGGCCATAAAGAAAGAAATTATCAAGTGGCTAGATGCTGACATCATCTATCCTATATCTGATAGCCCTTGGGTGAGTCCAATTCAAGTGGTACCTAAAAGGGCAAGACTGATGGGAACACCATCATGAGTCGTAACTAGCTTAATTTGGTCTAAAAGGGTTGACAAATGCTCCTACATATCCATCAGAAGGTCTTAAGGGCACAAAATCCCGTTTTGAAAAGAAGAGAAGAATACAAGGTTATCTCTACAAAATTAATAGCATTCCACAATTAAAGAATAACCATGGGGTATTTCAGGGGTTTATTAAAGGTCATATGATTAATATCTAATAAGTGGGTTTATGTAGACAGAAACGAGTTTTCACACATTTCAAGAATTAATAGACATCTAAAACCCTAAAAATAGACCCTCTTAATTAATTGAGGTTATGTTCAAGATAAAATTCACTAAACACTCTAAAATTCATAGAAAAATATTTTATAGGGTTTAGTATCTTTAATTTGACCATCAGAACCTATTTTGGCCTGAAATAGAGCCACAAACAGAAAGTTGCCCTAATTTGGGCTTATGCATAATTTATCCATTTAAACTTGGTCAAAACCTAAATCCAACTTCACCATTAGATTTCTTGGGTCCAAATTAGGTTTGTACCAAAATTTGGGCCCAATCTGAGATCATTTCGACCTAGTTTGCATTTTGGTCAAAGTCTGACTCTTATCCTCTCAAATAGCCCCTCAACTTTTGAAATATTTACAAAATGCCCCTAACTTCTTCGTCTTCCTTGTGAAGAAGTCCTTGTTTCCATTAGAGGTCAACCAACCTCCAGGCGAGCTTTGACCGAATAGAATCCTACTCAAACTTCAATCAAATCCCACCAAATTTGGTGGGATTAATGTTCACACCTAGGGAAACCTATTGAGATCAATTTTGACTCCTAACTCCCTCTGATTCGTGCATGTGAACCTATGAAATCAGTGGGGTTCTTCTTGAATTCCAAGCAAGCTATCAAGCTCGTTTCTTATTCTCCAAGCTCTCCCAAGCCCTATAAAAGACCCCCTATGACATTCCTCACCTCCTTAGCGAGAAATAGAGCCAAAATCCCTCTTCTTCCTCCAACCTCTGACTCGCTCCACCATGCTTCAGTGACCTCCCTCCTTCAACCTCTTTGCCAACCACCACATACCATAGGCAGTAGGTTTCTACTCTCCGTTCTCTTCCGCACCTCGAAATCATCGAGGAGTGCACTTGTGCATTTGAAAGTCTACATGACCGAGTCACCCAAGCACCTATCCTGCAATCCCCTGATTGGTCTCAACCCTTTGAGATCATGTGAGATGCATCTGACTATGCAATAGGTGCGGTGCTTAGGCAGAAAATTGATGAAAACCCGTGATCATCTACTACGCTAGTAAGACACTTGACGAGGCTCAGTGTAACTATACAGTTATTGAGAAAGAGCTACTAGTTGTAATATTTGGCCTGGAAAAATTTTGATCTTATCTCTTGGGTTCCCACATTATCATATACTCGGATTACACTGTAGTGAGGCACCTTCTCACGAAGGACGTGAAACCTCGACTAATCTGCTGGATCTTGCTGTTGCAAGAATTCAACCTTGAGATTCGTGACAAGGTAGGAAAACAAAACGTGGTAGCTGATCGCTTGTCCCACCTTCCTTCTGCTATCATCGACCCTTCCGGCTCGATCACGGAGCATTTTCCTAATGAGCACCTCCTGACTATTGGTGCGAAACTTCCCTGGTACGCTAATTTGGTTAATTACTTGGCCTCTCATCAGATCTCGTTTGATTGGCTGAAGGCTAAGAAAGAAAAATTGCTTTCTGATACCAAGTATTACATATGGGAAGACCTGTACCTCTTTCGCATTGGTGCTGATCAGATTATCAGACGATGCATCCTGGAAGCGGAAATTCAGGACATCTTGTCCTTCCATGACCATGCCTGCGGCAGACACTTCTCCAGACATAAAACTGCAGCTAAAGTCCTCTAGTCTGGCTTTTATTGGCCCACAATCTTCAAGGATGTACACAATTACTGTAAGTCATGCACTCGTTGCCAGACCTTGGGCAACATGAGCTACTGCGATATGATGCCTTTACAGTCGATTCTTGTGTGAAAAACCTTTGATATATGGGGGATTGATTTTATGGGCCCCTTCCCCAAATCATACGGCTTCAAATACATTCTCCTCGCAATGGACTATGTGTCCAAATGGATTGAAGCTGTCATGACCCGAACCAAGGATCATGACGTGGTAATCAAGTTCATTCATCAGCACATCTTCTCACGGTTTGGTGTCCCACATGCTATCATCTTTGATGGAGGGACCCATTTCATAAATGCACAGTTCAGATCCTTGATGACAAAGTATGGGGTGTCGCACCGAATCTCAACTCCTTATTACCCCCAAACCAATGGATTGGCTGAACTGTCTAATTTGGAGATCAAGAAAATCCTTCAGGTCACTGTTCGGCCTGATAGGAAGGATTGGTCGGCCCGCCTTCCGGAAGCTTTGTGGGCCTATAGGACTATCCACAAAACCCAATTAGGTATGTCTCCATTCAGACTCGTGTACGAGAAGGCATGTCACCTACCCGTCAAAATGGAGCACAAAGCCTATTAGGCAGTACGGAAGTGAAATCTAGATCTTTATAAGGCTGGAACCCATCGACAATTACAATTGAGTGAGATCAAGGAACTACGCAATGACGCAGACGAGAACTCGTGAATTTACAAAGAATGGGTTAAAGCCTTTCATGAAAAGCACATATCAAGAAAAACTTTCCATCCTGGTCAGAAGGTCCTACTCTTTGATGCTAAGCACAAACTATTCCTAGGAAAACTCATATCAAAATGGATTAGACCATTCCTTCTCAGACGTGTTTTTGGAAATGGGACTATAGAAATCAGTGAACTCAGCCATGATTCTGAACCATTTATCGTGAACGGTTAGAGACTTAAACCGTTCATTGAACTCACTGACACAAACTTGGCTGAGTTATCTTTTGATCTCTATTCTCCTTGAGCTTATTGCACCCAGCTGATGGTGTTAAACTTAGCACTTAACGTGAGGCAACCCGTCATCGTTTTGAAAAAACACGAAATCCTTTTGACATAACTCTTTACTGAACTCATATTGAACTTTAGGGTTCGTCCATTAGAACAATCGACTCCACCTTTGGTAAACGTACCAGAGCTTGAAATCGTTTGCAACTATCACCCTAACTCGTCCACCCACCCTTTGACCCTGTTCTAATGTACAATCTAAGCTGAACTCGAACCCACCTAATTTACAATGAGGACATTGCAAATCGTAGGCATGGGGGGTATTAAAGTGCAAAAAGTCATGAAAATCAAATCTTACAAAAGGATTTTTTAAGAGAGAGAGAGGAGGTTGAGGAAAAAGGAGATCCATTTGAGAGAAAAATGAGAAAAAGGAGGGAGGAAAATTGAAAAGAATAGAAAGGAGCAAAAAGATAAAGAAAAAAAAATTGTGTCCCTTCAAAATAATATGGAACTTACCTAATTTCTAGGTTAGGTCGAATGATGAATTAAGACCTAGAAGGCTAAAACTTAAGGGATTAGTGGCGAATACCAACCTTAGGCCTCTTGGATCTATTCTGAGGTTTAAACACTCACGTACTTGTTAAGAACCGGATTAGTCCTCAAGAGGTTGAGGAAAATGCAAAGCTTATGTATTAGGTCTAAGGCTTAGGGATTATTCGGCCCCGTTAACTGACCTCTGGTTTGCGGGACTCGGTAACTTAAGCACCCTAAATCACACACAGTCTGGTTCAGTGTGCTTAAATATGAAATCATGCCAAGAGCATTTATGCTATTCTGAAAATGGTCCTAAGATCTAGATTAGGAGCTACTCGAAAACACAAGTTGATTTGGATGAGTTCCCAGCACAGAGAGGTGGGAAATTCCCCTCGAAGATGCGCAATAACATATCGTCTCCTCGGTGCTTGTCTCCTAGGATATCTAAATATCCTACCAGGGATACATAAGCACCTTGTGCTGGTTCGGATGCCATGGGCGGCATTATCATGAAATGTCGATTGCCAAGGTCTGGATTTAGCTATAGAACACCATGGGCGGCACTATCTCGAAGTGTCGAAAGCCAGGGTTCTAGAGGTTGCCATGGGCGGTGCTATCTCGAAGCATCAATTGCCAGGGACCCTGTGAGGATTTATGGTGGGAATAAGGAATCCGATACAGAATGTGTTCAGGGCTAATCTGAGGTTGGATCTAAGGAAAAATATAATGAACAGAAAAAGAGAGAGAAAACTCTCCACAAATGAAAATCTTCTTCTACCCTTCACTCTTACAGAAAAATTAACTGGCAAACTGAACCTGGACTAACCTTGTTATAAACATGGGTGCTTTAATCGCTGGGTACAACGAACCTTAAGATAGTTCCTGCCGGCCTTAGAAACCTTTGTGGCAGACTGAGGCAAAAGCCAGTTAGGTCTGGATCTAGGCTGCTACTTGAGTACCTCTTGGCCTATTGTTGGTATTAAGATCTGATTCCTAGAGTTGCGACTTAGTAGGGCATCCTGACGGTTACATCTGACCTAGATAACTTATTTGGTCCATAAGGTTTTGCTAAGGGACTAGCAAAAGCTAGACATGGGGGTATGATGGGAACACCATCATGAGCCATAACTAGCTCAATTTAGTCTAAAAAGGTTGACAAATGCTCCTATATATCCATCAGAAGGTCCTAAGGGCACAAAATCCCATTTTGAAAAGAAGAGAATACAAGGTTATTTCTACAAAATTGACAGCATTCCACAATTACAAAATAACCATGGGTTATTTTAGGGGTTTATTAAAGGTCATATGGTCATTAATATCTAATAAGTGGGTTCATGTAGACAAAAACAGGTTGTCACACATTTCAAGAATTAATAGACATCTGAAACCCTAAAAATAGACCTGCTTAATTAATTGAGGCTTTGATCAGGATAAAATTCACCTAAACCTTCTAAAATTCATAGAAAAATATTCTATAGGGTTTGGTATCTTTGATTTGACCATCAGAATCTATTTTGGCCTAAAACAGAGTCACAGACAGAAAGTTGCCTTAATTTAGGCTTCTACATAATTTACTCAATCAAACTTGGGCAAGACCTAAATCCAACTTCACCATTAGATTCCTTGGGTCCAAATTAGGCTTGTACCAAAATTTGGGCTCAATCTAAGATCATTTCAACCTAGTTTCCATTTTGGTCCAAGTCTGGCTCTTGTTCTCTCAAATATCCCCTCAGCTTTTGAAATCTTTACAAAATGCCCCCTAACTTCTTCATCTTCCTTACAAAGAAGTTCTTGCCGCCATTGGAGGTCAACCGACCTCCAGGCGAGCTTTGACCGAACAGAATCCTAAAACTTCAATCAAATCCTACCAAATTTGGTGGGATTAATGTTTACACCTAGGGAAACCTATTGGGATCAATTTCAACTCCTAACTCCTTCTGATTCATGAGTACAAACTCACGAAATCAGTGGGGTTCTTCTTGAATTCCAAGCAAGCTATGGAACTTTTTCTTATTCTCCAAGCTATCCCAAGCCCTATAAAAGACCCACATGACATTCTTCACCTCCTTAACGAGAAATAGAGCCAAAAATCTCTCTTCTTCCTCCAACCTCCAGCTCGCTCCACTTCGCTATGGTGACCTCCCTCCTTCGGCCTCTTCGCCGGTCGCCACATACCAGAGGGGGCCGGTTCCTACTCCCCGTTCTCTTCCGCACCTCACAATACTAGTGAGGTGCTCTCTACCCCTTCGTCGTCGCCGTTATCCACCTCCGGAGCACCTTCCTTCTCCAGCGCCAACCATACCACAACTGGCGCCTCCTCTGTCCCCCTTCGTTCGCTATTTAGTCTCGAATACTCCCTATCATCTGCTCATCACCACCGTATCAACGCCACTTCGTTTCAACCACCGGATCGACCTCTACACCTTCGTCTTCCACCTCGCCGGCGTACCCTTAGCGAAGCATTCCAGCTGCCACAGACCATCTCTCCAGCTTCCACTGCGTCCGCGAGCATTGCCTCACCTCACTGAGTAAAAGCCCCAAAGAAATTTGGGGCTTAGCTCTCTCTATCTCCTCACCCGACTCATGCACCTCCGTTTGCCTTCCTCGAGGTTGTTAGGCCTCCCTGACTACATTCACAACACGCCACCACCACCACTACATTCACCACACTTGCACGAAGCCTCTGAATTGGTCTGACATGGCCCTTAGGCCGTTTTCTTCATTTCAGGTATTCGGCTGCCATCACCATTGATAGAGCTCCTTTGAAGAGCTCGAAGCAAGCATTCTTGCCACAACAGGCCCAGGCACTTCCTCTAGGCAGTGCGGAACCCTTCCAGGAAGACGCCCAGGCTTTCAATTCAGAGTGTTGACTGCTCCCTCACCCTCAATTGGACCAGCCTCAGTCGCTGCTCAACCACGAAGAACAGTAGCCAAGATAGTCCCACATCGTGGGATCTCTGATGTGCCGCGGTGCATAAATTGATTTTCTGCATCCGAATCCTCGCCCAGTGCACGAGGGGTCAGGTCCCTCACACACCCTCACTCGCATACCCGCCTAGCCCCACTACTTGGTTGCGACCCCACGCATGCAGCCCTGCACCCGAATCTGGTTACTGTTCCTACCCGATTACCCAGTTAACCCCAGAGAGAAAGAAGAAAATGAAAGAGAGAGAGGAGGGGGGTTTTGCCTTGCTCTCTAACTCTCTCTAACACTTGAGGATAAGAGGCCTTTACCTTTGTGCGTGAGTTGAGGACGAGCTGAAGGGAGAAGAAAGGAAGAAGGAGACAGGCCTTTAATGAGCATTATAGTAGGGTGCTATTTAAGTCGTCTGATTTGAGCATCCGACGTCTGATTCCATCAAATTGTGCTTCTGAGTTTATATTGCTTACTTTTCTTACGTTGGATTACTTGGTTGATACTATGCATTTATTTGGTATAATTGTAAAGGGTAATTGGTAATTTAAACTACCATTTTACCCCATTCTTTTTGCACCTTGACGTTGGTTTTCATATATTTATATCATTCTTACTTGCTCATATTTGTGGTGATATTGTGATCCTTGAGATTAATTGCAACACTTGCTCCCTATGTTTGACCTTGGATTTCATTTGAGTTATAAATTTTATTTGTTTTTGCACTATTTCAGCTATATTACAATGAAGCAATTTTAAAACATCGATTTCACACGATAAACATTGCGCGAAATCGATGTTTTAAAAGATGCATTGCAGTATAAGTCGAAATCGCTCGAAAACAAATAATATTTATAACTCGAACTATCATCAAGAAAATCCGAGGTCAAATACAGGGAGCACATAGGAATTCACACGCTTAGCAAGATAAATATGTAAATGAGCACAAGAAATCAAACACAATAATGATATTCAATGAATAAGGACTCACCATAATCAAGATTGAAACTGGAGAAACCATTCCCACATGAATTGCAAATTCGTGTCGGGTTTACATTAACTATCGTAGACTCAACACAATTACAAAGGAGCATTTTCCTCTACCATTCATCGATCAAATCCTTAAGAAACTTGCTGGTAATAAGTTCTACTTTTTGGATGGTTACTCCGGATACAATCAAGTTGCGATCCAGCTTGAAGATCAAGAGAAAACGACATTCACCTGCCCCTTTGGAACCTTTGCTTTCCGAAGGATACCATTTGCGCTTTGTAACGCACTTGCGACTTTTTAGAGGTGCATGCTAGCCATTTTTACCAAAATGGTGGGTGAATATATGGAAGTATTCATGGATGATTTTTCAGTCTTTGGGAGACTTTTGATATTTGTTTAGATAATTTGTCGAAGATCTTGAAACATTGTATTGAAGTGAATCTTGTCCTCAGCTGGGAGAAGAACCATTTTATGGTTCCAAAGGGCATTGTACTTGGCCATCTCGTGTCTGAGTGAGGTATCCAAGTAGATCGAGCCACGATAAATCAAATCTCAAATCTACCAATCCCTGACTCGATCAAGGGCATCCGATCTTTTCTTGGGCATGTTGGATTTTATAGAAGATTTATACTTGATTTTTCAAAGATTGCCCAACCACTCACGAATATCCTCACAAAAGACACAATTTTTGAGATGAATGAGGAGTGTATATCTGCATTTGAGACCTTGAGAGAGAGTTACACAGGCTCCTATTATGCAACCTCCTGATTGGAATCTACCTTTTGAAGTCATGTGGGATGCATTTGATTATGTAGTTGGAGTTTTTTTAGGATAGAAAATCGAGAAGAATCCTGTAGTGATTTACTATGCTAGTAAGACACATAATGATGCACAGAGAAACTATACTGTTACTGAGAAAGAGTTGCTAGTGATAATATTTGGATTAGAAACATTCAGATCTTATAGCCTTGGATCTTGAATCACTGTGTACTCTGATCACTCTACAATCAAACACCTTCTATCTAAGGACACGAAACCTAGGTTGATTAGATGGATCTTGCTTCTGCAAGAATTTGACCTAGAAATTCGTGATAAGGTGAGACGATAGAATGTCATTGCCGACCACCTTTCCCACCTTCCTTCTGAGAATATAGAGACATCTCCTCCAATCACTAAACACTTTCTTGATGAACATCTTTTGACTATATTGTATGATCTTTCTTAGTATGCTGACATCATTAACTATTTGGTTACACATCAATTCCCCTCTGACTGGGAATGAAATCACAAATCACAACTCAAATTAGAAGCCAAATATTATTTCTGGGAAGATCTGTATCTATTTCGACTTTGCAATGATCAAATCATCAGACGTGTATCTTTTGAGATTGACTCTATCCTTTCTTTTTGTCATGACCAGGCTTGTGGTGGACATTTTTCTGGTCGTAAAATCGCTACAAAAGTTTTTTAGTGTGGGTTTTATTGGCCCACTCTTTTCATGGATTCACAGGCATATTATAATGCATGTTGTCGCTGCCAAACTCTTGGTAGCATGTCACGCAAAGACATGATACCTCTGAACCCGATTATTGTCTGTGAAATATTTGATATCTGGGGATAGATTTTATGGGTCCATTCTCGTCTTCTTCTGGCTTCAAGTACATTTTACTCGTTATTGATTATGTTTCTCGTTGGATCGAAGATGTACCCACACACACAAATGATCATAGAGTTGTCATTCCTTTTATTTAGAATCATATCATCTTTTATTTTGGGGTACCATGCGCTATCATTTTCGATGGCGAATCCCATTTCAATAATGCCCATTTAATGAATCTACTAAGAAAATATGAGGTCACACATCGTATTGCTACACCTTATCATCCCCAAACTAATGGGCAAGCTGAGATCTCTAATTGGGAGATCAAAAAGATTCTTCAAATGACAATTCGATCTGATATGAAGGATTGGTCTTCCAGTTTAGACAAGGCTTTGTGGGCTTATAGGACTGCCCACAAAACACCCATAGGCATGTCATCATACAAATTTGTTTATGGGAACACATTCATCTTCCCATAGAAATTGAACACAAGGCCTATTGCGTAATTAAAGCCAATAATCTTGACCTCGTAAAGGCTGGTGATTACCATAGGTTGCACCTTAGTGAACTTGAGGAACTCTGACATGATGGTTCTGAGTTTATAAGGAAAAATTGAAAGCCTTCCATGATAAACACATTTCCTGCAAATATTTTGCACCTAGTCAAAAGGTATTGCTCTTTGATGCCTGATTGAAACTCTTCCTTGGTAAATTTAGATCCAAATGGACAGGTCCATTTGATATAATTAGAGTCCTCGACAACATAGCCGTTGAAATCACCGAACCTAACAAGAATCAACCCTTCAAAGTGAATGGTCAACGCCTAAAATCTTTTCTAGAAACACACGTCTTAGGTCTTGTTGGAGATGTTACATGCTCCATTAATTCTCTAGGGTTTACGCCTAGCTAAAGGCGTAAAATTTAGCATTCACTCACACTTGCACATATCTGTTTCCTGCTTCCCACACTTTCATCTACTTATATACTTGAGTTTGTACTATATTTGTCACTTCCTTATTTTGTCCACTCTTCACTTAGTCTGATTGACCACTCTGACTTTTGTCATACTTGAAATCATCCGCACAGAGATCTTTGATCTCCTCTTTATGATTCTTTTCGTTACACTATACTAAGTGAAGTGTAGAGTTGTTTTCACCCTTTTCACAATGAGGACATTGTAAAATTTTGACTTGGGAGGGTGTGTAGTAAAATCCAAATACTATAAATGTATTGGTAGATAAAAGATAAAAAAATGTAAAAATGCCTTAAAATTTTGAAAATTTTTGAAAAATTCATAAAAAAATTGAAAAATTGATATAGCATAAAAATAAATAAATAAATAATATAAAAATTAAAAAAATAAAAATAACAATAATAGGGGGATACATATATTTAAATATTTATAATAGTAACTTAAGAGCTTAATTTTATTTTTGAAGTCAGAAAAAAAAATATATAGATGTATTTTAAATAGTGTATATTAGTAAGAGCATTGAATCCTTACTTTGGATTTTATCTTAAATACCTTTTCAAAACACGTATTTGTTGTCAATTTTGAATGGGATTTTTCTCGAGTTAGAGTATGAAACCCTATAGGATATGTTTTTCTCACTCTTTATTCTGGAACAAAGTAATTAAGATGTATTAAGTTTTATACAAGACTTAAATTTTGGAATTAAATTGTAACTTTCTTGGTCAATAAGACTAGGTTAAATCCTGTTGATTTTTTGAATATTTGTTTTTACCACCAAGTTGAGTAAAAAGGCTAGATACCTAGAGTTGATTAAGTAAAGAGTTGGTAGAATTCTTAGCCATAAGGTTTAACGGGCTATAGGTTACTTAATCAATCGAGGACATTTGGCTAGACTTGGTGAGTTGCGTCTCGACAGATCCTGCGAGATGATACTAATGGTTTAAGGGACTTGAGAGTGAAAGGCTTTGCTGTCCATGCTCTAGTTTGAGAGCTAAGTAACCTAAGTGTCCAAAATTCATACACATTAGAATTGTCTTGTTGGCATCTGATACTGCAAAAAGACAGAGGTTAAGAGATTGATTCTAAATCCTCTTTAGTCCAAGGATTTCTGTGGGGCTGCTCGTGAAAGGGTGAAGGATGTGCCACTCACCTATTTTATTTAGTAAGAAAAATGAGGAGGAGAAAATTAAATTTATTTTAAAAATAATAATAAATTATATACACCTTGTAGTTAAGCATCTCGTTACAAATGGTTGCTTATGTAGTTTTTATCCACCAAATAAAGTATCTCACTACAAATGGATGCTAACCTTTCCTTCATCAATAAAAACACCTTGCTACATATGGGTGTTTTAACCTATAGAAAATAGATTAGAAAAATATGGAGATAAAATATAGGAATAAGAGACCCAGTGGTCCACCAGGGAGATATACACAAAAGGTGTTGACCTTGGGATAGAAAAATGGTGTGGAGAAAGCAACCAAATATGTGTAAGGCCAAGCCAAAGGTTTGAATTGGAATAACGTGTATTTTTACAACTTCGGATACCTTTAGGACAAGTCTATTCGCAATCACGGATGCTTTAAACTCATAGCTACTGAACCTTTGCATTGGGCAGTGAAGCCTAAGAAATTGGGATTTGGAGACTAGTGGTTGAGGCCTTAAGGAAATAGATTGACAAAACCCTAGGTCTAGAAGTCTGTACTTGATACCGTGGGTTGGTTGGTTTAAGGATTCTTCTCTTGTCTTAATTTGGTTAATAAAAGGTGTCTAGTTAATTTGCAAAAGCTAGGTTGCTAAAAATCAGATTTCACAAGCTTAAGGATTAACCTATGTCTATTGAATTTTTGAGTTTGAATTTAAATTCCAGTCTTTGAGTCTTGTTTCCTTAGTCATCTTGACCTCTTTGATTTTAGAGTTTAGAGTGGATATAGAGAATCAATAGGTTTTCAATGTTCTTATTTGAAAGAAATTTCCGTCAAAATTTTATTTTTACGAATACGTATTTCTGAAAGGTATTTAGGGTTTTTGAGTCCATTGTAAGTGGATTCCTACTAATGCTTTGCCTATTTATGGTTATTTATTTAAAATATAAAAATTAAAAAAATATGAATATTAAAAAAAATTCCAACCAAGCATTCCTCTACTGTGGAATTATTTATGATTATTTAATTACCCTGGTGCTTAAATCATCATATTTCTTGGTTAATTTTGCTAGGGACTAGTAAAACCTTGGCTTGGGGGTATGATGAGAGATTCATCATAACTCCTAATTATCTATAATTAACTAGTTTTCCTAGTTAATTAGCTAAGAATATACTAAATACAAGGTTAATAATGTTATAAGGGTTAAATCACTAAGGACTAATAAAATAAGTTTAAAATGTTAAATTAAATACCAATTAATCTTAATAATAATTTAATTAATAAT
Organism: Thalassia testudinum; assembly: GCA_037157565.1. Lineage (NCBI taxonomy): Eukaryota > Viridiplantae > Streptophyta > Magnoliopsida > Alismatales > Hydrocharitaceae > Thalassia > Thalassia testudinum. The sequence goes on from JAZHRO010000003.1 coordinate 25,181,690, forward strand.
TTGGACTCAATTAATAAGCATTTAGCTAGTTATTTAATATTTAAACTAAATTAATATTAAGAACTAAGCACTTAATTAACTTAAGTAAATTAATCATTTAAATTAATTTAGCTAAAAAGGATAAATAATCATTTAAATTAATTTAGCTAAAATGGATAAAAACGTAATTTCAAGGCATCGATATAATATTTACCTAATTTATAATAACATATAAAAATTTGAAAAAGAAATAAATTAAAATAAGCCTTAAAACTCCTTGTTTACGTTTAAGTCCTTAATTTCCATTTCAATCGAGTCCTTTTATCATTTAGGTCCTTCACTTTTTATTGCAAATATGCCCCTGTGTACACCTCTTCTTCTTCATCTTCTTCCTTAGCTACAGACGGCCAAGGAGGTCTGGTGACTATTCCTCTCGATCACCTTCTATCCATCGTCATAACTCCACCATTGCCGCCATCCTTTCACTCACCTTCCCCTTCACATTCGATGGTCCGGATTAACCTCTAATCCTAATTAGACTAGGTGACTAACCTCACCAACGTCGGAGACAACGCCGGTGAGTTAGGATGTACCTAGACCCATTACTGTCCAGGTTCAACCCCCCTCCTCTCCACTACCACCTATAAATACCCATACACCCCTCCGATTACGAGGATCGACCCCTTCCCTCTTCTTCCACTACAATCATTTAGTAGGTCTTCTTCCTAACTTCGGCATCTTGCCATCTTCGTTCTCAAGCACTACCATCGAGGAGTGCTGCCTCCCTTACCTCCTCTTCTGCTCTTCCGCTCTGCCACCGGTGTTGGAGTGCGCCATAGCTTTGATTCTCTCCGCTTTGATCGGCTGGAGTTTCTCTCCCCACCTCGTATGATTTTGATCTTGTTCTCTCCCTACCAATGATGAGATCCCTCACCTCCTTCATCAAGTAAGTAGTTCTAACACTTAGGCATTTTGAAGATGGTTTGTTCGGTGGAAGATTCCAAAGGTTCTTAGACCTGGTTGAAAGCATAAATAGGTTCTAAATGAGCTCCTCAAGCTTCCTAACTTATTTACAAGCTTAGAACCATAAGAAATAAGTCTCTCCAACTCCACCAGAGTTGGAGAAGATGACGGTCGACTGAGAAAGATACACACTTTCACACAAGTATAGTGAGTGATTCTTTATCTTGAAAATTCAGAGAGGCATTTTGGAGCTTCTCAAATCATTCCAAAGGCTGAGGCTCATAATTGGTTTGCCAAAGCTCGCCAGAGATCTGGTGAACACCGTTTGAACATGCTGGAGATGAAATCTCTGTGAAACACATCAGAAATGGCCTTGAGTAAAACTTGAGGCCGTAAGGAACCTCAAGAAAATAATAATTGATGCAATTGAAGATGAAATTAAAAGATTGATCAATGAATCAGTAAAAACATCTATTGAGTTCGCCTGAACTCAATAGTAACCCTCTCACTCAATTGAGTTAGTGGAAAAACTCAGGGGAGTCAGGCGATGGTGTGTGTGTGATTAAGTGAAAGAACTCCTTTGAGCTCGTCATTGATAGTAGTTTAGAGGTTGAAGGTGGAAATTAGGCGTTTCTGATATAGATGATTCTAGGGTTAATTGGAAGTGAGATCGGGGCCTTGATGTTATGGAGAAGTGGTGGAGAGCCCCTAGTGGTTGTGAACTAAGCTGGAGACCTCAGCCATGGACAACAGATGTCTCCAGTGAAGGTGGAGTGGATTAGGTGTTTAGGTGGCTAATTAAATGAGGGAGAAAGTGGAAAGTGATCATGGATGGATGAAGAAGGTGATCAAGTGGATAAAGACATGAATCGAAGTTCGACGAGGTCAGAATTGACCTCACCGAAGACGGAGAAGACAGTGAGAATTCAAGCTAATCTACGCCTACTCCTACAATTACACACCTAATTCCTAGCTAAGACTACATCTAAGCGTTAGAACTACTTACCTGATGAAGGAGGAGAGGGATCTTGCCGTTGCTAGGGCGAGAACAGGATCGAAATCAGATGAGGTGAGGAGAGAAACTCCAGCTGATCGAAGTGGAGAGAATCAAAGCTATGGCTTGCGCCAACGTCAGTGGCAGGGCGGAGGAGAGGAAGAGTAGGTGAGGGAGGTAGCACTTCTCAATGGTAGCGCTTGAGAATGGAGATGGGAAGATGCAAGAGTTAGGAAGAAGACCTACTAAATGATCGCAGTGGTAGAAGAGCGAAGGGGGTCGATCCTCGTAATCGGAGGGGTGTATGGGTATTTATAAGTGGTGGAGGAGAGGAAGGGGGCTGAACTTGGACGGTAATGGGTCTAGGTACATCCTAACTCACCGATGTCATCTCCGATGCCAGTAAGGTTAATCACCTAGTCTAATTAGGATTAGAGGTTAATCCAAACCGTCAGATGTGAAGGGGAAGGTGAGTGGAAGATGGCGGCAATCGTAGAGTTCTGACGATGGATAGAAGGTGATCGAGAGGAATGGTCACCGGACCTCCTCGGCCATTCGTAGCTAAGGAAGAAGATGAAGAAGAAGAGGTGTACACTTTGCAATAAAAAGTGAAGGACCTAAATGATATAAAAGGACTCGATTGAAATTGAAATTAAGGACTTAAACGTAAATAGTGAGTTTTAAAGCTTATTTTAATTTATTTCTTTTTCAACATTTTATATGTTATTATAAATTAGGTAAATATTACATTTATGCCTTGAAATTACATTTTTACCATTTTTAGCTATATTAATTTAAATGATTAATTTACTTAAGTTAAGTACCTAGGTCTTAATATTAATTAAGTTAGTTTAAATATTAAATAACTAGCTAAATGCTTATTAATTGAGTCCAAATTATTAATTAAATTATTATTAAGATTAATTGGTATTTAATTTAGCATTTTTAACTTATTTTATAGGTCCTTAGTGATTTAACCCCTATAACAATTAATCCTGTATTTAGTTTATTCTTGGCTAATTAACTAGGGAAACTAGTTAATTATAGATAATTAGGAGCCATGATGAGCCTCTCATCAAGGCTAGAAAGAAGAAAGTGAGCTCTGTCAAAGGCCATGGACGAAGGGAGATAGAGGCTACTAGATGGGAAGGATATGACCAACTCAAAGGGAGGTAGGGAGCTGATAGCCTTGTGTAGGGGTCCAAGGAGGTCTTTATATAGGCAATGAGAGCTGGGGTGATCGTCAAATACAGGTTTGAGTCGTTGTAGCTCAACGGAGGATATGAGAGCTAAGGTGCGCATGCATGATTATGACAAAATGTGGTCGTCAAATGTGATCTACAAATGAGCGGGAAGGTGGTGAAACTGGGGTTAGTAGGTTAGTGAAGAGTCCACTATTAGATCAAAGATGGAAGGATGAGCGGTCTAGGCTTGCTGGGTTCTTTGAGTAAGAACAAGAGAAGAGGAAGCGAGTATCAGGTCTTTTGGTGCAATTGCACCTAGGACCTTATAGTGAAACAATATAAATTTTAGATCAAAACCCAAAAGTGAACATAATTAATACAATGAAGTCTTTAACAGCTTATAGAAAGGTCCCTGGTAGGTTTTGACTTTAGAAAATGTGAAGGACTAATTATGTAGGAAGGGCTTAAATGAAAATCATCAATCCCAAGGTCTTAATGCATTCAAATTGTAACGAAGTTTTTATGGAAAGTGCTTAGAACATTTTAGAACATAGTCCAACCATTAATTTGTAAGATTAAGCTCAAATTGTGTTCAATTGGGCATTTAATATAGCCATAAACATACTTAGGTAAATAATCTCTCAAAAGTGACTTAATTATTCATTTTTACCACAGAATTGATGTTTTAGGTCATTTTCTTTAATTCCCACACTTAACCCTTTTATTATGCCAATTTGATAGTGTTTAACTTAGTTTTTAGCTTCACTTAGGCTTTTTAGCTATGATAAGCCACACCTCATTAGGTGGTAGGGCAAGTCTTTAAGTGTTAACGAGGCTAAAATGGGATTTTAAAATCGCATTGCTGTAATATAGCTGAAATAGCTCGAAAACAGATACAATTTATATCTCGAAGAATCGTCAGAAAATCTAAAGTCGAACATAGGGAGCAAGTATTGCAATTTCATCTCAAAGATCATAATTCTAGTACATATTTGAACAATAATTCCATTCAAGAATAATGTATATATGAGAATCAGTATCAAAAAGCAATAAGAATGGGGTAAATGGTGATTTAAATCACTAATTACCCCTCACAATAATCCCAAATAAGTGAATAGTAAATCTCAATCAAATAATCCACGTAGATAAGTAACCAAAGAGCCACAAGAACACAAATCAGCAGGATCAGACATCGGGCAAGGCGCTCAGACACCTTAACAGAGGCTCTGCTACAGTGCCTTTCCTCTTTTCTCCTTCAGTTCTTCTTCTTCTTTCTCTCTTCTTCTTCTTTCACGGATAAGGGTCCCTCAACCTCTTCAGTGATTGAGTGTTGGGGCCTTCTCATAGAGAGTAAAACCCCCTTCCTCCTCTTCTCTTTCTCTTTAACCTGCCTAAATAGGTCGCTATCCGGGTATTCTGGGATCCGATTGACTAGGGCTACCGGGCGTGGTAGTAGCTGAGGATTGAATGTGTGTTGAGGGACCCGACCCCTCATGTACTACCCAAAGGGTTGTAGGCACAAAAATAATTATGCAGCACTATCAACTCCTAATCCCACGAAGTGGGACTAACTTGTTTCCTGTTCTTCCCGTGAGCAGCAGCTGGTGAAGAAGCCTCTAATTGAGGTCAAAGGGGGCTTATTCCAATAGCCTGGAAGGATGCTTGGAGGGAATCCGTGTCACCTGGAGGTGAGACCTGGAGTTGCTGTGGCAAGAACATAGCTCCAAGGTTGCTTGGAAGATCTCCGTCAATGGCGACTGAGTGTGATGACTTGAAACACGAAACATGGCCTTGCAGCCACGTAAGAGAAGCTCAGAAGCTTCGCGCACGTGCGGAAAAGGTGGTGGTGGTGGCTATCGTGAAGGTTGTTGTAAGTGGTAGGCGGAGAAATATGAAGGCTAAGGGGGCAATGTTCGGTGGAGCAATCGACACAGCAATCCCCTCAATTTCTTGAGGGGTTTTGCTCGCGTGGGCATGACGATGGTGTGGAAATTGATAGTGAGCGGATTGGTGGAGTAGAGCAGGCGTAAAAGCTCTGTGGAGGTATGTCGGCGAGGTGGAAGATGGATTCGGAGCGGGCACGTGAGAGGTCGAAGTCGAGTTTTGGGGAAGCATTGATGATGAGTTAAGGGGACTAGCTATCAGGCGAAGGAGGATGGAGTTGGCGTCAGTTCTGGTATGGTCGGTGCCAGAGAAGATGAAGGCTCCGGTGATAGAGACGGCGATGACGAAGGGGTCAGGAAGCGCCTCACAGTTATGGCGAGGTGTAGAATGAAGAGGGCAGTTGGATCCGACTGCCTATTGTACCTTGCGATAGGCGAAGAGACTGGAGGTAGAAGGTCGCTGGAGATGAGTTGGAGCAAGTCGGAGGTAAGAAAAGAAGAGGAATTGTGGCTCAAAAACTCGTTAAGGAGGTAAGGCAGGCAAGGAGGGTCATATATAGGCCAAGAGTCGAGATTCCAAGCTTGGAAACCAAGCTTGAAAGCTCGAAAATTAGGGAGTAGGAATTGGCAGTTTCAACGAGTTCGCATGAGCACCACGAGGAGATTTGGAGTTTAGGATTAGGTTTAATCGATCAGGAAACTTCTTAGGGTTGTCCTTTACAATTTTGGAAGGGATTGGCCAACTAATCAGGGAGGAATCTCTGATTGAGAGCTCTGCTGCATGGGTTTACACTCGCCATGGCGACAGAGACCCGAATGTGAAGAAGAAAATGAAGTTAGGGGGCTTTTTGTAAGGATTTTGAAAGTTGGGGTATGGAGAGAAAGAGTCAGACTGGACCAAAATGCAAACTAAGTCAAAATGATCTTTGATTGAGCTTAAATTTTGGTACAAACCTAATTTGGACTCAATGAATCTGATGGTGAAGTTGAATTTTGGTTTTGACTAAGTTTAACTAGGTAATTTATGAAGAAACCCAAATTAGGCCAACTTCCTATCTGAGACTTTGTTTTAGGATAAAATGGGTTCAGATGGTCAAATCAAGGATACCAAACCTTATAGAATATTTTTCTATGACTCTTAGAAGGATTAGGTGGATTTTATCTTGACCAGAACCTCAATTAATTAAGTAGGTTTGAAATTAGGGTTTCAGATGTCCATTAATTCTTGAAATATGTGAAACCCTGTTTCTGTCTGCATGGACCCTCTTATTAGACATTAATGACCATTTGACCTTTAATTAACCCTTGGAATTTCCTGTGGCTATTCTGTACACATGAAATGCTGTTAAAATTACAGAAATAACCCTGGTTTCTTATCTTCTCAAAATAGAACATTATGTATATATGATCCTTTGATGGTTATGTAGGAGCTTTTATCAACTTTATCAAACCAAAGTGGGCTAGTTAGGGCTCATGATGGATCTTCCCAAAAATAATATTTACCACCAACAATCAATTTGTCCCTCTTAGCTTTTGGCCAATTGGATTGAATTTGGTTTGATTCTTAGTAATTAACAATATTGTCATACCAAGGAAGTCTAGCATTAATGCTCATAAGGTGTTCACCCGAAATATGTTCAATAATAGGAGCCAAAGGGTTAATCATAGAAGAGGGAAGGCAGGATAGATGATTTACAACTACATTATGCTTCCCAGCTTTGTCGTGAATTTCTAAATCGAATTCTTGTAGAAGTAAGATCCATCAAATCTGTGGGGTTTCATGTCCCTCTTGACGAGTAAGTGTTGAATAGCTATGTGGTCCGAGTATATGATAATGCATGACCTGAGAAGGTATAATTGAAATTTCTCTAGGGCAAAGACAACAACCAAAAGTTCCTTTTCAGTGATCGAATAATTACGCTAGGCTTCATCCAGCGTCTTGCTTGCATAATAGATCACTACGGGTTTCCCATCTACATTTTGACCAAGGATTATCCCACAGCATAGCTCGAAGCATCACACGTGTTCTCAAAGGGTAGAGACCAGTTAGGGGGTTGCAAAATTGGTGCCTTGGTGACTCGATCCTTTAGAATTCTAACGGCATCGACAAACTCATCAGTGAAATCAAAGGGAACATCCTTCGATAGAAGATGAGTTAGGGGCCTGCGATCTTAGAAAAATTAGAAATAAAACGTCGATAAAATCCGACGTGCCCCAGAAAAGATCTGATGTTTTTACTGTCGAAGGAGGTGAAAGTTTTGATATCAAATCAATTTTTGCACGGTCAACCTGGATACCTTGCTAAAACACAAGAAGCCTAAGAACGATGTTGTCTGGGACCAAAAAATGGCTTTTCCCCTAGCTCAGGACATGAATCACTTCGGTGCATTGATAAGGCCACTTTCGTGAACCATTTTTTGGCATAAAGTACTCTTTAATTAGTTATTCGTAATTGTTAATTGATTAGGATTTAAATGAGAATTCACCTTTATCTACATATAATCTCATACACCAAGTTTATATTTAATAACATATGACATGATATGATAATTATTTGTTGGATGCAGGTTAGGTGCAAGACACTTGAAGGCATCAGTCAGATGTCCAAAGTTACATTTCAAGATGTCTGGAGCCTAGTCTGGATGTTTGGAACCTCCAGTGTGGACTCATTGCTAACCATACATTTTAAGATGTATGGAGTATTAATCAGACATCTGATGGGAACTGCTAGCATTTATCCTTCTATTCCAACCACTCGCGATCCTCGCCGAGTGGTTGTAGAAGTTGGTGGCCGCAGAGAAATAGACGGGGGAGTTTTAAAAAGAGGTTGCACCAACGCACCCGAGGCATCTTCTTCCTCGCTCTCTACCGTGGCCGTCTTGCCTGCACTATGAATACAAAGCACGCATTGTGGCCTGGGCTCTCCATCGTTGACCTCATAATCTTCCCTCAACTTGTGGCACTCAATGACAGAGACCATCACTGCCACCATCATCACCTACACGCATCACCTTCTTCCTTCTTCTTCCTTTTGTTTTTCTATGTGACCCTTCACCACCTTCTCCCTTCCCACGCCAACACCACTGCCTCTTGACCTTGCACCCACCGTACGTGCTCAGTGCTACCACCACCACCTTGCGTTCGCCTGCACGTGCATCAGCCACCACACCCTTGTGCGTGCCTTCACACGCATGCATGCCCTCGCACCATCAGCCATTGTAGTAACCTCTAGCACACTATTCATCTTCTCCATAAAGAAGAACCCAAATTCCATCGCGCGTAATTGCACCTCGCACCCACGCCTCTTGCCGACCTCACATGACAGCACACGATTTCCATGCGTCTACGCCAACTCCACACCCATGCCACCACTCACGCGGCCACCAACTTGCGTGCGGTTGCAATTCCTGCCACTCCTCTCCGCCAGCCACCTTCCATCCAGTCGGCCACCACCGGCCATCTCCTGCCTCACCGCTGATGGGAACACCATCATGAGCCATAAATAGCTCAAATTAGTCATTATCATGGAATAAATGCTCCTACATAACTGCTAGAGAGCCATAATTTATTGCATAATCATTCTGAGGGAAAGATAAGAAAATAGGGTTAAAATTATAATTTTACCATCATATCATGAATGCAGAACAATTACAGATTTTCCTAGGGGGTAATTAAGGGTTAAATGGTATTAAATGTCCACCAAGTGGGTTAATACAGATAGAAAAGGGTTTTTGCGTGTTTTGAGAATTAAATGACTTCTTAAACCCTAAAAATAGACCCACTTAATTAACTGAGGTTCTGGTCAAGATAAAATTCATTTAAACCATCAAAAATTCATATAAAAATATTCTCTAGGGTTTGGTACCATCAATATGATCATCAGAACCTATTTTGACTCAAAATAGAGTCCCAGACAGACATTTGCCCTAATTTGGGTTTTTACATAAATTACCCAGTCAAATGAGTCAAAACCTAAATATAACTTCACCATTGGATTTCTTGCATCCAAATTAGGTTTGTACCAAAATTTGGGCCCAATCTAAGATCATCTTGACCAAGTTTGCATTTTGGTCTAGTCAGACTCTTTCTATCTCATTCAGGACCTTAACTTTTGAATTCCTTACAAAGAGACCCCCAACTTCTTTTCCTTCTTCACAGAAAGGTTCCTCCGCCATTATCGCTCAATAATCCAACTCCGATGACCTTTGATTGAAGAGAACTCCTTCTCTTCTCAATCAATCCCGTCCAAAATTGGAAGGGAGATTCCTTGAGGAGTCCTTTTCCCATTGAATCCGTCCATGAGCCCTAAAACTTTCCCAATCTCTCATGCAAATGCACTAGAGATTATGTTATCCTAAAGAATTCCTACTCCGATGACAATTCCTAGCTTGCAATCTTGGCTTCCAAGCTCAAAACCCCCTCCTAAGCCCTATAAAAGGATCCTCAGAGCACAACCATGCTCTTCAGCAAGGTTTGGGGCCAAAACCCTCTTCAAAACTCCACCTCTAGCTCCGCTCCGCCTTAGCTCTGGCAAACTTCTTCCTCCAACGTCTCTAGACTCCCAACAGCCAAATTGGGAGTGCCAATATCTCCCTCTCCTTCGTCTGCTCCTCGATGGCTACTACCTCATGGAGCAGTTCCCTTCTCCGGTGTCGGCAACCACATCGATGCCTATTCATTCCCCTTTTGTCCCTAATTTTAGGTTCCAACATTCCCTCGTCTCCCCTACTCTTTTTCCCTTTATTTATCCTTCAATTTCTATCCCTCGACATGCCGTTCACCTCCATCGTCCTCACCTCTAGCCACTCCTTTGGCAAGCCCATCTCACCTCCGCAAACCACCAATCAACTCGCCAACAAGCCCAAAACCTTCACCTCTCCACCCTCTTCAAAACCCCTCTCCCTATTCACCACTTCGCTCACCCAAATCGCCCACCGAACAAACCCATTGCCGTCCACCTTCGCTGACCTCCGCCAGCCACCATACATGTCCATACATCACAAAACCATCGCGAAAGCATTCACCGTGCTCTGGTGATCATCTTAAGTGTTTTTAATGTGGTCGTAAGGCCATTTTACTTGTTTGTAGGGTTACTCCTTCAGCCGCCATTAACGAGCTTCTCCAACAAGTCTGGAGCAAGTTCTTGAAGGCACTGCCCCAGGTACCTATCCCAACTGAAGCGGATTCACTCCAAGAAGGCAAGTGGACCAGCAATTGGGGTGTTGACTGCTTCCCTCGCACGATTTGGCCGAAGATAGCTGCTACTGTGAACAGAGAAGATGATGTGGGACTTTAGTTCGACATCGTAAACTCACGAGCTCATACAAGCGCATATATTATTTTTGTGATTGGGGCTTATCGCCTCCAACCACGGGGTGAGGTCCCATAACACCCTCACTCACCCGACTTGCCTAAGCCTCTCACTCCTCAGTCACTACACCATGCCGGTGACCCTGGACCCAGGCATGCGGATCCTTCGATTACCCGATAACCAGATGTGCATGGCCCTAGGAGGGTGGAACTTAAGAGGAGAGAAAGAGAGAGAGTGCACGGGGCGGGGAAGGGTTTTGCCCTGTGTGACACTTAGCCAATTCTGAGATGGTTTCCCTCTGTGTGTAAGGAAAGAAAGAAAAAGAGAAAGAAGCCTTCGCAGAAGAAAGAAGGAAAAGAAGAAGGCATAACAGAAGGAGAAGAACTTGCTCGTGCGTAAAGAAGAAGGGAGAAGTGGATGAAGACAAAAGAAGAAGAGAGAAGGCTCGTGCATGAAAAGAAAAAGGGCTAAGAAGAAGAGGAAGCACTTAAGCCATCAAATTATCAAATCAGGCGTCTGAGGCACTATTCATTTATTTAATTACTTAAGTGGTCCTGGAAATTGTTGGTTTATTTGGCATTCCTGCTTAACCATTATATGATTAGCTATATTAAGTAATTGGTGATCTAAATCACCACTATTTTTATTTTAGATTTCTTTTTGATATGCCAAACTCTTGTTAGACTTATATTCTACATTGATGGTCAATTTTGAGTAATTAATATTCATTACCTAGAATTATTTGGCTCATTTTCTTGTGCTCATTTACATTATCGAGATTAGTGTGTGAATTCCTATTTGCTCCCTGTGTTCGACCTCGAAATTTCTTTCGAGTAATAAATATTATTTGTTTTTCACACTGATTTGATCTATACTATAACGTAACGATTTTAAAACCCGTTTCAGAGTGATTAACATTTTGGCACCGTTGCCGGGGAGCAACGTGCAATTCACCACTATTCTCTACATTATTTGATTATATTTGATCATTGACTTGCCCTATTTACTTTCTTGTAATTTTGCATGGTACTTCATGAGGAGATCTTCTACGTAGAATAGCCACTCCAGGGCTGGTAACTTCTCTATTCTTCCCTAATCAAGCTCCTAATCTTGGGAGCCAGGTGGAAATTGTAATCAGCAGTGGAAGAAGTGCCCTCAAGGAAGTGAATCAAATGCAATTCCTTGTTCCTGAGGAGCTAAAATTTGAGAAAGGGACAAACCAAAAGAAGGGGTTTGGGCACTCCCCTTACATGCTTAGGAGGCGAAGGAAGGAGAACTTGAGTCCCATAGTGGAGGAAACTATTGCAAAGTCCATCATGGTTGAATATGTGGATAATTTGGCTCAAGGGGATCAGCCATGCAAGGGATGAGAGTCCTAACATGGAATGTGCGTAGGTTGCGCAACAAAGAGAGAAGGGTGTCTCTTGTCAGATATCTTGTGGAGTGGGAGATTAATTGTGCTCTTATTCAAGAGACACATTTGGAGGAGGAAAATGGCCCTGTTTGGGACTCACTGAGATAGTCTGGGAGAGCAGATTGTGTGGGGAAGGCTGCAGTTGGTAGATCTGGTGGGATGGCAATATAGTGGAAAAAATCTTGCCTTAAAGTGACTGAAATCCATCGCGATAGACATGTACCTACTTGTAGATGTCAGAACCTTCAAGGTGATTTGGATTGGTTCATTTCATGCATATATGGACCTTGTGTAGTAGCTAATCGGGTGGAACTTTGGGAGGACCTGTTAGTAGCGCATCAAAGAGTCCAGAAGGTACCGTGGCTTGTTGGTGGTGATTTCAACTGTCCTTTATCAAGTGGAGACAGACCTGGGGGCAGTTTTGAAAGTGTAATGGCTGGATTTCAATTGACTGTGCAGAGATTGGGTATCACTGAAAACCTTGTTAGTGGGGTGGATTTCACTTGGAGAAATGGCAGTGGACTGGTATCAAGGTTGGACAGATTCTTTGGCAACCCAAGCCTCTTGGAGAGATTCCACCTATCGTCTGCTATGAGCCTTGACAGGCCATTCTCTGACCACACACCAATTGTGTGGGACAGTGGGGTGAATGTGGATGTTGGATCATACTTCAAGCTTAAAAAGTCTTGGTTCAGGGAGGAGGGGTTTGCAGATATGTTGTCCAGCTGGTGGCAGAATGAGGCAGTGACTGGCTCGGCCACATGCAGCTTGCATCAAAGCTAGCAGATATGCACTCAATGTTGAAGGAATATGGGCAAACAGTGGTGACTATCAGAGAGCAGAAGAGGGCTGAGGCATTGGTGGAGATCCAAAGGCTTGATTTGAAGGAGTGCAGGCTAGTTTTGAGTACCCAGGAGCAGGAACAAAGGAAGTATCTGCAGCAGGTCATTGGTGAGGGGGACTTAAAGAAAGAAATGGATTGGTGTGAGAGATCTAGACAACTGTGGCTCAAGGAAGGTGATGCCAATACGAAATTCTTTCATCCTGCTGCCAGTGCTAGGAGAAGATTTAATCTCATCTCATCTATTAAAATGGGTGAGAGAACCATTACATCTACTCGTGAAATTAGATATGAAGTGGGCTGGTACTTTAAAGAAGCAGCCAAGGCTACACCAAGAGGTTCCTGGAGGATGGCTTTGGCTGATTTTCCAAGTGTTAGCAGTGATCAGATGGCTATGTTAGTTGCCCACTTTACCGAACATGAAATAGTGAAAGCAATCAAAGATTTGAATAATAAGGGAGCCCCAGGATCGGATGGGTTTTAGGTCTTCTTTTATAGGAAAATGTGGAACATTCTTAAGAAGGATGTGATGGAAGTTATACATGAGTTTGAAAAGGAAAACTTCTGTTTTGAAAGACTGAATAAGTCTTATTTGCTTTTGCTACCAAAGAAGTCGGGTGCAGAGAAATTTTCAGATTATAGGCTTATTGCTTTGTCGAATTCCATCTATCTTATCATCAGCAAGATCTTAGCCAACAGAATTCGTGATGTATTGCAAGATTTGATTATGCCTGTCCAATCTACTTTTCTACCTGGGAGGTCTCTGCAGGAATCTTTCATCATAGCGCAAGAAATGGTGATGGAATGGCATAGGTGAAAATCCAAGGCCTTCCTATGGAAGGTTGATTTCACTAAACCTTATGACTCAATTTCCTGGCCGTATCTTTGGGAAACTCTTAAAAGGAGAAAATTCCCCCCTCTTTTGATACAATGGGTGAAGAGATGCATCACGATTGCTTCCTATTCCCCCCTAATAAATGGGAAACCATTTCGAACCTGGATTCAGCCTCAGTGTGGTGTAAGGCAAGGCTTCTTACTAGCCCCCTTGATTTTCAATCTTGCAGTGGATACCTTGGCAAGATATGCTTGCAAGTTGGCAACAGATGGGTTGATAAGGGGATACTCGATGACTAACAGTAGGGCATTGGCCCCCATTCTTCAATATGCGAATGACACTGTGTTTTTTGTGGAAGGTGGGAAGAGGGAAGCGCAAGCGCTATATTATATGGTCAAAATTTTTGGTGAGATTTCTGGTTTAAAATTAAATTGAAGTAAGTCCTCCTTGGTCTGCTTTGGTATGAATGGTATAGAACAAAATGACATCTCTACCATCCTAGGCATGCCTGTGATTTCATTGCCAATCAAATACCTGGGTTTACCACTGAAGTACACAAAAATGAAGAAAACATATTGGTCTTTTCTCTTTGAAAAGGTGGCTACGAAACTAGAGGGCTGGAGCAATCACTACTTGTCGAAAGGGGGGAGGTATATTTTATTAAATTCAGTCATCACATCCATTCCAGTCTTCTTCTCTGTTCTTAGAGCTCCAAAGTCAATCTGGAAAAAACTTGACGTGATGCGAAAGAGGTTCTTTTGGAAAAGGGCTTCCCATCAAGGTGCCTTTCTCTAACCTGTAAAATGGGACTCAATTTGTTCGCCTAAGAAGTATGGTGGCATGGGAATCAGATCACTCAAAGAATTTAATGACACCCTACTATTGAAGTGGGTTGTTCGGCTGCTCTAAGGGGAAAAAAAATGTGGATAGAAATCATCCAGGATAGCTATGGGGTGACCAATGATGAGAAGAACCGCTTAAATCCTCATAAGCCGTCTCCTTTTTGGTCATCTGTGGTGCGTGCTTTGGTAGATAACTGAAATTTATTCAAGTTTGTCTTGGGTGATGGGAAAAGCTTCAAATTCTGGTTGGAAAAATGGCTATCTGGTGGGGTGATAAAAGACATTTACCCTCTTGCATTTTCAACTGCTACTGATAAAAATGCTTTGGTGTGTGACTATTGAGACACGGCTTCTGAGAATTGGATGTTGAACAATGAGGTGGGGAACGACCATGGAATAAGAACATGGGCAGAAAATGAACATCTTCTGCAGGAACTTGCTGCTTTCAAACCTACGCTTGAGGAGTGTGACACATACAAATGGGATGGGGCTTTCTCCTCAGCGGCTACCTATGATAAACTTATCATTTCTTCTAGGATGGCAAAGGTTGATGAGATTGGGAAGAAGCTATGGAAATTGAAGGTACCATTGAAGGTACAAATTTTTTTGTGGTTATGCAGAAGAGATGGCCTGATAATGGGAGATTTGAGGCATAGGAGAATGGGCACCCCTGCTCATTTCTGCCATTTGTGTGGGATGCATAATGACTCTAGTCTTCATATATTTTCCACTTGCATGATTACAGATTGCGTTTGGAGGAAGGTGTGTAGGGAAACTATTCCCACGTGGGAGAGCCTCTGGAGCTCCTTCTTGAGAGTGAATAAGCCATATTTGCCCATGGTGGTAGTATTATGGTCGGTGTGGAGAGCTAGAAATGAGAGTTTGTTTCAGGAGAGACCAATGAATGTGGATAATATTGTAAACAATTGCTGGAATCTCATACATCAATGGGGTTCATTCATGTAATTTTTTGCCTTCATTTAATCAATAAAAGCTCTCCCAAACTGCTATCGGCGATTCGATAGCACTCCTTTGTAGTTCAAAAAAAAAGGCAAGTTTTTTAATTTGCGAAAATTATTTTCAAATCTGAGTGAAGTTTGAAGCGATTCTATTTAGAATTCCCTACCCCAAATTTCCTGTGCCTATTAGGGACCACGCTTAAATTCTAAATCACTTTGGGTTAACACATTTCTTACTTAAAGCCCAAGGTGAACATTTCCAAAGATCAAATTGGATGCAGAATAGAGCCAATTAGGGTTTCAATTTTTAGGGTTTAGGAGTGCTAGTTCACACTTGCCTGCATAAAAGGAAACAAACCCACACGCATTTGTGGACCACCCAAGCCCTTGGTTGAAAAGATCTAATTAACAAAAACCTTAAAAATTAGGCTCTAAATTCACTTGAACGCTAAAATACTTGGACCTAATAACCTGGGAGTCAAATCAGGGTGATTTCTAGGTTTTGACCTAGATCTCATTCTACCATCTTTAGGGCAGGTCAAGTGAAGTTGGTCTACAATGTAGCCAACCAACCTCCAAATTAGGTTACAAGTTTAAATTAACTTCTAATCAAGTGAAACTCAAGGAACAAATTAGGACAAAATTTGTAGACTTAAGGTCTTAAGTTCGTACATTCCGGTCAACCTGGACCCTTAGTGACAAGGAACGTCAAGTGAGGGAAACCCTGTAACCCGTGGGGACGCTCTACCGTATAGGGGTCTTTGCAGTGCTCTCCCTTCCTGGTTGCCCAGGTATTTCTCAAGTGTGTGAATTTTTGATTCAAAGGTATCATCCACCTCGAAGTTTCCTTAGTCATCCAAAAATCTTTGGGTGCCTTGATTGAGTCAAATTTCACATCTAGTCCCGCATCCCTTCTATTTAGATCACATACACAGATTATCTTAAGGAGTTCTTTCAGATCTGATAAACTCCAATCTGAACTTGAGTTTTGATTCTACATCTTGATTCCACCATTTGATTCAAAATATAGCCTGGCTATATAGGAAGACTATTTAGGAAACCAGAATCCCAAATGAGCTTGGAAGAAAAGATACTTGAGAATGCCTATAGAAATCATGAAGAATATTATGCAAGGGACATTCAAAAAAGATTTGCAAAAACAATAGAAATTATCACGAACTGTGTAAAGATGATATGGATACAAATGAAATACGGTTCAAACTGGGATCTCCTATTAGCAGAACACGGTGAATTGGTGAAATTACACAACACTGATTATCTGCAATGTTGGTCAAACCCTTCACTTCCAGAAAATTCGATGAATTTTTAGAAAAGCGGGGAGAATTGCTTAATAAGTTATATATAACAATTGATCAAAAATACCCATTAGAAACTAACAAAACATCTTGGAGTGAGACTAGTGATCAACACAATTTCCTAAATCCCAAGTTTGATGATCAAGCTTTTTATGGACCCCCAACCCGAATGGAACCTGATTCAAATTACGAACAGATTAACATTCTTAATCTTGAGATGGGTGGGAAGGATCCAATTGCAGGAGAACACGATTTCGAGCCAGCCTTAGAGATACAAAACCTTGGTTCACCAAGCTTAGATTTCCCAGACTCCTGTGATAATGAGATTGACTCAGAACCTCTTGAGGGTGTAAATTCAGCTCCTTATTTTGATAAGGTGACCCTCAAGGACAATTCTGACATCTTTATAAAACCCAACCTAGATTCTAGTGATCCAATCCATACCCTTAGCCTAGAATATGGATCTGAGCCTTCTTGGGATGATTACAAGGTCCCATGTGATGAAAATCATATTTTAAATTTAGATTATGATTCTAGGCCTTTATTTGATGAATGCACCTCTCTAACATCCTTAGAAACACATATTGATTTTTTGAAAGTCACGCCTATCAATGATACAGAAATCGAGGAATTGGAAGAGTTGGGTTTTGATTGTGTCTTCCCTACAAGCCAAGAACCCAAGCCTAGACCTAATAGGGACACCAAGTCAGGTTGTTGAGTCTACATCTTTTGATTTATTCTGTAGTGGAACCTTTGATGATCTCGAGTCAGATTCAGAACTTGATTCTTGCAAGTTCTTCGACGATTTGAATCTTACTATGATTTCGAAGAACCTTTATTTCCTGACAACTACGAGCCAATCTACGACCTCAGCATACATGATCCATTCTTTGACTCTGACTCTAAGATCCTTGATCCCGAGATCATTGACTCAAAATTAGATTCCATTAAGATTGAATCGTTTCTTTTTGATCCTCAGGAATCAGAAATAGAAATTGCCGAGAGTGTCTATAACCCAGAGTTTGAATCTTTTCTTGACTTAGATTTTCTTGATCCTATAAACACTCTTCAGGCATTTACCTTTGATTTTGATGGCTATTATGAGGACTCTTTAAATGAACCCACCTTTGAATCCTTTATAGAGGAGCCCTCACACATAATTCTTATTGATGCTACCTCTTCTACACATACAGAACCTTCCCAAACTTGTTTTCAACCCCGACCCACTACTGGACTCAATTACTACTCTAATTCTCCTTTCAATGAGCCGGTTGCAGATGATTCTCCTCCACATTCCAATCGAGTTTTGGACATCGATCAGACTATAAATCACACCCCATCCTTCTTTGATCAGTCTTGTAGGGCTCCTACATCCTCCACTGATTCATTTTCATTTGAGGATCCCTACTCTAACCAGGCTGATTCGACTTAGCCAAACCCTAGCTTTTCACTTCCATGTCCTTTTGAGTCACAAGCATATGGTGGGTTCCGCATCTACTGATTCACATCTATCAACCCTCCATATTCATTGGGTTTGGGTTGCATCATTAGCTTGCTGATTTGAACAAGCACCTGGTTGGACCAACCAGGCTATTGATTAAGGTGCATATTTTGCAAAACTCATCTGATTTGACCACGCCTTCTCCATACCATTTTCCGCTTGGCTGAAGGCATTGAATTTGGCACTTAACAGGAGGCAACCCGTCATCCAAAAGCCCAAGATCCTTCTAATTATCCTTCAGTACTTTACGGCTATTGCAGCCTGAGTTTAGCTTTAGAACAGTCGATCCCACCTCTAGTACTCGTGCTAATGCTTGAAATCATCTGCAATAGTCATTCCCAACCCGTTCACCCACCCAAAAATCATGTTCTAATTCTTGAACCCAAAACTATTTCACACCCTCCGTTTACAATGAGGACATTACAAAACTTAGGCATGGGGGGTGGTAAAGTGCAAACATACAAAAAATCAAAGTTCGGAAGGGTTCTCACAAAAAAATATATATTCCAAAAAACCAAAAAAATAAAATTGAAAAATAATAAAAAAATGGAGAAGGGAGGAAATTTTGAGTGAAGTGAATATCATTCTCGAGGAGGAAAAGAAAAGGTGACATAAATGTCAAAAAGGAGCATAATTTGAACAGAAAAAATAGATATTCATTAGTAAAAGATTAAGGAATTTACTTAGTTCTAGACCAAATCAAAAGAAAGAAAATGAAAGACAAAAAGTGCTAAGAGACAAAAAAAGAGATTAGTGTGAACGTTGATCTTAGGCCTCTTGGGTTGTGATTTTAGGATTAAAAATTCAAGTATCCGTGAAGATCTGGATAGTCCTTAAGAGGTTGGGGAAAATGCGAAGCTTAAGTATTAGGTCTAAGGCTTAGGGATTATTTGGCCTCGTTAATTGACCTCTGGTTTGCGAGACTCGGTAACCTAAGCACCCCAATTCACACACAGTCTAGTCAGTGCACTTAAGTATCAAAATCACGCAAATGCGTTAATTCTGTTCTAAAAAAGCTACCTAGATTAAAAGCGGCTGATCAACACAAGTTGATTTGGAAGAGTTCCCGACGTGGAGAGGTGGGAAATTCCCTTTGAAGATGCACAATAACATACCGTCTCCTCGGTGTTTGTCTCATAGGATATCTAAATATCCTATGAAGGGCATGTAAGCACCTTGTGCTGGTTCAGATGCCATGGGTGGCATTATCACGAAATGTCGATTGCCAGGGTCTGGATTTAGCTACAAAACGCCATGGGTGGGATTATCCCGAAATCTCAAAATCTAGGGTTCTGGAGGTTGCCATGGGCGGTGCTATCTCAAAGCATCGATTACCAAGGACCCTGCGAGGATTGATGGTGGGAGCTAGGAACCTGATACATACCGTGTTGTAAAGCCAATCCGAAGCTAGAAATAAAGAAAGAAAAGAGAGAGAAAACTCTCCAAAAATAAAGAAAAAAATTCCTCTGTCTCTCTCTTACAAAAACGCACTACAAATTAAACTTAGGCTAAAGCATGTTATAGGCACAGGTGCTTTAATTGTGGAGTTCAACTAACCTTAGGTCAATTCCTGTGGGCCTTAGAAACCTTCGTGGTAGACTGAGGCTAGAGCTGGTCAGGTCCGGATCTTGGTTGATACTTGAGTATCTCTAGGCCCACTATTGGCATTCTGACTTAATCCACAAAAGAAAGCACACAGCAGAAATCTGAGCATAAAAAGGCATATGGTTTAGAATTAAAGTTAATTCCATGAGATTTTGCTAAGGGACTAGCAAAAGCAAGGCATGGGGTATGATGGGAACACCATCATGAGCTATAACTAGCTCAATTTAGTCATTATCAAGGAATAAATGCTCCTACATAACTGTTAGAGATCCATAAATCATTGCATAATCATTATGAGGGAAAGATAAGAAAATAGGGTTAAAACTGTAATTTTACCATCATATCATGAATGCAGAACAATAACAGATTTTCCCAAGGGGTAATTAAGGGTCAAATGGTCTTAAATGTCCAACAAGTGGGTTAATACAAACAAAAAAGGGTTTTCGCGTGTTTTAAGAATTGACTTCTGAAACCCTAAAAATAGACCCACTTAATTAATTGAGGTTTTGGTCAAGATAAAATTCACCTAAACCCTCTAAAATTCATATAAAAATATTCTCTAGGGTTTGGTACCTTCAATTTGACCATCAAAACACATCTTGACCTAAAATAGAGTCCTCGATAGACATTTACCCTAATTTGGGTTTTAGCATAAATTACCTAGTCAAACGAGGTCACAACCTAAATATAACTTCACCATTAGATTCCTTGGGTCCAAATTAGGTTTGTCCCAAAATTTGGGCCCAATATGAGATCATCTTGAGCAAGTTTGCATTTTGGTCTAGTCGGACTCTTTCTATCTCATTCAGACCCTTAACTTTTGAATTCCTTATAAATAGCCCCCCAACTTCTTTGTCTTCTTCACAGAAAGGTCCCTCTGTCATTATCGCTCAAGAATCCAACTCCGATGACCTTTGATTGAAGAGAACTCCTTCTCTGCTTAATCAATCCCATCCAAAATTGGAAGGGAGATTCCTTGAGGAGTCCCCTTCCCATTGAATCCATCCATGAGCCCTAAAACTTTCCCAATCTCTCATGCGAACGCATGAGAGATTAGGGTATCCTAAATAATTCCTACTCCAGCGATAATTCCTAGCTTGGAAGCTTGGCTTCCAAGCTCAAAACTCCCTCCTGAGCCCTATAAAAGGATCCTTAGAGCACGACCGTGTTCTTTAGCAAGGTTTAGGGCCAAAACCCTCTTCAAAACTCCACCTCCGACTCCACTCCGCCTTAGCTCCGGTGAACTTCTTCCTCCAACATATCCAACCTCCCAACAGCCAAATTAGGAGTGCCAATATCTCCCTCTCCTTCGTCCGCTCCTTGACGGCCAAATCAGGGGCGTCTCTACCTCATTCTTCGTCGCCGCACCTCACGGAGCAGTTCCCTTCTCTGGCGCTGGCAGCCACACCGATGCCTATTCCTTCCCCTTTTGTCCCTAATTTTAGGTTCCAATGTTCCCTCATCTCTCCTACTCTTTTTCCTTCCATTTATCCTTCGATTTCGATCCCTTGACACACCCTTCACCTCCATCGTCCTCACCTCCAGCCACTCCTTTGGCAAGTCCATCTCACCTCTGCAAACCACCAATCAACTTACCGACATGCCCACAATCTTCACCTCTCCACCCTCTTCAAAACTGCTCTCCCTATTCACCACTTCGCTCACCCAAATCGCCCACTGAACAAACCCATCGCCGTCCACCTTCGCTGACCTCCGCCGGCCACCACACACGTCCATACATCATAAAACCACTGCGAAAGCATTCGCCATGCTCCGGTGATCATCTTAAGTGCTTTTAATGTGGTTGTAAGGTCGTTTTACTTGTTTGTAGGGTTCCTCCTCCAGCCGCCATTAACGAGCTTCTCCAACAAGTTCTAGAGCAAGTTCTTGAAGGCACTGCCCCAGGTACTTGTCCCAGCTGAAGTGGATTCACTCCAAGAATGCAAGTGGACCAGCAATTGGGGCATTGACTGCCTCAATAGTAGTCCCACGTCGTAAACTCGCGAGCTCATACAAGCATATATATTATTTTTGTGATTGGGGCTTATAGCCTCCAACCACGGGGTGAGGTCCCGTAACACCCTCACTCACCCGACCCGCCTAAGCTTTCACTCCTTGGTCACTACACCACGCCAGTGACCCTGGACTCAGGTACGCGGATCCTCCGATTACCCGAAAACCCGATGTGCATGGCCCTGGGAGGGGGAACCTAATAGGAGAGAAAGAGAGAGAGTGCGCGGGGCAGGGGAGGGTTTTTCCCTATGCGACACTAATCCAATTCTAAGATGGCTGCCCTTTGTGTGTAAAGAAAGAAGAAAGAAGAAGAGAAAGAAACCTTCGCAGAAGAAAGAAGGAAAAGAAGAAGGCATAACAGAAGGAGAAGAACTTGCTCATGCATAACGAAGAAGGGAGAAGAGGATGAAGACAAAAGAAGAGAGAAGGCTCGTGCGTGAAGAAGAAGAAAAAGGGATGAGAAGAAGAGGAAGCACTTAAACCGTTTGATTATCAAATCAGAAGTCCGAGGCACTGTTCATTTATTTAATTACTTAAGTGGTCCTGGATATTGTTGGTTTATTTGGCATTCCTGCTTAACCATTATATGATTATCTATATTAAATAATTGGTGATCTAAATCACCACTATTTTTATTCTAGATTTCTTTTTGATATATCAAACTCTTGTTAGACTTATATTCTACATTGATGATCAATTTTGAGTAATTAATATTCATTGCTTAGAATTATTTGGCTCATTTTCTTGTGCTCATTTACATTATCAAGATTAGTGTGTGAATTCCTATTTGCTCCCTGTGTTCGATTTCGAAATTTCTTTCGAGTAATAAATATTATTTGTTTTTTGCACTGGTTCGATCTATACTACAACATGACAATTTTAAAACCCATTTCAGAGCGACTAACAACCTCCACCGTCAACGAGATCCTCTCCTTCAGTGGACCCACTCTACCAAAGCAAACGGCAGACAACCCCTCCTTCATGCGCGCAAGGAGGAGAGAAGGGAGATGTTCTATTTCCATTTGAATTAAAATTTACAAGGAATGCCATTGTCAAAGTTATTTTTCTGATTTTTTGATTATTAAATTAAGGTGAAATTGCAACCCTATGCTTATTCTTCTACATATTTATTCAGCCCTTATGATTCATCTCAACATGCATCACATTTGAATTCTGATTTACAATTTAGTATGCATGCAAGTGAAAAGTACATGATATACCCCTGCACATGAACTATTTTCTTACATGAAATTTACGTCAACAACCCTTGTCTTCTACATAAATTTAGGGTTTACATTCAGAGCAGCATATGCATTGTTTGATTTGACGAATACTTCTGCGAACTCGATTTCTACATAGTTGTGATTTTATTAGGCTCAGTCCTCCCTCTGGATACGACACTTGAAAATCAATGTGGTTTATTACATTAATTATTACCTTTGATTGAGAGATTTCCACCACATAAAATACAACGACATCTTTTTATTGCTATTATCTTTTTAATCAAGCGAAATTCTCTCTAGTCAAATGGTGCCGTTGCCGGGGAGGCAACAGGCCTAGTAAACTCGCACGTATTTCTTCTTTGTAGTACTTTCTAATAAGGGCTATATATTCATTGATATATTTGTTTTCCCTGTGCGAGGTACATCAAAGGAGAAGGCACATGCAGCAGATGCTCATCTTGGTGGACCTTGCTGCCATCTTAAAGATAATCGCAGGAGCCTATGGGCCTTGATCCCACACAAGTGGAGACGCACGGAGGACCATCTAAGAGGATCTTGCCTCTTAGATTTCTGATTTAGAATTTTAGAATAGACTCTTTAGGATTTAGTCTAGTTATTTATTTTCTCGCCCTTGTACTTTAGGGGCCAGTTTTTGGGGGAGTGTTCCCGATTCTTTAGATTCTAGGTTTATTCTTAGTTAGTTAGTTATTTTGATTGCACATTTATTTATTAAAAAAAAAAATTCTGAACTACCTACTAGAAGCTGCATGTCTTTAGGGCGACCATCTAGGATTGCATGAGCTTTATCTAGATTTTCTTATTGCATTGCATACATTTTTGCATAGAAGAGTGCCAGAGTAAGGTATGTATTTCCTATTTTTCTACATCAGTTATCTGCACATGCATTGCATTTGGACAATTAAAGAATACCACTTAATTTGATTTGAAAAGATTAATCAAGTGGTTACATTGCTTCTTGAAAAGAAAGTAAAATATACAAAATGTGTTTGAATAACTTGACTACGATTTTCAAAAGAAAAATCACCTTTTGCGATGTGATGCACACTTCCTGCACTGAGCAAGCACTATAGGCACTGTAAGAACTTGGACCCTTAAGGTTATAGGCATTGATCTCTTTATCGGTGCAAACCCTCCTATCTCATTTTGTGACAGTGGTATTAACTTTTGCCCGAGTGATTTGATACTCTAAGGAGGGGGACACCCCTTAAAGGAATTCAAGAGTAGTTAAGAGGCACCACTAACGCATCGCCTCAAACGAAGGGTTTGCCCTACTTGCATCCCTTGGCTCCATCCTTGGAGTACCTTTTTCCTTGAGCATTTGAGAATATCATTGCAACAAAGTGTATGTCTCTAGGGCACTCAAAGGTCAATTTAGGGTGCGTAATTGATTGACAACTTGATTGATCACCCAAATGAACTAAAAGTAGCCTCAACCTCCTTAACAGATATTGACCAGGAATCTCAAGTGCCTTATTTCTCTTATACCACTTACGTGGGAATGGAGAAATACCACCTTGACTCCATTTGGCAAACCTGAAGAGTTGGAAGGGACTTAAAGTATTTTAAATCAACAAAAGACCTGTTGCGTTGTGTTTGCTTGGTGTATGCTTGGTAGGCGTTCTCTTAGAAAAAGACTTGTTTTCAACCCAGAATCAGAGAGAATTATTAGAAAAGCCAACCAAGAAAGAAGAAATATGGCTGAAGAAAGACCTGAAAAGAGATTAGGGTTGGTGAAAATCAGAGAACCTTGAGAGACTATTTTCTCCCTACAACCCACCAAGCCCTACCTATTCAAAGACCTGGAGTGGATAATCCTTATGAAATCAAGAGCCGCACCATATCTTTGCTTCCCTCTTTTTATGGTACTACTAGGGAGGATCCCTACAGGCATCTTGAGGAATTCACCGAGGTCTGTTACACAGTGAATCTTCAGGGCTTTACTGATGAAGCCCTAATGAGAACTCTATTCCCTTTCTCTCTAAAGGATAAGGCCAAGTACTGGTATCATACCCTCGATGTAAGGGTTAATGATTGGGCCACCCTTAAGGGAGAATTCTTGAAAAAGTACTTTCTTATGAGTAAGACTAACCATTATAGAAGAGAGATTATGGGTTTTACTCAATAGGAAGGGGAGCAATTTTATGAGACTTGGGAGTGCTTTAATGACCTTCTTAGGTTCTATAACAGATTATCTGAAAGGCACATGCAAACCATCGACGTAGCCTGTGTAGGAACCTTCATGACCAAAACTGAGGATGAAGCCTGGGCATTATTTAAACATTAAGTGACAATTCCATACATATGTCCTCTACCTATCAAGAATGAAAATCATTAATCTTACAGAGGAAGATAGAGTCCTATGAAGCTGGGGCTACTCAAGATTTGGTTTATCAAATTCAATTATTGAACAAAAATTTTGATAGGCTTTTAGCAAACCCCGACATGAACCAGTAAGCAGCCTCTATCTTTTAGGCTTCAAGTGAATGCTCCATTTGCCAAAGCACGGTGCACACCACTGTGGAGTGCCACCAGGCAAATCAATTCCCTAAGTTGATTCAGGCTGACCTGAATGTGGCCCAAGGTTTCCGCCCACCTCCTCATAATAACCCGTATTCCAATACCTATAAACCAGGGTGGCAGAACCATCCAAACTTTTCATGAAACAAAGGTGATGCTTGATTAGCCCATATTTGTGGGCTATTTAAATGTGTAAATGCCTAGATATTAAGATATCCGTAACATTTAGCTAGCATATATTAGGATGTAAATAAATTACTTCATATTTTTTAGATTAATTGCATAATTCATTCATTGCATGCATTTGATTAGTTAATCAATTAGGTGAGTTACTTGAATTATTTTAATTTAACATAGAAGTTAAGGGTTTGTACATAAATAATCATAATATTTTATTATTTTCTTATTCTCTTCCTCCACAGGTAATGGCTGCTTCTTCTCCTTGCGCACCCATTCACGCACAATTGCAGGCATTCATTGCCCATGAAGAGCATCTAATCCCACCTCTTTGTGTTCAAATTCATCACCTGCAGCTACAAAGGGAGGAGGAGACGACCATGCAATGCAAGACACTGCCTCACTCCACCACCATGGTCTCCAAGGCCAAGCTCCACCACACCATGGGCCAGCGAGGTGACAGCTCGCCGTGCCAATCTGGTGAGCTCGGCCATCACCGTGCAATTACTAGATCACCCTCCCTATCCACGCACCACCAACACCATCTTCTTCTTCTTCTTCTTCTTCCTCTTATTCTATTTTCAGAACAAACCATCCCTGCGTCATCCTCGCTGCACTTCCGCCTGCAGATGCAGTAGTGCGCAACCTCCTACGCGCTCCCTCTTCATTCCCACGCAACCACCCTCCAGCCCCACCATGGCAGGCACTACGTGCACTAACCTCCACGATCCAGCCCCTAGCGCACGGCCCTCAGCACACCCACTTGCCTCCTGCATGTGTCTGCACTCCATGCAGTGTGCACTACAGTAGCCACACCGCCCGCACGCAGTGCACGTCCTCCAGCACCTCCAATGGCCACGCACTTCAACATCCAGCAGCGCCCCCGCGTGCCTGCACCCTCTTCTGCCGCGCACACCGTCTAGCATCAGTACTCGTCTTCTTCTTCTTCGTCTTCTCCTCCAACAGACTGAAGGAAACCCAAAGTTATCATGGTCCTCCTCCCCGCAGCCGCCTTATATAGCCTTGAAGCTTTTTTCCATCAATGTCAATGAACTAGCCTCAACCTCAGGAGCTCGGCCACACCCTTTGAAGGCCGACAGTAGCTCGCCTGCACCAGCGAGCCGCCGCCACCATTGCTGGCCTTCCTTGTCACCGGCGAGACCACCAGCGACTGTTTGACGCGCCATCACCGCCCACGCGTAGCCCTCGTCGTGGCCAACCACCTTCGAGCTCCGCACACCCGACCGCGGCCTCCACATCGCGCACGCACAAAGGGAGCAAATGCTCTGTTTCTTGTATTAATATTTACATTCACGTGCCATTGCCACTCTTTTAATTTTGAATTTATTAATTAAATATTGTAGCTAATTTATGCAAGTGACCTCCCACTTTCTCATAAATGCCATTTCAGCATGATCTCTTGATGTTTTCTTAATCTGAAGGTAGATTTGGCTCGATTTCTTGACAAAATTAATCGTGAACATCTGTTTTTGACCTGGGCAAGTTTAAATAGGTCATTGCCTCCCTATGGACACGACCCGCTCTCCTGTGAGTGGTTTAATTTTAATTCTAATTGTTTTGATTAGTCGATTTTCCACCACTTAGAAATACAATGATAAATCTTCTTAATCATCATTTTTGAAAGCGAAAATCAACTCGTCAATGCTTCTAACTCAGGGAATGCAAGACCCCAACCTCCCCAACCCATATATCAGCCATCCTATGCAAACCCTCCTCAGAATAAGCCTTCTAAGATGGATGAACTGAAAGCCATGATGAAAGCGATGCAAGAGCATATAATATGGTCATTCAATCTTAGAATAAGATGATCACTAATATGCAATCCCAAATTGGTCATCTTACTAAGGCACTTAGGCAGCATGATCTAGGGAAATTGCCTAGCTCTTCCGAGGAAAACCCAAAGGGTAAGGGGGTCATATTCAAGGAGCACGCCCAAGCTGTGACCGTGTTGAGTGGAAAGAAAATCTACAAGTTGGATAGCACTCCTGTGGTCACCTCTCAGGATTCCCCTCCTACACCAGACCCGACTTCCATCTCCACCGAGGAAGATCCACATTGCTCTCCCTCGTTTGAAATCACCCACCCTGAGGATGTCATCATTCCACCACCCCTTTCCCGACATGATGACCCCTCTACCCAGAAGCCAAGGGTTCCCTATCCTGAGTGCCTATCCGCTCCTGGGGAATCTTCTGTTGGCTTATCTGGAGCTAAGGATAGAACGGATGAGATTATGGACACTTTTAGGCAAGTCCACATAAACTTGCCTTTGTTGGATGCTATTAAATAAATCTTGTCCTATGCCAAGTTTCTGAAGGACCTGTGCACCTAGAAGCGTCGATCTAGGAGACAAGTCTAAGCTAAGGTCATCCTACCTAACCATGTTAGCTTGATGCTCCAACATGGAACACCCCCCAAAATGAATGACCCAAGGGCCTCGAATATTTTAGTGGTTATAGGCAACCAACACATTGATGAGGCTCTGCTCGAGCGAGGGCGAACATTTTACCGAGCTCTATCCACGACCTTTTGGGAGGAGGTGATTTAAAGCCTAGTCTAGTCATCCTCCAAGTTGCAGACAGATCACTTAAGACACTGCAGGGGTTGCTGGAAGATGTCCTAGTAAGAGTGGAGGACTTCTTCCCTATTGATTTTCTTGTACTAGATACTAACCCATCGAATGAGCCCACCAAGCCGTTCATTATTCTGGGATGCCCCTTCTTAGCCACAGCCAACGCCTCTATCAATTGTAGATCAGGTGCACTTAAAATGGGCTTTAGGAACAAGAAGATTTAGTTGAATGTTTTTGATACCTACAAGCAATCCAAATTTGAAGATTGTTCCCAGATTGAGGTAGTTGATGAAATCATTAAGGAGACTACTCCAGCACTCTTATGTAGATATCCCCTTCAAAAGGTCATATCTAAAGACCATCCTCTGACTATTAAAGAAACTAAAGGGGATATGCCCGTATTAGAAGAGCTGTTGGGAGTACACACAGAGTCTCTGTCCCCACCCTGAACCTTGAAGGTGGATCCACTACTTGAGGCAGGGACAACTCAACTTAAACCCTCAATCCAAAAGGCTCTTGAGTTGGAGCTTAAACCCCTCCCAAGCACATTGAAGTATGCTTTCCTTGGCCTTAACGACATGCTCCCTGTCATTATCTTGTCTGCATTAACTGAATCACAGGAGGGAGCTTTGCTCGAGTGTTTACAAAGGCACAAGGAAGCTATTGCTTGGTTGATAGGTAACATTAAGGGTGTTGATCGCTCCCTCTACATGCATCATATATACATGGATGAGTCCATGAAGCCCTTTCGAGACATGAAGAGAAGGCTCAACCCCAATATGCAGGAAGTTGTCAACAAGGATATTCTGAAATGGCTAGATGCAGGAATTATCTATCCCATTTTAGATAGTAAATGGGTTAGTCCTATACATGTGGTGCCCAAAAATGCAGGAATCACTGTGGAAGAAAATGACCAAGGAGAGTTGGTGACCACTAGACCCTCAACTGGCTGGAGGGTTTGCATTGGTCACCACCGTTTGAACACAGCTACCCAAAAAGCCCATTTCCCCTTACCATTTATCGATCAGATTTTGGAACATCTGATGGGGAATAAGTACTTCTATTTCCTTGACGGGTACTCTGGGTATAATTGGATAGTCTTCTTTCTTGACGATTAGGAGCATACCACTTTCATGAGTCCGTATGGTGTTGGAACCTTATTCCACATCTTGTTTTGGTGTTAACAAAATTATTATGGATTAATGTTTGCATTAAGTGTTTTTGAGATTTAGGTGAAGAAGCAACGTAAACAAGAAATGATGGAGGCATGATCATGTCATGGAGGATGACAAGGATGAGTCGAGGAGAAGAAGATCATCTTCGACCTTAGTTTCTGTAGTTTAGATTTTATTTTTATAGATTGTATATGCCTCTTAACAAAGAATAATAACTTAGGTCGTAAAATCAATTAGAGATAAATTAGGATTTATATTGCGAACATTTTCAAAGTACGTAATGAATTAAATCACTTAAAAAAGGTACTTGTTAACCCACAAGTACCGGTACTAAAGTTTAGTACCAGTACATGTGAGTTACAGGTTTAGGTTTTGTCAAGAAACAAACCTGTACCCGGCAAGTACCGATACTCATGATCAGTTCCAGTACTAGAGGTAACGAGTACCGGTACTAATGATCAGTATCGGTACAAGTGGGTTACAGATTTGTGTTAAGAGTTTGAAACCCAAATCTGGAAGCAACGAGTACCAGTATAGGTACTTTAGTACCAGTACTAGCTAGCCGTTGGCCCAAAATAGAACAGCTAGAAAATTAATTCCAACAATGTGAACATTGGGAATTAATTCCCAACGTCTAGTAGATGAGTATCCTAGGTCCTAAACTCTATAAAATAACCCTAGGACTCTTTGTTTACACACAAGAGACACAAGAAAAGAGAAGAGAAAATCCTAGAGCTAGAATTTCAAATTCCACCATATTCACAAGAGAGAAAGAAGAAGCTTGCCATCAACTCTCATAGTATTCTTGCAAGCTCAATGACACATTTTTCTGCACATCTACGAAGCGAATCACGTTTTTTCTAGGCTCTCAAATCGGTAATATTATTCTACATATTGTTGAGGGGCTTAGGTTCTTGTTGTAAGAGTTTTCTTTCTTACACCAGTTTTCACTTGTATTTTGAGCTTGTTTCTCGTTGGGTTGTAACAAACCTATTATTGTACTTGGGTTGAGGTAACCCGTTAATTACCTCAATTAGTAAATTGATTCAATCGAGGTTGAGAGAATCAGGTTAAAAATCCTAAGCTGGGAGGCTTAGGTAGTGGAGTACCCAAGGGAGGGGAACCACTATACATCTTGTGCATTTTCTGCGGTTTGATTATTTGTGCAAATTATCTTGTTATTACTGATTTTGTTCTTAAGTTTTTGTGCGCATATTCCATAGATCCTCTATCATATGGCACATTTGCATTTCGCCGAATGCCATTCGGGTTTTGTAATATCCTGCCACTTTCCAACGTTGTATGATGGCTATCTTTTTTGATATGAATGACGAGTTTGTAGAAATTTTCATGGATGATTTCTCCATTTACGGCTTGTCATTTTACCTATGTGTTTCGCACCTTGATAAAGTCGTAACTCGTTGCGAAGAGGCAAAGATGGTGCTTAGCTGGGAGAAAAGAAACTTTATGTTCCAATAGGGCATTATTTTGGGGCATGTAGTTTCCGAGAGAGGATTAGAGGTGGATACTACCAAAATTGATTCCATCTCTAAGCTTCCATCTCCCACAATTGTTTGTCAAGTTAGATCTTTTCTTGGCCATGCTAGATTCTATAGGCGCTTCATTAGAGATTTCAGTAAAATCTCTAAGCCCCTCTACAACTTGTTAGCAAAGGATGTTTCCTTCGATTTTGATGATAGATGTGGCGAGGCTTTTCAAGTCTTGAAGAAAGCCCTTATTACTACGCCGATTCTCCAATCACTAGATTGGACCCTCCCATTTGAGCTAATGTGCGATGCTTCTGATTTCGTAGTGGGAGGGGTCTTAGGTCAAAGGGTTGATGGCAAACCTCATGTTTTGCATTATGCCAGCAAGACCCTTACGGATCATCAGCAAAACTACACAGTCACTGAAAAGGAACTTCTTGCTGTAGTGTTTGCTTTGGAAAAGTTTCGATCTTATTTATTGGGATCCAAGGTTGTGGTGTTCACTGGTCATTTTGCTTTAAAGCATCTTCTTGCTAAAAAGAACACCAAACCTCGCTTGATTCGTTAGATTCTGCTACTCCAGGAGTTTGACCTAGAAATAAAAGATAAGAAAGGGGTTGAGAATGTGGTAGTAGATCATCTGTTTAGGATCCCTATTGAGGCATCAACCCTTACTGGCGGTATCGAAGAGACTTTTCCTGATGAGTCTCTGATGGCCGTGGAGGCCAAAACTCCTTGGTTGGGTGACATAGTGAACTATCTGGTCACGGACATTACCCCCAGTACTTGGGATAAGCAGAAGCGAGACAGGCTTCTTGCTGATACTAAATTTTATCCCTAGGAGGAACCCGAGCTTTTTAGAATAGGCCCTGACCAGTTATTCCTCCGTTGCATCCCTGACGAAGAACAAAGGAGTGTTTTGAGTTTCTACCATGACCTCCACTATGGAGGGCATTTTAGTGGAAAAAAGACTGCCTAGAAGGTTCTTTAATCTAGCTTTTGGTAGACCACATTATTCCAAAATGCACATACATATGTGGGTGCATGTCTACGTTGCCAACAGACGAGAGCAATTGGAAAAAGGGATGAGATGCCCCAGCAACCTATTCTCCTCGTTGAGATCTTTGATATTTAGGGCATCGACTTCATGGCTCCCTTTCCTATGTCCTTCGGATATGAGTACATCTTTGTGGCCGTGGACTATGTATCGAAATGGATAGAAGCCATACCCACACGGACCAATGACCATTCCGTGATCTTGGATTTTGTTAAGGTTAATATCATTTCTCGATACGAGTGCCTAAGGATGATCATAAGTGATGGAGGACCTCACTTCAAGAACGTGCACTTCACAAGACTACAAAATTTGGGAGTCAACCATATGATAGCCATACCTTACCTTCCCCAAACGAGTGGACAAGTTGAAGTATCTAATATGGAGATTAAATGAATTTTAGAAAAAACTGTCAGGCTTGACCGTAAGGATTGGTCTAAAAAATTAAATGATGCTCTTTGGGCCTACAGAACAGTGTATAAAATGCACTTGGGAATGTCTCCTTTTTATCTTGTCTATGGAAAAGCATGTCACCTTCCTATTGAAATACAACATGAAGCTTATTAGGCTATTAAAAAGGTTAACTTAAATATAGATAAAGCGGGAAAGGCATGCATGCTGGAGTTAAGTGAGCTTGAAGAGCTTCATAATGAAGCCTATGAAACTTCTCAAGATTACAAGCAACGTACAAAGGTCTTCCATGATATGCACATTATTATAAGGACCTTTGAGCCCAACCAGTGGGTTTGGCTTTTCAATTCCAGACTTAAATTATTTCTAGGAAAGCTCAAGTCCCGCTTGGATGGGTCGTACGTTATTATCAATACCTTCCCTCATGGTGTAGTAGAAATTCGAAATCCTACTTCTGTTGCGAGCTTTAAGGTAAATGGCCAACGACTTAAACCTTATGTTACCTTTTTAGATGGTTAGGTTTTGGACGCACTTCGGCTTGAGGAGCCTTAACTCCTCCCACTCTCCTCCTTAGGTGATATTCTCCTATGTCTTTATTTTTCCAATGAGGACATTGTCAATCTTAGGCATGGGGGGGTATAACCTGAGGATGTTTATAGCATTTATAAGTATTTGCATGCATTTAGGATAGGTGCATTAGTTCTAAAAAAAAAATCGCTTTTGTTTTCTTGAGCTGAATTGGTTAGTCCCTAGCAAAAGTTTTTATCAATGAGGTTTTATTAAAGATTTTCTTCTTAGATTATTTCTAAGTTTAGAGTCTAGTACAATTACTTCACTTGCACATAAATTGGGTAATGGACCTTTGTAGAAAACCAATAAACATTTTTAGTCAGCTAAGTCCTTAGGTAGTTTGAAGGGAGTTAGGCATACTATCTTCTATTAGATCCACCTAATATTTGTGAGAAGAAAGTAAAGAGATTACTGGTGCACTAAGTCTAGTACAAGGACTCTTAAGTTCTAGATAATTAGATGATGATACCTCAGAGTTAGGCATAGTTTTCACTCTCTGTTCTTGTGTGCAAACATTGTGTGAATTCCTGAGAGTCACCAAATAAGGTAGATACACAAAGATTGAGTTCGATTAAAACTATGACTATGGTGGATGATTACAACCGTCCTTCATAAAGTCCTCGGCTGGAGGAGGGTAGTAATGTCAAAGGTCAGAAATACGATTGTCCTATCAATTCTTTCTTGGTGCCAAGAGTAGGCACTTCCACAAAATAAGCCACACAATATCCTCTTGACCATCATCATTCCTAATAATGCCTCATAAATAAAAGTATGCATCATTTTGTGTTAATAGCTGAAAAAACAAAGCAACAAAAGAAAAAAAAGGTTCAAGTTTATAGTTTTACTTTTGTGACGATGTTTCTAAGGCAACAAAAACACCAATCACGATCCACCAAATATGACCCATACCTACTTTTCAGTATTTCTGATCGCCTAAATACTAGATGAGGACTTCTAACTTAGTTGTGGGGTTAGGATTTTAATTGAAGTATGAATGCCATGAGAGGCCACTAAACAGTAAGTACATTTACAAAATCTGGTAAGATATGTGATCTTAGAAAAGAAAGAAGAAAAAGAAAAAGAAAAGAGAGAGTGAGTGAGCGCAAGGGAATACAAAGAGAGCACAGTGTTTAGCCTTTCTCTTGGTTGACTCATTTGATAGTCTAGAGATTTAGAGTCTACAGTACTAGATTACATGTAGCACCAGATGAGTGTGAGCCACCAAATATAAATCCATTCAACTCAGTATCTCCTACCTAAGCCAAAACAAAAAAAAAGCTTGGGTCGAATTATAGGTCATTTTCTGCTTTATCCCTGAGGGAAGTAGTTGCCTATCCCTGTAGAATTGTATCAAGGGTGAAGTACTAAATTCAAATGTAAGTTGGCTTTTCACTTAGATCGGTTACGTAGGCTACTATCACTTCACATTTGTCTGGATCTCTAAATTTTTGGAATAAGAAAAGAAGAAATCTTTTGGTTACTTTTATTATTTTTCACTTTTGCTCGGGACTAGCAAAACTTAGGTATGGAAGCATTT
Source organism: Thalassia testudinum (assembly GCA_037157565.1). NCBI lineage: Eukaryota > Viridiplantae > Streptophyta > Magnoliopsida > Alismatales > Hydrocharitaceae > Thalassia > Thalassia testudinum. The sequence continues at coordinate 25,216,092 of JAZHRO010000003.1, forward strand.
GATAAGTCCACTTTCGTGGACCATTTTTTGGCCTAAAGTACTCTTTAATTAGTTGTTCATAATTGTTAATTGATTAAGAGTTAAATAAGAATTCACCTTTGTCTGCATATAATCTCATACACCAAGTTTATATTTAATAACATATGACATGATATGATAATTATTTGGTGGATGCAGGTTAGGTACATGACACCTGAAGGCATCAGTTAGATGTCCAAAGTTACATTTTAAGACGTCTGAAGGCTAGTCTAGACGTCTGAAACCTCTAGTATGGACTCATTGCTAACCATACATTTTAAGATGTTTGGAGTATCAATCAAACATCTGATGGGAACCGCCAGTGTTTATCCTTCTGTTCCAACCACTCGCGATCCTCGTCGAGTGCTTGGAGAAGTTGGTGGCCATAGAGAAACAGACGAAAGATTTTTAAAAAGAGGCCACTCCAACGCACCCAAGGCATCTTCTTCCTCGCTCTCCATCGTGGCCCTCTCACCTGCACCGTGAACACAAAGAGCACACCGTGGCTTAGGCTCTCCACCGTCGACCCTGCAATCAACCCTCAACATGTGGCGCTCTGTCACAGAGAGCATCATCGCCACCATCATCCCCTACACGCATCACCTTATTCCTTCTTCTTCCTCTTGTTTTTCTACGTGACCCTTCACCACCTTCTCCCTTCCCATGCCAACACCACTACCCCTCGACCTTGCACCCACCGCACATGTTCAATGCCACCTCCATCGTCTTGCGTTCGCCCATGCGTGCACCAGCCACCATACCCTTCTGCGTGCCTTCACACATGTGCATGCCCTTTCACCATCAGCCGCTGTAGCAACCTCGAGTGCACTGTTCAACTTCTCCACAGAGAAGAACCCAAACTCCATCTCACGCAGGTGCACCTCGTGCCCACGCCTCTTGTCGACCTCACACGCCCACACACGATATCCATGCACCTACGCCAACTCCACTCCCACGTCACCACCCGCACGGCCACCAGCTTGCGTTCGGTTGCAGTTCCTACCGCTCCTCTCCACCAGCCACCTTCCATCCGGTCGGCCGCCACCAGTCATATCCCACCTCACCTCCACTGTCAACGAGATCCTCTCCTCCGGTGGACCCCCTCCACCAAAGCAAATGGCAAACGACCCCTCCTTCAAGTGCACGAGGAGGAGAGAAGGGAGATGCTCTATTTCCATTTGAATTAAAATTTACAAGGAATGCCATTGTCAAAGTTATTTTCTGATTTTTTGATTATTAAATTAAGGTGAAATTGTAGCCCTATGCTTATTCTTCTACATATTTGTTCAGCCCTTATGATTCATCTCAACATGCATCACATTTGAATTTTGATTCACTTTAGTATGCATGCAAGTGAAAAGTACATGATATACCCCTGCACATGAACTATTTTCTTACATGAAATTTATGTCAACAACCCTTGACTTCTACATAAATTTAGGGTTTACATTCAGAGCATCATATGCATTGTTTGATTTGACGAATACTTCTGCGAACTCGATTTCTACATAGTTGTGATTTTATTAGGCTTAGTCCTCCCTGTGAATATGACACTCGAAAATCAACATGGTTTATTACATTAATTATTATCTTTGATTGAGAGATTTCCACCACATAAGATACAACGACATATCTTTTTATTGCTATTATCTTTTTAATCAAGCAAAATTCTCTCTACGTCATGCATCATTTGAGGATCTTCATTAGGTGGCCCAAGAACTCATCAAATGTCCTTCCAATGATAGAAAAATCATAAATGAAGACTTCCAAAAATTCACCCACCATATTAGAGAATATTGCCAACATGCATCGCTGGAACGTGGCAGGTACATTGCAAAGCCTAAATGGCATCCTGTGGAATGCAAATGTTTCGTAGGGGCAAATGAATGTTGTCTTTTCCTAGCCTTCAGGATGAATGGCGACCTGATTATAGCCAGAATATCCATCCAGAAAATAGAAGTACTGATTTCCTACTAACTTTTTGAGAATTTGATCAATAAATGGTAGGGGAAATGGTCCTTTTTCGTGGAGGTATTCAATTTCTTGTAGTCTATGAATACTCTCCATGAATTAGAAATACGTGTAGGGATAGATTCTCCTGACTCAATTTTCATAATGGTGAGCTTGACCTTCTTAGGCACCACATGAATTTGGCTCACCTAATGACTATCAAAGATAGGATAGACAATATCTGCATCAAGCAATTTGATAATTTCTTTCTACATAATATAAGGGTTAAGTCGACACTGTCCTTCACGCGTAGGTCGTGAGCCTCCTTCTATAAAGATTTAGTGAGTACAGTAAGGACTTATCTCGATGAGATCATCCAAGGTCCAGCAATGGCCTTGCGATGCTCCCGGAGAATAGAAATCAGACGTGTTTCCTAATTAGTGGTAAGTGAGGAATTGATAATCATAGGAAACATGTTATCCGAACCCAAAAAGATGTACTTGAGGTTGTTAGGAAGAAGTTTCAACTCAAGTACTTGATTCTCAGTAGCAGTAGGAAGGTTGGGTTGGCTTGGGGAGGAACTATAGGTGAAGTTTGATCAAGCATGGATTCCTCATGGTGTAATTGGGGTGGGTTTTTCTAAGGCACTAGTTCAGGGCTAATCAAATCCAATTTATAAGGAATTGGGTTCTCAAGAAGTATATCAATTCCATTCAATTTCTGAATAACACCATAATTAATTCCCCTATGGGCCTTAAAAATATCGATCTTCATCATCTTATCCCTGAATTTAATTTCCATCTGGCCCTCCTCACAATTAAAATTTGCCCTAACAGTTGCTAGGAATGGTCTCCCTAAGATGATGGGTGTCCTTCAGATTTTCTGGTGTATCCATATCTAGCACAATGAAGTCCACCGGGAAATAAAAATCTTGGACTCTAACAACTACATCCTCCAAAACTCCATGTGGTGACATAATAGATCGATCTGCTAACTGCAAAGTCACTTCCGTAGGCTTAAGCTCAAAATCCTCAAAGTAATCAAGGAGGGAGGTAGGGATGAGGTTAATGGATGCACCTAAATCTAAAAGAGCTCGGTCGACTTCTAGGTCATCGATCTTGTAGGAGATCAGAGGGGTGCCAGGTTCTTCCAATTTCTGAGGAAGCTTGCTTCAAATGATGGAGCTAACCTACTTAGATAGCAAAATAGGACTTCCTTCAGAATTCCTCAGCTTACGATTAGGTGTACATAAATTCTTCAAAAATCTAACATATATTAGTACATGACGGATAGCATCCATCAAGGGAATGCTAATATGGACTTACTTAAAGAGCTTAACCAAGTCCTCATCAATTTGTGGTTGCTTCTTACCCTTATTTCCTTTTGTTAATGCCTCAGGAAATGGTGCGGTTCTAGGTTTTTTCGGGATGATTTTGGTTGTTTCTTGGTTATCCTTGATAGCCATCCCAGGTTGGATAGTGCTAGGACTAGGGTTGGGTTTGGGTTTTGGGTCCTTAGTACTTTTACCGCTTCTTGTTGTTACATAATATAGTCCTGCAAGGTAAGAAGGGGTTGGTAGGATTGGTGGTTGTTGTTGTTGCATTACATCAGGATTTAAAGTTGATGCTTTTGACACATTTTGATACAAAGGTGAAGACAGGCCTGGTTGAACACAATGGATTTAGCCCATATTTGGGTTCGCAACGTACCTTTGGTTCGATACGTTGTTCGGGTCTGGCAGAGGATGAGAGGGTAATGTGCCTAGCTGGTGAGTCCCAGTTGATACCACATTTCTCAACACAATTAATTAAGGTTATTAGTCTTAATTAATCATTCTAAAATTGATGCTTAGGCTACCTCACTTAATTAAATTGTCATTGTTAATTGTAGTAAAGGGTGCAAGATAACTTTTAGAATCTTCTTTTTAACTAGTTGAGTCCAGGTCGTTCACTCAGAGGCATATTAGCTTAATTATTCACCATTTTTTTATTCTAATTTACTTTTATTGTTTATTACTTATGTTAATTACTACTATACTTAAATTATTTACTTATTAACTACTAATACTTATATAACTAGTTTACATTACTATACTATAGAATATTATACTAATTAATATACTTAATTAATATACTTAACTACACTAATATACTTTATTAAAGGTTTAATCAACTACTTATTACTATAATGTGCCATATGAGCAATTGCATTAAAATATGAACAATTAACTTTGGCAATCATTCCATATGTTGAAAGTGAACATACAACAAGAATGATATTATAATTGAGTGTAAGAAAAATTACAACAAAATGAAAACAATTAAGGCATTTAAAAATGTTTACCAATTAATTCTCATGACTTCTCTCAGCCTTCATTCTTTCCTCTCTCAACCTTCATCCATTTGATTCCAACACTTAGTCGAATTTTGAGAGCCCATTCCTCTTCTTTACTTAGCAAAAATTAGTTTTTAGTGCTTGTTCACAAGATCTACGGTCCATTAGGCCAGATTGAACAATTACTAGGCAGGCCCTAGTTCAATTTAGGTGTATTTTTGTATAATTTATCCCAATAGTCCCACCAAATATGCTCTAATTGGGCTCCACACCTGCACACACACACGCGCCCATGTGCGCTCGCACATGCACACATGTGCGCACACACATGGTCAGATATATGCTCATTACTCATTTTAGCGTGACCGGTATGACACGTGGAGCGTTATATGTGGGTTCCTGACTCTTCTCTCCACTGATGTGGGTCTAACATGGCCCTTCTCCTTCAGCACTGCTTCAACCCAGGTCAAACTTCAAGTGATGATTTCTCACAGCATAAAGCTTCAAATCGAGCAAGTAATAGCTCAATCGAAAGCTCAAAGTCTCCTCTATCGATTGATGGATTCAATTTGAAGTTTGGATCAACTTTAATCCGTGCATGCAAGTCCTAAACATGGCATGTCTGCCATGCTCTTCTGCTATATGCTGATAATGAAATCAGGTCAAATGACCTGTAAATCATGATAATCCTCTTGATTGAGGGTTCAGAAAAACTTAGGAGTTCCTTCCACACAGGTTGAGGAAGAAAATGGAGATCTAGGAATGCTTGGAAGCTCATTGAACTTCAAAGCTTCATTGCTTGAAACTAGAACTCTGATTTTCTAATTAAATCAGCCAAGCAGATGTATTAAAGCCTTACAAGTTGATCTAGATCAATTCAGGAGATGAAAAGTGATTAATATAGGTAGGATTTAGCTCCTAAAATCGCCATAAGGCCACTAAACATTGGGATTCAGTTTGAACCAAACTGACCAGAGGTTAGAATCTACCTTAAATCTTGAAAAAACTCACTCAAAATTGTTCTAAATGATTCATAATCACAACAAGAACTCAAATCATCCTTTCATTCAAAGATTCAACCTTTAAAACACCAACATCAACCTAGAGTTGACTTGTAAAGCCTAGAAGTTGACTTTTAAATATACATCGTTTCATATCAAATTGAAAGCCTAAATGGACTAAATTTCATCTAAGGAATCGATTCAACACATCAAATTCATGTTTTGAGCACTCCTTTGTGACCTCAGACACCATCGTCAGAGTTTCAACTGCAAGTTGATCTACAGACACAATCAGAGCATCTAAGACCTAAAGTGAAGCTAAAATAGATTCTAGATGATCTTCTCAAGCTTTTGGACCTAAATTCAACTTCTAAACCTCAAACAATACGTCTCTCCAACTCCACCAGAGTTGGTAAAGACGATGATCAACAACGGAGATTAATCATCAAAACATGGTTCTAAATGTCGGAATTTGATCTTAGCAACATGAAAAGAAGATCTAGAGTTTTATGTGGAGTTTCGAGGGTTGTAGCTCTCAATCATGGTTGCCGAAGCTCACTAGAGCTCTGGTGAGGCCGGTGTTAACATTTAGAGAGTAAATCTCCATGAAACACGTTGAGAGATGGTTCAAAAGATTCTTGAGGTCACAAGGAACCTCACGATCACTTCAATTAAGTTAAGTAGTGATCAAAAACAACGGATTAACAAGAATGCCTTGTGAATCAAATCTGAGTTTGAATGAACTCATAGAAATAGATCTCACTCAATTGAGTGAGGGGAAATGTGTATGAAGGTGAGATGATGCTCTACACGAGAGTGATTAGCAAATAAACTCCTCTTGAGTCACCATTGACAATGAGCTCAATAGGTTGACTGTGAATTAAGAGTTTAAAATGTACGTGATTATAGATCTAATTAATAAGTGGAAAGGGGCCCTAATGTTGTGAAGAAGCGATGGAGGGCCTTAATTGAGTGTGTAATAGGTTTGCGACCTCATCCATAGATAGCGGAGGTACTCAAGTGCAGGTGTCATGTATTTTAGGCATATTAGACGATAAATCAAAGCATTAGAAGGTAGAGTGATATTGTGGAGTGATGAGAGAGGTGCTCAAGTGTGTAAAATGGTGATTCAATGTCCAGTGAGGTCGGAGTTGAACTTGCCGGAGATGGAGACGAAGAAGAAAGACATTCTCTAATTACGCCTACTCCTAGCAATTAAAGGCTTTAAACTAAAGTAGAGTTCCTAAGCTACTTACCTGATGAAGGGGGTGAGAGATCTCACAATTGGCAAGGCGAGAATAGGAAGAATTTCTGATGCGAGTTGGAGCAAACTCCGGTGGTGAATGAAGCAAAGAGGAGGGAGAGAAGAGGTGCTTCTTTGCTTTATCATAGCTCCGGAGAGGAAAAAGAGGTGAGGAAGATGAGCTTCTTCGGTGGAGATGCTCCGAGGAAGGAGAACAAGGTTGCTAGAGGAGAGGAGTAGCCTATCGTCATGCTCTATTTAGGGAAGAGGGATAGGGAGCCGGTCGTTGAAATCGTAGGTGAGGAGAGGTATTTATAGGTGGTGAAGGAGGTGAAGGGGGATGTATCGGGATGGTTACATGTCTAGGTTCTTAGCAACCACTGATGTCTTCAATGCCGGTGAGCTTAAACACCTAGGAAAAGTAGGAATAAAGAGTCATCTGGACTGGTGGATGAAAAGGTGGGGGTGAGTGGAGCTCTGACTCAAGCTTCGAAGGTCGTGCGATGTTAGATAGGTAGTGATTGGAAGGTGTGTTCATCGGATGCCCTCAGTGTCCAAGAAGAAGTAGAAGAAGGTCTTCATAAGGACCTGAATGCAAATATAGAAGGACCTGAACAGAATAAAAAGGACTCGATTGAAATGGAAGTTAAAGGAAAAGTGCAAACGATGGATTTGAAGGCTTATTTTAATTTATTTCTTTTTCAACTTTTTATATATAATTATAAATAATGTAAATATAATGTTTTATATATAATTACATTTTTTCCCATTTTAGCTATATTTATTAATGTGGTTAACTTAAGTAGGTTAATTAACAACTCAGGTCATTAATTAATATGAGTTATCTTAAATACCTAATATATAGCTAAATGGTTATGATTTGAGTTCTAACTATTAATTAAACTTAGATTAACATTAATTAACCTTAATTACATTATTTTAGCACATGTTCTAGGTCCTTACTATTTTAGCTTTATAGTATAATTAACCCTATATTGATGTTATTCTTTGGTAATTAGCTAGGGAAACCAGCTAATTAGTGTTAATTAGGAGCCATGATAAGTCTCTCATCACCAGTCATTTACGCAATTTGGTTTCACACATTTTCCATATCTGCATTATGTTGCCTCTACATAGCAGCATCTGTCTTCATATCAGCTAAGGTCTGTAAAATTATGCTAATTTTATCATCATTGCTAGGCCCAGATTTAAAATACAAGTTGGACCTAGGTTGAGTAGGTTGATACGAGTGCAGATTTTATGGTCGAGGTTGATATTGGGGTCTAGAATTTTGAGGATTAGAATTCCCTGACTACGAGAAATTAGGATTATTACGTCATCCAGGGTTGTAAGAATTGGAGTAAGGGTAACCTTGGATGGAGTGGAGCTCTTTACAAGGTTGAGCAACTCTAGAGAAATCAGAATACTGGGGTTTAGAGATCCCCCAACTAGGATAAGAGGGTTCAGAGTTCCCTTCGAAACTAGGATCAAAAGTGGATGGATAAGTATCCATCCTAGAGTGGTAGTGAATATTATGCATGGCCTCCCTCCCTGTGGGTGGGCGTGCATATGTGTTTTGCATGTTTTGAGAAGATGTGGCCTTCTAGAGTTGGCACGCCAAATCGTACAACTTCTTCTCGATAATAGAGACCTTATCCAATAGACTAACCACCAACTGCATGTCAACGGAGGAGGATAGGTCTCGAGCCTTGTGTGCTCCTTGTGTGTTCGTCAATGCTTGGGTAGTCATTCGGTTGAACATGTTCTTGAAAATTCATACTGCAACTCATCCCAGGTGTTGATCAACCTAGTTAGGGATCGATACCAGTGGGCAGCCTTATCCTTCAAGGAGAAGGGAAACATCTTCAAGAGTAGGGCGGTCTGATTCTGATTATTTGGCCCAAGGGTTTGGGCCAAATGCTTTAGCTCTTGAATATGCTAGAATGGGTCATTAGAACCCAATCCATGGAAATGGGGGATTAAGCGAATAATATTTGGCTTCAATTCAATGTCGAGTTCCCTTGCTAGAGTATGCACCCTAGGTTCAATAAGAACAACTGCAGGATTATAGTGATCCCACAATTATGGATGCTGTTGGGGGTTAGCCAGTGCTTTAATCAAGTTGGTGAGAATTTGCAGTTGGTTCTGAAGATGTTGGAGATCACCCCATTCCTCTTGATCTGGGTTCTCCATGAAATTAGAAGATCGAGATCTAGAATCAAATGTAGGAGGATTTGAAGAGATGTTGATTGGATCAGAAGAAGACCTAAACAAGTTGTTTGAGGCTTGACCTCGATGAGAATGAGCTACTAATGGAGGCCTCAAAATGGGTCTTAAGGACCTCCTCCCGTGCATACACTAACAAATTAGATGAGAGGGACTGGATATGTCTTGGATCCAATCAAGGCACCCAAAATAATTGGATGACTATAGCTGATTCAAGGCAGATGGACCTCTAGATCAAAAACTTACCCTCCCCGAGAATTACTTGGGCAACCAGGAAAGAAGAGTCCTGTAAAGACCCCTACACAGTAGAGCATCCCTACGAGTTACAGGGTTTCCTCCACTCGACTTTCCTTTTCACTACAGTTCCAAGTAGACCAGAAACATGTGAGTTAAGCCCCAAGTCTACCAAGTTTAGACCTTATGTGCTTGTGCCTTTACTTATCACTTGATTTAGAGATAAGTTACAGTTATGACCTAATTTTTGGTTGGTTAGTTCACAATGTGAACTAACTTCACCTGGCCTGCCCTATGGGTTTGAGGATGAGATCTAGGTTAACTCACCTGAACCACCCTATTTCGTTTGACAAACAGGCATTAAGTCTCAAAATTTAAGGTTCCATTGTTCTTAGAGCCTCGATTTTGGTTTAGATGTTTAGATTGATTCAAACAAGGGTTTAGGTTGCACACAATGCCAGAAGATATTTTCTTTTATTATTCGCTAATGTGTACTAACACTTTAAAAACCCTAATGTTTCAAACCCTAATTGGCTCTAGCTGGATTCCAATTTAATTCAAATTAAATTACACCTTGGACTCAAATAGGAAGGTAATAGTCTAAGTATGCTTAATCAAATCAACCTCAAGTCCCTAATAGGCACAAGAATTAGGGTTTGTATGTCTAATCCATCAAAAAATCCCTTCTATCTCAATCAATCAAAAATGTCATCACAAATGGTATTATATAAGAAAATAAGGAAAGGTTGCAAACTTTTTTTTTTGTTTTTTCTATCTTTCGGAGGAGGAGGGGGGGGGGGAGGGTTCAAGGAATAAAAGAGAAGAAAAACTACCTGCCCATGGTGTGGTTATACCATTGATGAAGTAGTTGGCCCAGTTGAAGTGACATTGCAACTCAACAAATCTGATCCAAGAAGATCAACAACCAAACTAGAGGCAAATTAGTTAAAAAAAATAAAATAAAAGAGAATAAATTAAAAATATTCACAAAATAGTGGTAAGTGTGTGTTACTCCCTAGGAATGGTGCCAAAAAGTGATGAGCTCAAATCGAGAATTTATAAAATACGTCGTAGTATAGTTGAAACACACTCAATCAACTTTTAAATTTAAATTCTCAAAATTAGTATCTGAGGTTGTTGTAGGGAGCAAAAGAATGTCCAACTTAACACTATCAAAAGTTTCAAGCTCAGGAGCTAAATGCACATAATTTAACCTTTAAATGTAAGCACTCTAGTTCAAAAATAATGAGAGAAGTCTAAGTGTTCCAAGATAAATAGTGCAAGTTATACTTAAAATGTTTTCTAACTAACACTTTACACTTAGAATTTCTCTCAAAGGATTGCAAAACCAGCCATATTCATTGGACCAAAACATGCCCTATTGGGCTAACCCTCAGTGCGCTTCTCTCTTTTGTTTCTCTCTTTTATTCTCAATAGTGGCCTTATATATGCCTAATGGGGAGCCATTCCCAATTAAGGGTTGAGAAGCCTCTGCACGTGATTCCTTTTATGTGCCTTAAAGTGTCTTTCTCCCACCGACGTGGGACTAAATTCGTGCATTTGATTTGAAGAAATTGGATTGAGTCCTGTTCTTCTCTTCTTCCTTCATTCGCATACTCTTCTTCTATTTACTCGCTAAGTCTCACTTCTTTTTTGTTTATTTCAAAAAGGGTCCAACGGTCCCCAATAAGCCCTCAATGGGCCTCTCTCCCTCTCTCTCACCCTAAATGGGCTGTGCGCATGTGTGTGAGGGTATATAAGGAGCCGACCCCTTAATTCTTGTCGGGCAATTAGGGGGTTTGGTTCCTTATATGCTGTGCGAAGAGGATGAAATCCCATGAGGTGGGACTAAACGAGGGGGCAGGGTTTGCATGAAATTGAAATAAAAAGCTAAGGTTATTGGACCCTAATCAAGTTTAATTAAGTGCTAATCATCCAATTAAGCTAATTAATCATGGATTAAGGAATATTTTAATAATAAAAATTTTCAATCCACATATTGCAATAAAACCCTAAAAAAATATAATTGCAAATGTATCCTTATTGGTTCAAAAATATAGTAAAAATGACTCTAAAAATCAATTAATCTTGTGATTAGGTCCTTGGCCGATGCCCTTATGTAGGTTGTCTTCTCTGACATCGAAGGGATTATCAAAGGACGTCGGAGTTGTGAGTTGGCCGTCTAATGAAGTCAGTGAAGGGTGGAAGGGGATTGCGAGGTGATCGCCGACTTGATGATTAGATCTGTTCGTCGATCGAAGCAGCGGATGCGGTGGAGGCAATCGTCGAAGTTTGACATGATGATGAACTCCGGTGAGGTTCTACGAACTATTGTTAAAATGTTTATAATTATAGTTTTGATAATGACAAATGACCTATTTCCTTGAAAAAGACTAACATATTGTAGGAAGGATTTAAAGAAAAGGATTGAGGAAAAGGAAGGGCACAAAAATTTCTTTTATAGTTTATTTTATTAGTTTAGAATGTAAAAAAGCCTTGAATTATCCTTAGAACGTCTTTAGAATCTTTCTATTCATATTTGTATTCTTAAATTTGTAAAGATTTACTTCTGTAGGTTTTTCAGACGTCTCTTTTTCACTTCAGATGTCTGATTATGATTTATAAGACGCCTGATATACTTCACCAGACATCTAAGATCTTTTCAAGAGCCTAGATTCATAGCCAGTCACTGTCACCTCGGTTTTGCAGACATCTATTCTCTACTTTAGACGTCTAGTAGTGTCTTTCATATGCCTCCTTGAGTTTTTGATATCTCTTTAACTTCAATAGAACAATGGTCATAATTTTAGTTATTTTTTAGACGTCTATCGTCTTCTTAAGACATCTGAAAATGATCAACGTTCACTTTCTATCCAATGTTAAAATTGACCGCAAGTGATTATTTCCGTTATACTTTGATTTTGGAATGTTGTCGACCCTCAGACGTCTTCATAATTGTTGGATGTCTAATCATTCATTTTAAGATGTCTTTATTTTTGACCAGACATCCAGTAAGACATCTTATCATATGTCTTTAGATCCCTATTTGGGTCCAACTTCATTCCAGTAACGATCATTTTAAACTTGAGGCTTTTTTAGATGTCCAATGTTATTTTCAGACATCCGAAACTAACTGTTTAGATGTCTATTTTTTTTGCTCAGATGTCCTTGTATTTGATCTTGTGAAATCCAGTAATGACTACTTTTCTCTTGGAGCTTTTTCAGACATCCTGGTTTATTCTCAAACATCTGATACAGTCAGACTTTGAGTAAATACATTGTAACCATTCTACCTTAATTTATTCCATTTCAAGTCAAATTCCAACGACTACCTAGACCTAAATCAGACCCTATACACCTATATACATCCCCATAGGTAGCCTTAAGCAAACACAATAAAGAAAAATACATTCCACTCATTTGAAAAGCTCTTGATCTCATTTGTGCTCTCTTGTGTACTCTCTTGTGCTCCACTTGTGCTATTGCTTCTTGAGAGTAAATTTTCTTCCTATTGCTCATAGGCTTGATAAGGGAGTATTCTAATCCTTTTATTTCATATTTCATTCAAGGCTAATAGGAATATATTATTTTTGATAGTTTATTTGGGTACCCAATTTGTGGGTTTCCCATTCCCTCTTAGTAGAGGGGAAAAACTCTTCTTAGGGTTTGTCTAGAAGAGGGGAATTGTAAGATTACTTGTTGTTAGTAATTCCTACTTGGGTAGGGGCAAAATCCTAGATTGAGAGATCTAGGTAGAGGTTTTTCCTGCAAGGGTTTCCTCTCTAAATACCTATGTATTGTTGCGATTGTTTGAGAATTTTATTGCACAATTCAACCCCCCCTTCTTGTGCCATTAACATGAACAAAATATGAGGTCTTTTGACCTTGTGTCAGGTCCAGAAGCTTCGGGGTGATGCCTCGAAGGAAAGCCCTAAGGCTATTGGGTGTGCGAGCGTGTAGAGAGGCATTGCAAAGAAGCTTCGAAAAGCTTCTAATGTGGGGGTCATGGCAGGTGATATGGGTGATAAAAACACAAATTGAATAGTCCTAAAGCTAAAGGTAACTAGGGAAAGCAAAAACCCTAAACTAATTTGAGGAGAAGGTGAGAAGAAACATGTGGCGGTGGCAAGCACACTGGCAAAGAAAAGAGGATTTGGTTGGAGCTGAAGAAGGGAATTAGTCTGTGCTCGTTGGCAAGAAGCACAGTGAGGAAGGTTGGAAGAGATCTACAACCTCGGTTGGCAGTGAGGAGCAACAACGAAGGAGGTCGAGAAAGCTCCAAGGTCCTTCAATGGCAATGCGTTAGGAAGGAAGAAGAAGAGGGTGTTTGCACTCTAAATCTAAACAAATTGTATCAGTAGAGCTTGGTGGTGCTTTATAAGTGGTTGGTAGCTATGATTGAAGCAAGAAATTGACCTCAAAATGGTTGATTTGTAGTTTGATTCCACGAGGATTTTGAGTAAGAATCATGACCTCCATAAAGGGAATTGAGAGCTGGAACCGCGCCAAATTGTGTGGCTATGAATGGAGAGTGGTATTGCTAAATTTGGTAGGATTCCACTGCATAGATTAGGAGATATCAATATCCAAATCTCACATTCATGAACAGCTTGTAGTAGCTTCAATCGACTAAAAAAGAAGATGAAGCGCTGACCTTATGCTGACATCAGCGAAGGATTTAATTGCAAAGTAGGTCGAGGTGTAGTCAAATAGGTCTCAAGTTTTTAGGGTAATCTAATCAAGACCTAAGGAATTTATTGGTGACTTTAATTTTGGATTTTGATGAAGTTTGAATGGTCAATTTTGCATTTTAATCCAAAATATATTAAATGTTAACCTTAGTCTTTGATTTAGGTCAATTTAGGTTCTTGTCATAAAATTGATTATTCTAAACCTTAGGGAATATTTTTCAATGATTTTTAGAAGGTTTAGATTACATTTATTTCAATTAGAATCCTTTAAATTTAAGTGAGGCTAAAATTAGGTTTTTTATAATGATTTAGATTTTATCTTTTATATAAACCCTAAATCAATCAATGCAAGCCCACCTATTTCAAAATTAAACTTATTTGACCTTCAATTAAGTGCAGGTTAACCCCTTAGTTAATCTGCACTTGTATTTCTTCATTAAAATAGTAGAATTAACCAATTTTGATGCATGCCCTCAAATTCTTGTTATTCTTAAGTTATACCCTTTCAATGATTAATTAAATGAATTTAGCCTTAGAACTTAGCCAAGTTGAGCAAGATATAAAGGATGATGGCATAAATTGGCAATACATTTACTTTTGAAGAACTTTTAGACACTTTCTATGAATTGCATGATTCTGCTAATGCACTAAAATAGCCAACAAAAAATTAACAAAAGATCTAAATGATGAAATTGAGTTAACACACAAACTTGTTTCTCAAAATCAACAACTCTCACAAGAAATCACTTCATTAAAAACACACATAGATTCCTTTCAAATAGAACTAGAAAAGCTTATGCAAAAATCTATTTCTCTTGTAAATGATCTAGCTAAATTCACTAAAGATAGAGCAAATCTTGAAAAGTTGCTAGGCACACACCAAAACCACAACTAAATTTTGGTTAAGCTATACTCCCTTGAACAATCAAGAAGCTTCAAGTTCACAAACCAACACACATAGCAATTCTAGCCCTAAGGTCAAGAATAGGTTCATGCCTACATAGGTAACTACTAATAAGTGTGGACCCAAAAGAAAATGGGTACCAAAGAAAACCCTGCAATCTTGTTTTGTAGGACAGCTAAATGAGGGGCTTACAAAGTATTCAAAATGATTGTACAAATAAAAAGATGGGCATCTTGTAACTGTTAGTCAGAACTTTGGACCTTACAAGTCTAAACCAATGATAGGTCTAAAACAAAAGATGAGTCATGGACAACGGATGTTGCAAGCACATGATGGGAGAAGAAGATTTGTTCCTCAAGATAGACCACAAAGAGGGTGGTATAGTCACCTTTAGCAACAACCACATGGGTCATATTATTGATATTGGCCAAATTGATAATTCTCAGACCTCTTTTGATATTGTTCATCTTGTTAAAGGGTTAAGACACAACTTGCTTAGTGTAAGCCAGATCTATGATAAAGGTTATAAAGTAAACTTTTCCTCAAAAGGCTTTAAAATTAAAGATAACAAGAGTAAAGAAATCCTTTTAATCGGAAATAGATCTAAAGATATTTAACTATTGAATTTGATGACTATAACAACCTAAATTGTTTAGTTTCATTGGATGAGGAGTCAATATTGTGGCACTGTCGACTGGGGCATGTTCACATGCAAAATATAAATAATCTTGTGAAACATGACTCAGTGCAAGGATTGCCAAAGATATCCTTTATGAAGAAAAACCTTTGTGAATCATGTGAACTTAGTAAACTTCGCAAAGCATCCTTCAAACGTAAAAATATGGTCAGCACCTCAAAACCACTTGAGTTGATTCACCTAGACCTCTTTAGACCAACTCTAAAAGCCTCAATGGTTGAAGATATTGTCTTGTCATTGTTGATGATTTTTCCCAATTTACTTGGATATTGTTACTAAGAACCAAAGATTCTAACTTTGAGGAATTTGGAAAAGGTAGCCAAAAAATTTAGACTAAGAAAGGATATTCTATCACTAGAATAAGAAGTGATCATGGAGGAGAATTTAAGAATCAAAATTTTCAAGGTTTCTATTTAAATTATAGGATTAAATAAGAATTTGCTTTCCCTAGAGCAACTCCTCAAAATGGTATAGGAGAAAGAAAGAATAGAACCTTGTAGGAGTGTGCCCACATAATGTTGTCGAGTTAAAGCTACCTTGGTACTTTTGAGCTGAGCCAGTAAACACTACTTGCTATATATAGAACAGAGCCTCCATTAGACTAATCCTTAAGAAAACACCTTTTGATTTGTACTATGATAGGACACCTAAGATTTCCTACTTTAAAGTCTTTGAGTGTAAATTCATCATCTTGAATACAAAGGAAAACTTGGACAAATTTGATGTAAAAAGTGATGAAGGGATATTTTTAGGATATTCTTCTAGAAGCAAAACCTATAGAGTTTACAACAAGAAAATTTCAACGGTTGAGGAAACTTTACATGTCTCTTTTGATGAATCATATTAAAAAGAAAAAATTGTCAAGTAGAAATGATGATCAAATCTTAAAAGATCCTTCAAACATTGCAGAAGATAACATAGCTAGTGACTTACCCAAAGATCTGTCCTATTCTAAGGATCATCCCAAGGATCTGGTGATTGGTGAAGTTACTAAAGGAGTTTAAACCCGATCTTTTGTAAATAATCTTGCACTTAGTGCTTTTGTATCACAATTAGAGCCTAAATCTGTAAAAGAAGCCTTTACTGAAGATTGCTGGATTGTAGCAATGCAAGAAGAGTTGAATCAATTTGAGAGGAATAATGTTTGGGAATTAATTCCTAGAACATAATCTCAATTTTTAATTGGAACTAAGTGGGTGTTTAGAAATAAGCTTGATGAATTAGGAAAGGTTGTGAGAAACAAAGCTAGACTTGTGGCTCAAGGTTATAATTAGGAAGAAGGAATTGATTTTGATGACACTTATGCACTTGTAGCCAGAATAGAATCCATTCGAATGCCATAAGATTTTGCTACCCATATGGGATTTAAATTATTCCAAATGGATGTCAAGAGTGTATTTCTAAATGAATTCATTAAAGAAGAAGTCTATGTGAAACAACCACTTGGATTTGGAAACTCAGCCAAACCTGATCATGTTTTTAAGATGAACAAAGCTTTATATGGACTACAACATGCTCCTAGAGCTTGGTATGAGAGATGAAGGAATTACCTGTTAGACAATGAATTTAAAATTAGACAAGTTGATCCAACAATTTTTACTAAAAGAAAGGATAATGAAGTAATTCTAATTCAAATTTATGTTGATGACATAGTATTTGGTGCTACTAGCGATCTTCTATGCTAAGAGTTTGCGAAGGTCATGCAAGATCACTTTGAGATAAGCCTAATGGGAGAATTAAAGTTCTTCGTAGGGTTGCAAATTGATCAGCTGAAGGATGCTATCTTCATGTTGTAAATGAAGTCACGAAGAAGATATTGAAGAAGTTTGGCATGGATAAAACAAAAGGAAAGGAAACACCGATGGTGACAACAACACAACTAAAAGAAGATGAAACAGGTAAGTGTGTAGGTCAAAAGCTCAATAGAAGTATGATAGGATCTTTACTATACTTAACTGCTAGTAGACTAGATATCGTGTTTGGCACCTGTCTCTATGCTAGGTTTCAAGTAAAACCTAAGGACTCATACTACAATGCTATAAAATGAATACTTAGATACCTTCAAAACATTGTGGATCTTGGTTTGTTCTATCGCAAATCAGTCACGCTTGACTTACTCTCTTACTGTGATGTTGACTATGCGGGAAGCCAGACAGATCGCAAGAGTACTGGTGGAACTTGTCAGTTTCTTGAAAATTCACTAGTCTCTTAGGTCAGCAAGAAACAAAACTGTCTCTATACACAAATGAAGTTGAATACATTGCCGCTTCCTTAGCATGTTCACAGATTTTGTGGATGAAACAGACACTTAAGGATTTTGGACATAGCATTGAAAACACTAGGATACTTTGTGATAATAGTAGGGCCGTTAATCTATCCAAAAATCCCATTCAACACTAAAACTAAGCACATAGATATCATATATCATTTTTTAAGAGATTATGCACTTAAAAAGGAAATAACCTTAGAGTTTGTGCAAATCGAAAAATAATTACCTAGTAGCAAAAGATAGATTTATCACTATTAGAAGAGAACTAGGCTTCGCAAGACTTAATGAACTCTAGTTACTTGTTAATTGTTTGTCTTGTTAACTGTTGGTCGATCAATAAGTTTATCTGATCGATCAACACCCTTTGATCGATCAAAACCCCTTTTTTAACCGATCATGTTTTGAGCGGGAAAATTCCCTCCAAAACATTCAAAAGTTGATCGAGAAAGTCCAACTTTTGATTGATCAATGTTTAGGTGGGAAATTTCCCTCCACTGAAAATTTGAATTTATCGATCAATCTTCTACTATGATCAAATTTGAATTTGGTCAACCAAATGTAGTTTTTAATAGACCAATTTTGGGAGAAATTACCATGCCATGATTTGTGATTTCCCAATCAAATCAACTTGATTTGATTTCTAATCTCGATCTAATCCTTGATATTCGATCCTTATTTGTTTCTACCTATTTTGGTTAGCTTACACTATATAAAATAACTTTTCACCTTCATTTTTCTTAACCATCAATCAACCAAAACTTTTACCACTCAATACCTACTTCTTTACCTCTCCAAACTTCTCCACCAACCCCACCCTCTCCAAACAAACCCCACTAATGGTCCTATACCTCTTCCATCGACTAAAGAACACCATCTCCTCCCTCACCGCCACCAACCACACGGTGGATGACCAAAGGCCGACAACCTCCTCTATTTGGCATTCGTTCTCACGCCGCGTCCCTCCTCCGCCGATCTCCACCTTATACGATCGTCCTACATCAATCGGTTGTTGTCCCCATCTTGATTGATCTCTGTCGATCTCAGCATAACCCTTCTCCATCTTGTCTTGTTATAATTTCTTTACCATGTATCCATACCTTGTTTTGATGTATATTTGTTATTTTGTGGCTGTGTTTGACTTCTACCTTGAATCCACTCGAATATATTCTCCATGTTCTTGACACGTTCTTGATTTCAACCTTGTTTTGATTCGTCCAACTTTTTTTTTTTGCAAAAAGGTGTTTTTGATCGACCAACCAATTCCTTTTTGATCAGCTCCTTCGTGGAGATGAAGGGTCTGACTCAAAGGGGGACCGAACTCCCTAGAATGGGTGGCCCGATGGAGCAATTGTACAAAGGGAACACAAGAGTTGGTTACCTAGTTCCACCTTAAGAGGTGTACGTCTGGCGGGAGGATAAGACTCCCAACTATGCACTAGAATTTATTAGAGTTTACAAAGTATACAATCACTCTATTTCACTCAGATCACCTAGGGGAAGGTCAGCGCACCTTCCCACCTATATATATCATGCTAGGGTGGAGCTCTCGCTGATATCTTCTGAGCGGATCGGGCTCGAGCTCCTATCAGGATCTTCTGAGAGAATCATGCTTCCAGTGAGATTTCCTGGGTAGATACACTGCTAGGTCATTATTGGTGGTTACTAGTGTCAACATTTATTGGCGGTGCAGGCCTGTTGTACCCTTCATTGAACCTCCAATGACTAGGTCTCTCCGGGTCTGACTGTGCCTGCCTACTTGTGTGCCATCGGAGGGACTACCATGCCCAGCTGCATAGAGGGTTCTCTTAGATGTAGGCGGGTTGGATCTCCAAACCACACCTTTATCCGAGGTTTTCTGGGCTGGATCCTCAGTTTTGGGCCTATCGCGGGGTTTCAGGTTCGAGGGCATTTTTTCCCCCTCATTATATGACCCTTAATCTTGAGCTAGTGTCTGCTTGCAGAGAGAGTAACCCTTGGAGCAGAAACTCTACGGTAGGTGATGCTCCCAAATGTTTTCCCGATTGTCTATGCAGGTGGGGGTGCATTTGTTGTGCAGTGGGGTTTTCGTGTGGTGTAGGCCCGTAGTTGCACGGGGCGCATAGGCTAGGTATGATATCGTTCTTAGGAGGATGCTTGCCACATTGCCGGCCTTAAGAGGTGACTTTGGGGTGCGTGGGCCCACTATTTCGCCTACCTTACTAGGCGACTTTCGGACACGTGGGCCCGCTATTTCGCCTGCCTTAAGAGGTGGCTCTGGGGTGCTTCTGGCTGCTATTTCCCTTGCCTTGAGAGGCAGCTCTAGGGTGCGTGGGCTCGCTATTTCACTTGCCTTGAGAGGCAACTTTGGGGTGCATTCGCCCACTATTTTTCCTACCTTGAGAGGTGCTCTAAGGCGCGTCTGCCAGCTATTTCATCTACCTTAAAAGGTGGCTCTGGGGTGCATGGGCCCGCTATTTCGTCGGGTGATGGCTAGTTACGCTAGGATAGTGGTGTCTCATCGTACGAAGAGACCAGCATTTATTGCTGTTTATGATGAGGTGGAGACCTCAATCGATGTGCCGACCATTGATGGGACCACCCTTTTGTTGCAGCAGTGGATACATACACAGGGGTATTAACTATCCGTAATGATGGCAGATATTTTCTCCGCTTTTGGTGGCTTATTTGGAGTATGCACCAGATATTGTGGGATTTCATTTTTTCGAACGACGTGCCCTGCAACGAGGGAACTATGCTCCGTGGGGGCTATATATAGGGGTGGTGGGTCATGGTTAATGACCCACCTACCTCGTAGGATGTTTGCGTGGATGTTTGCGTGAAGAGCTTTTACTCTCGACAGAGTGGTGTGAAGGGATGTCCTTTGTCGGAGCACCACCGTGTCATGATCTCTTAAAGGCGAAAGCCACCATGTCGAGTTTCACAAGCAAGGGCAAGTCCTTTGCTTCCTCTTCTTCTGGGGTCTCTACCAAGACGATGTCCTTATATAGTTTTTCATCAGACTTTCGTAGCCAGTCCACCATTTCTTCATTTCTTAGGGAGTATGGGCTTGGTGAGGTGCCTTTCGAGGCTTGTGGGTCTGAGACTCGTCTGTGTTTAGATGGGATGGACATGTTTATTATATGTAAGTATGCTATAGAGTATGGTTTGCGTGTGCCCATGAACCCCTTTGTTTCCTCCTTTACTTCTACCACCTTGCCCCTTCACAGCTCAGCCTTAATTGTTGGCTGGTGTTGAATGCCTTTACGGCTCTTTGCCTTCATTTGGGGATTGTTCCCTATCTAGATTTGTTTCGCTTACTTTTTGGGTTGATGCCTTTAAAAGTAAAGAAAGGTAGACCTCCCTCTGGCACTTATACATTGTATAGCCGTCAGGTTGGATATCAGATAGTAGACCTCCGTGATAGTCTGAAGGGGTAGGACCACCATTTCTTTTTCCTCTCGAATATTGAAGAGCTTGGCATCTCATCCACTTGGTAAGGTCCTCCTGAAAAGGACCAGCCGCCCTGAGGGGAGGATCTTGACTCGTCCGTGAGGGCGGACGCGGCAAAGTTGGTTAAGTTTGGTCCGATCGCTCGGTTGGAACTTAGGCTGAAGGTAATCCGAGAGGCATTTTCGTGGGTAGCAGTTGAGTTGTCGATGCCATGTAAGTGGGGGTAGGTAGAGAATAACTTTTCGTGTCATATCCTGTGCCTACCCATTACTGCTACGGTATCTTTAATTACATCCTTTGAGTGGTTCATGCGGTCAAGAGCGCCCAAGCGTTAAGGTGATGTCATCACCCGTCATGACCTGTGACAGGGCGGGGAGAGTACCGTGGAGCCTAGGGAGGGTAGTGGCTCCGTTCCTTGGCAAGGACAGAAGTGAAAGGTGGAGGAAGTTGACCTTGAGGGGCTGCAGAGGAGGTAGAGGTCCCCTTCAAGCGGTTGAGGAAAGGTCGCCACATGGAGCCTTCATGGGAGGAATCAGCTACTTCTTCGCTGTGAAGTCTTGACGAGGCTGAGGGGGAAGGTGTGCCCTCCGCTCCGCTGGTTCCGTCAGAGCCACAGGAGGTTATCTCCCTTGTTGACTCCCCTTTGGAGGCACCTCGGGGGATAGCTCGTCACAAGGGTACCGCCAGTTTCACTGGTCCGGAGGCTTCTCTTGGGACCTTTGTCTTGCTGGACCAGGAGGTAGTAGGCATGAGTGACACCTTTGCTCAGTCCTACTACTGGCGAAGTTCCATCGGTGTCCTGGTTTTGGTGGATCCTTCCGAGAAGGGGGGATCGGGTATGATCGGGTGCACCATCGGGTCCGTTGTGGGATCTATGCTGGAGGGTGCCTCTAGGGGGTCCCTACCTAGGCCCTTTGTGACTATTCAGTCGAGGTCTTCCAGCCGGGACCCCGACTTGGAGAGTCAAGTGCTAAGACACTTGAATGAAGCCGTGTCTCAGGCCACTTCTGGGCCTTGAGACATGGATTGGAACCATGTGTTCTTTTATTGCATGCGCGTGGTAAGCTCATAAGGCTTGTTTTGGGGTGGCATTTACCTTTGGCTAGGGCTACTTGTATCTTAACATGCTGGTGGCTTTCAAGCAGAGATGCTTGGATTGCGCTGCATCCTACGTGGTGGTGTTCCCTTAGAGCTCCCTACCTCAGCTAGTTCCAATAACGTGGCAGACTTAGACGCTCAATGGGCCGTCACGGCTAAAGCGGAGCATCGACAGATGCTCTGACAGGTAGTTGAGGCTATTGCTATGTCGGAGAAGGCAGAGAAGGTAGCAGAAGAGTCTGAGCGAAGGCTCCACTCTCAGCGGGTGGCCACCAACCAAGCAGGTCGGCTGGAGGACGAGTTGAAGGAGACCTGCTCCCTACTACGCAAAGCATCTGCCGCCAGGGAGAAGTTGAGGGAGATGCACGAGAGGAAGCACAGCGTCCACTTGGCGGCCCTAGGGGACATGTCCGGGAGCCTCTCGGCTACTCGTGCCTAGGTTACCTCCTTGAAGGAGGAAGTACAGGTGCTGAAGATTGCTCATTCTTCCTCTATGGAGGTATACGAGAAGGCTCTCGAGAAGGAGCATGTCCGTCTGAGCCCTTCCATCAATAGACTTGCCTCTTTGTGAGGAAGTTTGGAGAAGGCAGAGGAGGTTGCGGCAAAGCTGAAGGCTGACCTTGTTGAAGCCCAAGAGCTTGCATCCGAGCGGGTTGTGTGGGTGGAAAAGTTGGAGGAAGCGGAAGGGCTTGTGGAAGGAGTAGGGGGGTCGAAGCTTACAACCGATGTGGTCATGGGCTTCTTGGCTAGGGACCCTGTCATGGGCCTAATCTGGGATGAGCTTTCCTGTGACATGGGGAAGCAGACTTTATTTTCCATCAGGGTTCTTACATAGGGGAAACGAGTCATTATAGAGGTGTGTTCCTGGCTGATCAGGTGACTGATGTCAGAATACTATCAACTCCAGGAGGCTCGTCATAGAGCTGACGATGGCCCTATAGAACCGCCTGCGGAGCATTCGTATGACGCAGGAGTGGACTAGGAGCCTATCGAAGAAGTCGTATCACCGACTACCGTGGGGGGTAGCTCAGCTAAGGCCGCTGACCCGATTGTGGCAGTTGTTAGTTCGCTTCGCCTTTCGCCTTTGACCAACCAAGATAGGTTTGAGCTGTGGGAGTAGTGTCCTATGGCAACGTTTAGGTTGTTGCCTTCTATGTCTGCCCCCCCTTTTTATTTTGAGAGAGAGATGTAACTAGACAATGCTTGTTGGAATGAAAAAGTGGTCTTTCTTTTTTATTGCTCTTAGGCCTTTTATGTATGATACATTCTCAAGTTGGGCGCATGCCAGGTACAGGGGATATCCCTGTTGTCCAAGGCTTGAAGCTCGTAGAAGTCACCCGGACTGCCTTTACAAACTTTGTAGGGCCCTTCCCATGTTGGGTCTAACTTTCCGCTCGACTGGGTTGGCATGGAGACTTCACATTTACATAGAACCAGGTCTCCTTGGGAGAACTTCCGGGCCTTGATGCACTTATTGTATGAAGCGATTGTGGCTTCTTTGCGCTTGAGGGCTGTCTCGGAGGTTTTGTCCCTTAGTTCATCTAGGAGATCTAGGGTCAAGCGGGCTTGGCCATCATTGGTAGCCGGGTCATATAGTTGCATTCCGTAAGTGGGGAGGACTGTTTCGATGGGTAGCCAAGCTTCCATGCTGTACACCAAATTGAATGGAGTGTAGCCTGTGGAAGACCTTTGGCAAGTCTTGTATCCCCAAAGAACGTCCGGAAGTTTCTCCGCCCATCTCCCTTTGGCTGAATCCAGCTGGCGTTTGAGCATTGAGATGATGGTGTGGTTAGTTACTTCGGCTTGTTCATTTGCTTGGGGGTGACCTACTGACGTAAAGCACAGACGGATATCCCAACTAGTGTAGAATTCTTTGAATTTTCTGCAGGCGAACTGGGTTCCATTATTTGTGACTGTGTAGTGAGGTACCTCGTACCGAGCTATGCTCTTTAGGACAAAGGAGCCGACCCTGTCGATCGTAGGGTTGGCCATGTGATGCATTAATTCTCAACACAGTTAATTAAGGTAATTAGTCTTAACTAATCGTATAAAGAATGGACTTATGTTAACTTGATTTGTTAAATCGTTGTCGTTTGATTGTAGTATATGGTCAAGCTAACCTAACATTTTAGATTTTATTTCTTTTTAACTGGTTGAGTCCAAGTCGTTCACTGGGAGGCATAATTGTATTTAATTTACCATTTTCATTCTAATGCATAATTTACTAATTACTTAATTAATTAAATCAATAACTACAATATATGTTAAGCACATGAATAATTGCGTATAGAATTGAAATTCTAAAGCATGGCAATTATTCCATTGATGGGAGACAAGTACATGAATGATTTTACAATGAATAGCAAAGAGAAATAATCTCAATTATTACAAATGTAAGGCATAAAAGAAATTATAATGAATACAAAATGCCTTTTATTACAAAATAAAGCTTAAGCACTTCTTTCTCCTCTTAGCCTATTCTTCTCCATCAGACGTCTCTTTAAATGATTAGATGGCTTAAAAATAACAAAATTAAACTTCTAATTAAAGCACCAGACGCGTCTCTCTTCATTTATTTCATTTAATCTCTCTCTCTCTATTCTTCTCTTCTGCTCTCAAAGCTTTCTCTTAAATCCTCTTTCTTTCTTCTTTCGACTCTTTCTCTTCTCATTTAAATTCTCTCTCCATTCACTTCTCTTGATTCTCAGCCTTTTCCTCTCATCCTGAGCTTCTTTCATTCTCTTCATTTTTTTCCTTAACTCTCAGCTTCTCTCTTTACCGTGCACTCTTGTTCCACACTTAGCCATTTTTTTAACTCAAGCCCACTCTTAACTAAAAAAATGTGTTAATGAGAATCCCAGGCTTTTTGAGGATACATAGTGCCCACTAGAGGCAGGACTAGAACCTACTTGAGCCCAAGCCTAGTTCAATTAGATGGATTTTAGTATTTTAAGCATGCACAGTATTACACCCATTCTTAGCCCACGAATCACGCTCACGCCCACTCGAGCCCACGTACATAGGTGTGCACACATGCACGACACATGCTCAGAAGATTGGATATGCTAATTTCATGTGCCCTATGCTGACGATCAGCCGGCCTCTGTGCTTTTTTCTTTTTATACCCGTGCAAGCACTTCTACCTTTTCTAGGTGGGACCTTCTTCAACAGCTCCTCCTTCGCTACTTTGTTTGCTGACCAAATCCTCAAATGAAGATTTTGGCTAACACATAGGGTTAAATCGAGCCCATAATAGCTTGACTGAAAGCTATTGATCTCAACAACTTGATTTTAACACCAATTTAGTGTTTTGATCATGATTGACCCACGGATTTGACGGAGGGACAAGGCATTTTCTCCATAGCTCAGAAACATGCTCAGAGGAGGGATTTCAGGTCTTTTGACCTGTAGATGATGACAAGCCCTCAATTGAGGGTTCTGGAAATGCTTAGAATGGCATTCTGCATTGATTAGGAGAGAAAGAGAGATAACAGCATGCTTCAGAAGCTCCAGAAGCTTCAGAGCTTCAAATCTCAAGTTCAGAGCTTCAAATCTTAGGTTCAGAGCTTTTGATTTAAGGATGAAATATCCAAACAGTTAGTTTAGATCATCAGGAAACGATCTGGATCGAATTAAGAAGTCAAATAGGACTGATCTGACTGGGATTTGAGCTTACATCTCAACAATAACATAAGGAACAATGTTGGGTTCCTTTTGGAACCCAAACTGTACAGAAATTAATATCTACATGAAAACTCTATAACACTGATTCAAATCAATTCTAATGAATTAACAATCAACACAAAAACTTATTTCAACCTAAAAATCATAAATTTAAATCCTTAAATCTCATAATCGATCCAGGTTTGACCAACAAAGCTTGAAATTTGACTTTCAATTCTAAAGCTCCTCAGATCAAATCACTAGCCTAATTTGCCTAAAATCAACCCTAGGAATCTATTTAGCTCATCAAATTAGAGTTTTTATCATTCAATAAGTGCTCTCAAGCACTGTCACCTGAGCTCAGAAGTGGGTTGTTCACCAAAGCTAATTAATGATTCCCAGACCTATTTGAGTATGGTCTGAGATTCATCAAGGTCTGCACATGCTTTAGGATCAAATCCTAAGCCCTAAAGCTCAATGAACATGTCTACTCAGCTCTACCGGAACTAAGGAAGATGAAGATCGTCAGAGAGTAATAAACCTTAAAACCGTAATCCAATTAGTAGGAATTAGTCCTCTCATCAAAATAACCCTATTTAGAGCTTCATAGAAGATCTGGAAGGTTGTGGTTCTTATTTGAACTCGTCGAAGCTCGCCGGAGCTCCGGTGAAGGCCGATTTAGGTCATTGGAGACCAAGTCTCCATGAAACACTCCAATGAGAGTCTTGATCAATTCCTGAGTCGCAAGGAACCTCAAGAACATCTCAATTAACACAATTGATGATCAGATCCATGAATTAACAAGAATTTTAGTGAAAATAAATTTTGAGTTCGCATGAACTCAATAACTTCTCTCCCTCTCAATTGAGTGAGGGGAACAAATTAATTAAGTGTAGCGATGCTTTGTGTTTGTGGAATTAGGTGGAAAAGCTCCTCTGAGCTCGCCATGGATAGCGAGCTTAGAGTTGAGGGTGAATTGGGCGTTTAGTGTGTAATGAGTGATGTGTCTAATTAAAAGTGGGAACGGGGCCCTTATGTTATGAATAGATGATGGAGGTCCCCATGTGCATGTGAGTTAGGTCAAAGATCTCTGCCATAGACAGCGGAGGTACTCCAATGAGTGTGAAGTGAGTTAGGCATCTAGGTGATAGATTTGAGGAGGGAGAAGGTGAAATGGAGTCACGGTGGGGTGAAGAATGTGAACAAGTGGATGAAAGTATGATTCAAAGTCTGACAAGGTCGGAATTGACCTCGTCGGAGACGGTGAAGACAACATGTATTTTAACTAAACTAGATCTACTCCTATGATTACTCGCCTAAATCCTAGCTAAACCTACTCCTGAGTTAGAGCTACTTACCTAACGAAGGAGGTGAGGGAATCTGTCATTGCCAGGGCAAAAACGAGATCGAAATTAGACTTGGTGAGAGAAGCAACTCCAACCGATCGAAGCAGAGAGGATTCTAAGCTATGGTGCGCTCCAACGCCATTGGCAAGGTAGAGGAGAGGAAGAAGGGGGTGAGAGAGGTAGTGCTCCTCGGCGGTAGCGCTCAAGAACGATGGTGAGAAAACACCAAAGCTAGGAGGACACCCATTGAATGACCACAGTAGGGGGAAGGGGGTAGGGGGTCGCAACCTAAATCCGAGGAATGCATGGCTATTTGTAGGTGGTGGCAGAGGTCCTGGGGGATGTACCTGGACGATAAAGGGTCTAGGTTCATTGTACTCACCGACGTCATCTTCGACGTCGGTAAGCTTAGACACCTAGTCTAATTAGGAGTTACTATAGATCTGGTGCGTTGGATGAGAAGGAGGTGAGTAGAGTGCTGGCGACAACAACGTAGGTTATCAAACGTTGGACGGTTGGTGATCAAAGGGTATGGTCATTGAAGGTCGTGGAATGTCCACAATGAAGAAGAGATGAAGAAGATGATGACTGTGTACACAGGGGCATTTTTGAAATAAATGAAGGACCTGACTGAATATAAAGGACTCAATTGAAATAGAAATTAAGGACCTAAACGCAAACATTGAGTTTTAAGGCTTATTTTAATTTATTTCTTTTTCAACTTTTTATATATAATTATAAATTAGGTAAATATTGTATTTATGCCTTGAAATTATGTTTTTTCTTTTTTTGGCATATTTATTTAAATGATTAATTTAATCAAGTTAATTACATACTTAAGTCATAATATTAATTTAGTTTAAATACTAAATATCTAGATAAATAATTATTAATTGAGTCCAATTTATTAATTAAATTATTATTATGATTAATTGATATTTAATTTAGTGTTTTTAGCCTATGTTACAAGTCCTTGGTGATTTAACCCTTATACTATAATTAACCCTGTAATTAATGTATTCTCAGTTAATTAACTAGAAAAATTAGTTAATTAGTGATAATTAAGAGACATGATGAGTCTCTCATCACCATGGCCTCAGCTTCAACCCACTTAGAAAAGTAGACGGCTACCAAGATGAACCACTTCTAAGCAGGTGCTGGCGGGAAAGGACCGACGAAATCCATGCCCCACTTTGCGAAGGGGATGGATGACATGATGAGTACCATCTTTCTAGGAAGTGAGTGGTGCAGGGTGGTGAACCGCTGGCACTTGTCGCACTTACGTACGAAGGTCTTACAATGCTACTTCATCTGGGGCCAAAACTAGCCTGCCCGGAATAGCTTGGCGAGGAGTGTCTTGTACCCTTCGTGGTTTCCACAAGTGCCTTCATGGGCTTCTTGAAGGGCCTGTGTCAAGAAGCATAGCAGGGTAATAAAATACCCCCTCTTGTACAACTACCCTTCGATTAGGGTATACCGGGAGTCCTTGAGGCGGAAGGCCTTGGGTCAGGGTTCTCCTGGGAGTAGCTCACTTTTTTCTACAGCTCAAGTAACGATAGGCATCATCCATGAAGTGGACGGCTCTATCATGAGTGTTCTGGGAGCGAGGACAGTCAGCTCCTTAAAGGTTTAGAGGTAGATGTCCTCGTCTTGCCACTGAGCAATGGTGGTGATAAGCTTTGCCAGTGCGTCTACCAAGGGATTGTCCACCCAGGGTACCCACTTGATGGAGATGGTTTTGAAGTCTGCTAACTCCTCCTTGACCTTATATGCATATAGCATCATGTTTGGGTGCCGAGCCTGGTATTCGCCATTTATTTGTTTGGCGACCAACTGGGAGTCTGTGTGGACCTCTAGCGAGGCGATCCCCATGGACTTTACAACTTGGATACCTACCATCATGGCCTCGTATTCCACCTGGTTGTTGGATGCAGGGAAGTCCAATTTGATTGCGTACTTCTGAGTAGCACCATCTAGGGTGCTTAAGACTATCCCGGCCCCAGATCCAGTTGTCATGGATGAGTCATTGACGTAGAGTTTCCAGGGGAGGGAGAGGGAGGCATCGGGATTTGTAAACTCGACGACGAAGTCCACTAAGCCTTGTGCCTTGATCGCCCTTTGCAGCTGGTGATGTGCATACATCTAAACAGCCAAAAATGTCTATTAATGCATGCTCTTAGTATCATATTAGCATCATGCATTGTAAATATTGCATAACATGCATCATCATGCATTTAAGTCAAATTGTACAAATTGTATAGTAATTTCTTCTTTCTGGTGTCCAGGGATCAGGTGACTTTTAATCAGGGCCTCGGATCAGAGATCCAATTGTATGAATCTGATCAAGGCGACGATTGGAGTTCAACGACTCCAAGATCGCCCCGATCGGACTTTCGTAGCATCAGATATAATTCGAGGAAGGTCAGAGATCAAGGGCCAAGATGGTGTCAATCCGCACTTTAGATGACTAATCCGACCACACCGATGGGTTCGGGTCGACAATCACAGCCCGATAATGCAAAAATCGATCCAATCCAACATCTGTGGAATCATCTATAAGGTATAGAAGATGGATGGCCAAGATGGCACCACGTGGCGCCATCTCAATTGCTCAATCGACCCATGGACCCGTCGCTGCACTTCATATCCTCAACCATGCCATCACTTCTCAGCTATTAGATAATCATCCAACGGCCTAGATTGATCCTCCCCCACCTTCACAACTCCTCAGCTAAGACATCGTAAGCGATCACAGCCATTGGATCAAGATCCAACGGCTGTGAGAGATGGAGCCAAAATCATCTTCTCGACAATCCACCACGATAGCGCATTGGTCACGCACTTGTGGCCAAAGCAGAGGTCATGAGTTCAAGCCCCATGCACCGCAAAATCAAGAGCGCAACGCATGTGCAGCGAAATCCATCCGTCAGATGAAGCGTGAATGGTCGATCAAAGCACGACGTGGCTACACGAGATGAGCGAGCACTGCACGTGCGATCTCACACTTGTTTAACGTGCATGTAAGGCCACGATCAAGGCTTTAGTGATGCTTTTAATCCGTCACTAAAGACCCTACATTAAATTTTTAAGTGTAATGACCTTTGTACCCTCTTAAATCTTCACCTATAAAAGGCCCTATGACCCCCACACTTTCTTCATCCCTTCCTTCATCTCTCTCCCTCTCCAAAGCTCTAAAGAAGCTTGTCCCGAACCCAGGATGCTCCTCTAGAGCCAAAATCAAAGTTTTCTCCCCTCGTTCCGGAAGTGGATCCCGCAACGACGACGCCTTGCCTTGCCCTCGGTTCTTCCTACTCCGTTCTTCATCTTCTATCTTCGTCCTCCATCTTCCAGGCATCGCCCCATCTAGCTCATCCTCTAAGCAATCGTCGAGGAGGATAACATCTCTCTCCCTTCTTTACTGCTTTCTAGAATAGAATTTCCCGCTTTCTAGCTGTAATCATTTCCTACTTTCTAGTTGTAAAAATAATAATCAATTGCAAAGCTATTGTTTTCTCTCTCTCTCTCAGTGTTAATATCAAATCCATTGTGATTGTCCTACTTCTAAAACAAAAATACAAAAAAATATAATCGAGGATTTTAGATCGATGTAGCCTCCCTGTGTTCGACCTGGAATTTCTTTACAAATTTCGGTAAATTTATCTGTTGGCGGATTTCTTCGCAAATCATACTACGACTATGGGTTTTTCAAAATCCAATCCTTTTTGCATACATCTTCCGCTTCAACATTTTGGTGCCATTGCCGTGGAGGTGACGATTCTCGATTTTCTTTCCGCATTTTGCGCACTTTATTATTTTCTAACTTGCTTTTATTTCTCTTCTATTGTTTTGCAGGTACCTCAACAAGGAATCTTCTAGCGATAGAAAGGAGTAAAGTGCAATTGAAGACAACTGTATGTGCTCCCCATTTCCCCCCCTGTTGAACGATTACGAATCTACGCTAACGTGTTTGGTTTTGGAAAACCCGTCGTTGTAGTTCGAAAGCGAAGGATTCGTGTTCAACAAATAAAATTTATACCGAAATAAGAATTCCGGGTCGAACACAGGGAGGCGAACGTTTGATTTAAAAACTCCGCGTTTCTTTTTATTTTGTCACCAAGAAATTCAATTTAAACTATCTAAGTATCTACAACAAATAAAAGAGACAGAGGGAGTAAGAGAGAGAGAAAGAATACTATACATGGAAATCAAAATGAGATGTAGAATAGACAAGGAATTTATCATAAAAGAGTTCTTTCGTTACAACTAGAAAACATAAAATAATTACTCTAGAAAGCATTAAAAGAATGGAGGGAGAAATGTCCTCCTCGACGATCGCTCGGAGGACGAATAGACTACTCTAGAAAGCAGTAAATCTATACTAGAAAGCAGTAAAAAGAATAGGGAGAGAGAAATCCTCCTCGACGGTCGCTTGGAGGACGAGCCGGACGGGACGACGCCTAGACGAAGGAGAACGAAGCGGGACGAAGGAGGACGAAGCAGAAGAACGGGAACAAAGCAGCACGCCGTCGTCGTCGCGGGATCCACTTCCGAAGGGGGACGAAAATTTGGACTTTATCTCGCGAGAAGCATCCCGGGTGTGGGACAAGCTTCTCTTGAGCTTTGGAGAGGTAGAGAGGAGAAGGAAGGGATGAAAATTTCGTATGGAGGGGGTCTCCTTTTATAGTTGCAAGGAGTGGGGGCAAAATGGACATTACATCTTCAAAATAATAAATAAGGGGTCTTTAGTGACGGATAAAACCGTCGCTAAAGCCCCGCCGTCGCCGTCGCCGCCGCGCCCACGCGCGCCCGCTCGGCTGGCCTGCGCGCGTAACGCATACGCACGTCCGCGTCGTCTCAGCCGTCCGATCGCGAGATCGGACGGCTTAGATCGCGTCCGCGCCCGCTGCGTAGCGCACCGCCCGCGTGTGATCGCGCGCCCACCAGAGCGTCCAATTGCGCGTCGGCGCTATCGGGCGCGCGCGGCCGTTGGATCTTCATCTGACGCTCGTGCGCGCCCGCTCGCCCGCGCCTTCGACCCCCTCACCGCGGCTCGAACCCGCGACCTCCGCTTCGCCTGCAGCTGCGTCGCCGCTGCGCTACGCGGGCGAAATGGTCGCGCGGACGTTTTTAAACGCGAGTGACCGCAGCCGTTGGATCGAGATCCAACGGCGGAGAGGAGACGGTGCGCGGTCTTCACAGGACTCCTGCGACCGATTGGGCGGCTGGGATGGCGCCACGTGGCGCTATCTTGGCCGTCCATCTTCTGGAAGTTGTAGATGGTGCCACGGATGTCAGATTGACTCGATTTTTGTGTCGTTCGGCTGCGATCGTCGATCCGAATTCATCCGTGTGGTCGGATTTTCCATCTGAAGTGCGGATTTACACCATCCTGGCCCTTGATCTTCTAGGGTTCCCCGGTCTCTATCTGATGCTACGGATGCCTGATTAGGGCGATCTTGGAGTCGTTGAACTCCAATCGTCGCCCTGATCATATCCATACGGTTGGATCTTTGATCCGAGGCCCCGATAAAATATTTGCCCTGTCCAAGCACATAAAAGGAGACAATTAACCTCCATTTTATTCAAACTACTCTAAATGCAAGATGATGCATGTAATGCAATATTTATATCATGAAATGCAATCCTATGCTTAAGAACATGCATAAATAGACATTTTAAGTAGTGTAAATGTGTTTACATCACCCCCCCCCTCCATAGATTTCATTCCATAATCTTAAATCAAACCCCAATTAACCTAGGTGTTCGCATAAACCCTAGGATTAGTTTGGATGCTTTGATTTCCACTTCCACCCATCTCACCTTTATAACAAGAAAAAATAAAAAGATACTTCTTGTGGGATAAATCAATATACACACTACATACACCCACATTCAGGGCACATAACCTACCTTGATTTTAATCTACTTAACTGGGATTTCGACCTGTGGTACCAGTACACGTAAATCAACATATAAGAGAATAGAAATCATTCTAGGTTAATCATCTTGTATGCCTAACTCAGTGGTACATTTTGGCCAATTGTTTGAGTTGTTTGGGCCAAACCACTTCATTTTAAAATCAACTTATCATGTAGCTTCCCCTTAGGGTTTACAATTTAGGTCAATACCAGGCACTCCACCTTACTTTTTTATTTCAAAAGGAAAAGATCTTCACCCATGTTTGAACATCTGGTTTACCTCTGAAACTTGATTGAACTCACCTAATTCTAAACCCTAAAAGCTACTTAAGCAAGATTTGAACCTTAAAATCCATTCATCCAAATAATTTTGCTTGAAAACCCTGGTTGTGCATGCACTCACACATATTCAATCGATCATTAAGGACACAACCCATTTTAAGGGCCCACCACATTCCATAAGCACTACGATCCTAAGCCTAAGTAAAATCAAGTAGACATTGGCCTTAAGGATTGATTCGCTCTTCAGGGCCGAAACTGAGATTGTTTATGATTAACCTACTTGTACTAGTCAATCTAATGTTTAGCTAGGGGAGTAGAATCAAACGATCGCAGCTGGGGGGTACACTTGGAACTGGAGGCATAAGCCGAAGAAAGAACCTTCTCCCTAGTCCCTCCTTCTAACTGGTTAGATTGACTGGATACAAGTAGAGTAAATCGTCTATAATCTTAAGATGGATTCTGAGAGTTTGTAGATCCTTAGGCTACCCAACTTAAGGACAGACTTGTTTTGTTGTGCTGCAGGGTTCTTATCCCCACTCCTTCCAACCTCTTTCTAGTTTATGCTTAGAAGGAGGCCATTGAATCCCCGATTGGAAGGACCATTAGATCATTCTAGGAGGCGTAGATTGAAAATTGGCCAAATTGATCCCATGGCCGATCAACAACCTCCTCTACCTCAGAATCCACAAGAGATGTTTCAAAGGCAGTTGGAACAAATGCAGAGAATGCAAGAATGGTTCCAGAGAATGCAGGGCACTCAGCCCTTGAAAGATTTTTATGATCCTTCAAATTACGGGGAATGTCCCGGCGTCCAGATTCCTGCCAGAGACGTTGAAATCAAGCCCCAAGTGTTAAGCCTGATCAAACATTTCCATGGGCTTGGCTCTGAAGACCCGTTTCAGCATTTGGAGGACTTGACTACTTTGGTCCAAACCACCAAAGCGCGAAATGTGAATGAAGAGCAGATGATCATAAGGATCTTTCCCTACTCTCTTAGGGATAAAGCCACTCATTGCTATAGGACCATAGGAAGGTCGATCGCAACATGGAATGATCTTTAATTGGATTTCCTGAAGATATTCTTCCCTGTCGAACGTACCAATACTCTGAGATGGGCGAGTACTACCTTCACCCATCAGCTGGGGGAGCAGTTTCATGTTGCCTGGGAGCAATTTCAGGACTTATTGCTGAAGTGTCCACACTACAAGGTGTCGAAATGGTAGCTCGTGCAGATATTTTACCACGGGTTGACTAAGCAACTCAGGAATCACGTGGACGCTTCTTGTGGAGGCAATTTCCTCAACAAAGATGCAGATAGAGCGCACAATTTGTTTGAGGAAATTAGTGAAAATTCAATCAATCATGCCTCCATAGATACTTTTAACCAGTCCCAACAGCCCAGATCAAATGTTAATGAGGTCCACGACTCTCATTCATTCGATATGGAACTGATTTGTAATAAACTAGATAAGGT
The DNA here is from genome assembly GCA_037157565.1 of Thalassia testudinum. Lineage (NCBI taxonomy): Eukaryota > Viridiplantae > Streptophyta > Magnoliopsida > Alismatales > Hydrocharitaceae > Thalassia > Thalassia testudinum. The sequence continues at coordinate 25,250,869 of JAZHRO010000003.1, forward strand.
GGACTTGGTCACCAAAAGGATGGAGGAGTGGATGGCGGAAAACTCTGCAAACAATTCTTGATCCACTCAATCCCAGGAATTGGGATTCCATTCTTTGTGAGCTCCTTCTGGACGGGAGTTCGTGAATCAACTGGATGCGGCTCAATCTGTGAGCTAGCATTGTTCAGAACCCCACAAGTTCCCAACTGGGGCCTTTGATCCTAGTTTCTCTGATCCCTCCCTTTCTTTCTCTCCATCCTCACCCTATGAGGATGTCTATGCTGTATAGGAGAACGTTAGGTCCAACCCTTACTCCAATGCTTACAATGCTGGTTGGAGGAACTACCCTAACTTCTCCTGGAAAAACCCAGGGTAGCAGACCTAATTCCGACCTAGCAACTATGCTCAGCAAAGACCAATGGGTCAGGGTCATGTTTACACTCAGCTGCCCCCAAATCAGGTCAATCAACCAGCTTGGAATGCCCATCAACCTGTAGGGCAGGCTGATTTGTACCGTCAAATGATAGAGATGCAAGGATCTATGCTCCAGCTCAAGCAGCAAATGAAAACCTCGCTAGACAACTTGCAAATAAGGTTCATTGCTAATTCCCATCAACCTGGATCTCTGCCATCTCAACCCATACCTAACCTGCGTAATATACAGAATATGGACAATCAAGCCCAAGGGTACGAGATTTAGAGGGACCCACACGCACATGCTCAGGTGGTTGAGCAGGGCCCATCCTCTTCTACTTCTTCATCAAATCTGAGGTTTTTGGCTAATGAAGCCCCTCCAATCTTTCCTAAACCTCCCCAAGACCCAAACCCATATGCATCTGCTAAATCTGTTACCTTGAGGAGTGGAAGATAAACCCAGGACCAAAACTACCTTGTTCTGATCTACCAAATCCTGGAGAACCTGAGGAGAGAAAGAACTCTGAAGAAGAAATCAAGGCTCAGGAACCTGATTCCAAAGATCTGACTCATGTTCCTTTTCCTGAGGCCTTGATTAAACCTAGGAAGAAGCCTGTTGATAGTAACGAGGAGCTCTTGAATATATTCAAGAATGTCAAAATCAATATCCCACTCCTCGATGCTATCAAACACATACCGGCTTACGCTAAATTTTTAAAGGATTTATGCACACAGAAGCATAAGTCGAGGGAATCTGCTCCGAGGAAGGTGATACTCTCTAAGCAGGCTAGTTCTGTTATCCTGCATCACCTTCCTCTGAAAAGGAGAGATCTAGGTGCCCCTTTGATTTCTTGTGTCATCGGAGATTACACCTTTTATAAGGCACTTCTGGATCTAGGTGCATCCATTAACCTAATTCCGACTTCTCTTTATGAGAAGTTCGGATTAGGTGAACTTCAGTCGACCTCAGTAACGCTACAGTTAACAGACTATTCAGTCACAAATCCAAGAGGCATTATTGAGGACGTTATTGTCAAAGTTAAGGACTTATATTTTCCTGTAGATTTCCTTGTCCTTGACATGGATGTACCTGAGAATTTAAGGAACACGCCCATCATTCTAGAGCATCCGTTCCTGGCTACTGCTAAGGCCAATATCAACTGTGAGAGCGGTAGCATGGAAATTGCCTTTGGGGATTAAAAATTGAAATTGGATATTTTTAAGGCGATTAACAAATTTAAGGATTGTGGATTTATAGAGGAACTTGAGGAAGATAACTTGAATATTGAAACATGTATGGCGGTTTCTGCAATTGAAAGTTCCTCCTGTTATGATGGATCTGACCCGCAACCCTCTGTGGCAAACCCGCCACATTCTGAAGAGGTTATTAATTTTGTTCACTTTCAACCTCTTCCTCTTGATGAATCTTTATCAGCATCATCCTTACCTTCCATCCTAAACCCACCCCAACTCGAGCTGAAACCATTGCCTGAGAGTTTGAAATATCAGTTTTTGGGACCTCAAAGGATGCTCCCTGTGATTATCAGTGCTAGATTAACTAAGGAGCAGGAGATTAAACTAATCAAGGTCCTAAAAGAACACAAGAAGGTAATTGGTTGGACCATTCATAACCCTAGGGGGATCGAGCCATCTTACTGCAATCACAGAATATTCATGGAAGATGGATCCCACCCTTCTCGCCAAATGCAAAGGAGATTAAACCCTAATATGCGAGAAGTGGTCAAGAAGGAAATAATTAAGTGGCTCGACGCAGGAATCATTTATCCTATCTCAGATAGTCCTTGGGTAAGTCCCGTGCAAATTGTTCCCAAGAAAGCCAAGATTACCGTTGTGACTAATGAGAAAGGAGAATCTGTCACAACTCATTCAGCTTCCTCTTAAAGGGTTTGTATCGATTACAGGAAGTTGAACACAGCTACGAAAAAGGATCATTTCCTTTTGCCCTTCATCGATCAAATCCTTGAAAGACTAGCCGGGCAAAAGTACTTCTATTTCCTAGACGGTTACTCGGGATATAATCAAGTCCCTATTCATCCCGAGGATCAGTAAAAAATGACTTTCACCTATCCCTATGGAACCTTCCTTTCCGTAGAATTCCATTTGGCTTATGCAATGCACCTGGGACTTTTCAAAGGTGTATGTTAGCTATATTCTCTGACATGGTGGGAGAGTTTATGGAAGTCTTCATGGACGATTTCTTTATTTTTGGAGAATCATTTGATTCTTGCCTGGCTAATCTTGAAATGATCCTTAAAAGATGCATCAAAACTAAATTAGTCCTTAGCTGGGAAAAGAGCCATTTCATGACACAAGATGGCATTGTCTTGGGTCATGTTGTCTCTAAACGGGGAATTGAAGTTGACAAAGCTAAGGTTGATGCTATCTCCAAACTTCCTCCTCCCACATCTGTTAAACAAATTCGATCATTTCTTGGTCATGTGGGATTCTATAGGAGGTTCATTAAGGACTTCTCTAAGGTTTCTCGCCCTCTGAGCAACCTTCTCACCAAAGATACGCTGTTTGATTTTAGCGAATCATGTTGTAAGGCATTTGATTTTCTTAAAATGATAGTCACTTGTGCCCCGGTGTTGCAACCACCGGTTTGGATAGGCCCATTTAAGATCATGACCGATGCTTCTGATTATGCGATAGGGGCTATTTTGGGTCAAAAGATTGACAAGAACCCCTCTGTCATCTACTACGCTAGCAAAACTCTGGATGAGGCCCAAAGGAATTACACTGTTACTGAGAAGGAATTGCTAGCTGTAGTATTTGCTTTGGAGAAATTCAAGGCTTATCTCTTAGGGTCTCACGTAATAATTTACACCGACCACTTGGCCTTGAGACATCTCTTGTCCAAAAAGGATGCCAAACCCGGCTTATCCGATGGATTCTTCTACTTCAAGAATTCGATCTTGAAATCAAAGATAAATTCGGGACATAGAATGTGGTGGCGGATCATCTTTCAAGACTTCTAAGTGATTCTTCTCAACTGGATATTCTGATTGCTGATACTTTTCTGGAAGAAACTATTCTTACATTATCAGGTGTCCAAACCCCGTGGTTTGCAAACATTGTAAATTATTTGGCCGTTGGTCAAATCCCCCAGGATTGGACCAAGCAACAACGAGATAGACTCAAATCTGAGGCCAAATTTTACTTCTTGGAGGACCCTCAACTGTACCGCATCAGCCCTAATCAGATTATTCGCCAATGTGTTCCGGAGAATGAATTCCAAAGTATACTTGAGTTCTACCATGCATCTGCGTGTGGTGGACATTTCTCCAAGAAAAAGACGGCTGCAAAAATTTTGCAATCTGGATTCTATTAGCCATCTTTATTCAAGGATGCCCAGGAATTCTCGAGGTCATGTTCCCGATGCCAGGCACTTGGGAGCATAACTAAGAGAGATATGATGCCTTTAAACCCGATTCTTCCTGTCGAAATCTTCGACGCTTGGGGCATCGACTTCATGTGACCCTTCCTCCCTTCATTTGGACACCAGTACATTCTCGTCGCTATTGATTACGTGTCCAAGTGGATTGAGGCTATTCCCACCTGAACCAATGACCACAAGGTGGTCATCGATTTTGTCAAGGAAAACATCTTCAGTCGGTTCAGGATTCCGAGGGCTATCATCAGCGATGGTGGTACTCATTTCACTAATGGCCAGTTCCATAGTTTACTGGCAAAATACGAGGTAAATCACAGAATCTCCACACCTTACCACCCCCAAACGAATGGACAAGTCGAGATCTCCAATCGAGAGATCAAGAATATTCTATAGAAAACGGTTAGACCTAATAGTAAAGATTGGACTCACATGCTTGAGGACGTTCTTTGGGCCTACCATACGGTGTACAAAACACCTATCGGCATGTCACCATTTCATCTGGCGTATGGAAAGGTGTGCCATTTACCCATAGAGATTGAACATAGAGCATTCTAGGCAATCAAGCAATGTAATTTGGATTTGAGTTTAACCAGAAAGACCAGGAAACTCCAACTATCTGAGTTGGAGGAGCTTAGAAATGATGCATACAAGAATGCCAAAATCTATAAGGCTCAGACCAAAGCTCTTCATGACCAATTGATATCCCGCAAGAGCTTTAAGCTAAATAAGAAGGTTTGACTCTTTGATTCTCGACTTAAGCTCTTTCCCGGCAAACTTAGGTCAAAATGGAACGGCACATTCATCATTGATCAGATATTTTCAAACAGAGTTGTTCAGATCTCTGACCCAAAGATGGATAATTCTTTTAAAGTTAACGGTCAACGTCTGAAGCTTTTTGTTGATCGTATTGTTCCAGAACCCGTCCCAGACACGGTTGCTCTAATCACATCGTAATTTCTTTAGCTGGACTTCACTTAGCTGATGGCATTAAATTCAGCACATGTACAGTCTGACTCAGAGCTGACCCGAGCATCATATTCAGGTGATATCTTCTACATTCTACCTTTCCTTTCATGCCTTTTATTTTCAATGACATTGCATCAGCTTGGCATGGGTGGGTGGATTCATTTCTGAATCATTTTGTCAGCTCTGTAGAATTCTTGTAAATTCTACTTTTTCTATTTTTTATTAAAAAAATGAAAAAAAAATTGAATTAGGAAAGAATAACTAGGCATTAGGATTTTTCAACTTTAAGGAATAATACAATAGGATCTGAACACTTAGACTCTTCAGGTCTTCGGGCTTAATCAATCCAGGTGTCCAATAAAATGTGGATTTGCTTATCGAGTCCTCACCATTCTAAATTTTCTTCAAATTGGTTAAATAAGTTGGGGTGATAAGTACACGACTTATCAACCTGCCCTTTGATTTGAGGGGATTTTAAGTCTAAGCACCTACACACTATTTGCACTGACTCACTTTTCGATGATTTTTACAAAAATTGGGTAGCTAATGAACCTTCTAGGGTGGTATGGCTAGCAAGAATCATGGGTAACAGCCCATAGGTAGGTTGTCCAGAGCCCAGTTACATGACCATTCTTTTCCTGCTACCTTTAGGTAAATCTTAGATCAGGGAAGCCACCTACTTAAAAAAAAAAGAAAAAGAAATAAAAAATATATATAGAAAAGGAGAAAAGAAAAGGAAAAGAAATAAGCCACACTTCACCGCACAAGTATGGCTGGCAAGTTATCGTGGGTAATAACCCATTGGTAGGTTGTCCAGAACCTAGCTCAAGAAATGCATGTTAAATTCCAAAACACTTAGGAAGAAGCAGAGAAGTAGAATAAGCCGGGGAGATATATACCAGGTTCGCCCTTGTGTTGACCCCAAAAAAAAAAAAATAGGGAGAAAACTACCGGTCGAATAGATACACCTTAGGTAGAATTTCTTTTCAAGGTAACCTAGGGGTGTAGAAACCCGAAATCCGTTCTAATTGTCGATCAGTGAGTCTATCACATTTCACACAAAGATGCTTAGAACATAGGGTTCTCTTCGAGTCTTGGGTGGGTTGAGTGGTCGCAGAAAGCTGCTCCGAAACCCTAAACTCAAATCCAAAAAAAATTAGAAAAGAAGAAAAGAAGAAAAAGATCCTCCATTGACTAAGACGAGGGCTTGAGGCGGTCTGCATTTTGGCAGACACCCAGGCACTGTTGTGTCTTTGTAGTTCAGGTTCTTAGTAAAAATTTCCTAGTGCTGAAGAATAACTAATGTAAACAAATTTACACTACTTAAGATGTCTATTTATGCATGTTCTCAAGCATAAGATTGCATTTCATGATATAAATATTGCATTACATGCATCATCTTGCATTTAGAATAGTTTGAATAAAATGGAGGTTAATTGTCTCCTTTTATGTGCTTGGACAGGGAAAATATTTTATTAGGGCCTCGGATTAAAGATCCAACCGTATGGATGTGATCAGGGCAACGATTGGAGTTCAATGACTCCAAGATCGCCCTAATCAGGCATCCGAAGCATCAGATAGTGACCCGGGAACCCTAGAAGATCAAGGGCCAGGATGGTGTAAATCCACACTTCAGATGATAAATCCGACCACACGGATGAATTCGGACCGACGATCGCAGCCCAACGACACAAAAATCAAGTCAATCCGACATCCGTGGCACCATCTACAACTTCCAGAAGATGGACGGCCAAGATAGTGCCACGGGGCTCACGAGCGCGGGGCGCGAGTTCGAGCCGTGGCGAGGAGCGGCGGGTGCGAGCAATTGGAGCGCCGGATGGAGATCGGACGGCCACGCGCGTCCGATAGCGCCGACGCACGATTGGACGTGTAATCGGATGTACAATCAGACGCGCGCAACGAGCGGGCGCGGACGCATCTTAAGCCGTCCGATCTCGCGATCGGACGGCTGAAAAGCGCTGGATGTGCGCGGGTGTTGAGGAGCGGGCAGCCGAGGAGGCGCGCATGGGCGCGGAGGCGACGGCCACGTCGGGGCTTTAGTGACGGATTTATCCGTCACTAAAGACCCCTTATTTATTATTTTGAAGTTGTAATGTCCATTTTGCCCCTACTCCTTGCAACTATAAAAGGAGACCCCCTCCATACGAAATTCTCATCCCTTCTTTCTCCTCTCTGCCCCTCCAAAGCTCAAAAGAAGCTTGTCCCACACCTGGGATGCTTCTTGAGAAATAAAGTCCAATTTTCGTTCCCCTTCGGAAGTGGATCTCGCGACGACGACGGCGTGCTGCTCCATTCCCGTTCTTCTGCTTCATCCTCCTTCGTCCTGCTTCGTTCTCCTTCGTCCAGGCGTCGTCCCGTCCGGCTCGTCCTCCAAGCAATCGTCGAGGAGGATAACTTCTCTCTCCCATTCTTATTTACGGCTTTTCTAGTGTATAATTTTCATGCTTTATAGTGTAATTGATTTTTCGCTTTCTAGTGTAACTTTTATAAATAGTTGAAATATTGAATGAATATTCTCTCTCTCTCTCTCTTTCTCTCTCTCTCTTTCTTTTAGTCTGATAGCTCCATTGTAATTATATCGCCTTGCTTAACAAAAATCCTAAAAAAAAATAATTGCGAATATAGATCAACGTAGCCTCCCTGTGTTCGACCCGGAATTCTTTTTCGGTATAAATTTTATTTGTTGAACACGAATTCTTCGCTTTCGAACTACAACGACAGGTTTTCCAAAACCAAACACGTAAGCGTAGCAATTCGCAAAAACACGTTCAACATTTTGGCGCCGTTGCCGGGGAGGCAACGATTTCCAATCTTTTCTTAGCGTTTCTTGCGCTTTATTTGTTTTCTAACTAGCTTTCTCTTGTGTCTATTATTTTGCAGAGGCCTCCATCAAGGAATCAACAAGCGGTAGACTGGAGTAAAGTGCAGTTGATGACAACTGTAAGTGCTCCCCCATTCTTTCCCCCTCCATAGATTTCATTCGCCACATTAAATCCAAATCCCAATTAACCTAGGTGTTTGCATAAATCCTAGGAATAGTTTGGTTGTTTGGATTTTCACTCACATTCACTCCACCCTCATCCATAAAAAAAAAAAAATAACAAAAAGATAATCTTGTGGGGTAATTTTTCAACAAACACACAACACACACCCATATTCAAGGCACTTGATCAACTTGATTTGTTTTCTACTCAACCGGGTTCTGATCTGTGGAACCGGTATACACAAAGCAACACATAAAAGAGTAGAAATCATTCTAGGTTAACCATATTTGTGTGCCTAATTAAGTGGTGCATCAGACCAATTGTTTGAGTTGTTTAGGCCACACCACTTCAATTAAAATCAACTCATCAAGTAGCTACCTATTAGGTTCAACTTTTAGGGATTTACCAGGCACTCCACATTCTTTTTAAACTTTAAAGGAAAACATCTTCACCTGTACTTGTAAAACTTGGTGTGCCAACGAAACTTGATTGAAAACACCTAAAGTTAAATCCTAAAAGCTACTAAGCAAGATTTGAACCTTAAAATTCACCACATCAAAAACAATCTTGCTTGAAAACCACTGGTTGTGCACACACACATAAATCAATAAATCATTAAGGGCACAACCCATTTAAAGGGCCCATCACATTCCAAAGCACATTCAAACCTAGCCCTAAATAAAACAGAGTAGACGTTGACCGTAAGGATTGGACTTGCTCTTCAGAACCCAGAATGAGATTATTTCCGATTAGTCTGTTTCTACTGTTCAATATGATGTCTAGCTAGGGGAGCAGAGTCAAACGATCACGGCTGGGGGGTACACTAGGAACCGGAGGCGCAAGCCGAAGGAAGAACCTTCTCCCCAGTCCCTCCTTCTAACTGGTTGGATTGAACAGACAGAAGTAGATCAAATCGTTCCTTTATCTCAAGATGGGTTTTGAGAGTCTGTAGGCTAACCCATTTAAGGACAGGTTTGATTGTTTGTATTGCAGGGCGCCTTTCTTCCTCCCGTGTCTCATGAATCCTTCCACATATTTCACGCATTCCCGCTCTTTCCCTCCTGTTGTGAATTATCCTCAACATGACGATTATCCCAACTCGTATTGTAATCAACCATCAGTTAGTTGGGATAATTCGAATTGGGGATACAATTTCGGACCCCCGTGTTTAGGGTCTAACCCTAAACACTTTGATTCTGATTTCTATCCTTCTCAGAGCTACATCGATTATAGATCGTCTTCCTTTCATGCACAACCTAATACGATCTACAATCAAGAAGGATACATCGATCCTTACCAATCCTCTGATTTCACTACCTTTAGGACATCACCATCTTTTCAACAATCTGAAATGACCTATCATCAGGAAGGGTATAACGAATCTCAATTCGTTAATTCCTCTGCATTGATGTCAAACCCGCCCAACCCTGAACCAACTCATTTGGTTCAGGTTAATCAGGGTCAAGATAAGGTTCTGGCTAACTTGAGAAATATCATTCAATCTTTAGAAGTTCAGCCAATACCTTGCATTGAGAGATTGAAGCCCCTAATTGAAATGATTGATGATTTAAACAAGTCATTGTTGGATTGGCTCCAGGATGTTAAGGATAAGAACCCGGGTGAGTTTCTACTTGGGAAATTAGTGAAATTGAGGATGAGATTTGTGGTTGCTTTAATTCAATCTTGGAATAATTCCCAGGATGAACCCTCTTCAGGAAAGCCAATGACAAAACCCGCTCAGGCACCTGTTGGGGGGGACACGTGTTACGAGGCTGACCAGATTGAATTAAAACAACCAATGAAGGATGATCTGATTTCTTCACCTGAGATCCCTAAGCCGGGTTACGAGGAAACGTATGTCTCCTTGGAATAGAAAGTGACAAATGATTTTGGGACATACATTGATACAGATCCTGCTGGTGAAGATTCAAGTTGCGAAGTCTCACGCAAGTTTTCTGAACACGATTTCTGTGAGACGATTGGGCCTGAGGAATCTGATAGATCATTTGATAGCCCAACAACTGAGGACACTGATCTTATTAGGGCACACATTACGGGTCCAGAATCACATTTTCTGGAGGAATTAATTCAATGCCCTGATTATCAGTTACACCCTGTTGAGCTTATTGATGATTCTGAGATAATTAGACCCAAGTTAATTTTGATTCTGCCACATCATTTAGACTTGGAGATTTCAGGCGGGGTGATGAATATACAAGAGGTCCTGGAATTTGATATGCTAAATGAGGAGGATAGGAGCTGGGAAGTTTTGATTTGGGAAGTTAATTCTGGAGAAAATAGAAGATTGAGTCGAAGGGTTCCTTTTAAGTTGAAACCATCAAATCAGAACCCTTACGACATTTGTTTCGAGGATGTTCAACCCAAGCACACATTCAACTATTATCCTTTTGAGCTTCAATTCTCTGTAACCCGACTTTTTGGTCTTGGGTTGCATCCTTAGAAATCGCAGGCCCGATCCCGCTTACATTCTGATTTTAGGTTTTGGGTAATTTTTATCCAGAACCTAAGATATTCTCGATTATGGGGTGTGGGTCTGCACCACAATTTGGTCCACATCTGTGGACCTCTGCTGACAGGTCAGAGGATTCTTCTGTTTATTCTAATTCTGACCTACACATGTGAATTCTTCATTTCTTTTCTTTGTATAGTGTGCCTAGCTGAAGGCACTAAACTCAGCACTTATATAGTTCTTTTTAATTTTTCATCTTGGAGCGGACCTGACATTCACACAATTCAGGTGCTTTCTTCTCTTTTCCACTCTGTTTTATGTCTTTTTAATACAATGAGGACATTGCATTAGATAGGCATGGGGGGGTGGATATTTATCTCTGAATTCATTCGTCAGCTCCGTAGATTTGTTTTATTTTGATTAAAAAAAAAATTTGAAATTAGGAAGGAGAATTTGGGTTTAAGAAAATTTTCAATCTTAGGAAAAACTACATTAAGATCTGAACACAAAGACCCCTCAGGTCTTTGTGTTCAGATCTTAATGTAGTTTTTCCTAAGATTGAAAATTTTATTAAACCCAAATTCTCCTTCCTAATTTCCTCAGGTCTTTGGACTTAATTAGCCTGTGTATGCACTAAAATGTGGATTTATTTTTGAGTCCTCGCTATCTTAATTCTATTATAGTTGGAATAAATAAGTTTGGGTGATAAGTACACGACTTGTCAACCCGCCCTCTGATTTGAGGGAATTTTGAGTTTTAAGCATCTACACACTTTCTTTGCACTGACTCGTTGTTCGGCGATTCTAACGAAAATTGGGTAGCTAATGAACCTTCTAGGGTGATATGGTTGGCAAGTTATCGTGGGTAACAGCCTATAGGTAGGTTGTCCAGAGCCCAATCACTGGACCTTTCTTAGTTTGCTTCCTTTAGGTAAATCTTAGACTAGGGAAGCCACCTACTCTCAAAAAAAAAAAAAGGAGAAAAGAATAAAAAGAAATAAGCCACACTTTGCCGCACGAGTATGGCTGGCAAGTTGTCGGTGGTAACAGCTCATCGACCGGTTGTCCAGAACCCAGCTCAGAAAATGCACTAAAAATTCCCAAAACACTTAGGAAGAAGCGGAGAAGTAGAATAAACCGGGGAGATATACACTGGATTCACCCTTGTGTTGACCCCGTTTAAAAAAAAAAGTAGGGAGAAAGCTACCGGTTGTAAAGATACACTTTTAGGTAGAATTCTGGTTAGGTCACCTAGAGGCGTAAAAATCCGAAGTCCGTTTTAATTGCCGGTCAACGAGTCTATCACAATCAAAATAAGATGCTTAAAGCTTAGGGTTCTCATCAAATTTTGGGTGAGTTGAATGGTCGTAGAAAGCCACTCTTAAACCCAAAAATTTGAAAATCAAAAAAATTAGAAAAGAGAAAAAGAGAAAAAGAAAATTTTCTTTTAATAAGGCGAGGGCTTGAAGCGGTCTGCATTTTGGCTGATACCCGGGCACTGTTGTGTCTTTGAAGGTTCAGTTCCTAAGTAGATAATTTCTTAATGATTGAAAAATAACTCAAGTCCAAATAATCTAACCTAATTCTTTTATAAATAGCATATAGTTTTTGCTAGGGACTAGCAAAAGATAGGCATGGGGGTATGATGTAAACACATTTACACTACTTAATATGTCTATTTATGCATGTTCTTAAACATAGGATTGCATTTCATGATATAAATATTGCATTACATGCATCATCTTGCATTTAGAATAGTTTGAATAAAATGGAGGTTAATTGTCTCCTTTTATGTGCTTGGACAGGGCAAATATTTTATCAGGGCCTCGGATCAAAGATCCAACCGTATGGATGTGATCAGGGCGACGATTGGAGTTCAACGACTCCAAGATCGCCCTAATCAGGCATCCGTAGCATCAGATAGTGACCCGGGAACCCTAGAAGATCAAGGGCCAGGATGGTGTAAATTTGCACTTCAGATAATAAATCCGACCGCACGGATGAATTCGGATTGACGATCGCAGCCCAACGACACAAAAATCAAGTCAATCCGACATCCGTGGCACCATCTACAACTTCAGAAGATGGACGGCCAAGATAGCGCCACGTGGTGCCATCTCAGCCGCCCAAACGGCCGCCTGTGTCTTGTGAAAGCCTCGCGCCCAATCGCTCTCCGCCGTTGGATCTTAATCCAACGGCTGTGCGCGCTCGCATTTAAAAACGCCCGCTCGACCATCCGCGCCCCATAGGGCAGCGGTCGAGCGCTCTATCGCGAGCGCGGGGCGCGGGTTCGAGTTGTGGCGAGAAGCAGCGGGCACGAGCAATTGGAGCGTCGGATGGAGATCGGACGGCCGCGCGCGCCTGATAGCGCCGACGCGCGATTGGACGCACAATCGGACGCACAATCAGACGCCGCAGTGCGCGGGCACGGACACATCTTAAGCCGTCCGATCTCGCGATCAGACAGTTTTAAAGTGCTGGACGTGCGCGGGCTTTGAGGAGCAGGCAGCCGAGGATGCGCACGTCGGCGCGGAGGCGACGGCCATGTCGGGGCTTTAGTGACGGATTTATCCATCACTAAAGACCCCTTATTTATTGTTTTGAAGTTGTAATGTCCATTTTGCCCCTACTCCTTGCAACTATAAAAGGAGACCCCTTCCATACAAAATTCTCATCCCTTCTTTCTCCTCTCTACCCCTCCAAAGCTCAAAAGAAGTTTGTCCCACACCCGGGATGCTTCTTGCGAGATAAAGTCCAATTTTCGTTCCCCTTCGGAAGTGGATCTCGCGACGACGACGACGTGCTGCTCCGTTCCCGTTCTTCTACTTCGTCCTCCTTCGTCCTGCTTCATTCTCCTTCGTCCAGGCGTCGTCCCGTCCGGCTCGTCCTCCAAGCAATCGTCGAGGAGGATAACTTCTCTCTCCCATTCTTATTTACAGCTTTTCTAGTGTAGAATTTTCATGCTTTATAGTGTAATTGATTTTCCGCTTTCTAGTGTAACTTTTATAAACAGTTGAAATATTGAATGAATGTTCTCTTTCTCTCTCTCTTTCTCTCTCTCTCTCTCTTTTAGTCTGATAGCTCCATTGTAATTATATCGCCTTGCTTAACAAAAATCCTAAAAAAATATAATTGCGAATATAGATCAACGTAGCCTCCCTGTGTTCGACCCGGAATTCTTTTTCGGTATAAATTTTATTTGTTGAACACGAATTCTTCGCTTTCTAACTACAATGACAGGTTTTCCAAAACCAAACACGTAAGCGTAGCGATTCGCAAAAACACGTTCAATAATAACTTTTGCCCAAGAAATATGACCTAATTCTTTTATAAATAGCATATAGTTTTTGCTAGGGACTAGCAAAAGATAGGCATGGGGGTGTGATGTGCATACATCTGAACAGCCAAAAATGTCTATTAATGCATGTTCTTAGTATCATATTAGCATCATGCATTGTAAATATTACATAACATGCATCATTATACATTTAGGTCAAATTATACAAATTGTATAGTAATTTCTTCTTTTTGGTGGCCAGGGTCCGGGAAACTTTTAATCGAGGTCTCGGATTAGAGATCCAACCATACGGATCTGATCAGGGCGACGATTGGAGTTCAACGACTCCAAGATCGCCCCAATCAAACTTCCGTAGCATCAGATATAATTCGAGGAAGGTCAGAGATCAAGGACTAAGATGGTGTCAATCTGCACTTTAGATGACTAATCCAACCACACGGATGGGTTCGAATTGACGATCACAGCCCAACAACGTGAAAATCGGTCCAATCCGACATCCGTGGCACCATCTACAAGACATAGAAGATGGACGGCCAAGATGGCGCCTCGTGGTGCCATCTCAGTTGCCCAATCGACCCAAGGACCCGTCACTGCACTTCATCTCCTTAGTCGCGCCATCACTTCTCAGTCGTTGGATCATCATTCAACGACCAAGATTAATCCTCACCCGCCTTCACAACTCCTCAGCTGAGACGTCGTAAGCGATCACAATCGTTGGATCAAGATCCAACGGCTGTGAGTGATGGAGCCGAAGTCATCTTCTCGACAATCCACCATGATAGTGCATTGGTCGCGCACTTGTGGCCGAAGCAGAGGTCACGGGTTCAATACCCGCACACCGCAAAATCAAGAGCACAATGCATGTGCGGCGAAATCCATCTGTCAGATGAAACATGAACAGCCGATCAAAGGGAGACGTGGTTGCACGAGATGAGTAAGCGCTACATGTGCGATCTCACACTTATTTAACGTGCCATCAAACATGTGTTAAGCACTACAACTGAAGAAGAAAAAGCAGCATTGAGGGCTTTTAAGCCGTCCGATCGCTGGATCTAACGGCTGAGAGCTCGTTTGCATGTCTTAAGCATTTGAGACACAAGGAGGAGAAGAGGAAAAGGCGTGCAGGCGGGCGTGCACGTAAGGCCACAATCAGGGCTTTAGTGACGATTTTAATTCGTCACTAAAGACCTTGACATTAAATTTTAAGTGAAATGACCTTTGTACCCTCTCCAATCGTCACCTATAAAAGGCCCTACGACCCCCACACTTTCTTCATCCCTTCCTTCATCTCTCTCCCTCTCCAAAGCTCTAAAGAAACTTGTCCCAAACCCAGGATGCTCCTCTAGAGCCAAAATCAAAGTTTTCTCCCCCGGTTCTGGAAGTGGATCCCGCGACGACGACGATGCCCTACCTCACCCCCAGTTCTTCCTACTCCTCTCTTCGTCTTTTGTCTTTGTCCATCTTTCGGGTGTCGCCCTGTCCGACTCATCCTCCAAGCAACCGTCAAGGAGGATAACATCTCTCTCCCTTCTTTATTGCTTTCTAGAATAGAATTTTCCGCTTTCTAACTGTAATCATTTCCTACTTTCTAGTTTCAAAGCTATTGTTTTCTCTCTCTCTCTCCTAATGTTAATATCAAATCCATTGTGATTATCCCACTTCTCAAATAAAAATACAAAAAAATATAATTGTGGATTTTAGATCGACGTAGCCTCCCTATGTTAG
The DNA here is from genome assembly GCA_037157565.1 of Thalassia testudinum. NCBI lineage: Eukaryota > Viridiplantae > Streptophyta > Magnoliopsida > Alismatales > Hydrocharitaceae > Thalassia > Thalassia testudinum. Next base: position 25,266,140 of record JAZHRO010000003.1, read on the forward strand.
ACCCGAAATTTCTTTACGAATTTCGATAAATTTATCTGTTGACGGATTTATTCACAAATCATACTACAAAGACGTGTTTTTCAAAATCCAATCCTTTTTGCATACGTCTTCTGCTTCAATAGCTTGTTTTTAACGTCAAATTTAGCTAGCTCATGGCCCATCTGATCTGCCATGCTGACCCCATGGGCTTGTGAAGCATCTGCCTTAGGGGGTAGTCTAACATGACCATTATTGTATGGGCTTGGAAGTACGGGCATAGCTTTTGGGCCGTAGTGATGAGGGCTAGCCCCAGCTTTCGATGACCACGTATTTGGATTCAGCACTTTGATAGGTCTTAATAACAAAGTATACGGGGCACTGTGTTCCACCCCGGTCGCTGACTAAAACAACGCTGATGACCGAGGTCGAGGTGGCTAAATATAGGGAGAGGACTTCTCTAGGCTAGGGGGCTATTAAGATGGGGGGACTTCAGAGTACATTCTTGACCTCGTTAAGGGATTTTTGGCAATGGGGGGTCCAGTGGGCGACGTTGTAGCCTTTTCCCTTTTTATGCACTCAAAGAAGGGTAGGCATTTGTCAAAGGATCGGAACAAGAATTAGCCTAGCGAGGCAATCTTGCCGGCCAGCGATTGTTACCCTTTCAGTACGCCTGGTGGCTGTAGGTCTTCGATCGCCTAGATCTTTTCTGGGTTGGCCTCGATTCCCCAGCTAGAGACCAAGAATCCTAGGAACTTTCCAATTGAGACCCTAAAGGTGCACTTGTCGGGGTTCAAGCAGAGGCGGGTGTTCTTTAGAATTTAGAACACCTTGGCCAAATATTCTAAGTGTTGTGGGAAGTTTGATCCCTTCATAAGCATGTCATCGATATACAATTCAATTGATTTTCCTATTATTTTTGCGAAAATCACGTTTACAAGACGCTGGGACGTGGCTCCAGCATTTTTTTAAGCCAAAGGACATAACTCTATACTGGAATAGGCCCTTGTCCGTGATGAAGGAAGTGTGGGGCCTGTTGGTTGGGGCGAGATTGATCTGGTGGTACCCGTTGTAGGCATCCAAAAAGGACATGTAGGACTGTCTGCTACAGGAGTCCACCAGGGAGTCCACCCTTGGCAAGTGGAACTCATCCTTAGGGCAGGATTCGTTGTGGTTGGTGAAATCGACGCACATGCACCATTGGCCGTTGGCCTTTTTCACCATCATGACATTCAAGAGCAATGTTGGGTACAAGGATTCTTTTATGAATCCTACGTCTAAGAGCTTTTGTACCTCTGCCTCAGCCGCCTGCCACTGCTCAGCCGACTTGTGTCGACGTGCCTGCTTGACTGCGCGGGTACCCACCTGAATATTCAGGCGATGCTGGATCAAGGATGGGTCGACTTTGAGCAAGTCATTGACGGACCAGGTGAAGATGTTTGCATTGGCCTTGAGTAGGAGCAGCAACTCCTCGACTTTGGAAGGGGCAAGGTTCGCTTTAACCTGGACAAGCTTAGCAGCATCGTTGGGATACAACTATATGGCCATGGCTAACGAGCTTGGCTGTAACCTCAAAGTCGCTAGCTGATCATCAAGAGTGACCTCCTACTGAACTACCTGGTCCTGGCTTCTCTTCTTCCCCTACTTTTGTGCTTTGGGGTGCTACAGTTCCAAGGACCACTCTAGCTCCATCCGGAGAAGCTCTCACTTGGCTGATCGATCCCCGTGCACTATCCCTATTCCGTATGAGGATTGGAAAAGCATGAATTGGAAGTAGGAGGAAGGGATCAGTCTAAAGGCGTGGGTAGTGGGACGACCTATGATACTATGGAAAGTTATCGTCAACTTGACCACTACGGACGTGATTGTGCGATTGAGGTGCTTGTCCCCACTGCAGACGGATAGGGGGAGATTAATTTCTCCCTTTAGCATCACTTTGTGGTTGCCGAAGCCGACCACTGGATGAGCCGAAGGGGATAGGTGCTCTTCTGCAAATCCTAGCTGGTGTAGGGTTCAGAGGAAGAGGACGTCAACCACGCTTCCCTCATCGATGAAGAGTCGAGGTTGTCGCTGTCCGACCAATGACAGCGTCACTAGGAGCAGATCGATATGCTCTGCCCGGTCGAGGAGAGAGGCAAATAGAAAGGAGGCCACCTCCCTGACAGAGTAGGGAAGGCCGTAAGGGCAAACGCCTAGAGGGGTTGGACTGCTAGCTTCTATCAGCATTGACGCCGAAGATGACCTTGACCTTTGTGGTTGCAAGGGGGGAAGGTGAGGGTACTGAGGAGCCCCAAGCATGACCTCTAGGACCTGGAGATGGTACTCACTCGGTGGGAGCAGGGGAGACACCACTTCTCGTGCTGGTAGGTGGCAACCTAGCCGGGCTTAAGGGCCCCAGCGATTATCATATTGACTCCACAGAGGTGCTAGAGCCTCTCCTTGTGGTAATCCTCAGGGCCCTCAGTGAGGCCCTTACCTTTATCTTGGCTCTCGTTCCGTTTAACAAAGTGGGCCAGGTTCCCATGCCGAATCTGGAGCTCTATCTGGTCGCGCAGATCGCAGCAATCCTCTGTGGGATGTCCGCAGGCCTTATGGTATTTACAGTAAGGCCTAGTGTCAGTCTTCTTCTTCATTGGCTTGGGTGGGGGAAGTAGGTCTTTGTCCATAAACCATACTTCCGTTAGTATGTCAGCCTGGTTTACGGCCAGGGGAGTGTTCTTCAAAATACTCCTGCCTTGCTTGGCAGGGTCTATTGTTCGGCCTCTGCTGGGCTGGTTGCCCCTCCGCTCTAGGAAGTTGGCCTTCATCTCACTGAAGTAGCCATTTTCATGTGCCGAGGTGGAGGCAGAGGCAGAGTCTCCTAGGGCCTGCCCCTTTGGCCGGATTGGCATCCTCCTCCGATCCTTCGGTAAGCCAGTTGCAGGAGTGGAAAGAATCATCCTACTTTGTGAACCTCGTGGCTCGGTCCCAGAGTTCCACCATGTCTTGGGGCGAAAAATCATCGATGTCGTACCAAAACCTTTCGGTTAGGAGACCTGACTTGAAGTATTGGATAGCGATGGCATCGTAAGGCCACTTGCACTTGAAGTACTGGGCCTTGAACCAATCCAAGTACGACTGGAAGGGCTCATTTCTCTGCTGTTGGATCTCGAAGAGCCTCTCAGGGTTATCTCTAACCCTCTGCTGTCCAACAAAGTATTGGCATAACTTATCCTCCAGTTCATGGAAGAAGGTGATCTGTCCGGCCAGCAGTTCGTTGAACCACTCGTGGGCCATGCCAAACAAATAGGACGAGAATACTCTGCAGAGCACTCCGTTGGGGCAATAGTGCACTAGCATCATTTGGCGGTAACTCCCAACGAAGCTGTTGGGGTCCACCATCCCATCATACGGGGCCATGACGAGCTACTTGAATCTTTCAGGAAGGGGGCCATCATCACCTCCTCGGTGAAGGGGTAGGTGGTGATGTAAGCCCGGAGGCGCATGCCCCTCATAGCCCAGGTGACCTGACGGATGATCTCGAGGATCGATACCCCACTGCCGGTAGCAAGGGGTTGAGCTCCAGAGATCTTCTCTAAGGTAGGCAGGTGAGGAGTCTTCGATGGGTCTGAGGAGGCTTTGCCCTTCTTACTATTGAGCTCACGTTTTAGCCATTTGAGTTGTTCGCACAGATGGGCATTTTCATCCTCCACCTCGCGACGCCACCTCAGTTACTCATCGTTTGGATCGGGCTGGCAGGTTTCCCCTTGTAGGGGAGGACCGAGCTCCTATATCTGCCTGATCTCTAGGAGTTTCTCAGTGACTAAGATCTCCTCCACCCTGAGGGCTATCAGCTTTGCCTGGAACTGCTCTTCCCTTGCCTGTGATTAGGTAGGGGGACGCACTCGTGGTCCTCCGGTGGTGGAGCAAGGGGTCCCTGCTTCTCCTTATTTAGCTTGGTCAACTAATGGCGTCGCTTGGACACCAACACGCTCAACTTGGCTCGATCCTACGCCTTCTCAGCTTGACGTGGGAGGAGTTGCAAATGGTAGGAGCCATCGTGGGGACCTCAAGGAATCAGGAGTGTTAACAATCGATTATCACTTCCCACAGACAGCACCAATTTGATCGAATCCTTTGTGGAGATGAAGGGTCTGACTCAAAGGGGAATCGAAGTCCTAGAATGGGTAGCACGATGGAGCAATCACACAAAGGGAACACAAGAGTTTGTTACCCAGTTCCACCTTAAGATGTGTACATCTTGGCGGAGGATGAGACTCCCAACTATGCACTAGAATTTATCAGAGTTTACAAAGTATACAATCACTCTATTTTGCTCGGATAGCCTGGAGGAAGGTCAAGGCACCTTCCCACCTATATATATCGCGCTAGGGTGTAGCTCCTGCTGAAATCTCTTAACCAAATCGGGCTCGAGCTCCTATCAAGATCTTTTGAGCGGATTGTGCTTCCAACGATATTTCCTGGGTGGATACATTGCCAGGTCATTAATGGAGGTTGCCAGTGTCAGCATTTATTGGTGGCACAGGCTGCTGTACCCTTCGCTGAACCTCCAATAGCTAGGTCTCTCCTAGTCCAAAAGTACTCGCCTGTTTGTGTGCCGATCGGATGGACTACCACGCCCGACTGCATAGGTGGTTCTCTTGGATGTAGGCGGGTCAGATTTCCAAACTTTGCCTTTATCCGAGTTTTTCTGGGCTAGATCCTTAGTTCTGGGCTTATCACGGGGTTTCAGGTTTGAGGGCATTTTTTGCTCCTCATCACTCTTAATCAACCAAAAATAGCAATTCCCATTACCTGTTTACTTTAGATTTGATCGATCCATTTGTATACTTTAATCAACAAATACATCCCTTTGATAGATCAACTCACTCTATCTGATCAACCAAAACAAAACCTTGAAAATGGCTCCTAAACGCTCTCGTCACGCCTCTTCCTCCACCCCTCGCGATGATACTTGTGACCACTATTTTATTAATGATGATGCAAGGCAAAATTACTCCCTTTATTCCAAATTCTCTGTGCATGTGGGTCACCCTATTGAGCTTGACTACTTTGAGCACATATTTCCCAGGCTTAGGGATAAGCTCGTTTTTCACAAAATCAAGCGTCTCTTTGATCGAAATTTTTATGCAAGCGTTGGAGGTAGTAGGATTAAGGGTGTAGACCCTATGGCTTGTCACCTCTTCTATGCGAGCCTTCATAACATTGGCGAAGAATTCGATATCCAGCTTACATCCAATGTGCACAGCATTGAAGTCTTGGTCAATGCCGATGTTTTGATGTAGGTCCATGGTTGTCCCTCCTCTGGTCCTACCTACCTCAAGCTCCACCATGAAACCCCCTCTGACACTATTCGGGAGACCTTGATGACTCCTGAATTTTATGACTTGGGCAAGTCAACCAAGTCGCCTTATTTTCGTCCTCTTCTACGGTTTCTCAACTGCGTATCTTTATGGAATTTTATGTCTAAGTCTACTTTTGAGAACTGCCTTGGTCGTATGCTTGTGGCCCTCTACACCTTCATGTAAAATAAGACATTTAATTGGAACCATTTTAGCCCCACCTTTATGGAGAGGAAACCCACTAGTGTCTTCCCTTTGGCACCCTTCTTTCTCATATTTTCCATCACTTTAGCGTGCTGATGGATATCAATCAAAAGCAATTCATCACTTGAGTCAGTATTTTTGGAGAGCTTTCCTACTCCAAAATGGAGCAGGAATGACCAAGTCGACAGGATGCTCCTCCCCCTTAGGCAGCCTCTACTTCTACCTCTTCCTAGCATCCACCATCTCAGGCTGGATCTTCTACTTCTTCACTCTCCTATACCCCATATCGGCACTTCTCTGCCTATTTCCCTCCTCCAGTGAGACCCACTTCATCTTTCTACAACCACGAGTGGCCCTACCTTGATAGGTAGTTCACCAAGCATGATTTGTTTAGTATTCAGGACATCACCGATGACATTTTGCATGATACACATATAGAGAGAGACAACGACGATGATGATGGAGCACGGCATCCAGGTATTGGACTACCTGAGTAGGAATGAATAGTTTCTAGATCATATGGGAGAGTAGATCCATGCCTTACAGTTCTGCAGCTAGCGGCCTCCCAAATCTAGATAAGCACCAGTAGTATTACCTCCTCCTTACCAACATGATCATACTATAGCCTCAGCACCTCCTACTCAGCAGTAAACCACGACGCTTGTGATTCCATCCTACACGAGACCTGAGTTGAGCTAGTGATGGGAACACCATCATGAGCCCTAACTAGCTCATTTTGACCTAGAAAAGAGAACAAAAGCTCCTACATAACCAAGTGAAGGGCCTAACTCAAGGAATAACTGGTTTGAAAGAAAAGCAAAAAATAAAGGATAAAACTGCAATTTTACCATTGCAGTACAATAATGGGATTTCTCAGGGGCTAAACATAGGTCAAATGGTCTTAACAAGATAAAAAGTGGGTTGGTTCAATCAGAAAAGGGTTAATGTGAAATCTAGGAATTAAATGACTTCTTGTAACCCTAAAACAAACCCACTTAATTTAACAAGGTTCTGGTCAGAATAAAATTCAACTAAACCCTCTAAAATTCATGTAAAAATATCCTTTAGGGTTTAGAACCTTCAATTTGACCTTTGAAACCTATTTTGACCTAAATAGGGGTCCAAGTCAAATATTTGCCCTAAATTGGGTTTTTATGTAAAATACCCAGTCAAACGTAGTAAAACCTAAAATCCAACTTCACCATTGGATTTCTTATGTCTAAATTAGGTTTATACCAAAATTTAAACTTAAAAGGAGTTCACCTTGACCTACTTTGCAAAACAGTCCAACCCAATTACATTTATGCCCTAGCTTTTGAAAACCCTTGCAGACACCCCCCTAGCTTCCTCGTCGTTCTTTACAATTAGGTCTCTCCTCCATTACATCAGAGGAATCCTACTCCGACGAGAATTCAAGGGGGATATCTCCTTGATTCCTCAAAGAATCTCTCTCAAATTTGAAAGGGAGATTCTCTGAGGAATTCCCGTTCATATGAACCGAATCTTGAGCTTCAAATCCTACCCAATCTCTCATGCAAATGCATGAGAGATTTGGGTATCTCTCGACCTTCCAAGTCCGGCGAGGGTACCATGCTTGGAAGCTTGCCTTCCAAGCACAAGGCCCTCTGCCAGAGGCTATTTAAAGGTCCCCAGATCCTCCCATTCCTCTTCAGCTTGGTTTGGCTGGAGACAACCCTCTAATTTCTTCTCTTCTCCTCCGGCCAAACACCCAGTGAGCTCCGGAGACCTATATCTCCTCCTCTTGTCACTCTGCCACAATACCAGTGGCAGAGTTGCCTCTGCCTCCGTCGTCCGCGTCGCACCACACCTGCGCACGCACCAACTACCCTCTCGTCATTGCCATCCCCCCTCTACTGGGATCTTCATCTTCGATGGTGGCAGACATGAGGCAACCACCATCCTGTCTCCTCTCATCTTTAGATTAGGTCAGGTATCTTCCCTTTCTCTTCTCTTTATTTTCCCCCCATCTATTTCTATTTTCACCCCTCGACACTCACAGAACACCACCATCTTCTCCACCTCCAGCAGACCACCGGCGAGGTGCCCCCTTCATTCCATGCACCCATCCACCTTGCCAAACACCTCAAAAGCTCCACCACGACTCACTGATCATTTCCTCCCTTTCCTTCGATCGCCACATGCTCCACACTCTTCCCCCAAACAAACCCAACTCCACGGCCACAGAACAACCTAGGCACGCATGCCCAGGCCACCCCGCACCACACCAACCATCGAGACACCTTCGCCGTGCCACAACGAAGCCCCCTATGTGATTTAACGAGGCTGTAAGGCCGTTTTACTTGAGTGCAGGTTTGGACATCGGCCGCCATTGGAGCAGACATGAAGAAGCTTGCAAGCTTGTTGTGCCAGGTAGCTCGCTCCAGGCTCCAGGTCCCAGGCGACGCGGATTCGTCCCACGCACACTCTCAGCTAGGTGATTGGCTTTGGAGGGCTGTACAGCTTCAGCAATTAAATGCGACCCTTGTGGGCGCACGCGAGAAGCAGGTAGGACATTTAGTCCCACCTCGGTCGTTTTTGAGCGAAAGGTGCGACATAAATTGAAAATGTGTCAGGGGCTTATCGCCTCCTGACACGGGGTGAGGTCCCACTCATCCCATGAAAGCCTCGTCCGTGACACACTCCCTTGCAGATCTGGCTCTAACCCGATTACCCGTGCACTCCTCGCCCACCACCCACGCCAGTGGGCCTGGTCTCGGGCGCGCTAATCCGACCCGTTTACCAAATATGGATCTAGGAGAGCGAGTCTAAGAGAGAAAAGAGAGAGAGTTCGCGGGGGAGGGTAGGGGTAGGTTTTTCTCTTGCAGGAAAAGGAAAGAAAGAAGAAGCCAAGGGTGTAGAGCCAAGGAAGAGGAAGGAGGAAGTCACAGGTGAAGCCGCAGAGAAGAAGAAGAAGGCTGAAGAGAAGGCAAGGACTGAAGGAGGAGGGAGCTGAAGAAGAAGCTAAGGGCTAAAAGGCAGAAGAAAGCTGAAGAGGATCAGGAGCTAAGGAAAGAAGAAGAAGAAAGGAAGAAGGAGACAGTTGAGGCTCACAAGGCCAAAGCCAGAGAAGAAGCAAAAGAAGAAAGAAGGGAAAGCAGAAGAAGAAAGAAGCCAAAGAAGAGAAAGAGGAAGGAAAGAAGAACAGAGAAGAAAGAAGAGAAAGAGAAGAATGAGCCAAAGAAAGAAGCAAGAAAAATCAAACACTCTTTAAGACATTCTTTCCAATTTCTCTTTTATATGTTTCTAGCTACATTTTATTCTTCATAAACTCATGCTTGACGTTCTGAATTATATTTTGAGTAGTTTTAAATGTTCAAATTGCCTCTATTATTAAGATTAGTGCATGGATTCCATTTTCTCCCTGTGTTCGACCTCAGACTTAAACTTCGAGTAATAAAATTTATTTATTTTCAAAGCAATTTCAACTATACTACAATGCATTACTTTAAACCCGATTTCGCTTCGATAAACAGCCAGCTCTCACCACATACGGGACGTCGACTGCACTTTCACTCACCTTGTTTTGCAATACCCAACACATCCAATCATTCGCTTGACGACTTTGATATGGAAGTAGAATTTCCTTTTGACATAGAGTCTCTTCTTAATTTCTTCTAGCTTTTCTCTTTCAGCACTTTGGTCTGTAGTACATTCTATTATGTGGTTTGACAGTTCTTATTCATATTTCTTCTTATGTTAGTAGTTTTCTAGCACTGAACATTGATGATGATAATTAGATTTCTATTATCCAGTTTCAAATTATCTCTTTACTACTTTTGCAAGTAGCATATCATAAATTACATCCATCATTTAAAAAGAGGGAGCTCATGTTCTAACATAAATTTATTTTGAGTATTTTGTTAATAACAAAGGAGGAGAAAAATTATTCTATATGCATATCTTTTTCAATTATAAGTGGCATCTGCCATGCATTTGCATTTTCATGCATATACATAATTATAATTTTGTTATCATCAAATAGGAGGAGAATGTTGATACCCTTGTTTTAATATAACAAAATTATGTTTTATTGTGGACTAATCATTTTAAGTTACTTCAGACAATTATCAAAGGAATGCTAATGCACCATGATAGACCAGATTCAAGAAGGCTTTTACTCATTTAAGAGTTGTCTTTTTACTTCTATTAAGTCTAGAAACATGTAAGTAACCTTAAATATATCAACCGATTTGTTTTGAACTTCGATTGATAACAAACTTAAGTTAAACTCTAAGTCTACAATACTATTGATCGACCAGCCTTTTTATCTTGATCAACCAAATTGAATTGATCGATCGACCTATGTTTTTAATCAATCAAGTTTAATCGATCAACCTAGGATCAATCAAAATATTGTTTTAATCGACCAAAGTTCGATTTGATTGACGAATAGTTAATTTTGATCGACCAACACCGTATTTGCAAACTTTCTAATTTTAGCCTGAAAACACCTATAAACAGGACCCCTCGACCCCCATTTCAAAATACACCTCAACAAGCTTCTAGAATGAAAAAATGCTCTTTTTCTCTCGTGCTTTTGCACCTCTGTGATTGCTCTCAACACCCTTTAAAGCATGCCCTTTAGTGACTTTGAAATTACTTGATTTGCATATTTATTTGAGGTTCTATAGGAAATATTATTTTATTTTCCTATTGCTTTTATTTGGAACCCAAGTTGTTGGGAGACTTGCTGTTCTTCTCTTGTTTTGCTGTAAAAGAGGTCTTGTAAAGTGGTTGTGCTACCCTCATTGAAGTCGTATATTAGTGGATTTGACTAACATCAATTAGTCATAAAATCCTAAGCTGAGAGGCTTAGGTAGTGGTTTTTACTCAAAAGTGTTTCTACTTTAAATTCAGATGTGATCTCTAGTTTGTTGTGATTGATTTATAATTCTCCTGATTTGTGGTGAATGCTTCCTTTTTTAAATTCTATATTTTTCTATAGTACACTATTCACCCCCCTCTAATGTAAACCTTAGATCCCATAGGCTCCCTACCCACTCATAGGGGCATCCCTAAGTACCTCGTGGGGAAGTCTCCCCTCTAACATGCCAAGAGTCATGCATAGAGCCATCCTCTCCCCTACACCCCTCAAGATGTAGACTTGACTCTTGTTTGCATTCAAGCAAAAATCGAAATGACCCGAAAGACGTCCACTACTTGTCTCATTGCGATCACAGCTCTTCTCTTCGCCATGGCAAAGATGAGGACATCATTTGCAAATAACAGATGTGAAACGAACTGCACTCACCCCACATGAGACACCGTTATCTGCCCACTCTCTCGTTGTGCTTCAAGTAGCAATGATAGAGAGTTCATTACCAACGTGAAAAGAGGTGGCGATGGTGGATCACCCTACCTCAGCTCCCTCGATGTCTCAATCATGCTCGCTGACACCCCATTTAGGAGGCGTAGAATGGTCGACCTCTCCATACATTGTCGCACCCATCTAATCCAGTCATTGTGGAATCCCATTCATTCCAAGAGGTGGTAGATATATGATCTACTCAATGTATCATAGGCCTTGGATATGTCAGCTTTCACACACATCTTCCGTGCCCTACTCCGGTGGAAGTCTGGCATGTATTCCACTACTACCAAGGAACAATTGGCAATGCTCCTACCTTCCACGAATGCCCCTTGCGCTGGTTCGACTAGCCGCGGTAGTACATCTCTGAGCCTCCTTGCCAACAGCTTGGTTGTGCTACCCTCATTATCTTGTAGATTATGTTGCAACACGTTATTGGTTGGAAGTCCTTTATGGAAGTGATACACTCTCCCTTCAAGATGAGTGTGAGGAAAGTGTTGTTGACCTCTGCAACCATACCCCCACCCGTCAAGAAGAATGCCACTACTTCGTGGACGTCGGTAGTTGTGATGCTCCAGCATGCCTGAAAAAATGCTGCGTCGAAACCATCGGGGCCCGATTCCTTATCAACACTGATCGATCGCAAGGCTTCCTTCAATTCATCGAGGTTGGTCGGTCTAATCAAGTAGTTGTTTTCCTTTACCGAGACCCTCTTCTTGACCGGGAGTGGTATATCTCGCCCCCGATCCTCTACATCTGGGTCCGCCGTAAAGAGCTTTGAGAAGTAGCATAGTACTTCAACTCTAATCTCCTTCGCTTCATCTATAATTGAACCATCAAGTTGGATGACTCATGTCAAGACGTTCTTGTTCTGTCTCACATGCATTGCACTGAGAAGAACTTGGTGCATCTATCCCCTTCGGCTATCCAAAGCATGCAACTTTGCTGCCACCACTCACTCTCCTTCTCGTTTAATAGGCAATCCAATTCACCCTTAAAATCATTCCTCTTCCTACAACCCCACATCCCCATGGTCATTGGCTAACGCTAATGCGTTAGCCTAGAGGTGTTCTCTCAATTATGCAATGCATTGTGGTCGATCTCTATCCTACCTCGCCCACACCTTCAACTGCTCCTTAACTTTCTTCGACTTTGCTACACATCGGAGCATCGGGTTTCCATCCACCTCTTCCTCCCACGCACTCCTAGCTAGCTGCAGGAACCCTTTCTACTTCAACCAGTGATTAAAGAACCGAAATGATCTAGTCTTTCCTATACCCCTATGTTTGGTATTCTCATAGCGGCCTAGTTGCTTCTCTCTATTGGGGTATAGTGTAGCTATGCTAGTGGAAACAACTCAAACCATGCCAGATTGGTGACTGATGAGGTGTGGCTCATCATAGCTAAAATGTCCAAGTTAGGCTAAAAGCTAAGTTAAACAATGTCTAATTAACGTGATAAATGGGATAAGTGTGGGAATTAACGAAAATGACCTAAAGCACTCAATTTGTGTTAAAAACACATAATTATGTGAAATTTGAGATATTCTGTACATAAAACACTTTTGGATGATCTGAATGTCAATTGAATACAATTTCAGCTTGAAAGCACAAATCAATTATGGATTTATTTTCTAAAATGTTCAATTCTCATGCCATGAAAACTTGAGTACATTTTTACATCATTAAGACCTTGCACTCAGTTGCTTACATTCAGGTCCTTAGTACATAACATTTTCTTTACCTTAAAAGCCGCAGGGGCTTCTTCGAAAGGCTTTGGACCACTCTGCCATGATTTATTTCACTAATGGGCTTCTCTTGCAATTGTTCTACCCCTTCACTTGAGGGCCACTTATGCAAAATACTCGACTGACCTGGGAACGCACACTCGTTCCACTGTTGACACAAAGAACATGAGATGCATCCACCATCCGATCTTTGTACCACTCGATCAACGGTTGATCTTTGACCATTGATCTTACATCTTTGCGTGCACCTTCATTACCACTCCCAAATCTCATCCTACAATGGAATTTCACTGTGGAGCTTTCCGTGCTCTTCTCCACCTCTCATCCACCGTCCGTCCCCAATTCGTTTAACCTCAAAATATGGTGCCCAGTTCTTCCCCTAGCCTATATAAAGTCCTCCGTAGTGACCAGTGCATGCAAGAAGCTCCCCACTAAATCTCTCGAGCTACCATTCACCCTCATTGGTTACCTTCTTCCCACTTCATTTGGTTTGTCGGTGACAGAAGTGGATTTGCTCTTTCTTCATTCGTCCTCACCACTAGGGATGACGTATGCCCGAGGGAGACCCTAGAGCTCCTCTAGAGGGCTCTTCTTCGACAGGAGACTCGTCCCTCACTTCCTCTCCAACTGCTGGTTAGAGAGCCATAGGTCCCATTCTTCCAATTAGTTTAGGTTTTAATTGCTTTCCTAGATTAGATTTACTGCTTTATTATATCAATTAGATAGTGTAGAGCATAGTGTACTGATTGAATTGCATTAGATTAGATTTAGATTAGTTGTAGAGTTAGAACGTCCAATTCACACCTCTCTAATCAATTCAGATTAGAGAGGCAATTTCACTTTCAATCACGTGTTCATACAATTTCCTTTACACCTCACGATCGCCTTTATCTCTTTCCCCCATTGTCTTAATCTACAATGCATCCTATCCATTAGAGCATATTTAGATATGAAGTTTTTCAACTTCTTGATCTAAATAGCACTCCAATCCACTTGGGAGTCTCTCCATTCACTCCGCTTGTTCACAAAGACCCCCTATCTGGATTTAATTGCATTGATTTGCTCGATTCATTTATATTTGAATTTTACGCCTAATTATAAGATTTGGAGTCAATTTGGTTTGGAACGGAATTAATCAAGAAAATTGAGTTTGTATTTGCTTAATTGGGTACAATGAGATGAATCTAAGGTGGTTTGATTGGATTTTTATACTCAAATTAGCATACACCTAATTTGAGCTCCATTTTGGGTAATTTTAGCCAAAGAGAATCAGATCCATTGATTTTAGATCAAAATAATGACCCATGAGGTTTTCTAGATTCGTCCTGAGGTCTTAAACACTAATTATTAGCATTTAGGAGCTTGAGGTGATCAGATCACTTTGGCGAATCCATAGAAAAAGCCCAATATGGGTGACATTGCCTGTTGGATGCAAATTGCTTTCAATCAATGCTTTACGGCCTAAATGAGTTTTTGAAGATCCTAATAGGGATTCTGAGTTGATTATTAAGTGGATTTAACATCTAGTTTAATCTAATTCTCTTTTGTTGTCTATGACAAAGAGAAGGGATTGAACTGGGGTTTTTAGGGTCTTTGAATCATGATTTGATTGAAATGGATTTCAGAACTTCTTTGGAATATTTGTGGCTGATTTCAAGTGGATTTTCAGTGTTTTATATCAAATCTGAGTAGCAGCAGCAACAACTGCTTTGTTTTCTAATTTGAAGAACTAATTTTAGTGGATTTGAGGATGAAAGGTTTTAATGAGGTTTATGGCACTCAAATCTGATTTTTCATATTTAAGAGTGGTCATTTGGAGTAGTATTTCAGACCTTAATGGCCTGATTTTCTGGTTGAGTAGCATGGTAGCAAATCTGTTGCATATGTAGTAGTAGCACTGAACTAGTGGAGTTTTAGGAAGTGATTTGAGCTAATTTTTTGTTTTAATTGAGCTGCTGGTGTACTATAGTGTTAAGCATTCATGTATTAAGCATTCATGTATTAAGCATTCATATACTATTATAGTTTAGATTTGATCTAAAAATTGGAGTGCAATTCATGTCTTTAGTTCACTATCAGTAGCATTATAACTGTCTAATTTGTCCAAAATTTGTTTGTAATGAAATTTAAAATAGAAATCATTTTTTTATGCTCACTCATGTTGCAGGTGATTGTCAGGACTCGAACAGGTTGTGTTAATATGGTGAAATTACTGTTGAAGTGAGTATAGTGGTTAACCTAAATCGAGCCTAACCATCTTTTTACAAAATTTTTAACCTGGCCTACTTAACTTTACCTTGGTCACTTTTAGGCCTAGAGTCGAACTCAAGGAGGTGGGGATTAAAGGTGAAGAAGTTTCTACGCCTTTCCTACAACAAATCTCTTCCGTGCGTTTATTATGTTTGTGGTTTTTTTTTTCTATTTAAGATTTTTTTTTTTGCTGATAATTTTTTCCTTGAGGTACACCCTCAAAATCAGGTCCTTGGCTTTGAGCCAAATTGTTCTTGGCTTTGAGCCAAATTAGGGTTCCAAAAACTGGTCTTGCTATTCGCAAGACCAAGTACCTACAAGACAAGGATTATCTTTTCTCTTTTACTTTTTTTTTATCTTTTTAATAGCAGGAAACAAAAGAGAAATAAAAATGAGATAGGTTACTTGTAGAGAAATAAATATAGTCTATATATATATATATATATTATATATAGGGGTGGGGGTGGGGGTGGAGGTGGAAATGACGTGTAGCACGATATCGAGTTGGTCCACGTGTAGAAAGACGCAACCAACAAGACGAAGTGCTGCGTAGAGTGTAGGATGGATGTGTGGGAGTGTGTTCGGAGGCGCTTTCTTTACGCGGGTATCGAGGAATATCAGCAACTGGTGCAGATATTCCCACGATATAATGCGTGGTGGAGTGACTAGTGCGTATGGATACAGGTAGGTGATATGTATGTAAATATATATATATATATATGTATATATGTGTGTATGTGTGTGTGTGTGTGTGTGTGTGTGTGTAAAGATAGGGTTGTAACTATATAGGTGTATATGTAGTTATGTATATATTGATATGTAAATATATATAGGTGTATATATATATATATTTGTAACTAGATATATATGTATATATATAGATATATATATATATATATAGAATATATGTATATAGATATATATATGTATTTATGTATATAGATATATATATAGATATGTATATGTATATGTATATATATATATATATATAGTAATATATGTATGTGTATATATATATATATATGTATTTATATCTATAGATATATATGTATATATGTATGTATATATGTATATATGTATAAATATATATATATGTATATATATGTATACTTATATTTAGTTGTATAGGTATTAATATGTGTGTGTGTGTGTGTGTGTATAAGTATGTATAGGTGTGTACAAGTGAGTGAGTGAGTGTGTACACGTGGGTGTGTACAAGTGAGTGTGTGTATGCGTATGAGTGTGGGAGTGGCTGTGAGAGAGAGCTGGAGAGTTTAAGGCTTCTAGTAGGGGTAGGCACCGTTTGGACGCACGAGCATGCGTAGGCGCACAAGACTGCGCGCTGGCGCTGGAGCGAGCACGCGTGCTACCTTCGTGCGCGGGCGAGAGTGGAAGTGTGAGGGAGAGCGCAATGCAGTACACTGCGTAACGCAGCGCACTACGCTACGGGCTGGAGTGAATGCGAGCGAAGACGCGACCGCGAGTGCAGACTGGCACGGGCGTATGCGGACGTGGGCGCAGGTGCACGCAACTGGCTGGAAGCGGTAGCAACTAGGAGAGAGAGCGCATGGTGACCGAATAAGTGAGAAACTCTCCGGTCACCGCACTGTAGCTACAGTGTCGCGCTGAGAGGAGTGAACAGTAGCTACAGTGCCGCACGGGATGAACAACCGGTTGCAGCCGGTTCTACGTGTGCGGGCACGCTGGAAGGCGCCTACACGTGTGGAAAGGGCTTGTGGACGATGCTAGCATGCGTGCGAGCGCTTGCGCTGCTGCTGGAGCTCTACAGCTTGGAGCTTCTGGCAATGGCGGTGGGGTTCAGCAGTTGAAACAGAGGGTGAACCACCACGCCCACCTGCTCACGAAGGAGCTAGGCGGTGGTGGAACTCACAGTGCTGGTCGTGGGACCACTGTGAGCTTGCTCCTACCCGCAGTGTGTCTCTTCAGTGGAAGAGCTACTGCGTATGGAGGGGAGAGGGGAGGAAGATGGCCTAGAGGAAGGTGTCTGCGGGTGCTCTCTCTGTTCAGGCTCCCCCTCGCAAGGAAGATGGCCAGGCTTTTTAAAGAAGCGGGAGCCTGCCACAGCCATGCTACCGGTGTGGATGACCAGCCATGCTTTAGGGCAGAGGAATGGCGAGAAGAGATGCCAGCCCCATGCCTTGAGCCGCACGAGGGAGACGATTTCAAAGTCAAAATAAAAAATGAAGAAGGTGAAATTGAGAGGCAGCACTTGAAGATGTTATTTACATGGCCAATTATTTGCATTATCCTCCCCTCCCAAATAAATGCATGCATGTGTCAATTTTACAAATGCAACTATAGCTACCTAATATGCAATGGCAATGCTAGGAAATAACACAAGATGGCATATTTATTGGTGTATTTTTGCTGTGCAATCATACCCCCATGCCTATCTTTTGTTAGTCCCTAGCAAAACATTTTGTATTGTATTTAGAAATGATCTTAAGCTGAAGATTTTCTTCTGAGGTGACATGGGTGTGTTTATTTGCTGAATATTGTGAGAACCAATTGCAGAGAAGACTACCAGTACTTTAAGTCTTATGTGACATAGACCATCTCTCGACTAACCTAGACTCTTGATATTTAAACCTCAAGTACGATTTCCAGGACTCAGGAGGTTTTTGTCGTACTCGAGAGCTCAAGAGATTATGGCTTGTGCATAGTGAAGGATCAAGACTGACTAGATGAACATTAAGACTCAAGCCCAGGGTTTCATGAATCTTTAAGTGCAGGTTGGTCCCAGTTTCAGTTGGTGTCTTCGGATTGACCCTTAAAAAGATGACGGAAAACTCAACTCCCATTTTATTACATTTGTGGCTCAAAGAATATATGGTAGAAACAGGGTATTTGTAACTTGCCCTGAAAAACTTTTTAGGGAGAAGACTTTACAGGTATTTGCAAGATATTTTGACTTATTTGCACAGTTTTCTTTTTTTTTTTTTTTTGAAACAAGTGTCAGTATATCTCTTACAACTTTATTTGGAAGAGCACACTTTTCTTTTTGGTGGGAGAGTTCCTTTTTGGTGGAAAGAGTTTCTCCTAGACACAAGACTAAAGCCTGGGATAAAAAGTCTACCTGCGCACACAGGTAAGGACTCCACCTTCCCTAGTGAACACTAGGGTTGGATCTTATGTTCACCTGGTCTTTCTTGATATGTGTAGTGTGAACCAAGATTACTTAAGCTCTCGAGTAGAAGCAAACCAACGGATCTTGTACTGATGTCTCAAGTACAAGAATATGTCCTTAGTTAGGAGAGATTCTGATCTATCTTGTCAATGCTCAAGTGAATTAAGCCAAGCCTGAGCGAATCAAGCTTTTGTGGCTTGGAAAGTCTTCAAAACAGTGGTTGAATATCCATAAACACTTATTGTATTTTTTTGTTTCAGCCTTCAGATCATTACTAAACACCCATTTTTTTATGCTATGTACATATTTATAGATGGATGGAGGCTGCATGATACCATATAATACCCAGATCCTATAGATGCCTATCCACCCCCCAATGCCAAACGATGCTATGTCCTCATATGCATGCAGGGTAGGGTAGAGGAAGGTCTAAAGATCAGGAAACGAGAGTTGAGGTGCAAGGTATATAGCAGGGTGGTAGGGTGGGTGGATGGTGGGTGGTGAAGTGAAAAGGTGCGAAGTGAAGTGTACGTGATAGTGGAGTGTTGCTGGGGTGCCTCCCAACGAGCGATGATTTTAACGTCCCCAGCTGGACTCAGAATGAGGCACGAAATTAGTTACCCTCCAGCAGGGCAACTGTTTCTCCAACGAGGGTAGGTTCATGAGTAAGATAAGGTTTTAAACGCTGCCCATTGACCATAAATTTATGCCCAGATTTGGGATCTTCAATTTCAACGGCCCCGTTGGGAAATGGTCTCTAGACCAAGAAGGGACCAATCCATTTGGACTTCAATTTCCCTGGAAAGAATTTGAGCCAGGCATTGTAAAGCCAAACTTGCTGAGATGACTCAAATTCCTTCCGCCAAATACGGCTATCGTGAAAAGCTTTAGTGCGTTGCTTGAAAGTTAAGGCAAAATCATAGGCTTCATGACGGAGCTCTTCCAGCTCTTGGAGTTGGAGTTTCCTTTCTCGACCACACAGGTCTGGGTCGAGGTTACATTGGCGAACCGCCCAATAAGCGCGGTGCTCCAGCTCCACGGGCAAATGACAAGGCTTCCCGTAAATGATTCTATAAGGAGACATACCTAGGGGAGCCTTGAAGGCGGTCTGATACACCCAAACTGCATCAATCAGCTTATCGGACCAATCCTTACGGTCAGGCCGAACCATTTTTTAGAGAATTTACTTGATTTACCGGTTCGATACCTCAGCCTGGTCGTTCATCTGAAGATGATACGGAGATGCGATACAATGGTTGACTCCATATTTCCTCAGAAGTGCCCGAAATGAAGCATGGGTAAAATGGCTTCCTCCATCCGAGATAATGGCTCGAGGGATCCCAAAGCGTGCAAAAATGTGGTCTTTCACAAATCGAGTGGATATGACATGGTCATCATAGTGCGTGGGAATAGCCTCGATCCATTTCAAAACATAATCAACAGCAACGAGCATGTATTCGAAGCAGTTGGAAGGAGGAAAGGGACCCATGAAATCGATTCCCCAAAATGTCGAAGATTTCAACAGCTAGGATGGGTTGCAAGGGCACCATGTCACGATGTGACATTGACCCTAACGACTGGCACCTAGTGCAATGTTTGGCATAATTGTATGCATCCTGGTGAAGGGAGGGCCAAAAGAAACTGCACTGCAACACCTTAGCTGCAGTTCTCCTCCCAGAGAAATGGCCTCCGCAGGCCTAATCATGGCAGAAGGATAGCACACTGGGGATTTCGCTGTCAGGAATACAGTGACGGATGATCTGATCAGCACCTATTCGAAAAAGAAGTGGATTATCCCAGAAATAATACTTTGCTTCTGCAATGAGACGCTCGCGCTGGTTTTTAGGCCAGCAACGTGGAAGGAAACCAGAAGCAAGGTAATTGGCAATGTCAACATACCAAGGTCCACTTGCCACATTAATTGCCAATAGGTGCTCATTGGGAAAAACCTCATTGATTGGTAGGGTAAGTCCAATGTGGTCAGGGTCCAGTCTCGAGAGATGATCAGCCACAACATTCTGGGCTCTGGCCTTATCGCGGATCTCAATGTCAAATTCTTGGAGCAGAAGGATCCAATGAATCAGTCTAGGCTTGGCATCCTTCTTGTGCATGAGATGGCGAATGGCCACGTGGTCAGTGAAAACAATAACATGCGAGCCCAGAAGGTAAGAACGGAATTTCTCTAGCCCAAAGACGACCGCCAGTAGTTCTTTCTCAGTGGTAGTATAAGTACGCTGGGCCTCGTCCAACATCTTACTAGCATAGTACACCACGAAGGGATGTCTATCTCATCTTTGTCCCAGGATGGCTCCGACTGCAAGGTCGAAAGTGTCACACATGAGTTCAAAGTCGAGGCACCAATCAGGTGGCTGGAGAATAGGGGCCTTAGTGACAGAATCACGCAGCTGCGTGAATGCCTGTATGCAGTCTAGGCCCATATCAAAGGGTAAGTCGGTCGATAGGAGATGAGTTAAAGGTCTAGAAATCTTAGACAAGTCTTTGATGAATCTCCTATAGAAACCGACATGTCCCAAGAAGGAGCGGATTTGTTTGACAGAGCCAGGCGCAGGTAAATCAGCAATTACATCAAGCTTAGCTCTGTCAGCCTCGATACCCCTATCGAAGATGATATGCCCGAGAACAATTCCATCGTGTACCATAAAATGACTTTTTTCCCAGGAAAGCACGAGGTTCACATCAATACATCTCCTAAGGATATAGGTCAGGTTGGCAAGACAGTTATCAAAAGAGGGTCCAAAGATCGAAAAGTCATCCACAAAAACCTTGAGAAAGTCACCCACCATGTCATGGAATATCGCCAGCATACATCTCTGGAAAGTTGCTGGAGCATTACAAAGTCCAAACGGCATCCTTCTAAATGCAAAGGTGCCGAAGGAGCAGGTAAAGGTGGTTTTCTCTTGGTCCCTGGGGTCAATTGCCACCTGGTTTGATTGTGCAGCAATCATAGGTCTTAATTGACCTAAATTAGGCTAGGACTTAGCATAAGTTAGGGTTATTCATGCATGCATACGCATTATCTGCATCTTTACTGCTTTCCTTTAGCTATGCATAAAATAATGTTATAATGTGCTGATTAAGTGCATTATGTCGATTGCAGGGAATAAGCTGATCAGGAGCTGGATCTGAAGCTGGATCAGGAATAACAGGAGTTATAGCAGAGCTGGAGCAGAAGGCCTAGTTTAGATGTAGGAATAATAATGTCAGGGGGTTAAAAGTTTGCTATTCTATTAAGTAGGAATAAAGCAGTAAAATGTGAAGAGCTTAGATCCATCCTAGCCCTAAGATAGCCTAGAGACTTCCCCAAGCCTTAGCCACCCCTAGATTAGGTCACAACACCCTAGGAAGCCCTAAAACCCTAGTTCCAACCCTTCTCTGGACGTCCAGATAAGTTTTAAGACGTCCAGGACCCTTAGACAACTCCCGCACACTTCAAACCCACTTCTGCAGTGTTATTGGATGTCCAGACACTTTGTCAGACGTCTAATTTCTGCAGAATACCCAAAATAGAACCCAAAATCCTTCCTGACTCTAATTGGACGTCCAGACAACAAGTCTGGACTTCTGATTTTTGAGTATAAGACGTCTGATTCTATTATTAGACGTCTGATACTACTTTCCAATTCCTGTTTTGAGATTTAAGCCTTGATCTTAGATCTCTAGGTCCCTAAACCCAATTCCAACCCCATAGGAACATAAATTAAGGTGACCTAACCCTAGTACATCACCTCTAAACCTCCCTAAGGACCTAATTAGGTCCTCACTAAACCTAATTGACTTGGATCTTAGTTAATTCCATCAGCCTATTCAATTGGACTCATTGAGTCCAATTGAGCCCTGATCTCAGCACATACTGTCCAATTGGACTCAGTGAGAGTCCAATTGACCTAGACCTGACTTAATTGAGTTGTTTTACTCTCAATTAAGTTTCCACACACCCAATTAAATGTGTATTAAGTTTAATTGCACTTTACCTTAGTGAATTAGGGTTTATAACCCTAATTTAAGACCTACCTTGACCTAAACCCACTAGAACCCAACCTAATCAACCTAGCCACCTAAGTTTCGACCCACACACACCCACACACACCATCCACACGAAAATATCTAGCCTAGAGTTCTCTAGAACTCTCTACCATGTGTGGTTGCCTTGGTTGCCAAAAATAGCAACCAAGAGCCATTTAATTTTTAGATCCACATTTGGTGGATCTAAAAACCACCATCCACCCCCTCTCTCTCACTCTCCCACGAGCTCCCACCATAGGCCTCTCTAGAGAATTCCATAATTCTCTAGAGAGCTTCCCTTAGGTCTATAAAAAGACCCCTTGGGTTGCCATTTGCACCCATTCACTTCCTTGGCATCCATTCCACTTAGGCTAGCCACTTCCATCTCCACTCCACCTCCATGAGTTGAGCACCACCATGGAGGCCACCATCTCCATGCCAGGAAGCTGGATCAGCTCCCCAACCTCTCTCCAAGGGCCGGCCTAAGTTCCATTGGCCTCCCCTCCTTTTCTCAACCACTCAAAGGCCATCGGGGACCACCCTTGAATGCTCTTCCATTATGCTAGATTTAGATTATGCTCTTTGTATATTTACTGCTTTTATTTACTGCTTAGTAGTGTAGTCTTACTTCTCCCCCAATGATGCATGCGAAATCCCCCCATCGATTCTTGTATGCGATCATTTTTTGGTAGCTAAATTTAATTTTCAAGCATTTATGTACAAGCTTTCCTCTAGATTCCTTGTGCAACAACTCCCAAATGAATGAATGAAAACACACACACACACACATATATATGTGTGTGTGTGTGTGTGTGTTTGAAATCACCATGAGCTTAATGATTGCTATTATCTTTTGCGTGATTAATGTTGCCTATTTCTAACTCTTAATATTCTTGCAACTAAGCATGTCGTACGTAAATACGTAATAATCACGAACCGGCATGCGATTCTAAACAAAGTAGAGCGGCAAAAAGATCGATTTCAAAGGTAAAAGCAATGCCTCCCAGAGACGAACGACCGAGACTCAAGTCTCGTTATCTTTAGAAATCAATTTTTGACGAACGTTTTTGCGCGACTATACTACGATTTCCGACGACTTCCAAATGCGCAAAAATGGCTTTTTGTCATAGTTATATCCTGAGAATTCATCTAGAAAATAGAAAAATTTATTTCCCACTAACCGCTCCAGTATTTGATCGATAAAAGGTAGCGGAAAGTGATCTTTCTTAGTTGCAGCATTAAGTTTCCTATAATCTACACACACTCTCCAAGATGTACGAGTGGGTGTAGGGATAGATTCTCCCCTGTCATTGATACTGATGGTGAGTCCCGCCTTTTTGGGTACGACATGAATTGAACTCACCCAGGGGCTATCGCTGATTGGGTAGATTATACCCGCATCCAGCCACTTAATAATTTCCTTTTTAACGACCTCCCGCATGTTAGGGTTG
Source organism: Thalassia testudinum (assembly GCA_037157565.1). Lineage (NCBI taxonomy): Eukaryota > Viridiplantae > Streptophyta > Magnoliopsida > Alismatales > Hydrocharitaceae > Thalassia > Thalassia testudinum. Next base: position 25,289,610 of record JAZHRO010000003.1, read on the forward strand.
AGACGTCGCTGCATCTCGCGGGAAGGTCAAGCTTCCTCCTTCGTATATATGCAGTGAGTGCAGTAGGAGGGGCTAATGCCAGTTAAGTCTGACGAGGACCATCCAATGGCTGCCTTGTGTTCCATAAGGACCTTTATTAGTTTGCACTCTTGCTCCCTGGTCAATTTTGAACTAATGATTACAGGGAGCGTTTCATTTGGTCCCAAGAAAACATACTTAAGCGAAGCAGGCAACTCTTTCAGCTCGGGAGTGGATGGTGAAAGATCTAGCATTACGTGGGACGAGAGTGTCCCAAGCAGATCAGAAGAAAATAAGTCAAGAGGAAGAAGTTGGCCCTCAGTTTGGCCAAGAAGAGGGGCATCTTGGATAGATGGATCCAAAAAGGGATAGCCCCAGTGAGTAGTATGTGGGCTCAAGGTCCTAGTGTGGAGTTGCAGTTCCGCCTGATTTGGTGGGAAAGAAAGGGCAATCCAGTCTTCAAGAGTGTGGACCGGCGGTGAGTAGCCCGAATATGACTCAGACCACGAGGTATGGCAAGTGGAGAAAACCTCGTCAGAAGTCTGGTCAGGAGAAGGTACAGGAAAAGGGATGGATGGGGGAATGTCACAATATGTGTCGGTCAGGCAGTCGTCTGTGTTTAAAGGCAATCCATAGCAGTCAAAATAGGTCCCAATAAGTCCGATACACGTGCTGACGGCCATGTCCTCGTCAGACGTGTCATCCTTGATGCAATCTGATTGGTTACGTGGGCAACGGTGTGGCTTCGAGAGATAACTGGTTTTTATTGTTATGTCGTTGTAATATAGCCAGTTGTTGCCATCATTTCAAATATATAAAAATTTTTTACTCGGAAAAGAGTTCCCGAGGTCGAACTCAGGGAGCAAGTTGTATTCTAGAGATATACATGTTTCTTTTACAAAAAGAAAGAGAGAGGGAAAGAATTTGTTGTCTTCTTTTCTCTTTGTTTTCTCCTCGTGATGTTCTTCTTTCTTTCTTTCTTCAGATCTCCTTCTTCTTCTTTGTTCTGCAGAGGTGATGTCTTTCTTCTGCAATGGTGATGCTCTTCTTCTTCTTCCTTGTTCTGCAGAGGTGATGTCTTTCTTCTGCAATGGTGATGCTCTTCTTCTTCTTCCTTGTTCTGCAGAGGTGATGTTCTTCTTTCTTTCTTCAGATCTCCTTCTTCTTCTTTGTTCTGCACTGGTGATGTTCTTCTTTCTTTCTTCAGATCTCCTTCTTCTTCTTTGTTCTGCACTGCCTCGCCTTCTTCTGATGTTCTTAAGTCAGGGACGTCGCCCCTCCTTCTTTCTTCTTTTCCCTTCAGGCCGTCGTCTGATTTCCAAATCAGACGACTTAAACTGCCTGTTGCTACAGTGTCTCCCTCAGCTTCCTTCTTCTTCCGCGGTTCTTCTTCTTCACCTGTGCCTGCACACTTCAGAGCTTACATCAGAGAACAAAACCTACTCTACCCTCTCCCCCCCCGCGTCTCTCTCTCTCTGAAACCACTCTTGGGAAAGCTCTCCCAGAGCTGCCGGGTAATCGGGTTCGGGTCACGCCCGGGTCCAGGCCCACCGGCGTGCGTGGTGGGCGAGGAGTGCAGGTCAGTCTTAAGTCGGGTCGGGTCGGGTCAGGTCCGCGGGGCGTGAGCGCGGACGAGACCGGGTAACCGGGCGGGTGAAGGGGACCTCACCCCGTGTGCTGAGGCAGTAAGCCTCCAGCACTTTTGCATCTTATATCGCTGCGCCTCTTCAGGCTTTTCCGAGGTGGGACTAAATGTCCCACCTCAATTGCGCGCCTGCAGCGGGGAAATCAGCGGGAGATCGCGGCGTCACGCGAAGCCTTCTGCCTTAGCTGCGAGCCTGGTGTTTTGTCGAAATGCCTCGCAAGGCCTGGGAGTTGAATCTGGGCGTGGCGCTGAGCGTGGCGCGCCTGTAGCTGCAGGCGGAAGCAGTTCCTTCTGCACGGCAATGGCGGCGGAGGTCGGGTGGCCTGTTCACAAGAAAACGGCCTCTTGGCCTAATCAGAAAGTGCCGGGAGCTTCGCCAGGGTGTGGCGAAGCTCGTGTGGGTGGTGGCGAGGCGTGGGGCGGCGTGCAAGGGCTGCCCTAGGTCGGACTGTGGGTCGGAGGATGGGTTTGTTGGGGGAAGCGTTACGAAGGTGTGGAGTGGCAGTGAAGGGGTGGGGGGTGCTCAGTGTGATGAGGCGGAGGTTCGGTGAAGGTCGGCGAGGTGTGTGAGGCTGTGGAGCGATGGGAGCATCTCACCGGAGGGTGGCCAGAGACGAAGGGGGTGACGATGGTCAGGGTCGGTCGAGAGCTTAATTGAATAAATTGAAAGCGGGGGAAGAAAGAGGAGAAGGGGAGTAGTTCTAGCTTACTTGCAGGGACGAAGGGGGAGGAACAGGGCGACAGTCGTATCGACTATCGCCGGAGAAGACGATGCTCAGGGAAAGGGGCGGCGGCGAGCAGAGAGCCGAAGAGGCGCCAGCTGGGTGCGGCGTGGCGCAGGAAGAGCAGGGGAGGAAGTCTCTGCCGCTGGTATTGCGGCAGAGCGAAGAGGTGGAGGGGGAGGAACCGCCGGAGCTGGTGAGCGTCTGCCGGAGAGAGAAGAGAGGAAAGTTGGGGATTTTCTCCGTCAGATCCAAGCTGCCCCGGTCGGTGGAGCAACGGGGGGTATTTATAGGGATCAAACAGGGAGGAAGGCGGAGGGAGACGACGTGTCTCCCTCGCCGGAGGATGGCCGGAAACAAAAACCCATACCGTCCGTGCATTCGCACGGCCGGTATGGTGGGTTACAACGACCAAGGGGGTGTCCCTGCGACGGCTGACGACGCAGGGCACCCCCGGTTTACTTGCCAGGTCCCCCCCCTCACCCTGCGCGGCGCCATGCTCCGCGCAAGGTCGCCGGAGCATGGTGGTGGCAGGTTTTGCAGGGGGGACCTAATCGCAAAGAACGAAGGAGAGTTAGGGGCCAAAATGCGAGGGTTCAAAAGTTGAGGGCCAAAAAGTAAATATATGAGGACCAAAGTGTAAAGTTGGTCAAGGAGGTTTCTTCTTAGGCTCAAGTTTTTATACATGACTGATTAGGACCTAAGGAATCTGATGGTGAATTTCATTTCTATATTAAACCTTGTTTGACCAGTCAATTTATGCGAAAACCCAAATTAAGTTATTAATTGGACATGGTTCTCAATGTAGGTCAAAATGGGTTCTGAAGGCCAAATTGAAGGTTCTAAACCCTAGAGATTATTTTTATATGAATTTTAGAGGGTTTATTCTATTTTTACTTTGCCTTGAACCTCGTGAATTGAAGTGGGTTGTTTTAGGGTTACAGATTATCATTTAGTTTCTTGGAATTGCTGTAGCCCTTGCTAGATCATTTCATCCCACTCTTATTCTTATTAAGCTGCTTTGACCTATGTTTGGGCCCTGAATTACCCTGTATGTAGATTATACTGGTAAAATTGCATTTTTACCCCTTATGACTTGTTTTCTTCTCAAACTCAGGATTCTCTGAGTTAAGCCTTTCCTTGAGATATGTAGGAGCTTTTATCCTTTGTATTAGGTCAAAATGAGCTAGTTATGGCTCATGATGAGGTTCTCATCACAATCGCAATCAAAGTTCTTGGCTGCCTTGAAGATGTTAAGCTTGAGCTTCTCAAATCCAATGTCAATCTCAATACAGCCCGACTCGCGATCGATATGGGCACGGGCTGTGGCCAAGAAAGGTCAACCAAGGATGATCGGAAAATCATAAAGTGAGCTAGGAACTTCCATATCCAAAACAGGAAAGTCAACAGGAAAACAGAGACTGTTGAACCTAACCACCACGTCTTCCACCACACCCTTTGGTATTTTGACAGAACGATCTGCCAACTGTAACATGACAGGGGTGGGTTTCAGATTTCCTAAGGCAAATTTCTCGAGCATGATGGTTGGTATAAGATTGATGGAAGATCCTAGATCAAGTAGGGCATGGTTAAAATTGCAGCCTTGGATGCTACAAGAAATAAGTGGTGTGCCTAGATCTTTCTACTTCAGTGGTAGATTTGACAGTATAGCACAACTCACATGAGGCGAGAGAACCACCAGATTCTTTGTTTTCTTTGACTGTCGCCTGGGTGTAGTGTAGTCTTTGAAAAATCGGGCGACAGTAGGTATGTGGTCGATAGCCTCTAACAGGGGTACTTTGATTTCAACATCCCTGAATAAATTACGCAGGTTATCAAAGGCCTGCGTATCCTTTTTCTTGCCTTTTGGCTCCCTCAGTAGAACCTCAAGGAATGGGACCGATTCTGGCACTAGTTTGGGTGTATCGTCCTCTCGCGAATGCGGTGCGCATCCCGAATGAGAGGGCGATGAAGAAGATGGGCCAAGATCAGGTCGAGGTGGATCGACAGTTTGCTTACCGCTCCTCGTAGTAATCGCATTGGACGTCGCGGGTCCAGTGGGATCATAAGGCGGAGGAGGGTTCACAACAGGGACATAAGGGTGAGGTGCTGCAGCGGGATTATCCTGAAATCCCGGTGGAATGCTCGGAGCTTGCAGAATCTGATGAACCTACCCCTGAGAAGGTTGTACCTATGGTTGAGGGCCACAGGGTACAAAATTTCGCAGGTTGGGAACAAGTTGGGCTGGAAGAGTGCTCTGAGATCGAGTCACCATACGTAGTTGGCTGATCTCAACATTCTGCTGCACTAATTCGTGCTGAAGAGAGGTCATGTTCTCTTCATGGCACTTCGACATTTCCGTCATCATTCGCATCAGTTTATCAATAGGACTTGATGCGTGTTCTATTTGTGGTATGCAAGGACCTGATGGTGGATTCACCATAGGATTAGATTGGGCCCTTGGGATGACGGGTGCGGACAATCGCATTGGCCCACTTGTGGGGTTTTGGCGTTGCAGGTTATTGGACCATGCAAAGTTCGGATGATTTTGCCACCCTGGGTTATAGGTAGCAGAGAGCGGGTTGTTCCCCAGGGTGTAAGCATCTTCTAAGCCAGAAGACGAGTCCGAATGTAAATATGCATTCGAGCACACGGAGGCTTGGTCCTCCATGTCAAAATACTGTCTTGCAGAAGCCAAATCCACATGACTTACCGAATCGCTTGGTGTGACACTTGGTAAGGAAGATCTCACGGGGTTTTTGGGGATAAGCCTAGTGTTGGAAGGATTAGGATTGTGACGAAGTGGTGAGGTGGGGGTTTTTGCCATAGAATGGGCGGGATTGGCCAGAAGCTCATCCAGCTTGTGCACGACGGAGACTTCATCCAATTTTTGTGCGATAAGGTTAAGATCAGTGGATGAATGAGAGGGTCCCGTGTCAACTTCGTGAACATTACGGGGCAGGCTGGTACGATTAAAGGTGACAATGGAGGCATTGTTCATTGAGTTTTCGCTCATGTTTTCAAATAATTCAAATACTCCATTCTCAGCTTTATTCATGAAATTCCCTCCACAGGAAGCATTAGCAATCTGCTACAAAGTCTCATTTAGCCCATAATAGAAAATCTGGCTATATGCCACTTAGGCAGACCGTGGTGCGAACACTTCCGGAGGAGGTCATTATACCTCTCCCAAGCCTCATGAAACTGTTCGCCGTTTTGTTGCGTAAAGGAAGTTATAGCACGGCGAAGCGCATTGGTTCGCCCGATTGGGAAGAATTTCTTGAGAAATGTTGTTCGCATCTTTTCCCAAGAATGGATGGTTCTCCCAAGGGTGCGTAACCATTGCGACACTTTATCCCGCAATGAAAATGAGAACATTTTCATGAGGACAATTGATACCCTGATGTTTCTTGGTTTAACCATTTCAGCCAATCGGGTTAGGTCTTCCAAATGGAGAAAAGGATCTTCACTTGCAAGACCATGGAAGTGGAAGTTTATTAGGCCAATTACGTTGGGTTTCAGTTCAAAATCATCCCTGCCCATGGGGACCCAAATTTGTCCTATGGTCTCTATAGCAGCAGGATTTTGATAAGAGCTAAGAGACCTAGGCTCCTCCCGTTCGGGAAGGTTCTGCATTTCCTCCAAGGTTTCCCTAATGGCTTCAATCTGTTCATTATACATTTCCATTTGGGCTTGGAGGCGGGTTATGGGATCCATGGCTCCACCACCTGGTGGGATTTGAGGGTGGTTTCCTCCCTCGAAATTTGGGGGTGGGCGTGCAGCCATGTTTGTGGAGGAGGATGATGATTCGACTTCTTTCCTAAAATTATTAGACAATTCAAACAATTCAAGGTTTTGTGGCCTCCTCCTAAACATGCACTACCGTAGGAAGAATTGGGGAGATAAGAAGGGAAAAAGGGGATGAGAGAAATGACGCCGCAAAGGTACACTTGATGACAAATCAAGGCAATCAAAGTCCTAACCTCTACAGTGTGCCCTTAGACCTAAAGATCTAAGTTACCTACTATCACAACCTACGGAACCAAATACGAGCACCATGAAACCACCGGGCCAGATTGAAAGGTCGTTACCCCAGTCTTAGACACCCGATAGCACGTGGGAACCCACACTAGCACGTAGGCGCTACACGCAGGTAGTTAGACCTCCAATCCTTAATAAGGGTCAAGTTGCTACCAGTTTTAATTAGAGGCTTAGGATCAAGTGCTTCTGGAATGTGAAGGGCGTTGTTTACGAGTAATGCCCAAGTGCGTTAATTTTAGAAAGTGTGTAAACCAAGCATGCAACGGGGAAATCTCCTCGAATTGAAGTTTTAGTTGGTGAATGATTTTTAGAATTTCAGCCTTACGTAGTATGGATTTTAAGATTTCGCTGAGTTACCAATTCAACCAATCTCCGAGTTTTGAGAAAATACAAGTTCTTCTATGCCCAACAAACCCTTCTTCAATGTGAGTTGGTTAATGCATGCTAAAAATGCAATGGGCTTCACTAGATGGAAATTTCTATGTGTGGATGCACGAGTCAATTTTAGATTAGTGTGAAAGGGAGTCAAAGCACTTCAATTCAAGTGCCCCCAATCACCAAAATGATGTTCCACACACAAGGCTCAACCACAAGATAATGTAAAGAAAATCAAAGTGTTGGGGTTGAAATATTTGGGATCAAATCTAAGGCACGTGAAAGGACGTAGTGGGGTTGGAATCAACTCAATTCCAAGTCTCCCCACAAAAAATGTGATCCCGAATTGTGGATAAATGAGGCAAGGAGGGATGGCAATAAATCTATTTAATCTTGCCTCAAAGAGTACTTCACACGACGAAAGATTCAAGAATCAAGATTCTTGGATCTTCGCTATGCAAAGTTTGGCGGGAAATCCCGAGGCGGTGGGGGTGATAGCAAACAATCAAACAAGTGATTTTTAATCCACTTGCCCCAAGAAATCCCAAGAAGTGCTTTTAGGTTTTTTCTTTTTTAAATTTAGGTGACAAGTTAACCTAAGTTGCTAAGAGAGAGAGACCTACCTTTTCAACAATGTGGGCGAAGCTCCAATGCAGCGCCGGCTACTTCACGCTGTCGTTCCTACCTTGGATCTACCCTTGTCTCTAACTTCCTCTGCTTGCCTCCTCCTTGCAACTGGTTACCTACACACCAGCATACAAAAACACCTGTGAAGAGAAGGGTGTGAGAAGAGAAAATTAAAGGAATGGAGTAAAAACTTACCTCAATGCGCACCTCCCCGGCAACGGCGCCAAAAAAGGTGTGTCAGGACTCGAACAGGTTGTGTTAATATGGTGAAATTACTGTTGAAGTGAGTATAGTGGTTAACCTAAATCGAGCCTAACCATCTTTTTACAAAATTTTTAACCGGGCCTACTTAACTTTATCTTGGTCACTTTTAGGCCTAGGATCGAACTCAAGGAGGTGGGGATTAAAGGTGAAGAAGTTTCTACGCCTTTCCTAGAACGAATCTCTTCCATGCGTTTATTATGTTTGTGGTTTTTTTTTCTATTTACGATTTTTTTTTTGGCTGATAATTTTGTCCTTGAGGTACACCCTCAAAATCAGGTCCTTGGCTTTGAGCCAAATTGTTCTTGGCTTTGAGCCAAATTAGGGTTCCAAAAACTAGTCTTGCTATTCGCAAGACCAAGTACCTGCAAGACAAGGATTATCTTTTCTCTTTTACTTTTTTTTAATCTTTTTAATAGTAGGAAACAAAAGAGAAATAAAAACAAGATAGGTTGCTTGTAGAGAAATAAATATAGCCTATATATATAGATATATATATATATATATTATATATATAGGGGTGGGGGTGGAGGTGGAAATGGCATGTAGCACGATATCGAGTTGGTCTACGTCTAGAAAGACGCAACCAACAAGAAGTGCTGCGTAGAGTGTAGGATGGATGTGTGGGAGTGTGTGCGGAGGCACTTTCTTTACTCGGGTATCACCACACCCACCTACTCACGAAGGAGCTAGGCGGTGGTGGAACTCACAGTGGTGGTCGTGGGACCACTGTGAGCTTGCTCCTGCCCGCAGTGTGTCTCTTCAGTGGAAAAGCTACTGCGTATGGAGGGGAGAGGGGAGGAAGATGGCCTGGAGGAAGGTGTCTGCGGGTGCTCTCTCTGTTCATGCTCCCCCTCTCAAGGAAGATGGCCAGGCTTTTTAAAGAAGTGAGAGCCTGCCACAGCCATGCTGCAAGTGTGGATGACCAGCCATGCTGTAGGGCAGAGGAATGGCGCGAAGAGATGCCAACCCCATGCTCTGAGCCGCGCGAGGGAGACGATTTCAAAGTCAAAATAAAAAATGAAGAAGGTGAAATTGCGAGGCAGCACTTGAAGATGCTATTTACATGGCCAATTCTTTGCATTATCCTCCCCTCTCAAATAAATGCATGCATGCGTCAATTTTACAAATGCAACTATAGCTGCCTAGTATGCAATGGCAGTGCTAGGAAATAACACAAGATGGCATATTTATTGGTATATTTTTGCTGTGTAATCAGTGATGTATTGGACATGTCTAAATGTTCAGACTTTACCTCCAGCCATTCCAAGCTGATTTTAAGGCTTTGGTTCTTGGTTTCATACCCCGTTTAAGCCTTCTTTGAGTGAGTTTGCAAAGACATAGAAAAATACAAAAAAATTTTAAATAAATAAAATAAATATGTCTTGAGTATGATTAAGTATATTTTTAGGTGTGTGTAAAGTTTTTGTAGGTTTTGAATCCTCTAACTAGTAGAATATACTAGTAGATGGTTTAGTCTATGTACTCTAATTTTGAATAAAGGAACTCAATATCAAAAACACCAAAAAGAGCCTCTCTCCTCATTTCACCTTCTCTCTCTTCTCCTACCTCTATAAAGCATAAAAACATCATAAAAATCTAAAAAAGCAAAAAATTCCACAAAAATGCCACGTATATAGTATTTATACCTGTATATATAATTTAAAGACTAAGTTAAATGTAAATAATAAAATATATAACTATAATGTACATAACTAACTTATATATGTATTATAATTATTTAAATAAGTATTTATGTTAAGTTAAACAACATATATCATAATTATATAATTATCTATTTATTTAATTAGATTATATGTACATATACTTATGTAAATATAAATAAATATGTATATCTGTATAATCGTATTTATAACTACATACACTTATTAAAGTAATTATTCTATATTATAATATACCTGTATATTTATTTATTTATTTAAGTATTTATTGTATATAATTAAGTTAATAAGTTAATTAGCTAAGTAATTAAGTTAAAATTAATTAATTAATTAATTATTGAAGTAAATTATGTTGTACACTTGTATATAATAATTTTAATTATTTTCAACTTACTTATAATATATTTATACTATATTATAGTATTTATAATATAATTATGTATGTATCAATTAAAATCGTGTAAATAAATGTATATAAATTAAAATAAATAACCAGAAATAAATTAAAAAAGTGTAATAAATACTTTATAATGTATATTAACTAAATTATAGGTCAATTGAGTCATTGAGTTGTTAATTTGAACATTAATTAAAGAATTTAGTAATTTAACATGTATAATTCAACAACTTTAACTAATTTTTAAATATAATTAAATAAATAAGTATGGTAAATTAAAGGTACCAATAGGTAGCCCTATGTACAGGCTTTAAGATTATTTAATTTAATTTGAAAATAAACCTTAATTAGGCACTCAATTTGAAGTCTGAAAATGACAATTTCGCACGATTTTGAACATTAATTTCTCACGTGATTTCACCCCAGATTGGTGCCACATTGTTGGGAGTGAATCTAAAGTGTCATATAAATTGACTAGCGTACTTATGTTGAGCACACTGAAATGAGAAAAATCAAGCATACAAGTACCCCTATGAGCATATTGTGTACGTGCCTGCAGGCACGTGTGTGGGCGTGTGTGAGCATGCAGGTGGTCCTATTGGGCTTGAAATGGACAGAAATATACCCTAATTAATAAGCTAGGGCCCACCTAGTAATGGTAACAATCCGTCCTTGAGAGGAGACGTTGATCCTACGAAAAGTGGGCTCGCCAACCAATCATTTTGCCCAAAGTTAGTGTAATGCAAGTGTTTAAAATGTGACTAAGTGTTGAGTGAGCAAGTGTGCTAAGTATAGAGTATGTATGTATGTGTTGTGTAATTTAGTGTTGTGTGTGCATTGTGTTGAGTGTTGTGTGTGTAAGTATATGTATATACATATAAATATATGCATATGTTTTCCTTATTATGTATATATATTTTGTAAGGCCTTAGTGACACTTATATCTGTCACTGTACATATATTATGTGTTAGTATAAGTGTATACTTAGTGCTTTTGTGCCAACACTTAGGCATTACTTGGTATAGTGTACATAACTAACATAGAGTAGTTTAGAGTGATTTTTGATGCCTTTCCACTTTTAAATATGTTTGAGGCATTGTAATTAATATTAATTGATTCATTTTATATATAATTAATCTGATTAATTTATTCATTTATTATTTGATTTATGTGTAAATAAACTTAACATTTTTGGAATAAAAGAGCATTTTTAGAACATAGAATAATGTATATCAATAACTGTTTCCCAGTGAACGACCTGGAATAAATCAATAAAATTTATTTAATTAAATAAATGATATGACATCCGTCTAGATTGCATCTATACTACAACATAATAACGATTAATTAACATGCGATCCAGATGGGTCATCATTTTCTGGCATCGTTGCTGGGGATAAAAACCCAACAATGACACATTCTTTTGACTGTGGATGTTCGTTGTGATCAATGGCCACCCTATCCAAGTGGCAGGCGATTCATCCCTCCTTGACAGATTGGCTTGACCAAGTGTATGGCAACCCAATCGCCGTGATGTTCGCAAATCCATAATCAAGAAGGCATAAGTTGAATTCCTCCATGTGCGATTTCGAGGGTTGGCTCCCCCCGAACTTCTCCGTTGTCTGCATGACATTGGAATCTCCCAAAGCAATCCAGGGGCAGTCATGCGGGTTGTGACCTCCCGAAGGTGCGTCCACAATCTCCTCCTCTCCTCCTCCATGTTCTTGCATACACGAAGGAGATGTACACAGTGCAACCCCCCTAGTTGTAGCATAGATGGTGATGGCCTAGTCGGTGTTGCCAACAACATCAATAGTCCACCGGTCTTCACGCCATAGGACAACCACCCTTGCATTGTATGCAACGCTAACATTTGAGGTGTAGCCCTAGCCCTTGGGAATTGAGCATTGGAATTCTTCCCACCTCTCCATCCTCACTCTTGTCTCCAGTAGCCCCACAACCTCTGTATCAAGTTCACTAAGGAGGTTCATTGATATTAGTCTAATCTATTACCCTAATTGGCTTAATCTAGGGCTAATTTCTCAGTAGAATCATGCATTAGGTTTATAAATATTGCATTTAGAGCATACATGCAAATTTGAGCTTTGTATTTATCCTATAAATAATTATCTCCTAATTTTAGTGTCTTGTGAATAATGTAGGTGATAGGTCACAAAGTGATTTGAAGAACTGAGAGATAAAGCTGGATAGGAGTAGAAGTTATAGCTAAGCTAGGAGCTGATTGAGGAGTAAAGATAAAATAAAGAAAGATTGAAGATATAAGAATAGAGGAGGAAAGAGAGAAATTAGGATAACACTACCCTATCCTAGAAACCTTAAGATAACCCTATCCCAATACTTATCCCTAAACTAGCTCAACCTTAAATATTTTAGCTCAAAAGCCAAAAATATGGATAGCATTATCCATGAACTTATCCACCCTATCCATAGCCCTATGCTACTATCCCTAATCCTAATCCACTTATCCAATACCCTATCCCTAGCCTAGAAACCTATTTAGGTCCATACCACACTTAATTGACTCAGTCTGAGTCAATTGGTTTAGTCACTAGTCAATTTGGTCCATGGGACCTAATTAACTAACCCTCAATTGATTAGACTCGTTTGAGATTAATCAAACCCAACCTAAACCTATTAGACCAAGCCCTTACCCAATTAGGTGCACACTTGATTTGGTGCACTTGAATTCAATTAGGATCACCCAAAACTTAATTGAGCAAATACCAACTCACACAAGTTTAATTAGGTTTATTATTGCCCAATTAGACTGAACTATTACCTAATTAGACTAAGCCTCAATCTATTTTGATTTCCCTTAACCAATCCTAAGCATCACTTTTGATTAAATCTAAACCATCAAAATTAGTGATCTTAGGCACTTTAGATCAACCAATAAAAAGTCACCTAGATTCCTACAAAATGACCTAGCCTCTAACCCTTAGAAGGCACTTAGTCTCTTAGATAATTAGCTTACCAAACCGTCCTCTACCTTAGTGCACGCCCACCAATAGTACTCCTCTTCCTTCTGACACCTTGGATCTGAAGCTCCGTCAAAAGCTTCCTCAAGCATCCCTCAAGCGGCTTCAATCTTCGCTCCCTTTCTCTATCTTTTTATAGTTTTATTTTGATTATAGTCATTGATTAGATTTATATTTATGTGACATTCCTGATATTAGAAATAAATTGCAGTATTCATTTATCTATGTCTCTAGTACTATTATTTGTGCATCTATTTGATATATATATTCTACTATATAATAACTATGAAAGGCATTAAATAGTGACTACCTCCCTATATTCGACCCGGACTCCTTGTAGTTCGGTACTATAAATATTAATTGATGCCTTTATTTACATGCTACAACTACTCGATATTTTCAATTGCGTAGATTTAGCAAGCACCATTCATCACCCCCTTCCTCTTACTAGGGTCGCACAGTCCCCAGCAATTCCACGCAAGGATTATCATTTGGGGTTGGCATGGGATGTGCAGTCCTACACCAAAACATTCGATTTCTCCTTCAAGGTCTTCTTGCTCCCCATTTCTTGTTGCCCATCCTCTCTATGGCTAGTTGAATGAGTTGTATGATTCCCCTCCTCTTTATTCCTCTGAGCGCTAGGCTCCCTTGCCCTCCCCTTATTTTTACCCACTCCTCCCTTCGATTTCAAAACCTCCCTATTATTTTTTGTTTAGTACTTGTCTGTGTAATAGTTTTCAAGTGAATCCTAAGGAATCACACCTAAATGTTGTAAAAAGAATACTTATTTATAAAATACAGTAGATCTTGGTCTGTTCAATTCCAAGTTAATTACACTTGACTCATATTCTTACTGTAATGCTGACTATGTGGGAAGTCAGACGGATCGTAAAAGTAGTAGTGGTACGTGTTAATTTCTTGGAAACTCACTAGTCTCCTAGATTAGTAAGAAATAGAACTATGTCTCTCTATCCACAACTCAAGCAGAATACATTGCTGCATCGTTAGCATGTTCATAGACTTTGGACTTAACTTCAAAAACACTAGGATTCTATGTGACAATACTAGTGTAATTAACCTATCTCAGAATCCTATACAACATTCTAGGACAAAACACATAGATATCAGACATCATTTCCTAAGGGACTGTGTCCTTAGAAAGAAAATCTCATTAGAATTTGTTGAAATAGTTAGACAACTACCAAATATCTTTATAGAACCCTTAGCAAAAGAAAGGTTTATTATACTTGAAATATAGTTAAATCTCATGAGACTAAAAGAACTTTAAATTTTGTCTTAATTTCAAGACTTGTCTACTATTGATTGATAAAAAAGATCACTTTGATTGATGAAAACCCTTTGATCGATCAACATTAAGCTTTTGACTGATCAAAACTGGAGCGGAAAAACTCTTTCCAAAATTTTTAAAGATTTATTGATCATCCCTCAATTTTGATCGATCAATGTTTAGGCGAGAAATTTTCCTCCAAAGAAAATTCAAAGTTATTGATCAAGACAAATGTCTAATCGACCAAATTTGAATCTGGTCGACCAAGAATCTAGTTTGATCGACCAAATCTAGGCGAAATCAACTCTACTGAGATTTGTGATTTTGTTCTCTAATCACTTCAATCTTGATTCCAATCAATCTCTAATCATAGATCTAGGTTTCTAATATATTCTTTCCTTATTTCTTATGCCTATGACCTATAGAAACAAATTTCTACATACTAGCTTTACCTCCATTCCTTTCCCACTCAAAAATTAACCCTTCACTCAAGAAAAACCAAAATAACCCACCAAAGTTATACCACCCTCACCTTCCACCACCGACCAAACCCTCTCCTCATCAACTAAACCTTCAAACAACCACACCCCTCACTCTTGCCATTGACCACTCCTTGGTCAACCAACACCGGTCCCTCTCCGGCGACATCCATCTCCTCCTCACCGTTCCTCCTCACCGAACGACCTTTGCTCCGATGTCCGACCTTCCTCCTCTCGCTAATGCCCCAAATCAATTAATCAAATTGATCTTGGCACACTCTCTTCCTCCATAGTTCTTAAACTTGTTCCTTCAATATTATACATGCTAGTTTTGATGTTGATTCATTTATTGTCTAGTGCTTTCCTTATGTGGTATGATCCTAGAAATCTTGACCAACCTAGCAAATCTGTTGAATGTGACCATTCATTTGTTTTTGATCCATTCATCATACCATTTTTTGGCAAAAAATCAATTTTTGATTGATCAATTCTTACCTCTTAATTGACCAAAATCATTAAATCCACTACCATCGCTTGCCAGTTTTGATCGACCATTCAATATCTTTTGATCGACCAGCCATGTCTTTTGATTAGTCATACTCTTATTTCTAATTGATCAAAACAGAATAGAACATCTAAACTAGCATCCAAGCATTCTCATCATCCCTCTTCCTCCTCTTGCGTTGACACATTCGATCGATATTTCAATAACAATGCTCAAGATGAAACTTTTCATTCGATGACAAATTATCCTCCAATGTTGGTCGCCCCACTGATTTTGACTACTTTGAGCATGTGTTTTTGGGTCTTAGGGATAAATTCATCTTTCATAAAATTAGATGTCTCTTTGACCAAAACTTCTACATCGGCACTCATGGTAGTAGGATTAAGGGTGTAGGCCCTATGTCGTGTCACCTCTTTTATGCCAACCTTCACAATATTGGAGAAGGGTTTAATATCTAGCTCACTTCCAACATCTATGCAATAGAGGTTCTTATCAATTTTGATATTTTAATGGATGTCCTTGGTTGTCCCTCGTCCAGCCTATACGAGAGACCCTCTTGACTCCTGAATTTTATGACTTGGGCAAGCCCACCAAGTCGCCTAATCTTCATCCCCTCCCGCGATTTCTAAATTGCATCTTTTTATGGAATTTCATGTTGAAGTCTACCTTTTTGAGAACTGCCCCGGACCTATGCTTGTGGCTTTATACACCTTCATGAAAATTAAGGCATTTAACTAGAACTGTTTCATCCTCACCTTCATGGAGAGGCAACCCACTAGTGTCTTCCCCTTTGGCACCCTTCTCTTAAATATTTTCCATCACTTTAGTATGCCAATGGACATCAACCACAAGCAATTCATCAGTCGAGTCAGTATCTTTGGGGAGCTTACATATTCAACAATGGAACAAGAGTGGCAAGGTTGACAGGATCATCCCCCCTCCTCTCAGGCACTAGACCCTACCATCCTCTTCCCAACCTCCACCCTTTTAGGCTGGACCTTCTACGACTACTCCACCATCCTATACCCCACACCAGCACTTCATTGCTTTCTGCCCCCTACTAGTCTAACCCACTTCCTCTTTTTGTGATCATGAGTGGTAGTTTCTAGATAGGTAGTTTTCCAGGCAAGACTCCATAGGGATACAGGATATGACAAATGGTATCCCTCTAATGATGCATGATGGGAACACCATCATGAGCCCTAACTAGCTCATTTTGACCTACAAAAGAGAATAAAAGCTCCTACATAACCAAGTGAAGGGCCTAACTCAGAGAATAACTGGGTTAAGAGAAAAGCAAGAAACAAAGGGTAAAACTGTAATTTTACTATTGCAGTACAACAACAGGATTTCTCAAGGGTTAAACATGGGTCAATTGGTCTTAACAAGATGAAAAGTGGGATGGTTCAATCAGAAAAGGGTTATTGTGAGATCTGAGAATTAAATGACATTCTATAACCTTAAAACAAACCCACTTAATACAACAAGGTTCTGGTATGGATAAAAATAAAATAAACCCTCTAAAATTCATGGAAAAATATCCTCTAGGTTTTAGAACCTTCAATTTGGCCTTTGAAACCTATTTTGACCTAAATAGGGGTCCTAGCTAATTATTTGCCCTAAATTGGGTTGTTGTGCAAAATGTCCAGGCAAACGTGGTCAAACCTAAAATCAAACTTTACCATTGGATTCCTTAGGTCAAAATTAGGTTTGTACCAAAATTTGGATCAAAGGGGAGGTCACCTTGACCTACTTTGCAAAATAGTCTACCTAATTACATTTTGACCCCTAGCTTTTGAAAACCATTGCGTTGACCCCCCTATCTTATTCGCCACTCTTTGCAATTAGGTCCCTCCACCATTACAGCGGAGGAGACATACTCCGATGAGGATTCGAGGAGGATTTCTCCCTGATTCCTTAGAGATCCCCTCTCAGATTTGAAAGGGAGATTCTCTGAAGAATTCCCTATCATCTGAATGCAATCTCCAGCCTTGATTCACACCCAATCTCTCGTGCGAATGCTAGAGAGACATGGGTATCCTTCGCACATTCCAACTCTAGAGAGGATTCTACCTTCCAAGCACAAGGACCTCTGCCAGTAGCTATAAAAGGGCCCCCTGTCCTTGCCGCTCAAATTAAGCTTGATTTGGCCGCCGATACCCCCAAAATTCTTCCTCTCCCATCTCCGACCAATAGCCCGCAAGCTCCGGCGATCTCTACTCAATCTTCTCATCACTCTGCCACCATACCAGTGACAGAGTCTTCTCCACCTTGCTCCTCCGCATCGCGCCATACCTGCATGCGTTTCTTCAACCCTCTCGTCGTTGCCGCCTCCTCATCTCAGGGCTTTCTTCTCCGACGACAACAAACATGCGCCGCTCATCCTCTGCCTCCCCCCTTCTTCCAAATACCCTCAGTTAAGTTCCTCTCTCCCTACCTTTCACTTTCCCCCTCTTTATTTCACAAAATTGCCCCCAACAGCCACAAACCACCTCCGTCTTCCTCATCTCCGGCAGGCCACCGGCAAAGACACATCCGTCGCTCCACTCACCCACACGCCTCGCCACCTACCGCAGAAGCTTCACCATCATCCACTGATCATCATCCGCCCCTTCACTAACCACCACACGCACCCCACACTCTCCCCGAACACACGCACTTTCACGGCCACAGTCCGACCTAGGCACGTACTCCTAGGCCGTTTTGCGCCACGCCACCCACCACATCACCTTCGCTGTGACACGGCGAAGCTACCTACATGCTTTGATAGGGCCATGAGGCCGTATTTGTGAGTTGCAGGTTCAACCCCTTGCTGCCATTGGAGCACGAGCAAAGCTTGCTCGCAAGCTCGCTCCAGGTCACATTGCTCCAGGAAGAAGAGTCCCAGGTGCGCGGAAACACTCCACGAACCTTTTGCACCCAGTAATCAAAGCCACACAGTCTGCAGCTGCAGCAATTGAGCAGGCATTCTCCCTGCGGGCATGAGAAGAAGCGGGTGGGACTTTAGTCCCACCTCAGAAACTTTTGGCGCAGGTGAGTGGTTTATATTGTTTCTGTGTTTTAAGCTTATCACCTTAGATCATGGGATGAGGTCCCCTCACCCGCTCACCCCCGTCATCCGCGACCCACGCTACGCGGACCTGGCTGCCTGACCCGTTTGCCCAACAGTCCTCGTGCACCACCCACACCAGTGCGCCTAGACCCGGGTGTGCTTGACCCGACCCGTATACCCGATTGGCTCTGGGAGAGCGAACCTAAGAGAGAGAAAGAGAGAGAGCGTACGCAGGGGAGGGTAGGGGTAGGTTTTCCACTTGTGTGTTCAAGGAAAGAAGGAAGGAAGAGGAAGCTGTAGCTGAAGAAGCTAAGGACAGGAGGAGGAGCCGCAAAAGAAGTTGAGGAAGCTGAAGGAAGAAGAAGGAAGGAGAAGGCGCAGCTGAAGAAGAAAGAGAAAGAAGGAAATCAAAAGCCAAGGAAGAAAGGAAGGAAGGCACAGCTGAAGGAAAAGAAGAGAAGAAAGGAGCCACAGAAAGAAAGAAGCAAAGGCAAAAGACAGAGAAAGAGAAAGGAGCCAAAGCCAAAGAAAGAAGGAGATCAAAGGCAGAAGAAAAGAAAGAAGCCAAGGAAGAAAGACAAAAAAGTAAAGAAATCAAGAGAAGAAAAGAAAGAAGAAGAAGACAGAAGAAAAAGCAACCGCAGAGAAAGGAAGAAGAAATTAGAGAAGAAAGAAAAGAGAAGAAGAAAGAACAAACATAAATTAATTCTATTTCTTTTTATCTCTAATCATCTCTTTGAAGCATTTATATACATTGAACTTAATTCTTTTGCTTCATAATATTGTTGAACATCACATTTTATCAATTTGAGATTGTGTTCTTAGTTTTTAAAATACCAATTTGCTCCCCATGTTCGACCTCGGATTCTTAACTTTTCGAGTAACAAATTCTTATTTGTTTACAAGGCGATTTCAACTATACTACAACGTAATATTTATTCTTTATAAACCGATCTCGCCTTCTGTCAAACATTTTGGCACCGTTGCCGGGGTGCAACGGGCATTTTAGAAACTTTGATCACAACCTCTGATTCAGTACTAACTTACTCTCTTTCTTTTTTTGTGATTGTTTCAGGGGAAGAAAAGAAAAAATCTGTCGCACAACAACCACACCAGGAATAGGTAAATTCTCATTAGTCCTTTCTCTTAAGCCCCTCAAAATCTGAAAAGGAAAACAAAAAAAAATCAATCTAGGGCTACCTACTTCCATATTTAGTAATTCACCAAAGTTGCCTGATTTTTTATTTCAACACATTTTTGAATTGCACATCCATTTAAGGTAACTAGGGCTAACACCTTCTTGATTGAGCCCTAGATACCATCCTTGAGGCAACTAAATTGGACAAAGTAGAGCCAACTTAAGGATTTCAATCTAGGGTTTTTAGAGACACATCTTCTCTAAACAAAGAATCAAAATTTTCAAAAGGAGGTGTGCCTAAGCCTTGTTTGAAGAGATTTATCCAAGAGAAATACTAAGAAAATCAAGCTCTTAATTCAATTGAACCCTAAAAGAGAGGACCTAAAAAGCTCTCAAGGGAACAAAGAGGTGAAGTTGATGTAGAAATTCGACGGCCCTACCAGGAGGGGGTGACGTAATAAATTACGGAATATAATATAAACAATCTCACAAAAAATCAATCACACAATGTACACAATAATTTTTAGGTGGAAACCCAAACCGGGTGAAAACCACCACCTAACCCTCTCGAGTTAGGATTTTCCGATCAACCAAGTTGATCAAATCCACTAAACGAATCACTTAAACGAGGGTGATTCAACCTCAATTACAACACGCTACTTTATACGAGGGTAACGTACCTCAAACCCCTTCTCTTCACGAGAAGGATTTTGTCCCACGAAGGAGACGGGAATTCGCAAAGCGAATACCCAACCAAATAGCAAAGACAAATAACAACAATCCTATAGAGCCAACAAAGTAATTTTTAACCTAAGCTTCTATAGAATTAAGATTCTTCCCTTTGCAAGGAGTGCGTCGACGACGCGGATGTGTGAACTACACAACGGCGCAACGTCGCTCTTGTGAACTACGACGGGAGAGCGGGTGCACAAATGCTTGATGCTCTCTAGATGAAGAACTGGAGCTTGGAGAGCGTGCTTCTTAGGATCAAGAGACACAAAATGGTGTGAAAATGTATTACTTGGTGTGTCTTACGTATCTAGGTGTGTATGTGTGTGCAAGAGGTTCCTCTCTATTTATAGAGGCCTTAGGAAAGCTTTCATAGCTGTTGGGTGCAAAGCCCAAGAGAATCATGCCGAAATCAGGAACAATGATTGCACTGACAGGGTTATCAGACGTCTGATCCTGGCATCAGACGTCTGGAAGATCACTTTAAGACGTCTGGGAACAACATCAGACGTCTGATTTTAGGCGGGTTTCTTCCTGACTTGGATCAGATCTAAACAGGGTTCTAGTGCAACTCCATCAGACGACATGAAGAACGTATGGCAATATGTCTGGACGTCTGGAAACCTACTTTTTCGTGGGAATGGATTTCTAAGAGAGTGCAACGGCTAGAAAATCTCTGAGAAGAGATTTTGGGTCAGCCGAGGCAAAATGGTCATCTACCAGACGTCTGGAAAGGCTTAAGGACATCTAATAAGGCTCTAACGGTCATATCCTCCAGTATTTGTTAAGCCAGCCAATGGTCCACTAATTGGATGTTTGGCAAGGTCATCAGAAGTCTGGACTAAGGTCTGGACGTCTGATTTCATCAGACAGAGCTAACTATGTCCAGCCTAAATGTTATCAGACGTCTGAATCAATAGTCAGACATCTTAAAACATATTATCTGACGTCTGATTTTGGAATTAGACGTCTGGAAATGCTGTTTGAACCCTATATTGGTTTTCTAAGTTCTCCACAAAAAACCTAAGTGTCCTAGGGTTGTGCAGGTGTTCCTAGGACTACTATTAGGGTACTTTGAGGCTCTTTAACATGATATTCTAAGAAATAAAAAGAGTAACAAAAGAAACGAAAAATACAAATAGTACACGAGAAGGAAATCTATCCTATTCTTCATCTCCTTCCTTCTTCAAGCCATCGCTCCTCACGAATCTCCTCTGTTCTCCATCAAGCTCCTCCAATCCATCATGGATGCGAGCTCGAACTCCGTCTAATCATGTCTCCATTTGCAATTGACCTGAAATCTAATACTCCAAGTGCAAATGTTAAATGACACGTGTTTTCTTATCATCAAAACAAATGATCGTGGTGCTCTAGCACCAACAGTTGACCCTTTGGGTCAACCAACCTTGAAATTAAGTCACTTTTTGCACTCGAAAGATCTAAAGTTCAAGTGGAACCCTGAGCACCTTGATCTTAATTAAAAGGGGTAGACTTAAGAGGTCAAGGTCCCCATTCTGGTCTACCTGGAATCTCAATGACAAGAGAGGTCGGGTGGGGGAAACCCTGTAACACGTGGGGATGTTCTACCATGTAGGGGTCATTACGGGTCTCTCCCTCTCTGGTTGCTTAGGTATTTCTCAGGTGGATGGCTTTTGTGACTAAGGGGTATCATCCGCCCTGAACCTCTATAGTCACCCAACATTTTTTGGGTGTCTCAATTGGGTCCAGCACTTTCTATACTCATCAAATCCTTCAGTGCATGTTTGGTAGGAGGTCCTTAAGACCTCCTTTAGAAATCCACTCCTGCCGAGGCCAAGCCTCGACGCCCATGTTTGTGCAGCAACCCTACCACATAGACCTCTCCACTGATTCATCAGAACCGAGTTCTCCTTCTTCCATCATGGCACAACCCATTGAAGAAGAGAACAACCTTGAGCACCAACTTCAGCGTTTAAATGATCTATTCCAAAACTTTATAAACCCACCGTAGCATCCTATGATACAAGATCACTATAATCCCACTGTGGTGGCAATCGAGCCTCGAGTCCAAATCCCGGTTGGAGGTCCTAATTCTGAACTCAAGCCCAATATGATTCATGCCATACCAAAATTCCATGGGCTTAACTCTGAGGATCCATTCCAGCATATCAAACAACTCAAACATCTGGCCTAGACCTTCGGGTCAGATGTACAAAATCGGGATATTCTACTCATGAAGATGTTTTCTTTCTCCCTCATGGACAAGGCTGCTCATTGGTATCAGACTCAAACTCGTCCAATCAACACATGGGTCAAACTCCACTCCGAATTTTTGAAAAAGTTCTTCCCCGTTGGCTGGACAAATGCCTTGCGTCACCAGATCACTCCACTCAACAATCGGGAGAACCTCTTCATGAGGCATGGGATTGATTCTTGGATCTCATGCGAAAGTGCCCCTATCATGGAGTTCCTAAATGGGAACAAGTCCAGTCTTTTTACCAGGGACTCCGTGAAGACATTCGATTGTTCGTTAATGTAACCTGCGGAGGAAACATCATGGGTCAACATGAGGACACGGTGTGTGAGATTCTCGAGAATATGTGCGAGAACTCCATCAATAATGATTCCATGGCCTTATTCGATCGGACGAATGCCCGTGCATCGATGAATCTTAGGGGAGCACATGAGACACAAGGCCTGTCCACATCCGTCAACTTGGAGCTGATGGCCAGTCGGTTGGACAAGGTCTCTATCATAGAGAAGAAGGTGGACGAGCTGACTCAGCATCTGCAGCGAGCCACCTCTGTGCAAAACTCATTTGCACAGCAACCTCTTGCGAGGGAAACTGTGCAGAACATCTATCACCTATCTTCTCAAGGAATGCACCCGTATCCACCCCCGTCTGACTCCAAGATCGGAGGGACCTCTGATCCACTCTATTCTAGTTAGGGGAACTCTGAACCATCGTACTCTTATTTTCCTAAGGCTCCTCAGACCTGTGAGGACCTTAATGATTAGCCCATATTTGTGAGCTATTTAAGTATTTAAGTGCCTAGATATTAGGTTAATTCTAACATTTATTTAGCATAAATTCGGATGTAAATAGATTAATTCATATTTCTAATTCAATAACATAATTCATGCATCTTATTCATATTTAAATGCATTTAGAATTAACTTAGAATTGCATTAGTTAACTAATTAGGTACATTGCATGCATTAATTTTGGTTAACATAAAAGTTGAGGGTTTGTATATAAATAACCATAATATTTTATCATTATTTTTTATTCTTCTTCTACGTGCAACGGCTGCATTTCTTCCTCCAGCTACCGCAGTGAAGAACCCAATCAAGGAGGAGGCAGTCGAGCTCACTAGGCCTCCACCACTGACCCACCACTGTGCAGAGAGTTCTTCTCTCGTCCATTCCACACTGCCGGCCTCAACCGTGGCGACGAGTCTCCACCACCGTGGGCGTGTGGTGTGATAGGCCACACCGCCATCTGTAGCTCGTCCGCATTACCGTGAGCACCTCAGCGTGCATCTCCCTCGCCGTCGTCACCAACAACCACCGCCGTAGCCACTGCAATTCCACTCCTCAGTCAGTTAAGACGTCTGGGAAATTTCCCGGACGTCTGAAGCTCCTACATCACACCTTCATCTTCCTTCCCTGTCCTTAGTTCTTCTTCCATCCACCGGTCACAGCTACACCGCACGACCCTTCCATCCTGCAACGCCATCCCCAGCCCACACACGCCTTCCTGCCGCACATCTGCAGCAGCAACCTCCATTTCCATCCCACACCAACCACGCACGTACGCTCCCTGCCATCTATTAAAGCGCACCCCTGCAGCCTTCCTGCGCCCGCCCGCATGCCTGCAGCAGGGCCGCACCAGCTGCAGCATTCCCTCG
The DNA here is from genome assembly GCA_037157565.1 of Thalassia testudinum. Classification (NCBI taxonomy): domain Eukaryota; kingdom Viridiplantae; phylum Streptophyta; class Magnoliopsida; order Alismatales; family Hydrocharitaceae; genus Thalassia; species Thalassia testudinum. The sequence continues at coordinate 25,313,459 of JAZHRO010000003.1, forward strand.
CACACTTCCAACGCTGGCTCGCCAGCACCTGCAGCCTTCCCGCCCCACGCCTTCCACCAACAGTGCGCATCCTGCTTCCGCTCCAGCAGCTGTAGCCTTCCCACGCCCCACACGCCCGCCAGCGTGCAGCACCGGTTGCATCGCTCACCCTACAGCAGCAGCAGCCGCGTTCGCCAGCAGCGCCACCTCCGCGCGTGCGCAGTCCCTTGCGCACCCGCCTGCAGCCTTCCCACGCCTACACACGCTCACTTCACCTCCAGCAGCTGCAGCACCGTTGGCAACCACCTTCTCCGGAGCTCCATCTGGCCGGCTCTGGCCACCGCTTGACGTGCAGCTGCCACCACCTCGATGGCCTCGCTTCAACCACCCGCATGTGCGAACCTCTCCTCGATTGAACCTCTCTCCTGATCGCGAGGAGGAGAGAGGTAAAATGCTCTGTTATGGAGTTAATTAGTTATTACATTTCATGCCATTGCCAGGAAAAAGAATTTTCGTTTATGAATATTTTATTGTGGTAAAATTTACAACTTCATACTCAAGTTCTCTTACAATTGAGTGGCTTTTGTAATTAACATTGTTTGACATTGGTTTTGGAATTTAAATGTGCACAAATTCTCTTTAATACATGTCAATGGAAAATTGCATAAAATCATCACATGTTTATTGAATATTTCAGTGAGGAAAAATTGCACATCTACCCTTATGTTTTCAAGATATTGTGCATCTTCTTTCCGTCGCATTTCATGTAAGATTTGACTACGGATTTCTCACAAGATTGAACGAATACGAAATAAGTGAGATATTATTGCATCATTGCCTCCTTGTGGATACGACACGCTCTTTTGCGAGTGGTTATTTCTTTTTTAAATATTGATTAGTCGATTTTTCCACCACATAAAATTACAAACGACTTTAAAGCAAATAATCGACTCGTCAAATGGCGTCGTTGCCGGGGAGGCGACAGGCGCAATAATTTCACCTGATTTTATTTTGATTATTTGTCAATTGCACGGCGATTTGACCATTTATTATTTTCTTTTCTGTGCGAGAAATTTGTGCAAGAATCAACCATTGTGAGAGGCGACCCTTGACGTCGCCAGAGGAGAATTGGACGAACTATTTTGAAAAGGAGGAGAAGGACGAGGACGCGATGGTCATCATTGTATATTTAGTCTCTAATCTGATTAGAATAGAATTAAGACTTTAGATTTAACTTTTCATTGCATTTGGTTTGAAACCCTTGTTCTGGGGTATATTTTGAGGGGTTTGTTCCCCAATTTTGTTTTGGGCCCGTGTTGGGTAATTTTTTGGAGCCTGTTCCCTTTTCTTTAGATTTAGGTTTTTAGTTTATTGATTACTTTTATTTGCTTGTGCATAAGTAGTTTAAAAAAAAAAAAAAAAGAGCTGCCTACCCCTAAGACGAACCATTTAGGTCTGTATGAGCAGCCTCTAGATTTATTTCTCTGCATTGCGTGCATTCTTGCATTGTTGATTGCTGGAAGCAAGGTATGCATTTTCTTACTTTGCATCCTATTCTTGATCACGCATTGCATTAGGACTTAATACGAAGACCACCTAATCTGTACTAAATAAATCTAACAAGTGGTCACATATTTTCTAGAAAAAGGACTATTTAAAGGAGGGATATTTTAAACCAAGGATTTGATTTTCAAACTTGGCATGTGATTCAAAATTCAAAATCTTTTGCAGTGTATGCACACTTATTTTTCTTGCACCACGGCACGCTTCTAGACACCCCTTAGGTTTGGAAATACTAGGACAAGAGCCCTCCTATCGTTGGATTCTGAAGTGTTCGGAACTTGAGATCAAAGGTTTTGTAAATCCAAAGAAGGGGATACCCTGTCACGGATTTTTGGGGATAGTTGAGAAGCACCGTGAAAGCACAGCTTCAAAGGAAGGCTTAGGCCTACCTGCATCCCTCGATATTCCGTCTTTGGATTTACTTGACCATTTGAGATTTAGGGAAGAACACCTAAGCTCTAACTAGGTCTTCTTAGGCGAGCCGTAGGTCGACAATAGGCACGTAAATTGATTGAACAAATTGTATTGTCACCTGCAATCTGACTTAAAATCAAAAGCCTAAATTGTGAAAGACCTAAAAGGTCCTTTTTGAATTGCGTTTTGCTTGGGGAATTCTGATTGAGGTGTGAGTTAGAATGGACCACATTGATTTTCATCCTTTCACATCTTGCCCACACCCTCACCCCCACTCTGCATCCTTCGATCCCAGATGCCGAGATGGTCCATCCCTTGATGGACATAATGACAATCATTGGGATCCATTTTACTCCTATTATAGGAGTATTAGTCTGGTTAAGCCCCAAATCAGTGAGCAGAACCTAGGAGCGGGATTTGCTTTGCCCAATATCCCACATACCATAGAAATACCCAACCCACCCTCCCTGAAAAATTATAATGGTTGGAAAAACACTCTTGGATACTATAAGCCTGAGCCTGACTTCTCTCATGATAGAAATGACCTCTCCTCTTTGAAGATGGAAATACAGAAAATGCAAAACGAAATGATTGAATTGTTAGGAGAATCTTCGAGAGCAGGCCAACAAGAAAGAGATGAAATTAGCCACCCAATCTACCCCATTGAGGATGACGTGCACCCCTCTACAATAGATGCATCTCCTATGGGAGAGCTACACTTTAAGTTGGAGGGAAATTCTGGGGAGAATAGCTACTTTTCGAGGATCGATTTTGAAACCTCCCCATTAGATGACTCTTCCTTGAGAGATCCACACCTTAGGTGGGAGGAAGATACACATGAAAGTAGCTATGCATTGGATGAAGAAAGGTGGCAACCCGAGGAAGATGATGATAAGGTTGAGCATCCACCTGAATTATATTGGAGTCAAAAGAAGGGAATGATGGTACCATTGGAAGACCTCGACCTAGATGATAGTATTTTCGTGACATTTGATGAAGTGGGTCAAAGTCAAGTTGTTAATCCTACCCTCCCTTCTGATTACGATATGGAACTCAAGCCCACCCTTAGGGAACCTAACCCTAAAGAAATTGACCTATCTGAGGAGTCTGATGTTACCAGTGTAAACCATTTACCTCAGATAGAGCACCCTAGGGGATCTACTAAGATATTAAATGATTCTAGACCTCGGGTATATGGTGAATTGTGTGATGAGGAGGAGGACGAATTATATGAGGAACCTACATTCAAGATTTGGAGTGACACTAAGGGTGATTATGTCTTATTTGAAGATTTAGCCCCTGAGGATGTCGCAAATTTGACCAGATTAGGTTTCCTTAGCACAACCATTGATGATATTTCTCCTCATGATGAAATGATAGAAAATTTCGAAGCAACTTCTAAGATTTATGTGGATTCACATATAGACTCCGGGGAAGATTTGAGTAAAGAACAAAAACTCGGGGATGGCATTGATAGGATAATCCCTAGATCTGTTGCTTCCAACCTGCCTTCATTCATTTCGAAGTCACCCTCTGATTCGCTTATATCTGAAAGCGAAATTGTGACTCCTGATGAAGAGCAAGAAGATACATGTGATGGTGCCAGGAATGCTAGGGATGAAATTGAGGATTTAGGAAGAGTGTTAGGGATGGACACCGAGCTGATTAAACCCAACCTAGATCTTATGGCCATCCCGCAACCTCGTAACTTGGACACCCTAGGCGATCCTTGCCTTAGAGAATTGCTCACTTTTGTTCTGACCAGGGGGCTTAACAGACCAATATTTCCCGTAATGGAGTATCGGGTATGGATTGATGATTTCTTTAGTCAGTCCATTACCTTGGGGGTTTATCTCTGCACCATTCCTTCCCCATTCTTTTTGGAGGATCCATCTTATCTTCCCCCTACCCCTTTGGAGGTTGTTATACCTGTTTATCCTATAGAACCTCTTCTGGTGACCTGGGAAGATTTCATTCCCATTTTAGTTGGGCGAGCATTTGCCATTAGGATTCATCATCAACTCGCTAACATCCTAGGTTACCTATTTTCTAGTCCAACATTGCTTTGCTCATTTTTAGGGCCTATTTCTGCAATTCTTGAACCTGATTTGCAGGTTCTTTGGCTATTCAGCCCAGCTCTGACCCAGGTAATATCCTTCTATGCAATGAGGACATTGCAGAATTTAGGCATGGGAGGGTGTACTTAGGGATATACATAGCATAGTGCATTCATTGCATACATTTGCATAAAAAAAAAAAGAGTTTTGAGCTTAACTGGCTAGATCTTGCAGTCTTAAGCAAATTAGAACTCTAGGGTAGACTAAGTTAATTCTAGGGTCAAACTTTAGAAGCTAAATGAGCTACTACCTTTAGACCTTTAGGGTCCTTTGTGGACTTAAAAACTTAAGTAGGAGTTAAGTTGCGGACCATTCCTCAAGAGGTTGAGGAAGGGAAGCTAGGGTTTGAGTTAAAAGGTGGGGTAGTACCTGGAGTCTTGTTCTACCATTTGGTTTACGGGTCCTTGTAACCCAAGCATCCAAATTTCACACACTTGGTCTGGTAATTAACTTAATTTCTTTCTTTCTAAAAAGAGATTTGGTTCTCTTAGTTTTGACTTAGGAAAGGCTTGAAAACACATTTTGATTGGAAGTGTTCCCGCCGCAGGAGAGGTGGAGTATATACTCACCTTGAGGATGCGATGATAACATATTACCTCCTCGGCACTTGTCTCTTAGGATATCCATCCTACTGGGGGCATGTAAGCGCATTGCGCGGTTCAGGTACCATGGGCGGCCCTATCTCAAAGTGCCGATTGCCATAGGCCTGAATTCACTTAAGAAATTCATGGGCGATACTATCTCGAAGTGTCAATTGCCAGGAATTCTTGGGGTCATTATGGGCGGTGCTATCTCGAAGCATCGAAAGCCAGGCACCTTTCGAGGTATGGTAATGGGGACAATGAATCCGACATAAACCGTGTTGATAGCTGATCTGAGGTTAAACTTAGAAGAATCAAACAAAAAAAAATATATATATATATAAACTTTTTCCTTTAACTCAAATAACTCAGACCAATGCATAGGCACGGATGCTTTAATCTCAGGGATCAATAAACTTTAGGGTAGAGTCACAAATCAGGGAAACTTGTGCCTACAACTCGTCTTTAGCCGACCTAGTCCGTAACTTAGCAACTACTAAGGAACCTTGGGTCTAGAGTCTGAACTTAATATGCTTCTAAAGCAAGACCAAGTGAGTTGACTAGTCTACTTGGAGTGCTAGGTTTCGCTTAATTTTGCTAGGGACTAGCAAAAACTAGGCATGGGGGTATTTGATTAGCCCATATTTGTGAGCTATTTAAGTATTTAAGTGCCTAGACATTAGGTTAATTCTAACATTTATTTATCATAAATTAGGATGTAAATAGATTAATTCATATTCCTAATTCAATTACATAATTCATGCATCTTATTCATATTTAAATGCATTTAGAATTAACTTAGAATTGCATTAGTTAACTAATTAGGTACATTGCATGCATTAATTTAGGTTAACATAAAAGTTGAGGGTTTGTATATAAATAACCATAATATTTTATCATTTTTTTTTATTCTTCTTCTACGTGCAACGACTGCATTTCTTCCTCCAGCTGCCGCAGTGAAGAACCCAATCAAGGAGGAGCGAATGTGTTGGATCTGGTCAGGCAGCTGATTTCAAAAGAGAGGAGGAGGCAACCGAGATCACTAGGCCTCCACCATCGACCCACCACTGTGCAGAGAGTTCTTCTCGCATTCATTCCACACCGCTGGCCTCAATCGTGGCGATGAGTCTCCACCACCGTGGGCGTGTGGTGTGAAAGGCCACACCGCCATTCGGAGCTCGTCCACATTACCGTGAGCACCTCAGCGTGCATCTCCCTCGCCGTCGTCACCAACAACCACCGCCGCAGCCACTGCAATTCCACTCCTCAGTCAGTTAAGACGTCCGAGAAATTTCCCGGACGTTTGAAGCTCCTACATCACACCTTCATCTTCCTTCCTGTCGTTAGTTCTTCTTCCAGCCACTGGTCACAGCTACACCGCACGACCCTTCCATCCTGCAGCGCCATCCCCAGCCCACACACACCTTCCTGCCACACATCTCCAGCAGCAGCTCCATTTCCATCCCACACCAACTGCGCGCGTACGCTCCCTGCCATCTGCTAAAGCGCACCCCTGCAGCCTTCCCGCGCCCGCCCACACGCTTGCAGCAGGGCCGCACCAGCTGCAACATTCCCCCGCACACTTCCAGCGTGCGCTCGCCAGCACCTGCAGCCTTCCCGCACCACACCTTCCGCCAACAGTGCGCATCCCGCTTCCGCTCCAGCAGCTGCAGCCTTCCCACGCCCCACGCGCCTGCCAGCGTGCAGCATCGGCTGCATCGCTCACCCTGCAGCAGCAGCAGCCGCGTTCGCCAGTAGCGCCACCTCCGTGCACGTGCAGTCCCTTGCGCACCTGCCTGCAGCCTTCCCGCGCCTGCACACGCTCACTTCACCTCCAGCAGCTGCAGCACCGTTGGCAGCCACCTTCGCCGGAGCTCCGTCCGGCCGGCTCCGGCCACCGCTCGACGTGCGGCTGCCACCACCGCGACGGCCTCGCTTCAACCACCTGCATGTGCGAACCTCTCCTCGATTGAACCTCTCTCCTGATCGCGAGGAGGAGAGAGGTAAAATGCTCTGTTATGGAGTTAATTAGTTATTACATTTCATGCCATTGCCAGGAAAAAGAATTTTCGTTTATGAATATTTTATTGTGGTAAAATTTACAACTTCATACTCAAGTTCTCTTACAATTACGTGGCTTTTGTAATTAACATTGTTTGACATTGGTTTTGGAATTTAAATGTGCATAAATTTTCTTTAATACATGTCAATGGAAAATTGCATAAAATCATCACATGTTTATTGAATATTTCAGTGAGGAAAAATTGCACATCTACCCTTATATTTTCAAGATATTGTGCATCTTCTTTCCATCGCATTTCATGTCAGATTTGACTACGGATTTCTCACGAGATTGAACGAATACGAAATAAGTGAGATATTATTGCATCATTGCCTCCCTGTGGATACGACCCGCTCTTCTGCGAGTGGTTATTTCCTTTTTAAATATTGATTAGTCGATTTTTCCACCACATAAAACTATAAACGACTTTAAAGCGAACAATCGACTCGTCACTTAACGCCATCCAAAATGACCCATTCTCCAATACCTACAACCCTGGATGGCAAAATCATCCCAACTTCCTGTGGGCGGGAAATTCTCATAATCAAAGACCACCTTATCAACCCTGTCCACAAGCTCCTCGTCCATATCAGCCGCCTCAGCCTCGGCCCAACCCCACCTATCAATCTGGGCCAAACCAAGCAGATCAAATGACTCTTATCCTTCAAGCTTTTGCTGGCATTCAGAAGGCAAATGCGGCAATACGAAAACAGCACAAGGATGAGATCATGGAGTTTCACAATCAACTTGCCTAGATGGAAAATTCCCGCCAACCGGGCACACTTCCTTCGTAACCTCTGCCAAATCCAAATAAAGTGCCAACCCAGAGGAGCGTTATGAACCCAAATCCAAGCCACGCACATATGATTTATCCGGCCCCTTCTATTCCATCACCTGATGGGATGGAAGCTTCGACATCTTACGTGGGATTTCAACAGCAGCCACCCATTTTACCGACCCCAAACCAAAACCAGGCAGGATTAAACTCTGTAACAACCCGTAGTGGTAAAGCAACTCAAGACCCATCTTATCCAAACCATTCCAAGCCAGGTAGTAACCCAAGCCCTAGGATAGTTATCCAGGATACCCCTATCCCAGATCAAGAACCTGGACCTATTCTAGAGGAACCAACTAAGGTTCCATTTCCTGAGGCCTTGACCAAGAGAAAGAGGATAACCAAACCTGTGGCTCCTGAGGAGGATTTGGTCAAACTCTTTGAACAGGTCCAGATAAACATCCCCTTGATGGATGCAGTCCGCCACGTACCAGCTTACGCACGACTTCTGAAAGACGTGTGTACACCCAAGCGTAAGCCATGAACCAAAAGTGGGAGTCCGATCGCACTGTCAGAGCAAGCTAGCTCTGTAATCTTGAGTAAACTCCCACCTAAGGCTAAAGACCCAGGTACTCCCCTGATTTCATGTAAAATTGGTGATACCCAATTCGACAGAGCCTTGTTAGACCTAAGTTCCTCCATAAACCTAATACCTACATCCATCCTTGACCACCTTGAAGAATCTGAGCTTAAACCGACAGAGGTGACGTTGTAGTTAGCCGATCAATCCATCAAGTCACCTAAAGGAATACTCGAGGATGACATTGTTAGGGTACAGGATTTCTACTTCCCGGTGGATTTTATAGTCCTGGATATGGATGCACCTAAGAACCCAAGGGATACATGATTATACTAGGGAGACCTTTCCTAGCTACTGCTAGGGCCAATATAAATTGTGAGGAGGGCCAAATAGAACTAAAATTTGGGAACCAAACTCTAAAAATTGACATCTTTAAGGCCCAACAAGGGATTAATTGTGGTGTTATGGAACAAATATGTGGTATCAAAGCCATGGTTGATGCACTGCATATCAAGGACAACCTGATTATTCCCAATCAACTACCAGAAGATCAAAACCCACAAACAGAGGAGTTTAAACCTGATACACCCATAACTCCTACCCTTGTTCCTGATACACACCCTGAACCGCCCGCTGCTACTGATAACCCCATCCTAGAACTCAGGCTCCTTCCAGATCATCTTAAATACGTCTTTTTGGGTTCCTATTAGACGTTTCCTGTGATTATCAACTCCAAACTCACACCTAACCAGGAATCCTGTCTGATTACTGTTCTCCAGCAACATCGTAGAGCCATTAGATGGACTCTCGATGACTTGACTGGTATAAGCCCCTCTTATTGCATACACCGGATCTACACCGAAGAGGGTGCACGATCTTCGCGAGAAATGCAGAGACATTTGAACCCTAATCTGTAGGAGGTTGTGAAAAAGGAGATCATTAAGTGGTTAGATGCAGGGATCATCTACCCGATCTCCAACAGTCAGTGGGTGAGTCCAATCCAGGTTGTGCCTAAAAAGGCAGGACTCACTGTCATCATGACTGAAACTGGAGAGGTCATACCGACCCATGTAGCTAATTCGTGGAGAGTCTGTATTGATTGCAGAAGACTCAATTCCTCGAGATCATTTCCCACTACTGTTCATTGATCAGATCCTCGAGAAACTAGTTGGAAATATGTTCTTCTGCTTTCTTGACAGGTACTCCAGTTATAACCAAATGGAAATCCATCCTGAGGACCAAGAAAAGACCACTTTCACCTACCCCTTCGAGACATACGCATTCCGAAGGATGCCGTTCAATCTCTGCAATGCACCCGCGACTTTTCAGCGGTGCATTCTTACCATATTCTCAGATATGGTAGGTGATTATCCAGAAGTCTTCATGGATGACTTTTCAGTATTTGGAGCATCATTTGACGATTGCCTCCAACACTTGGTCCAAATACTCAGGCGGTGCATTGACATGAATCTGGTTCTTTCCTAGGAAAAGAGCTATTTCATAGTGCCCGAGGGAATCATCCTGGGACATCTGATTTCAGAGAAAGACATCCAGGTCAATCGAGCCAAGGTGAATATGATTTCCAAACTCCCTATGCCTAGCTCGATCAGGGACATCCGATCTTTTCTGGGGCACGTCAGTTTTTACCGTCGATTTATCCCTGATTTTTCAAAAATCGCACGCCCCCTGACTACTCTTCTCTCCAAGGATGTACCTTTCGAAATCTCCAAGGAATGCACTCAAGCATTTGAGATCCTTCGTGATCGAGTTAGCCAAGCCCCGATCCTACAGCCTCCTGATTGGTCTCAACCCTTTAAGATCATGTGTGATGCATCTGACTTCGCTGTAGGAGCGGTTTTGGGGAAGAAAATCAACAGGAAACCCATGGCCATTTACTACACTAGCAAAACACTTGATGAGGCTCAGCGTAACTACACAGTTACTGAGAAAGAGCTGCTAGCCGTAGTATTTGCCCTAGAAAAATTCAAATCTTACCTCCTGAGTTCCCATGTTGTCATCTACTCGGATCACACAACTGTGAAGCATCTCCTAATAAAGAAGGATGCAAAATCTCGATTAATCCGCTGGATCTTGCTGTTGCAAGAATTTGACCTCGAGATTCACAACAAAGCGGGAAACAAAACGTGGTAGCTGATCACTTGTCCCGCCTTCCTTCTGGGATCGTAGACCCTTCCGGGCCCATCACGGAACATTTTCCTGATGAGCACCTCCTGACTATCAATACAGGGCTTCCATGGTTTGCTAACATAGTAAACTACTTGGCATCACATCAGATCCCATCTGACTGGCTGAAGGTCAAGAAGGACAAATTACTTTCCGATGCCAAGTATTACTTTTGGGAAGACCCGTATCTGCTCCGCATTTGTGCTGATCAAATAATTCAACGATGTGTCGCGGAAGCGGAAATCAAAGACATACTCTCTTTCAGGCATGACCAGGTATGCGGTGGACACTTTTCAGGGCATAAAACCACAGCAAAAGTCCTCCAGTGTGGCTTTTACTGGCCCACAATTTTCAAGGATGCAAACAATCACTGTAAGGCATGTACCCGTTGCCAGACCTTGGGCAACATGAGCCATCGAGATATGATGCCTTTACAGCCGATTCTAGTATGCAAAATTTTTGACATTTGGGGGTTTGATTTTATGGGACCCTTCCCTATCTCGGATGGCTTCGAATACAGTTTACTCGTTGTTGACTATGTGTCCAAATGGATCGAGGCCATTCCGACCCGAACCAATGATCACAAAGTTATTATCAAATTCATTCATCAGAACATCTTCTCACGGTTTGGGATTCCACGCGCAATAATTTCCAATGGAGGGACCCATTTTACAAATGCTCAGTTCAGGTCACTGATGACCAAATACAGGGGGTTGCACCGAATCTCTACTCCTTACCATGCCCAAACTAATGGTCTAGCTAAGTTATCAAACCGGGAGATCAAGAAAATCCTCCAGGTTACTATTTGACCTGACAGGAAGGATTGGTCATCCCGGCTTCCGGAAGGTTTGTGGGCTTATAGGACCACCCACAAGACCCAACTAGGTATGTCTCCCTTCAGACAGGTGTACAGGAAGGCATGTCACCTCCCCGTCGAATTGGAGCATAAACCCTATTGGGCAGTACGGAACTACAACCTAGATCTTTCTAAGGCTGGAACCCATAGAAAGCTTCAAATGAGTGAGATTGATGAATTACGCCAAGACGTGTATGAGAACTCGCGAATTTAAAAAGAATAAGTTAAAGCCTTTCATGACAAGCTCATATCTAGAAAAATCTTTCATCCTAGTCAAAAGGTCCTACTCTTTGATGCCAAACTGAAGTTGCTCCCAGGAAAACTACGATCTAAATGGATCGGACCCTACTTAGTTCGACGAATCTTTGGAAATGGAGCCATTGAAATCAGTCCACTCAGCCACGATTCTGAACCCTTCGTCGTGAACGGTCAGAGACTCAAACCATTCATTGACATGACCGATACAAATTTGGCTGAGATATCCATTACCCTCCATTTTCCCTGACCACATTGCACCTAGCCGATGGCGTAAAACTTAGCGCTTAATGGGAGGCAACCCATCATTTTTTGAAAAACCCGAAACCTATCTTGGCATTTCTATGTTGAATTCATATTGCACTTTAGGGTTCATTCATTAGAACAGTCGACTCCACCTCAAGTACCCATACCAGAGTCTAGAAATCATTTGCAACAGTCATCTCAACCCGTTCGCCCACCCAACACTTGTCCTAATGAATGAACTAAGCTGAATTCGAACCCACCTAATTTACAATGGGGACATTGCAAATCGTAGGCATGGGGGGTATGAAAGAGAAAAATGTTATGAAAACTCATATCATAAGAAAATGTTTCAACAAAAAAATTCACATATCACAAAAAACATAAAAAAATATGAAAAAAATCTTGAAAAAGAACAAAAAAACTTAGGACGGGGGAGAGAAAATTTTTGAGGCTACACAAAACATGAGGAGGAAAAGAGCAAAATGACAAAAAAGGAGCACAAAATGAAAAATAAAAAGATTAGTCATTAGTAATAAATTAAGGAATTAACCAAAGTTTTAGACCACATCAAGGAAAAAGAGAAAAATAGGAAAAAAGTGCTAATGAGACACAAAAAGAGCTTAGTAGGAACTTTGATCTTAGGCCTTTTGGGCTAGACTCTTAGGCTTAAAAATTCAAGTACCCGCTAAGATCTAGATAATCCTCAAGAGGTTATGGAAAATGCAAAGCTTAAGTATTAGGTCTAAGGCTTAGGGAGTATTTGGCCTCGTTAACTGACCTTTGATTTGCGGGACTCGGTAACCTAAGCACCCCAATCCACACACAGTCTGGTTCAGTGTGCATAATTATCAAAATCACACAAAAGAGTTTAAGTATTCTGAAAAAAGTTGCCTAGTTCCCAGCGCGGAGAGGTGGGAAATTCCCCTCGAAGATGTGTAACAACATATCGTCTCCTCGGTGCTTGTCTCCTAGGATATTTACATATCCTACCGGGGGCATGTAAGCACTCTGCTGGTTCAGATACCATAGGCGGCATTATCACGAAATGTCGATTGCCAGGGTCTGGATTTGGCCACGGAACGCCATGGGTGGGATTATCTCGAAATCTCGAAACCCAGGGTTCTGGGGGTTTCCATGGGCGATGCTATTATGAAGCATCAATTGCTAGGGACCTTTGAGGATTGATGATGGAGATGAGGAATCCGATACAGACCATGTTGAGAAGCCAATCCGAAGCTAGAAATAAAAAGAAAAGAGAGAAAAAACTCTCCAAACAAATAAATCTTCTGTCTCTCTCTTACAAAAACGCATTGCAAACTGAACCAAGGCTAAAATATGCCTCAAGCACGGGTGCTTTAACTGCGGAGTCCAACGAACCTTAGGATAGTTTCTGCAGGCCTTAAAAACCATAGCTGAGGACCGAGGCTAGAGCTGGTCAGGTCCGGATCTTGGTTGGTACTCGAGTAGCTCTAAGCCTATTGTCGGCATTCTGACCTAGTCACAAAAAAAAAAAAGAGAAAAAGCACTTATCATAAATTGTGAAAGAAACTCATGGTCTATAACAGAAGTTAAAACCTTGAAATTTTGCTAAAGGACTAGCAAAATCTAGGCATAGGGGTATGATGGGAACACCATCATGAGCCATAACTAGCTCATTTTGACCTAGAAAATAGAATAAAAGCTCCTACATAACCAAGTGAAGGGCCTAACTTAGAAAATAACTGGGTTATGAAAAAAGTAAGAAACAAAGGGTAAAATAGAAATTTTACCATTGCAATACAACAACAGGATTTCTCAAGGGTTAAACATGGGTCAATTGATCTTAACAATATGAAAAGTGAGATGGTTCAATCAGAAAAGGGCTATTGTGAGAACTGAGAATTAAATGACATTCTATAACCTTAAAACAAACTCACTTAATACAACAAGGTTCTGGTACGGATAAAAATCAACTAAACCCTCTAAAATTCATGGAAAAATATCCTCTAGGGTTTAGAACCTTCAATTTGGCCTTTGAAACCAATTTTGACCTAAATAGGGGTCCTAGCTAATTATTTGCCCTAAATTGGGTTTTTGTGCAAAATATCCAATCAAACTTGCTCAAACCTAAAATCCAACTTCACTATTGGATTTCTTAGGTCAAAATTAGGTTTGTACTAAAATTTGGATCTAAGGGGAGGTCACCTTGACCTACTTTGCAAAATAGTCCACCCAATTACATTTTTACCCCTAGCTTTTGAAAACCATTGCATAGACCCCTTATCTTCCTCGCCACCCTTTGCAATTAGGTGTTACGACCCGATTCCCGAATCTCTACAGAACACGAGACCGGACCGACTCAACTGATCCCAAGACCCAGTCGTCCAACAAGAAAGTAACCAAAAAGCAGTAAAATAAACAACATTCACCATGCAAGCAACTAACAGAAACAAAAGTACAACAGTAAAGAAGTAAACTACTACAGTACACACCACCACAACAGTAGAAAATTAAAAGAGATACAGGAATATAAAGTGCAGAACGAAAGAGTACAGAATATAAAGGTACAAGGAGCTACTCACTACTACAAGTGAGTACAAAGAACTATGACTACTGGGCTCTACTAGGCCCAGCACCCTCTACAGCTGTATGCTCTGGCTACTTAACACCTGGACCAAAAAAAGGCTATGAGTACAAAACGTCAGCGAACACTGAGTAGAGTGGCAACCAACTACTAAGTAGTAAAGGTGGACAGGTAGCTATTGTTTTTCAATTTCTTTCTTTATTTAACTAGTCATTCTTTCTTTCACTACTTAATTTGATTATCAGGTCTCTTTCTTGATCTCGAATGTTCCTCGTGGGGACGATCTTGATTGCAGTCTTTTCTGAAGAGTAGAAGTAGCACGTGGTGCTCTTTTGGCCGGGAGAGTCCCCCGTGGTGGTCCTACACCCAGTCAACCACGTAACAGTGACTACAGCACACGCGATAAATGCATGAGTAGCTACCCCACACTGGCACGCAGTCAGTCATTTCCGTTAGCGGGTGCGCCCAAAGCACAACACGGAACCAGTATAGGGCATAGCCCTCTTAGTAACAGGGCTCTAGCCCCGAAGAAAAAAACAGGGGTCTCGCCCCTACACAGTCCGCGCACCCTCGCCTAACTACCCTGGTTTGCCCAGTGGGCCTAACAAGTCGGTGTATGGTGGCTAGCTGACCCCGAGCCCCGTGGGGTGGCTAGCTCTCTCCCTACACTAGTAGCTCTCCCCGGTACAGTGTACACGAGGGCCACAGAGTCGGTGCAAAGTGGCCAAACCCACCTCAGGTCTCAACACAAAGGCGGCAAGCTCCCCTCTACACTACGAGGTAACATGCACTCCCCTTGGTACCACATACTCAAAGGCCAGCACACTTCCCAACACATTCCCAGATCCATCCCATTTATTTCCAGGAGCTCATCTCCCAATTCCCCGTAGGGTTCATGCTTATATTCCTCGTGCCATTCCATACCATGTTTCATCATTTCTAATTCCATTCTCAGGTTATACACATGCAGATTGTAATTCTATCGTTCACATTTCCACATTCTGGTTATTCACATGTAGCTCGTGTTTACAACATTCATCTTTCCATTTCCAAATTATATACATGCAGCTCATATTATGTCATTTCACTTGTGCGACAGGAAAGTTACATGTAACAGTTAACTAGCACAAATACTACATATTTCGTAGGCAACTGTTATTCATTTACAGGCAGTTGTTATCATTCTATCTGCTCATTCAATACTGCAATTCATTCATTCAATACAGACATTCCAGTATTTCTAGTCCTAGGATTCATGTCATATCCTAGGTTCTAATCATTCATTCCACACATGCAATTAAGTTGTAATTAAATTAAGGGGGAAGCCACTCTACCAGTAAACCCAAGAGTAGTGGGGGCTTGATCGGCAAGTCCACGTGCCTCAGCAAACCCCAAACCCGCAATGGAATGAGGTCCTATCACAAGGATCAATCACAAGAGACTACTCAGAGAAGTATAGAAAGTATTCCAACAAGTCGAGGAAAACATACGGGAAACATCGGTATCTCAATTGTGGAAATCGGACCTCAAATGGACCCTAAACAGGTCAAAAACAGGGATACTGACTCAAATCAGACGTCTGGAACACCTTCCAGATGTCTTAAAAGAGTCCAAAGCCATACCTCAAGTCCTGCACCACTCCTCAGACGTCCAAGAACTCCGCTGGACCGTCTAGACCCAGTTCCAGATGTCCGACCACCTCTCCAGATGTCTAGAAATGCTTCCCGTCATCTGGTGCCTTGCCCAGACGTCTGAACTGCGTGGGAGGGCATGTCCTACACCTTCCCGAAGCGAATCCTGCATGCGTCAACGAAAATCTTTTCAATAAGGCACGGAACAGTGCCTCGGTGGAACGGCCTGCATGGCCGTATCCGCAAAGAAGATGTACATTGCGAAGCTTACCTCTCAGTCATCTAGAACCTCCTCCAGACGTCATCTAAGTCGTCCAGACGTCGATCCAGAAGTTTGATTCTGGGAAAATCCCAGAACCAGAACCTGCCTTCGCCTCCTCGCATCGCGCGTGGCCGCGCCCGCTCGCCTGCTGCTCCGGCTGCAGCAGTGTCGGGGAGGACCTCCCCGACACACTCCACCGCCTTGCTCACATGTAGACCAGCCGTGAGCACCCCAGCGAGCTCCCACGCGAGTTCACGAGCCTTCTCTCCTCTCCTTCTCATGCTGCTCCTCCTTACCTCTCACGACACTCCTCTCCGCCGCTCTCGCTTGGCCGCACTCTCTGGAGGATAGAGGAAGGAGTGGCTGGAAGTGGGGTGGTGTGAGGGAGAGGAGGGGGGTTATATAAGGTGTGGGGTTAGGGTTTGCGTCGGGGGAGAGGAAAGAGATGGAGAAGAAAATGAGGGTCGCGTACTGTCTATGCACAGCACGTGCGCAGACGCGAGGACGTACACGAAAATTTTGATTTTCAGATGTCTAGGAATGAGTCCAGACATCTTGCAAGATGTCTGACCCTCAATCCAGACGTCTTACCAGATGTGTGACCTAAATTACGGACATCTTAAAAAATATTAGTAACACAGGTCTTAACAACATAACAAACTCAAAGGATGTTTCGTCCCCGAAACTTGAGCTAGCTAGGGTGCGGAAAAAGAACATACGCATAACAAACTCAAAGAGGACTGAAGTCGGCCTGAAAAGACGTACCCTCAAAGAGCTCCAGGTACTGCTCTCGCATCACCACCTCAGGCTCCCAGGTAGCCTCCTCGTACCTCTGGCTCCTCCACAAGACCTTCACCAGGGGTACCTGCTTCCGTCTTAAACTCCAAACGGCTCTGTCTAGCATCTGCACTGGACGCTTGGGGTAGGTCAGGTCGTCACCCACCTGGACGCTCTCGTGGCTTAGAACGTGACTGGGATCGGCGATGTACTTCCTGAGGTTGGACATGTGGAACACATCGTGCACACCCGAAAGCTGGGGATAAAGGGCAAGCCTGTAAGCAACGGGTCCAACCCGCTCCAGGACCTCAAAGGGCCCCACAAACCTCGGCGCTAGCTTCCTTTTCACCCCAAAATGCTGCAGGCCCTTCATGGGCGAAACGCGAAGGAAGACATGATCCCCAACCTCAAACTACACCTCTCTGTGCTTACGATCGGCATAGCTCTTCTGTCTGCTCCTGACAGTGCAGAGTCGCCTGTGAATCTGCTCAATCACCTCCTAACTCTACCGAATCAGCTTGGGGCCAACCTCCCACTCAGTCCCCACCTCAACCCAACTCAAGGGTGCAGTACACCTCTGTCCGTACAGAGCCTCGTAGGGTGCCATGTCGATGCTCGAGTGATAGCTGTTATTATATGCAAACTCCGCCAGGGGCAAGTGCTCCTCCCAAGAGCCTCTCTAGTCTAATACACAAGAATGCAAAAGGTCCTCAAGTGTCTGTATCGTGCGCTCTGACTGTCCGTCCATCTGGGGGTGGTATGCTGTACTGAACTTTAACCGTGTCCCCAAGGCCTACTAAAACTCAGCCCAAAAATGGGACATAAAGCGGGTATCCCGGTCGGATACAATCTCCCACGGAACTCCGTGCAAACATACCACGTCATGGATATACCTCTCTGCCAACTGTGCTGGTCCCAAAGTGACTCGGATCGGCAAGAAACGTGCCGTCTTCATCAATCTGTCAACAATCACCCAGACTGTGTCGTGTCCTCGCTGAGTAACGAGCAAGCCCACCACCAAGTCCATGGTGATGCTCTCCCACTTCCACTCTGGCACTGGAAGTGGCTGCAACTGCCCTGCAGGCCTCTGATGCTCAGCTTTCACCTGCTGGCACACTAAACACTACTGTACGAATTCACCTACATCCTGCTTCATTCCCCTCCACCAAAAGTCGCGTCTCAGATCATGATACATCTTTGTGTTGCTGGGATGTATGGTGAACCTGGAACCGTGTGCCTCAGTTAGGAGCTCTCTCAACAGCTCCTCGTCTAGGGGAACGCACAAACGTCCTTTCATGTGCAGCACCTCATCGGTAAAGGAGAAGTCTCTAGGGTTCCCTGATAGTACTCTGTCACGCAACGACTGCAGGTACGGGTCAGCCATCCATCCTGTGATGATGCGGTCTATCAGCTCTAGCCTCGTCTATCGTGTCACAGTCACTGTCCTATAGTGTCCCAATAACTCTAGGGGTCGCCAAATGCCCATCTCCTCCATGAGTCTCCAACTCTGTACCTGTAAACTGGCCACATGGGCGGGCGCCTTCCGGCTTAAGGCGTCATCCACCACGTTGGCCTTTCCCGGATGGTAGGAAATGCTGCAGTCATAGTCCTTTAGGAGATCTAACCAACGTCTCTGTCTCATGTTAAGCTCCTTCTGATCAAACAAGTACCTGAGGATCTTATGATCTGTGAAAATCTCAAAAGTCTCACCGTACAGGTAGTGCCTCCAAGTCTTCAGTGCGAAGATGATAGCTACTAGCTCCAGGTCATAGGTAGGGTAGCTATGCTCATAGGGCTTTAGTTGCCGCGAAGCGTAAGCGACAACATGACCCCGCTGCATGAGCACACCCCCTAACCCCTACAAGGAGGCGTCCATGTACACAACGAACCTGCCACTGCTGTCTGGGATGGTAAGCACAGGAGCCGAAGTCAGCCTCTCCTTCAGGTCCTGAAAACATGCCTCACAAGAGTCTGTCCAAGAAAAGGGCACGTCCTTCCGGGTCAGCTGTGTCATAGGATGTGCAATCTGTGAGAAACCCCTGATAAACTGTCGATAGTAGCTTGCCAGTCCCAAGAAGCTGCGGATCTCTATCACTATACGTGGTCTCTCCCACCTGAGCACTGCCTCAACCTTGGCTAGATCCACAGCCAAGCCATCCCCCGATATCACATGACCTAGAAAAGTCACCTCCCTCAACCAGAACTCGCACTTGCTGTACTTGGCATACAGCTTACGTCCTCTCAATGTGTCCAAAACCATCCGCAAGTGCTGTCCGTGCTGTGCCTAATCCCGAGAGTAGATGAGCACATCATCGATAAATACCACCACGAACTGATCCAGATATGGTCTGAACACCCGGTTCATCAAATCCATGAAAGCAGCTGGGGCATTGGTTAGCCCAAACGGCATGACCAAAAACTCGTAGTGTCCGTACCGAGTGCGAAAAGCTGTCTTGGAGACGTCGGTCTCCCTGATCCTCAATTGGTGGTAGCCAAACCTCAAGTCTATCTTGGAGAAGACAGTGGCACCTCGCAACTGGTCAAATAAGTCGTCAATCCTCGGCAGCGGATACCTGTTCTTGATGGTGACCCTATTCAGCTGTATGTAGTCCACACAAAGGCGTAGGGTACCATCGTTCTTCTTCACAAATAATACCGGGGCTCCCCATGGAGACGCACTGGGCCTCACAAAGCCCTTCACCAGAAGGTCCTACAACTGGGACTTGAGCTCTCGCAGCTCAAGTGGTGCCATCCTGTAAGGTGCTATAGAAATGGGGCTGGTCCCCGGTACTAATGAGATCTCAAACTCGATCTTACGCTCGGGAGGTAGTCCTGGCAGCTCCTCTGGGAACACATCGGGGTACTCTCTGACCATCGGGATACTCGAAAAATCTATCACGGGGCTGCGCTCTGCCACTACACAAGCCAGAAAGCCCTCACACCCTTGGCTTAAAAGTCTCGCTGCTAGAAGTGCAGAAATGCACCTGAAGCCTCCGTCCACTGGCTGTCTGTGAAACTCAAAAGAAGGCATCTCCGGTATGGAGAAGACGATCTTCCTCTCAAAACAGTCCACCAAAGCATGGTAAGCGAACAGCCAGTCCATCGCCAGAATCACGCCAAAGTCCTCCATCGGTATCACAATCAGATCAGCGGGGAGGCTGTGTCCCCCAACACTGACCTCACAACCTGTGTAAACCTCTTCAGCTACGAACAGCTGACCACCCGAACCTCTGATCACAAACGGATCCTCTAACAACACACAGTTATGCCCCAAACTGACAGCAAAACTAGCAGCGACAAACGAGTGCATGGCGCCAGAATCAAAAAGTGTGTAAACTAGCTTGCCGGAAACTGTAACCATACCTGCCACCACTAAACCTGAAGCTCTGGCAACTCTGTGTGTCAGGGCGTAATACGCCCTTCAGCTCTAAGTGTGGACGAAGCAGCCCCACTTTACGTCAGACGGGTAGCCGCTGGCCGGTACCCTCCCCGCGACTGCTGTCCTCCCCCACGCGCCTGGGAACCGCGGCCTCTGGCTCGTCCTCCAGTGCTCGACGCGGGGAGCATCTGCTGACCTCCAATTCTAGATGGGTAGTCCCTCCTAATGTGGCCTGACTAGCCACACTGGTAGCAAAGGGGAACTCGACTCTCGCCCTCAGTAGGTCCCTGCTGACGGCTAGGCGGGGGTCCGGTGCTGGCAGCTAGCCCCTGTCGAGGGCCCCCAAAGGCCACTGACGGCCCCGCAAAACGTGACGGCTCTCCTACAGGTGCCACGTGCCTCCTCTCTCGTCAGCCCTGTGAGTAGTCTGGCCGGTAGGGCCTCTTCAGTCCACTATCAGTGTCACGTGCAGCCGGGTTGGTCTCCTCATATGTCATAGCTGCCTCCACCACTCTCGAGAATGTAGGATGCTTCAAAGGTTTGACATACCCCCGAATAGCAGGTCGGAGCCCCTCGGTGAACCTCCACAGGCGCTCCTCCTCAGTAGCTACAGCTGTCACGGTGAAATGAGACAGCTCCAGAAAACTCGTGCGATACGTGCTCACAGTCATCATCCCCTGGCGAAGAGTGTGGAACTCCCGCCTCTGCTGATCCTGCCATGTCCGTGGAAAGTACTACTCGCAGAAGAGGGCGACAAACTGGTCCCAAGTCGGCTCGACCCTCTCTTGACCTCTGACCGCCCTCCACCACCTGTGTGCCGTGCTCTCCAGCTGGTACGTGGCAAAGGCCATGCGGCACTCTGCAGGGGGGCGAAGGGTGTCAAACACCTTCTCAATCTGCTCGAGCCAGTCCTCCGCCTCGGTTGGGTCCTCATGCCTCTTGAATGAGGGGGGCTTCAACTTCCAAAACTGTCCGGAAAGCTCGTAATGGCACTGAAGTGGGGAAACTGGTACGCCTCCAGGAAAGGAGGGCTCGTGCTCGGAAGTGTCAGAGGACGGTGGGGGTGGTGGAGGGCCACCCCCTCCCCCACGTCTAGCACTGTGTCTGTCTCGCAATCCCACAGAGGACTCCCCCTCCGCAGCCCCAGGGAGAGGCACCTGTGGAGGCGGGTAGAGCTCCTCTCGTACGATCTCCCGTATCTGCTGGGTGAGGTCATGGGCCTGAACGCCTGGAAGTAGTGGCTGGTCCACAGAGACGTCGAGCACGACACGTCTGCCACTCCGACCTCGACCTCGACCTCGATCACTCCTGACTCCACGTCGAGGCATCTCCTGCAAGGAGATGAGAACACAGAACAGAAAGACGTCAATTCCACAGACATTCAGCAAAGAACCTCAGAACAGATATCAAAAGGTACGTTGTGGTGGTTACTCTAGTTGCAAGCACGTGAATTGGTTATTTCTAGCTAGTTGGTTCACTTCTCGGGACGACCTTCCTCTGATACCATCTTGTTACGACCCGGTTCCCAAATCCCTACAGGACATGAGATCGGACCGACTCGATTAATCCCAAGATCCAGTCGTCCAACGCAAAAGTAACCAAAAAGCAGTAAAACAAACCACATTCACCATGCAAGCAACTAACAGTAACAAAAGTACAGCAGTAAAGAAGTAAACTATTACATACACACCACCACAACAGTAGAAAATTATAAGAGGTACAGGAATATAAAGTGCAAAATGAAAGAGTACAGAATATAAAGGTACAAGGAGCTACTCACTACTACAAATGAGTACAAAGAACTACGACTACTGGGCTTTATTGGGCCCAACACCCTCGCAGCCGTATACTCTAGCTGCTCAACACCTGGACCTGAAAAAGATTATGAGTACAAAACATCAGCGAATGCTGAGTAGAGTGGCAACCAACTACTAAGCAATAAAGGTGGACAGGTAGCTGTTGTTTTTCAATTTCTTTCTTTCTTTAACTAATTATTCTTTCTTTCACCACTTAATTTGATTATCAGGTCTCTTTCTTGATCTCGAATGTTCCTCCTGCGAACGATCTTGATTGCGATCTTTTCCAAAGAGTAGAAGTAGCACGTGGTGCTCTCCTGGCTGGGAGAGTCCCCCGTGGTGGTCCTACACCCAGTCAACCACGTAACGGTGACTACGGCACACACGATAAATGCACGAGTAGCTACCTCGCACTAGCATGCAGTCAGTCATTTCCGTTAGCGGGTGCGCCCAAAGCACAACGTGAAACCAGTATAGGGCATAGCCCTCTCAGTAACAGGGGTCTAGCCCCTAAGAAAAAGATAGAGGTCTTGCCCCTCCACAGTCCGTGCACCCTCGCCTGACTACCCTGGTTTGCCTAGTGGGCCTAACAAGTCGGTGTAGGGCGGCTAGCTGACCCCAAGCCCCGTGAGGGGCTAGCTCTCTCCCTACACTAGTAGCTCTCCCTGGTACAGTGTACACGAGGGCCACAGAGTCGATGCAAAGTGGCCAAACCCACCTCAGGTCTCAACCCAAAGGCGGCAAGCTCCCCTCTACACTATGAGGTAACATGCACTCCCCTTGGTACCACATACTCAAAGGCCAGCACACTTCCCAACACATTCCCAGATCCATCCCATTTATTTCCAGGAGCTCATCTCCCAATTCCCCATAGGGTTCATGCTTATATTCCTCATGCCATTCCATACCATGTTTCATCATTTCTAATTCCATTCTCAGGTTATACACATGCAGATTGTAATTCTATCATTCACATTTCCACGTTCAGGTTATTCACAGGTAGCTCGTGTTTACAACATTCATCTTTCCATTTCCAAATTATATACATGCAGTTCACATTATGTCATTTCACTTGTGCGACAGGAAAGTTACATGTAACAGTTAACTAGCACAAATACTACATATTTCACAGGCAACTGTTATTCATTTACAGGCAGTTGTTATCATTCTATCTACTCATTCAAGACTGCAATTCATTCATTCAATACAGACATTCCAGTACTTCTAGTCCTAGGATTCATGCCATATCCTAGGTTCTAATCATTCATTCCACACATGCAATTAAGTTGTAATTAAATTAAGGGGGGAGCCACTCTACCAGTAAACCTAGGAGTAGTGGGGGCTTGATCGGCAGGTCCACATGCCTCAGCAAACCCCAAACCTGCAACAGAACGAGGTCCTATCACAAGGATCAATCACAAGAGACTACTCAGAATAGTACAGAAAGTATTTCAATAAGTAGAGGAAAACATACGGGAAACATCGGTATCTCAATTGCGAAAATCAGACCTCAAACGGACCCTAAATGGGTAAAAAATAGGGATACTGACTCAAATCAAACGTCTGGAACACCTTCCAGATGTCTTAAAAGAGTCCAGAGCCATATCTCAAGTCCTGCACCACTCCTCAAACGACCAGGAACTCCGCTGGACCGTCTGGACCCAGTTCCAAACATCCGACCACCTCTCCAAATGTCTGGAAATGCTTCCCGTCGTCTGGTCCCTCGCCCAGACGTCCGAACTGCATGGGAGGGCATGTCCTGCGCCTTCCCGAAGTGAATCCTACACGCGTCAACGAAAATCTTCTCAATAAAGCACGAAACAGCGCCTCGGCGGAACGGCCTGCTTGGCCGTATCCGCAAAGATGTATGTCGCGAAGCTTACCTCTCAGTCGTCTGGAACCTCCTCCAGACGTCGTCTATGTCGTCTGGACATCAATCCAGACATCTGATTCTGTGAAAATCCCAAAACCAGAACCCGCCTTCACCTCCTCTCACCACACGTGGCCGCGCCGCGCCCGCTCGCTTGCTGCTCCGGCTGCAGCAATGTCGGGGAGGACCTCCCCGACGCACTCCTCCACCTTGCTCATGCGTCGACCGGCCGTGAGCACCCTGGCAAGCTCCCACCGAGCTCACGAGCCTTCTCTCCTCTCCTTCTCACGCAGCTCCTTTCCTCTCACGACGCTCCTCTCCACCGCTCTCGCTCGGCCGCACTCACTGGAGGGTAGAGGAAG
Organism: Thalassia testudinum; assembly: GCA_037157565.1. Taxonomy (NCBI): domain Eukaryota; kingdom Viridiplantae; phylum Streptophyta; class Magnoliopsida; order Alismatales; family Hydrocharitaceae; genus Thalassia; species Thalassia testudinum. Next base: position 25,337,711 of record JAZHRO010000003.1, read on the forward strand.
GAGTGGCTGGAAGTGGGGTGGTGTGAAGGAGAGGAGAAGGTTATATAAGGTGTGGGGTTAGGGTTCGTGTCGATTGAGAGGAGAGAGAAGGAGAAGAAAACGAGGGTCGCGTACTGTCTGCGCGCAGCACGCGTACAGATGCAAGGACGTACACGAAAATTTTGATTTTCAGACATCTGGGAATGAGTCCAGACGTCTGGCCTAAAGTACGGACATCTTAAAAAGGTTTGGTAACACGGGTCTTAACATTAGGTCCCTCCGCCATTACAACGGAGGAGTCATACTCAGGCGAGGATTCGAGGAGGATTTCTCCCTGATTCCTCAGAGATCCCCTCTCAGATTTGAAAGGGAGATTCTCTGAGGAATTCCCTATCATCTGAACGTAATCTCCAGCCTTGATTCGTACCCAATCTCTCGTGCGAACATTAAAGAGACATGGGTATCCTTCACACATTCCAACTCCGGTGAGGATTCTGCCTTCCAAGCACAAGGTGTTGGTGCTAGAGCACCACGATCATTTGTTTTGATAATAACAAAACACGTGTTATTTAACATTTGCAATTTGAGTCCTAGATTTCAGGTCAATTGCAAATGAGGACGTGTTTAGACGGAGCTCGAGCTCGCATCCAGGACGGATTGGAAGAGCTTGACGGAAAACAGAGGAGGTTCGCATGGAGCGAAAGATTGAAGATGGAAGAATAGGATAGATTTCCTTCTTTTGTACTTGTTGTATTTTTTGTTTCTTTTGTTGCTCTTTATTTCCTTAGATATTTCATGTTAAAGAGCCTCAAAGAACCCTAACAGTAGTCTTAGGAACACCAGCACAACCCTAGGATACTTAGGTTTTCTGTAGAATACTTAGAAAACCAATATAGGGTTCAAACAGCACTTCCAGACGTCTAATTCCCAAATCAGACGTCTGATAAAGAATTTTAAGACGTCTGACTGTTGTTTCAGACGTCTGATAACTGTTAGGCTGGACATAGTTAGTTATGTCTGATGAAATCAGACGTCCATACCTTAGACCAGACGTCTTAGGAGACGTCTGATGACTTTGCCAGACGTCCAATTAGTGGACCGTTGGCTGGCTTAGAAAACGCTCAAAGATTATGACCGTTAGAGCCTTATCAGACGTCCATAGGACTTTCCAGACGTCTGATAAATGACCGTTTTGCCTCGGCTGACCCAAAATCTCTTCTCAGAGATTTTCTAGCCGTTGCAACGTTTGGAAATCAATTCCCACAGTAAAAGTAGGTTTCCAGACGTCCAGACATAGTGCCAGACGTCCTGTATGTCGTCTGATGGACTTGCGCAAAAACCCTGTTTAGATCTGATTCAAGTCAGGGAGAAACCCGCATAGAATCAGACGTCTGACCTTGGAATCAGACGTCTTAAAGTGGCCTTCCAGACGTCTGATGCCAGAGTTAGACGTCTGATAACCCTGTCAAGTGTAATCATTGTCCTGATTTCGGCCTGATTCTCTTGGGCTTTGTTCCCAACGGCTATAGAACCCTTTCTAAGCCTTCCAAAGCCTTCCTAAGGCCTCTATAAATAGAGGGGAACCTTTGCAACACAAATACACACAAGATATACACTTAGAAACACAAAAGACACACTTAAGCAACATACTTCCACTCTCTTGTGTCCAAGAAGCTCTTGCTCTCTAAGCTCAAGTTCTACATCTTGAGAGCATCATTCCCTTCGCGCACCCGCTCTCCCGCCGTTGTCTACGAGAGCGACATTGCGCCGTTGCGTGGCTCACGCACCCGCGTCATCGTCGACGCACTACTTGCAAAGGGGAGTTTCCTAAATCCTATAGAAGCTTAGGTTAATTACTTTGTTGGCTCTATATGTTTGTTGTTTTATTTTATCTTTGTTATTTTGGTTGGGTATTCGCTTTGCGAATTGCCGTCTCCTTCGTGGGACAAAATCCTTCTCGTGGAGAGAAGGGGTTGAGGAACGCTACCCTCGTACTTGTAGCGTGGTTGTACTGAGGTTGAATCACCCTCATTTTAAAGTGATTCGTTTAGTGGATTTGATCAACTAAGTTGATCGGAAAATCCTAACTCGAGAGGGTTAGGTGGTGGTTTTCACCCGGTTTGGGTTTCCACCTAAAAATACCTGTGTACATTTTGTGATTGCTTATTTTTGTGATATTGCTTTATATAGTTCAATTCCGCATTTTTTTTGTCACGCTGACCTCACCCCTCCAAGTAGGGAACTTTCATTTGGTATCAGAGCAGGTCTCGCGTTATCGGCGTTACAAACCGACGAGGATCTAAATATGGAGGGAAAAGCATTCGTGTGCCCAGAAGGACACGATACCTCGCGACCACCATACTTTGCAGGTATCGATTTCATTTATTGGAAAAATCGTATGACTATGTGGTTGCAGGCCTACGACTTCCGGGTGTGGGAAAAATGCGAATCCACATTTGTGATTCCCAAGAAACCCGCAAAAGGTTACTCAGAAGATCAGGTTCGGAATCTCAACCTCAACGCAAAGGCAATGAATGCCTTGTATTGCGCATTGAGTCCGAAGGAATTCGAACGAATCCAAGAGTGCACCACCGCCCACGAGATATGGAGGAGGTTGGAAGGCACTCATGAGGAGACGAGCTCGGAAGAAGATCTCGGGGAGAAGGAAACCGCGTGCCTTGGTTTCATGGCAATCGGAGAAAGTGACAGCGGAAGCGACTCCGACGACGAGGTAAATTTCGATTTACAAGAAGCTTTTAATGAACTATTTGAGATTAGTAAATCACTTAAAATAGAAAACAAAAGTATTAAAAAGAACCTTAGTTTTCTTAAATCTGAAAATGATAGGTTAGAAAAACAACTTAAGGACATAGAAGCTAATCCTAGAATTGATAACCTATTATTAGAAAATCAAGACCTCATCAATGAAAATAATAAATTGATTAAGGAAAATGTTAGTCTAAAAATAGAAATTTCTGATTTAAAGACTAAGATGAATACTATAGAAAAAGAAATTGCATGTCTTAGGGAAAGCTCTAACAAACTAATCAACAAAGTAGATGATTTATATAACCCTAAGGTTGAGAAAGGATCTCCATCAAGGAGACCCGCTAACAGATCCGGATCCAAGCCCACTTGGATACCGAAAAAAGAATTAGAATCTTGTTTTGTAGGGTTCAGGGATAATTACAACATAAAGGACTGGACCTACAAACTAAAGGCTGGTCAACTCGAGTTGGGAGAACCAAGGAGTAGACCAAGGAGGAGAACAAGAAGACCGACGAGACGGCGAACAAGCAACGGACCCGCCGCACGTCGACCACCAGATTGGAGACCAGCGCCGATGCCCGGGCCTCCAAGCTACGGATGGGAGCCCCATCCGATGTGGCATCCACCACCACCATTCGGGCCATTTTATTGGCCATGGTAGGTGAGGTAAAACCCTTTACCCTATCTTTTTATCATAAGCATTTAGATAGGGGGAGTTAAAAAAGGATGAGCTAATTGTCAATTTTTAAGGGGGAGATATAAGGTAGCTAAATTTCCTTTAGAAAGGGGGAGAAAAATAATAGCTATCGCATTGTTACAAAAAGGGGGAGGACATTACCTTTGTCAAAAGAAACTCATAGAAGAGCATGTTTTAAGGGGGAGTTATAGGAAATATAAAATCAATTAAACCTTTTTGATAATGTCAAAAAGGGGGAGGATTTTTATGCATTATTATTTACGGTTTTGTCATCATCAAAAAGGGGGAGATTGTTGGTGCTAGAGCACCACGATCATTTGTTTTGATGATAACAAAACACGTGTTATTTAACATTTGCAATTTGAGTCCTAGATTTCAGGTCAATTGCAAATGAGGACGTGTTTAGACGGAGTTCGAGCTCGCATCCAGGACGGATTGGAAGAGCTTGACGGAAAACAGAGGAGGTTCGCGTGGAGCGAAAGATTGAAGATGGAAGAATAGGATAGATTTCCTTCTTTTGTACTTGTTGTATTTTTTGTTTCTTTTGTTGCTCTTTATTTCCTTAGATATTTCATGTTAAAGAGCCTCAAAGAACCCTAACAGTAGTCCTAGGAACACCGGCACAACCCTAGGATACTTAGGTTTTCTGTAGAATACTTAGAAAACCAATATAGGGTTCAAACAGCACTTCCAGACGTCTAATTCCCAAATCAGACGTCTGATAAAGAATTTTAAGACGTCTGACTGTTGTTTCAGACGTCTGATAACTGTTAGGCTGGACATAGTTAGTTATGTCTGATGAAATCAGACGTCCATACCTTAGACCAGACGTCTTAGGAGACGTCTGATGACTTTGCCAGACGTCCAATTAGTGGACCGTTGGCTGGCTTAGAAAACGCTCAAAGATTATGACCGTTAGAGCCTTATCAGACGTCCATAGGACTTTCCAGACATCTGATAAATGACCGTTTTGCCTCGGCTGACCCAAAATCTCTTCTCAGAGATTTTCTAGCCGTTGCAACGTTTGGAAATCAATTCCCACAGTAAAAGTAGGTTTCCAGACGTCCAGACATAGTGCCAGACGTCCTGTATGTCGTCTGATGGACTTGCGCAAAAACCCTGTTTAGATCTGATTCAAGTCAGGGAGAAACCCGCATAGAATCAGACGTCTGACCTTGGAATCAGACGTCTTAAAGTGGCCTTCCAGACGTCTGATGCCAGAGTTAGACGTCTGATAACCCTGTCAAGTGTAATCATTATCCTGATTTCGGCCTGATTCTCTTGGGCTTTGTTCCCAACGGCTATAGAACCCTTTCTAAGCCTTCCAAAGCCTTCCTAAGGCCTCTATAAATAGAGGGGAACCTTTGCAACACAAATACACACAAGATATACACTTAGAAACACAAAAGACACACTTAAGCAACATACTTCCACTCTCTTGTGTCCAAGAAGCTCTTGCTCTCTAAGCTCAAGTTCTACATCTTGAGAGCATCATTCCCTTCGCGCACCCGCTCTCCCGCCATTGTCTACGAGAGCGACATTGCGCCTTTGCGTGGCTCACGCACCCGCGTCATCGTCGACGCACTCCTTGCAAAGGGGAGTTTCCTAAATCCTATAGAAGCTTAGGTTAATTACTTTGTTGGCTCTATAGGTTTGTTGTTTTATTTTATCTTTGTTATTTTGGTTGGGTATTCGCTTTGCGAATTGCCGTCTCCTTCGTGGGACAAAATCCTTCTCGTGGAGAGAAGGGGTTGAGGAACGCTACCCTCGTACTTGTAGCGTGGTTGTACTGAGGTTGAATCACCCTCGTTTTAAAGTGATTCGTTTAGTGGATTTGATCAACTAGGTTGATCGGAAAATCCTAACTCGAGAGGGTTAGGTGGTGGTTTTCACCCGGTTTGGGTTTCCACCTAAAAATACCTGTGTACATTTTGTGATTGCTTATTTTTGTGATATTGCTTTATATAGTTCAATTCCGCATTTTTTTTGTCACGCTGATCTCACCCCTCCAAGTAGGGAACTTTCACAAGGACCTCTGCCAGTAGCTATAAAAGGGCCCCCTGTCCTTGCCGCTCAGATTAAGCTTGATTTAGCCACTAATACCCCCAAAATTCTTCCTCTCCTATCTCCGGCCAATAGCCTGCAAGCTCCGGCGATCTCTCTCCCTCTTCTCATTGCTCTGCCACCATACCAGTGGCAGAGTCTTCTCTGCCTTGCTCCTCTACGTCGCACCATACCTGCGTGCGCTTCTTCAACCCTCTCATCGTCACCGCCTCGTCATCTCACCGCTTTCTTCTCCAGTGACGGCAAACACGCGCTATTAGTGAGGGCAAGATTGTGGTTTTAAAAGATGTGCATTGTAGTATAGATGAAATCACCTCAAAAACAAGTAAGAATTTTATTACTCGAAAGCCTAAGTATCCAAGGTCGAACACAGGGAGCAAATTGGTCTTTAAAAACTAGAATCACAACTTTCAATTTTATAAAATGCAATGACCAATCCAATCAAAGTTATAAAGTAAAAATGAGGTCAATGTATAAAGAAGCTAAAAAAAAAATGGACGTCTGATGTAAAATCAGATGTCTTAAATCTGTGCTGCTACAGTGCGAAACTTTCTCTATTCTTCTCCTTCTAATTTCTGACTTTGGCTTCTTCTTTCTCTTTCTCTGCAGCCACTCGTCTTTTGCCTTCTTCTTTCTTCTATTGTTCTTTGGCTTTCTTCCTTAACTCTTCTTTCTGTCTTCTTCTCTTCTTCCTTCTTTGGCTTGCCTTTCCTCTGCTACAGTGCCATCTCTTTCCTTTGGCTTCTGCCTCTTCTTCCTTCTCTGCTTGGCCGCAAGTCTGCTACCTTCTCCTTCTTCTTTCTTTCTTTAGCCTCTATCTTCTATGGCTAAGTCCTTCCTCAGCTTTGGCCTCCTTGTCTTCTGCCTTTGCCTTCAAGTCCTACCTTCAGCTTCTTCTTTCCTTAGCCGCTCCTGCCTTCAGCTTCTTCCTCTTCTTCAGCAGCAGCCTCCTTCTCCTTCTTCTTTCCCTGCACAGCACAGAGCACAACCTGCCCCTACCCTCCCCACATCTCTCTCTCTCTCTATTTTGCTCTTAGGTTTGCTCTCCCAGAGCTGGGTAATCGGGTCGAGTTTTGCATGCTCTGGTCCAGGCGCACCGGCGTGGGTGGTGCGCGAGGAGTGCAGGGTATACAGGTCGAGTACTAGGTCCGCATGAGTGTGTGTCACGAACGAGGCAAGGGCGTGGGTGAGGGACCTCACCTCGTGTCGTTTGAGGCAATAAGAGAAAAACAAAAAAACAATAAATACGACTCACCGCGCTCTTGAGTTTATGAGGTGGGACTAAAAGTCCCACTCGCTTCTACTTGCGCCTGCAGGAGGAAGGTTCATGCAATTGGAGCAGCTGGGTGCTTTGCTATGCTAGTTGCCTGGGGTGTGCATGCACAAGACCGACCCGCACCTTCTGGACCTGGGAACCTGGAGCACTGGAGCTTGGAGCAACCTTGCAAGCTCCTTCACATCATCGCTAATGGCGGAGGAGGTGTGAACCTGAAATGCACACACACGGCCTTGCGGCCCTATCAAACATTGTGGGAAGCTTCTCCGTGTCACGGCGAAGGTGAGACGAGGGTTGGTTGGCCACAGAAAAGCTTAAGCGTGCGTGCCTAGGTCTCTTTGTGGCTGTGAAGGTGCATGTGTCGGGTGAGGGTGTAGGGCATCTGTGGCGATTGGTGAAGGGGCAGAGGATGATCAGTGAGTGGTGGTGAAGGTGATGAGGTAGGTGGCGAGGTGTGTGGAGTGGGGGAGTGACAGATTCACCTCGCCGGTGGTCGGCCGGAGATGAGGGAGACGAAGGTGAACAGTGGCTATCGAGGGGCATCTTATGAAAATGAATGAAGGAAAATGAAGAGTGGGAGGAGAGGAACTTATCTGTGTGTAGCTGGACGAAGGGGAGGCAGAGGGGACGAGCGACGCGTATGTGCCATAGTCGGGGAAGAAGGCTCTGAGGTGAGGATGACAGCGACGAGGAAGAGGTTGGGGAGGCGCGCGCTGGTACGGCACAACGCGGAAAAGTGAGACGAAGATAACTTAGCCCCAAGTATGGTGGCAGAGCGATGAGAGGAGGGAGGAGGGATTGCTGGGCTTGCAGGCAGTTGGCCGGAGACGAGGAGGCCAATTCAAGCTTGAGATGGTCGGGAGGATCTGGGGCATCCTTTATAGGCACTGGCGGAGGGCCATGTGCTTGGAAGGCAAGCTTCCAAGCATGGCAACTTCGTCGGAGTAGGAAATCCATGTGATACCCATATCTCTCGAGCATTCACACGAGAGATTGGGTGCGAATTGAATCCTGGGATCATGTTCAAATAGTGGAGAAATCCTTAGAGAATCTCCCTTCCAAATCTAGGAGATCTTTAAGGATTCAGGGAGATATCCTCCTCAAATCCTCGTCAAAGTGGGATTCCTCCACTGTAATGGTGGAGGGACCTGAATGAAAAGAGTGGCGAGGAAGATAGGGGGGTCTATGTAAGGGTTTTCAAAAGTTAGGGGCCAGAATGTAATTAGGTGGACTATTTTGCAAAGTAGGTCAAGATGACCTTCCCTTAGGCCCAAATTTTGATGAAAACCTAATTTAGACCTAAGGAATCCAATGATGAAGTTGGATTTTAGGTTTGACCACGTTTGACTATATGTTTTGCATAAAAACCCAAATTTGGTCAAATACTAAGCTAGGACCCCTTTCTAGGTCAAAATAGGTTCTAAAGGCCAAATTGAAGGTTCTCAACCCTAGGAGATAATTTTCCATGAATTTTAGAGGGTTTATTTGATTTTTATTCTGACCAGAACCTTGTGAAATTAAGTGGATTTATTTTAGAGTTACAGAATGTCATTTAATTCTTAAAACTCACAATAACCCTTTTCTGACTGAACCATCCCACTTTTCCTCTTATTAAGTCCAATTAACCTATGTTTAGCTCCTGAGAAATCCATTTGATGTACTGCAATGGTAACATTGTAGTTTTATCCTTTAGTTCATGTTTTCTTCCCAGAACAGTAATCCCTTGAATTAGGTCTTCCTTTAGGTTATGTAGGAGCTTTTGTTTACTTTCTTAGGTCAAAATGAGCTAGTTAGGGCTCATGATGAAGTTCTCATCACGCGCCGCTCACCCTCCGCCTCCCCCCTTCGTCCAAATACCCTTAGTTAAGTTCCTCTCTCCCTACCTTTCACTTTCCCCCTCTTTATTTCACAAAATTACCCTCGACAACCACAAACCACCTCCCTCTTCCTCATCTCCGGTAGACCATAGGCGAAGGCACATCCGTCGCTCCACTCACCCACATGCCTTGCCACCTACTGTAGAAGCTTCACCATCATCCACTGATCATCATCCGCCCCTTCACTGACCACTACACACACCCCACACTCTCCCCGAACACACACACTTTCACGACCACAGTCCGACCTAGGCACGGACGCCTAGGTCATTCTGTGCCACACCACCCACCGCATCACCTTCGCCGTGGCACAGCGAAGCTACCTACGTGCTTTGACAGGGCCGCGAGGCCGTATTTGTGAGTTGCAGGTTCAACCCCCTACTACCATTGGAGCACGAGCAAAGCTTGCTCGCAAACTCACTCCAAGTTGCGTCGCTCCAAGAAGAAGAGTCCCAGGTACGTGGAAACACTCCACGAACCTTTCGCACCCAGTAATCGAAGCCACACCATCCACAACTACAGCAATTGAGCAGGCATTCTCCCTACGGCCACGCAAAGAAGCGGGTGAGACTTTAGTCCCACCTCGAAAACTTTTGTTGCAGGTGAGTGGTTTATATTGTTTTTGTGTTTTAAGCTTATCGCCTCAGATCACGGGGTGAGGTCCCCTCGCCCGCTCACCCGCCTCATCCGCGACCCATGCTACGTGGACCTGGCTGCCTATCCCATTTACCCAGCACTCCTCATGCACCACTCACGCCGGTGCGCCTGGACCCGGGTGCACTTGACCCAACCTGTATACCTGATTGGCTTTGGGAGAGCGAACCTAAGAGAGAGAAAGAGAGAGAGTGTACACAGGGGAGGGTAGGGGTATGAAAAAATCCATTTTCGTGCATTTTGAAAGTCGTCGGAAATCGTAGTATAGTTGCACAAAAAAGTTCGTTAAAAATAAGTTTGTAAAAATTATGAGACTTGAGTCCCGATCATTCATCTCTGGGAGGCATTTGTTTTACTTTTGAAATCAATCGTTTTGCCACTCTACTTTGTTTAAAACTACACGTCGGTTTATGATTATTACGTATTGAAGTACGACATGCTTAGTTGCAAGTATATCAGGAATTAAAAGCAGGCAACATTAATCACATAAAAGATATTGCAATGAGTTCATGGTGATTCTCAACACATAGACATATATATATAGAAAAGCATTTTTCATTCATTCAATGGGAGAGTTGTTTGCATAGGAAATTTAGAGGAAAGCTTATACATGAATGCTTGAAACGAAAATCTAACTACCAGAAAATGACTGCATACAAGAATCAATGGGGGGATTTCTCATGCATCATTGGGGGAGAAGTTAAGACTACGCTATTAAGCAGTAATAAAAGCAGTAAAAATCATGGAGAGCATAAACTAATTCTAGCAAAATAGAGGGCATTCAAGGGTGGTCCCCGATGGCCTTGGAGTGGTCGGGAGAAGAATGAGGGGCGGCCAATGTAGCTTACGCCGACCCTTGGAGAGAGGGAGGATTGATCCAACATCCCGGCATGATGTCCTCCATGATGGTGGTGAGCTCGTGGAGGTGGAGTAGCTAACCTAAGTGAAGGTGGGCGTGTATGGAGCTAATGAGGTGAGTGGTGCCAATGAAGCCAAGGGATGTGAATCGGTGCACTTGGCCGCCCATGGGGTCTTTTTATAGACCCAATGGATTCTCTCTAGAGAGGTGTGGAACTCTCTAGAGAGAGTCCAAGAGTGGCTGGCCACATGAGGGTGGAGGCGGTCTTTGAGATCCAAAAATTGTGGATCTCAATTTGAATGCCTCTTGGTTGCTAAATTTGGCAACCAAGAGGTGGCTCCATCTCAAGAGAGATCTAGAGAATTCTAGAGAAGTGTGTGCGTGAATGGGTGTGTGTGTGTGCGTGTGTGTTCATGCTCTATGTGGCTAGGTGGCTTAGGATAAGTCCTAAGGGGTTTGTGTAGGTGTAGGTCTTGATTTTAGCGTTACAAACCCTAATTGCTAAGGTGAAAGTGCAATTAAACTTAACCTAAGTTTAATTGAATGAGTGTGAGCCTAATTGAGGGTGACATAACTCAATCAAGTTGGGTTTAGGTCAATTGGACTCTCACTAAGTCCAATTGAACTTGTGTGGGTTGAGATCTAAGTTCAATTGGACTCAATGAGCCCAATTGACTTAGGTGAAGGTAATTGACTTGATCTAAGTCAATTGGGTTTGGTGAGGACCTAATTAGGTCCTTAGGTAAGTCTAGAGGTGATGTACTAGGGTTAGGACACCTTAATTTAGGTTCCTATGGGGTTGGGATTAGGTCTAGGGAGCTAGAGATCCAAGATCAAGACTTGAATCTTAAAACAGGGATTGGAGACCAGTATCAAACGTCCAATAATAGGATCAGATGACTTATACTCAAAAATCAGAAGTCCAGACTTCAATTCTGGATGTCCAATTTGAGTCAGGGGGAAATCAAGGTTCTATTTTGGGTACTCTGCAGAAATTGGATGTCTGACAAAGTGTCTGGACGTCCAATAACACTGCAGGAGTGGGTTTAAGGTGTGCGGGAGATGGCTACGGGTCCTGGATGTCCTATAACTTATCTGGATGTCCAGATAAGGGTTGGAACTAGGGTTTTAAGGCTTCCTAGGGTGTTGTGACCTAATCTAAGGGTGGCTAAGGCTTGAGGAAGTCTCTAGGCTATCCTATGGCTAGGATGGAACTAAGCTCTTCACATTTTACTGCTTTATTCCTACTTAATAGGATAGCAAACTTTTAACTCCCTTACATTATTATTCCTACATCTAATCTAAGCCTTCTGCTCCAGCTCTGCTACTACTCCCGTTATTCCTGATCCAGCTTCAGATCCTGCTCCAGATCTAGCTCCAGATCTGCTTATTGCCTGCAATTGACATAAGCACATTATAACATTATTTTATGCATAGCTAAAGTAAAGCAGTAAAAATGCAGATAATGAGTATGTATGCGTGAATAACCCTAACTTATGCTAAGTCCTAGCTTAATCTAGGTCAATTAAGACCTATGATTGCTATGCAATCAGGGTAGGTTTTGCACTTGTGTGTGCAGGGAAAGAAGGAAGGAAGAGGAAGCTGTAGCTGAAGAAGCTAAGGATAGGAGGAGGAGCCGCAAAGGAAGCTGAGGAAGCTGAATGAAGAAGAAGGAAGGAGATGGCGCGGCTGAAGAAGAAAGAGAAAGAATGAAATCAAAAGCCAAGGAAGAAAGGAAGGAAGGCACAGCTGAAGGAAAAGAAGAAGAGAAGAAAGGAGCCGCAGAAAGAAAGAAGCAAAGGCAGAAGATAAAGAAAGAGAAAGGAGTCAAAGCCAAAGAAAGAAGGAGATCAAAGGCAGAAGAAAAGAAAGAAGCCAAGGAAGAAGGACAAAGAAGGAAAGAAATCAAGAGAAGAAAAGACAGAAGAAAAATCAGCCACAGAGAAAGGAAGAAGAAATTAGAGAAGAAAGAAAAGAATAGAAGAAAGAACAAACAGAAATTAATTCTATTTCTTTTTATCTCTATTCATCTCTTTGAAGCATTTATATACATTGAACTTAATCCTTTTGCTTCATAATATTGTTGAACATCACATTTTATCAATTTGAGATTGTGTTCTTAGTTTTTAAAATATCAATTTGCTCCCCATGTTCGACCTCAGATTATTACCTTTTCGAGTAATAAATTCTTATTTGTTTACAAGGCGATCTCAAATATACTACGACGTAATATTTATTCTTTATAAACAGATCTCGCCTTCTGTCAGACAATGCATAGATAGAGAGAGATAGATGCGGCCATGATGGAGCATGGGGCTCAGGTATCTGACTACCTGAGTCGCTAAGGATGATTTTTGGATCAGTTCAGAGAGCAGATTCACACTCTTCAGTTTCGCGAGCAGCTATCTCCCAGATCCAGACGTGCAGCAGCACCACCTCCTCCTCCTTCTTAGACTGCACCACCTCCTCCCCCAGCTACCTTAGTAGCACCAGCTTCGATAGTAGTACCTCCCTTACGATAGCTACAGAGTAGTACCCATGCCACACTATCCATGCTACTATAGTAGAGTTGAGTTAGATCTCGCCACAGATAAGATGACACTTACGACTCCAGGCACCACTCGCCTCCTCTGTCAGACCCAGTACTTTAAGGCATAGGCTAAATGATATTGATGTGGACATGGAGTTCCCAAAGAACTTGGGTGTTTTTCCTAGATTTTTCTAGTTCAGTACTAATAACTCAATGCTTAACAATATTAACATGCCTACTTACAGTCAATTCCTAGGGCATCATCACTTGAATATTGCAATTTAGCTAGTTTGAGGTAATGCATGAATCTAACATAGTTCTTATATATATATATATATATATATATATATTGTTTGAAACTAACTTCAGATAGCCAGGCTATGAAAGTACAAGCTATAACAGGTCCCAAATGAGTAATCAAGTTGCACGAATGGAATTGGGACAAAAATTGGAGTCCAACGGCTTTGAAATCGCCTTAATTGGACCTTCATAGCTACCACAGTGAGTCGAACAAGTTATGGCCATTGATTTAAAGATCAATGGCGCAGAATGCACTACATGGCACCCCTACAGTCATCGTTGATGCTCGAAGAGCGCCCGCTTGAGCTCCTCATCATGCGGGCAAGCGTTGTCTCGATCGTCAGATCTCCATCAAGCGGCTCTCGAAGCATCGCGCCATCACCCACTCTTGACCACATAATTGATCATTAACGACTCGAAGTAACGTAAACTGTACATAACACAGTGGTTGGGTGTCCACTGTCGAGCACGAGCGGCGCAAGATCAAATAGCGATCTGTGCATCCTCTACTCTCGTCATTGACTTAATTCAACTGTTCGATCATCATCAAGCGGTTCTCAAAATGTTGCGTTGCCATCAATCGCACGAGTGTGATCCACGCAATCGCATGCGTCCATTCCTTTAACGATCACCACTGTTTGCTTGCGATTGACACCCCTAGAATGCACCACGTGGTCCAAATCAAGCCGCTCACACAATGAGGGGTGATTGAGTGCACGATTGAAGGCATGATCTGTGCGCGTGACGCGTTACCTCCGTGTGCCAGCAGGCATGTGTGCAACAAGGCACCAGCCTTGCATGCAGGCGACAGCTAAGGCAAGTACTTCGTGCACAGTTCGCACACCAGACGTCAGGTCTTAATTCCTTCTTCACCTATAAAAGACTCACCTTGTCTCCCTTTTGAAGGCACTTCATTCCTAGTTGATTTCCTCCCATCCTATGGTCTAAGAATAGTCCTTGAAGCCGTTGAGCCGCCAACGGAGCTTCTTCCACCGCTGTGGCTACCTTGACAAACTTTTCTTTGATAAAATTCTCTCTTCTCTTCTTGTGTTTCATGTTCATGTGTGCATAGATTATTATCAAGATTGTTAGAGAAATTTTCTTCTTGCCACTACGTTAGTTGTTTTACATGAATATAGTAATGATTTTGTACTTAAACGTGTTTTAGTAATGGTTTTGATAATGGTGGTTGTAATTTAAGTACTCTATTCAACTTGAATCTCTAACCCTCTCCTCTCTCTCTATTTCTCTCTCTTTCTTCTTCATTCTTCCTTTGTAAGCAACAAAGATACTTGATTCTTGGCTCCCCATGTTCAACACTCAGACTCACCATCTGATTTTCTTAATTAGAATTGACATCGTATTTGCATGCTACAATGGAAGATTTAACCTAATCGCATATCTCGACATCAAGTACTTAGGCTTGTAGTACATTTTTATGTTAGTTTGGACTCTTATGATTTCTATCGCTACTTTATCTTCTGCTAAATATTTACTCTTTCAGCTATACACAACTACTAGTTATTACTTAAACCTTTATAAAAGCAGCATGCCATGCATTGCATTTGACATATAGAAAAGGGGTGGCTATATATATTATGAAATTGATATGTGCCTTATCTTATAATATTGACTTATAATTTTTGCTAATAACAAAGGGGAAGAGGTATTCTATATGCATTTTTTATTAAGAAGCATGTGTTATGCACTACATGCATATATAATTATATTTTGGTTATCGTCAAAAAGGGGGAGAATGTTGATACCCTTATTTTAATGTAACAAAATTATATTTTATTGTAAATTAATCATTTCAGGTCATACTCTATTGAAACGATTGCCAATTGGAAAATTGAATTCAAGAAGTTTAATTCTTTAAGTGTTGTATTTTTACATTTCTTGAGTCAAAATATATGAAAGGAACCTCAAAGTGTTAGCTATTACATTTTGTCACCCATTGGATAAAAATCTTAGGCTAAAAATTAAGTTTCTGGTAATGTTGATCAACCAAACATATTAATTTAACCAATCAAAATCACTTAACGGTCATATCTTGATTTTGCATAAGTCAATAAAAATATCTTTTTAACGTTTAACATGAAATTGATCAAAGTACACATTAAATCGACCAAAGTTTCTTTTGATTGACTAATATATTATTTTGATCAACAAATGTCATTTTTATAAATTTTTCAAATTAGCCAGAAAACACCTATAAATAAGACTTCTTGACCCTCATTCCAAAACACACCTCTCAGAGTATTCTCAAAGCCAAAGAGCTCTTACTCTCTCTACACTCAAAGATTTCTAAAGCACAGCTTTCTCAAGCTCCAAAAATCATAATTTACATACTTTTGAGGTACCATAGGAAATATTATATTTTCATATTTCAGTTGTTTTAATTTAGGACCCATGTTGTTGGAGTTCCTGTAGTTCTCTATTTAGGTGTCAAATGAGAAGACATTCTTGTAAAGAGGTTGTACCACCCTTGCTTTAAGTGGTACATTAGTGGATTGACTAGCATCGAATAGTCGTGAAAATCCTAAGTTATGAGGCTTAGGTAATGGTTTTTTCTTGAAAGAGTTTGCACTATAAATTGAGATACGATCTATCTTACTTTTGTGGTTTGAATTTTTAAATTTGATATAATTTGTCCATATACACTTTTTACCCCCCTCTAGTGTAGATGTATAGATTCGTATAGGTACCCACATGAACATCTGGGGATCATCCTAGTCATCTAAAGGCATTTTTATATGGAAATAAACTCTCCAAAGTTGAGAGGAGAGATTAGGTCTAACAGGCTTGATTTGGGGCTAATTTAAACTTAACGTTCCAATGTTTGACATCTGAGATTATGTTTAGACATATGCAGGTAGATGTAGATGTCAAAGATAGGTGTTGGATGGTTGATGTGAAAATGGCAGGATTTGTAAAGAGAATATTTTTGAGCTTTGGACATTTGATGGTTTGTTTAGACGCCTTAAAATGAGACATCAAGCATTTGGTACAAATGATGGACAACTTATTAGAGTGTTTGTTTTGGAACTAAGTTTGGAATAGGATCTATTTGGTTTGCTAAAGTGTTAAGAAGTTGTGTGTGAGTTACTTAAGTCATATTGGGGTTCTTTATATAACTTATCTAGACTCAATAAATACAAAATTACATCACTTTGAATTTGATACAAGAAATACTAGGACCTAAGATGAGAACTCCTTGTCTTCATGATGCACCTTGGAAATGGGCTTTTGCTCTTGCAACTCTAGTCAGTCTTGACAAAACACTTACGATGATCTGCTTTAATATCTTTTCTCTTTTATTAGGTCATTTTGTAAAATTATCAAAATATATATAATGAGAGGCTACACTAACACAATGTATATCAATCAATGTTTGTATATCATTCTTAGTGTTATTTGTCTACTTGATGAGATGCTTCTAAAAAATGATCCACGGTGTGTGTGTATGTGCATGTGCACGCCGCGGGAGATTGGGTCGAGGGACATTGGTGCAAAAGTACCATGGTAATTGATTTTGATGATAACAAAACACTTATTATTTGATATTTTTATTTGAGTTTAAGATTTCAGAATTATTAAAAATGAAAGCAAGTGTGAGGACCTCAAGATCAATATCGTGGAGGAATGGAGGAGCTTGATGGTTGGACAAAAGCATCAAGGAGCACGAAGATGATGGAGCTTCGCGTGGAACGAAAGCTTGAAGACATGAAGAATAGAATAGATGATTTTTTCATGTATTTGTATTTATATTTTTGCCCTTTATGTTTCCTTAGAAATGTTGTAAAGAGCCCAAAAGTACATTACCTTAGTCCTAGGAACACCTTCCCATCACTAAGACACTTAGGTAAACTTAGAAAATCAAAATAGGCACCAAACAGCTTGATTAGACGTCCAATATAGATATCAGATGTCTGATCTTAGACTTCAAGTTGTCTGACCCTTATGAGCAGACATCTAAATGTTTAGGCTGGAAATAATGTCTGTGGCCATTGTTGAACATGCGAATTGCTACGCTAACGTGTTCGATTTTGAAAAACCTATCTTGTAGTTTGAAAGCGAAGAACTTGTGTTCAACAAATAAAATTTATAACAAAATGAAAATTCCGGGTCGAACATAGGGAGGCGGACGTTTGATTTAAAAACTACGCGTTTATTTTTATTTGTCACGAAGTAATTCAATTTAAAACTATCTAACTATTTACAATAAATAGAAGAGAGAGACAGTAAGAGAGTGAGAATATTACAAACAGAAATCAAAATGAGATGTAGAATAAACATAGAATTTCTTCATTAGAACGATTGTTCATTACAATAGAAAGTGGGAAAATGATTACACTAGAAAGCAATAAATCTACTCTAGAAAGCATTAAAAGAATAGAGGGAGAAATATCCTCCTCGACGGTCGCTTGGAGGACGAGCAGAACTACTCTAGAAAGTAGTAAATCTATACTAGAAAGCAGTAAAAAGAATAGAGAGAGAGATATCCTCATCGACGGTCGCTTGGAGGACGAGCCGGACAGGACAACGCCTGGACGAAGGAGGACGAAGCAGAAGAACGGGAACGGGTAGCACGTCGTCGTCGTCGCAGGATCCACTTCCGAAGGGGGATGAAAATTTGGACTTTATCTCGCAAGAAGCATCCCGAGTGTGGGACAAGCTTCTCTTGAGCTTTGGAGAGGTAGAGAAGAGAAGGAAGGGATGAGAATTTCATGTAGAGGGGGTCTCCTTTTATAGTTGCAAGGAGTGGGGGCAAATTCATCATTACATCTTTAAAACATTAAATAAGGGGTCTTTAGTGACGGATAAAATCGTTGCTAAAGCCCCATCGTGGGCATAGTGGGCGTTGAACATGCGGCTGCTGGCTTCCATGCGCGCTCAACGCATGCCACACGTTCAACGAATCTCAGCCGTCCAATCGCTAGATCGGACGGCTTAAGATGCACCTCCCCCGCTCCTCAACACGCGCTCGCCCGCATGCAATGCCGCGTGAGGCGCGGGCGTGCGATAGCGCGTCGATGCTATTGAGAATGGACTGTCGCCCGATCAAGATCTGACGCTCACCCACTCGCGCAATTCCGCACCGCTTGCCAGCTTGCCGCGACTCGAACTCGTGTCCGTGCCTCGCGTTAAGGCACTGGACCACTGCGCTGCCTCGCCCAAATGGTCCTGCAGTCGATTTCAAGGCGCCGCATCCACAGCCATTGGATCTTGATCCAACAGCAGGGAGGGGCGGATGCGGGAGCTTCAGTGGGTGCGTGCGGGCGTTTAGGAGGCTGAGATGGTGCCACGTGGCACCATCTTAGCCATCCATCTTCTGGATGTTGTAGATGGTGCCACGGGTGTTGGATTGACTCGATTTTTGAGTCGTTAGGCTACGATCGTCGATCCAAATCCATCCGTGCGGTCAGATTTGTCGTTTGAAGTGTGAATTTATACCATCTTGGCCCTTGATCTTCTAGGGTTCCCCGATCACTATCATATGCTACAGATGCCTGATTAGGGCAATCTTGGAGTCGTTGAACTCCAATCGTCGCCCTGATCACATCTATATGGTTGGATCTTCGATCCGAGACCCTGATAAAAAGTTTACCCTGTCCAAGCACATAAAAGGAGACAATTAACCTCCATTTTATTCAAACTACTCTAAATGCAAGATGATGCATGTTATGCAATATTTATAGCATGCAATGCAATCCTATGCTTAAGAACATGCATAAATAGACATCTTAAGCAGTGTAAACGTGTTTACATCATACCCCCATGCCTATCTTTTGCTAGTTCCTAGCAAAAACTATATGCTATCTATAAAAGAATTAGGTTGGATTATTTGGGCATGAGTTATTTTCAATCATTAAGAAAATGTTTACTTAGGAACTGAACTTTCAAAGACACAACAGTGCCCGAGTATCAGCCAAAATGTAGACCGCCTCAAGCCCTCGCCTTATTCAAAGAAAAATTTCTTTTTCTCTTTTTCCTCTTTTCTAAATTTTTTGGATTTTCAAGTTTTAGGGTTTAAGAGTGGCTTTCTATGGCCATTCAACTCACCCAAGATTTGATGAGAACTCTAAGTTCTAAGCATCTTATTGTGAATGTGATGGACTCGTTGACCGATAGTTAAAATGGACTTCGGATTTCTATGCCTCTAGGTGACCTAAAAAAAAGAAAAGTCTGCCTAAAGGTGTATCTTTACAACCGGTAGCTTTCTCCCTACTTTTATTTTTTTACGGGTCAACACAAGGGTGAATCCAGTGTATATCTCCCCAGTTTATTCTACTTCTCCGCTTCTTCCTAAGTATTTTGGGAATTTTTAGTGCATTTACTGAGCTAGGTTCTTGACAACCGGTCAATGAGCTGTTACCACCGACAATGTGCCAGCCATACTTGTGCGGGAAGTGTGGTTTATTTCTTTTTTTTTCCTTCTTTTCTTTTTTTTTTCTTTTTTTCTTTTTAAGTAGGTGGCTTCCCTGGTTTAAGATTTACCTAAAGGTAGCAAAAAGAGAAAGGTCCAGTGACTAGGCTCTGGACAACCTACCTATGGGCTGTTACCCATGATAACTTGCCAGCCATATCACCCTAGAAGGTTCATTAGCTACCCAATTTCTGTTAAAATCGTCGAACAATGAGTCAGTGATAAGATAGTGTGTAGATGCTTAAGACTCAAAATTTCCTCAAATCAGAGGGCAGGTTGATAAGTCGTGTACTTATCACCCAAACTTATTTATTCCAATTAAAATAGAATTTAGGTTAGCGAGGACTCGAAAAATAAATCCATATTTTAGTGGATACATGGGCTGATTAAGTCCAAAGACCTAAAGAGTCTTTGTGTTCAAATCATAATGTAGTATTTCCTAAGATTGAAAATTTTCTTAAACCCAAGTTCTCTTTCCTAATTCCACTTTTTTTTTAATAAAAGAAAAGAAAATAAATCTACGAAGCTAACGAATGAATTCAGAGATGAATATCCACCCCCTCATGCCTATCTAATGCAATGTCCTCATTGTATTAAAAAGACATAAAATAGAGTGGAATAGCGTAGAAAGCACCTAAATTGCGTGAGTGTCAGGTCCACTCCGAGATGAAAACTAAAAAGAACTGTATATGTGCTGAGTTTAGTGCCTTCAGCTAGGCACACTATACAAAGAAGAGAAATGAAGAATTCACAAGTACAAGTCAGAATCAGAATAAACATAAGAATCCTCTGACCTGCCAATAGATGTTCACAGATGTGGACCAGATTATGGTGCAGACCCATATTCCATAATCGAGAATATCTTAGGTTCTGGATAAAAATTACCCAAAACCTAAAATCAGTATGCAAGCAGGGTCGGGCCTGCGATTTATGAGGATGCAACCCAAGACCAAAAAGTTGGGTTACAAAGAAATTAAGCTCAAAAGGATAATCGTTGAATGTGTGCTTGGGTTTGACATCCTCAAAACAAATGTCGTAAGGGTCCTGGTTTGATGGTTTCAGCTTAATAGGAACCCTTCGACTCAATCTTCTACTTCCTCCACAGTTAGCCTCCCAAATCAGAACTTCCCAACTCCTATCCTCCTCAATCAAAATGTTAAATTCCGAGACCTCTTGCATGTTAATCACCCCGTCTGAAATCTCCAATCAACTCAAACAATTGTCCTGTTGCACCACTTAATTAGGCACACAAGTGATCACCTAATCTGATTTCTACTCAATTATGTGTTTGAATGTGTGTACCGGCTCCAAAGATCGGTTTACCGGTTGAGTTTGAAAATCAGATGAGGTTGTGTACCTCTGTGAGATTTTTTTTATTTTTCTTTTTTTAATGTGGGGGTTGGGGTGAGTATGGATGTCAAACAACAAACAATCTAACCTTAGATTTTATAAAAATACCTAGGTTGATTGATGTTTGTGTTATTATGTTGTGAAATGAAATCTAATGGGTGGGATGTGGGGGATAACTTACAAAACCTTCCACAGCACTTTACTCCAATCTACCGCTTTTGCCTGTCTCGAAAAAGTACCTGCAATCACAATAAGAAAGGAGAGAAGTGAGGTAAATGATTTGTAAGTTAGAAAACACAAAGAGAAATCAAAGAGCGTCGCCTCCCCAGCAACGGTGCCAAAATGTTGAACGTGCGAATTGCTACGCTAACATGTTCAATTTTGAAAAACCTATCCTTGTAGTTTGAAAGCGAAGAACTCGTATTCAATAAATAAAATTTATACCGAAATGAAAATTCCGGGTCGAACACAGGGAGGCGGACGTTTGATTTAAAAACTACGTGTTTGTTTTTATTTATCATGAAGTAATTCAATTTAAAACTATCTAACTATTTACAATAAATAGAAGAGAGAGAGAGAGAGAGTAAGAGAGAGAGAGAAGATTATAAACAGAAATCAAAATGAGATGTAGAATAAACATAGAATTTCTTCATTAGAACGATTGTTCATTACAATAGAAAGTGGGAAAATGATTACACTAGAAAGCAATAAATCTACTCTAGAAAGCATTAAAAGAATAGAGGGAGAAATATCCTCCTCGACGGTCGCTTGGAGGACGAGCAGAACTACTCTAGAAAGTAGTAAAAAGAATAGGGAGAGAGATATCCTCCTCGACGGTCACTTGGAGGACGAGTCGGACGGGATGACGCCTAGACGAAGGAGGACGAAGCAGAAGAACGGGAACGAGTAGCACGTCATCGTAGTCACGGGATCCACTTCCAAAGGGGGACGAAAATTTAGACTTTATCTCGTGAGAAGCATCCCAGGTGTGGGACAAGCTTCTCTTAAGCTTTGGAGAGGTAGAGAAGAGAAGGAAGGGATGAGAATTTCGTGTGGAGGGGGTCACCTTTTATAGTTGCAAGGAGTGGGGGCAAATTGGTCATTACATCTTTTAAACATTAAATAAGGGGTCTTTAGTGACGGATAAAACCGTCGCTAAAGCCCCATCATGGGCGTAGTGGGCGTTGAACGCGCGGCTGCTGGCTTCCACACGCGCTCAACGCATGCCACACGTTCAACGAATCTCAGTCGTTCGATTGCGAGATCGAACGACTTAAGATGCGCCTCCCCTACTCCTCAACGCGCGCCAGCTCGCGTGCGATGCTGCGTGAGGCGCGGGCATGCGATAGCACGTCGACACTATTGAGCGCGGACGGCCGCCCGATCAAGATCTGACGCTTGCCCGCTCGCGCAATTCCACACCGCTCGCCCGCTTGCCGCAACTCGAACTCGCGTCCGCGCCTCGCGTTAACGCGCTAGACCACTACGCTACCTCGCCCAAATGGTCGTGCAGTCTATTTCAAGGCGCCACATCCATAGCCATTGGATCTTGATCCAACGGCAGGGAGGGGCGGATGCGGGAGCTTCAGCAGGTGCATGCGAGCATTTGGGCGACCGAGATGGTGCCACGTGGCGCCATCTTAGCCGTCCATCTTCTGGATGTTGTAGATGGTGCCATGGGTGTCAGATTGACTTGATTTTTGCATCGTTAGTCTACAATCATCGATCTGAATCCATCCGTGTTGTCAGATTTGTCGTTTAAAGTGCGGATTTACACCATCTTGGCCCTTGATCTTCTAGGGTTCCCCGATCACTATCAGATGCTACAGATGCCTGATTAGGGCGATCTTGGAGTCGTTGAACTCCAATCATTGCCCTGATCACATCTATACGGTTGGATCTTCGATCCGAGGCCCTGATAAAAAGTTTTCCCTATCCAAGCACATAAAAGGAGACAATTAACCTCCATTTTGTTCAAACTACTCTAAATGCAAGATGATGCATGTTATGCAATATTTATAGCATGCAATGCAATCCTATGCTTAAGAGCATGCATAAATAGACATCTTTAGTAGTGTAAACAAGTTTACATCAGCCATTATCCGTAGATGCCATACTCATAATCCAGGCATCTTAGAAGACGTCTGAAATTCTTCCTAGACATCCAGAAATAAGATCGTTGGACTGTCAGAGCAAAATCTTCGAGGATCACCTTACAATTATTTTAATATTACTTTCAGGCATTCGTAGCTCCATTCAAACGTGTAATAAAGAGATGTTAGACCATATCTGGCCGAAATCATGTTTTGTCAGACCCATATGGCCGTTGCTTCTCGGGGAATCAATTCCCGCAGAGCACCTTTAGTATCAGATGTCTAGACCCTTGATCAGACGTCTAATCAGACATTTGACACATATACACTAGATCCCTGTCTGGATCCGACTCATTCCAGGAACCAAGTCCCATATAATTAGACATCCACAAATAATTCCAGACATCTTAAACATCTTCCTTAGACGTCTGACTAGATCCCTATTTAGATTCGATCAATTCTAGGATAACACACCCTGTAGAATTAGACAACCAGACTTTACATTAACCGTCTGACCCAACGTTTAACTCTAATGTTAGACGTCTGATTCTGCTGTCAGAGTCATTATGACCCTGATTTTGGCTTGATTTGCCTTGAATTTATTTCCAATGGCTAAGAGCCTTATCCCAAGCCTTCTTGAAGGTTCCTTAGGCCTCTATAAATAGAGGAGGACCCCTCCTTGGCTTACATACACCTTGAGAAAATTCTTTCCACCATTTAGGCATGTCTTGTGAAGAAATCAAAAGAGGAAAACTCTACCATTGCTCTCCAAGCCTTATTCAATGCATCCGAGAGCACCGAAACTCTGCTACAATCCACGCCTACTATCTTCTGTTTAAGGGAGGTCTATTGGCCTATAGTAGCATAGTTGAATCTATACTTTGTAGCTCTATAGGTTGCTTTTGTAATTTCAATTTTCATGGTTGGATATTCATGTGGTGAATTCTCGTCTCCTTCGTGAGACAAAATACTCTTTGTGGAGAGGAGTGTTTTGAGGTACGTTATCCTCAGGTTAAAATAGCATGGTTGTATTTGAGGTTATGTCACCCTTGTTCAAGTGACACGTAGTGGATTTGGTTGACTCGGTCGACTGGGAAATCCTAAGTCGAGAGGCTTAGGTGGTGGTTTTTACCCAGGCTGGGTTTCCACCTAAAAATACTTGTCTCATTTGTGGTGAATGTTATTTGTGTGATTAGATTGATTTTTATTTTGCATATTTTATATACAGCACTATTCACCCCCCCTCTAGTGCAATTTCAGGGGGGTGTTGTCGGGGTGTGTTCCACTAAAGAAAGTGAATGCATGTAGATGTCGATGGAGACTTGTGCCACTAAGCCTTGGAACCTCGTGTTAAATGTTAAGAAGTGGGATGAAGAGCTCAACTTTTGTTATAGAGAACAAATAAGCTGGATATTTGGACTCCAAGTTTGTTCATTTCATTTGATTGTGAGCTAATTATATTCCACTTCATAGAATAAATTGCTTCTAGTGAATAAGGGCTATGATCTATTTATTTTATATTTGAAATAATTTTCCTTTTTCTTATATTTTGAATGATCGATATTGATAGAAACCTCATGAAAGACTAGTGATAACACTGCACAAGGGGGTGATAATTATGTTGAATAGGACCCATCTTAAGAATAAAAGGCACAACATAAGTAGAATGGGAGCATTGTATGCATCATGTACCAAGATTGCTTATAAAACTATATTAATGGCCATTTGAGTAAGCACTTGTCAAAGCAGACCTCAGATGAGCAATCGGACCACACGGATGGATTCAGAACGATGAATGAAGTCCAATGGACTCAAGATCGGCCAAATCCGACATCCAGAGCTCCTACAATGGGCCCAAGAAGTTCTGACCATTGATCTGGAGATCAACGGGCCTCATTGCTCCACGTCACCCCCGCTCCACCGCACGTCGCTCTCCCTTCAACTGAGATCAAATCTCGGTCGTCGATCTTCGATCGGACGGCCGAGACTCGGGCGCCCGCCCGCAGTCACCGCGACAAAGCGTGGGCGTGGCGCAACGGTTAGCGCGCACGCCTGCATGCACGCGACACGGGTTTGAGCCGCACGGTGCATGAAATTGAAGAGGAAGGAAGCGCACGGTGAAATTGGACCTCCCAATCAGCAACGGGCGACCGAGATTGCGCCACGCAGCCTGCCCACAAATCGCGAGCGCTCACGCGCACGTGCACGCCGGGCGACGATGCCCACGCACATGCGCGCCCGAGGCACAATTCGAGCGCCTCCAAGAGAAGATCTCAGTCGTCCGATCGAAACACGCAACAGCCGCAGATTGAGCGCGAAGAAGAACGACGCGGGCGGTTGACCAGCGGGCTGGAAGGCCTCATCGACGCTTTTGGAACAGTTTTCGCGACATCCCGAACGTCACTAAAGCCCCTTCTCCTTTTAGAAAGCCCTTAACCCTATTTAAACCCCCTCCAACCATTCATTCAAGGCATTCACTTCCCTTGCAACTACTCCACCCCTCTCTTAGCTAGCTTTAGGCCCTCTTGTAATCGCCGGAGACGACGAGCCGCCAATGGAGCCTCCTCCACCGCCGTGGCTGCCTCGTCTCTCTCCCTCCTCTCTCTCTCTCTCTCTTTTAAGCTTTCCATTACTTTTGTTTGAGCATGTATTTAATGTTGTAAGCTATGAACTAAAAGTGCATGATTAATGAAGTTATTTTCTGTTCAGTTGTTACTTTAATTTCTTTTTAAGTTGCATGATCAAACAAGAAACACTCTAACCCTAATCTCTCTCTCTCTCTATCTCTCTCTCGCTTTTCAAACCGCACCTCCACAAGCAAAACTCCGTGCTTTTCATGACAACAAGTGATAAGAAAAATCCGATTTTCACGCTTCCCTGAGACCGACACTCGGACTCACCTCCGTTTATTTACTTTAAAATCGATGTTGCAAGTGCGACTATAACGACACTTCTTAACACACGCACAACCGCACGTCAGTTTTTGGTGCCATTGCTGGGGAGGCAACGGATTTGTTTTGTCACCTCCATTCCACATTCATTCTCACATCGTCTAATGCCCTATTTTCCTTTTTACTTGATGGTTCCAGGAATTCTACGTGTAGACGGCGAAGCGACGCATCCCATGACGGTAGCAAGGGAGTAGGCGCTACGAGGACCGATAGTGAATAATTCTTGTCTCATGATTGTTTGCTTGCGTGAAAAAACTAAAAAAAATTGTAAAAATTGAAAAAAAATTGGCGTGGTGTATGATTTCTTGACCCACATCCTTAACACATCACCCCACAAAAAAAGTGTACACTCTAACATTCTGAAAAAATTCTTGGAGTGTTCTTTTCTTTTTCTTGAGTGGTGTTTGCGAAGCCACCGTGAGTTGACCTGGTCCGCACCACTCAACCCTAAAATCGACTCATCTAATAGAAGCTGCATGATCATTAGGATGAGTACATTAGGGTTTTAGAGCCTCTACAGAATAAAAGGAAATCTACTTTCACCGAATTGTGTGCAGAACTTGACGTGCCCATTGAAACTTGCTTGAAAACATTAAGACACGTCAACCCTAAAAAAAAAAAAATACTAAAGTAAGGATGAAATACTAAAAGACACCACATCTTAAAAATCCTTGCTTGAAAATCATGTTTTGATAAAAGCACACACTTTGAAAGTGGAAAATTAAGAGGCACCACCCCAATCAACGCCTCATCACATAACCCTAGCACAAGCACCGTCCTAGCCCTTTAAAACTGAGTAGACGTGCCCTAGGCAGGACTGAGTTAAGTCTCGAAAGGTGAGGTTTTGTTCGCTGGGCACTTGGTTTTCATTCCCTTGGTAGAATCTGGTGACTAGGCTACGGGGCAGTGTCAAACGACCGCGGTTGTGGGGTCTATGGAACTGGAGGCATAAGAAAAAGGAAGAACCTTCCCTGCAATCCCCTCGTAATCAACTTGGCCAGATTAGCCTTAGGAAGGGGAGTCCAGTGCTTACAGACTTAATCACCCTTTGTGAGATTTCTAGGTCTCCTAAGGAATACACCATAAGGACTAGGCTTGTGTGCTTGATTGAAACACATTTCTCGCATCTGTCGCCCTCCGCATCCCCTCCTATTCTTCTCTAATGTATGCATGGGAGTCGCTCACTGCATCCTGAGTTGTGTGTTTTGGGGCAGGAATCTAGGAGACGTAATTCTGTTGGAAACATGGCTGAACCTAGGGTAGATGAGGCTGAAGATCAACCCCCACCATACGCTATGGCCATCATCCAAGACAAATTAATGCTAACCACCGGCTTCAGCAACAACAAATCCACACCATCATGCAAGCCATACAACGATTACAGAACCCACAAGAACAACCACCACCACCTTTCCAAGACATACCAGGGCAACCACCACTTGATATACCACCATTTCAGGATCAGCCGAGGCCCCTCCGCGATTTCTATAATCCCTCTGCTATTAGAGTCGAGCCACACCTTAGGATCCCCGAGGGAGAGATGATTTTGAGCTGAAACCGAATGTCTTAAGTCTGATCCAGAGCCACTTTCATGGAAGCTCAAATGAGGACCCCTTCCAGCATCTATAGGATCTCGACCGCATAGCACGAACTGTGAAGCCTAGGAACATTAGCCTTGACATTGTTCTAATCAAGATGTTTTCCTTCTCATTAAGAGACAAGGCTTCCCATTGGCTTAGAACCCTAGGTAGACCCATCACCACCTGGGAAGAACTAAGGCATGCATTTTTAAAGAAATTCTTCCCCATAGGAAAGACCAATGCCCTCAAAAGAGCTATTACTACCTTTACACTCCAGGGTAGGGAACAATTTCATGAGGCGTGGGAAAGATTTAATGAACTCTTGAGGAAATGCCCACACCACAAAGTACCAAAGTGGCAATTGGCCCAGATTTTCTACCATGGTCTGGACAGCAACCTGCGGAACTTCTTCGATGCCTCATGCGGGGGGAACTTCCTGAACAAAGACGAGGAGAGCGAGTTTGAGCTCTTTGAGTCTATGAGCGAGAATTCGATCAACAATGCCTCTATGACCCAGTTCAACAGGTCCAGTCAACCCTGTGGTGGGATTTATGAGGTATAAGAAAATTCTGGAATGGTTGACATGGACATCATTACCAAAAAATTGGATCGAGTGGAATTGGTGGACAAAAAGATTGATGAGCTACTGAACCAGACCAGGAACCCCTTACAGACTTTCTCCCTAGCAAAGGGAGCGCATAATATTGACCTGGTCCAGCCCTTAACCCAACTGAACCTGGAACAACCCCTGACCACGCTCCAGGGAGGGACCTTTGCTCCCTCAACCCTTGATTACTCCCTTCCCTCTTCATCAACATTGGTTAACCTAGAAGATGTGCAAGCTGTCCAAGGTTATGCAAAACCTGACCCTTTCTCCAACACTTACAACACTGGCTGGCGTAACCACCCCAACTTTAGTTGGACAAACCAGAAACCATCGCAATTCCAAAACCAGCCCAGGCCAAACCAGCAGCCACACTTGCCCCCCTATCAGTAAGGACCACCAGTTAGACCCCAATATAATCAGAATAGGGTGGCCCCTCCCCCACAAAACCAAATGGATACCCTAATAAAGATGATTGCTGACATGAACCAAAAACATCAGGATGAAATGACCTTGGTAAAGGGACAGTTAAGCCAACTCTTGGACTGTAAACAACAAGGATCCCTACCTTCCCAGCCACAACAAACCCGCGAAACATAGTTAACAGAGGCCCCAACTCGCAAGGGTTCCAAGGCAATCCCGGGCAGGCTCACATGGTCCAGCCAGCCCCGCAAACACCCCCTGGGTTTGGTGCTTCTTCATCCTCATCTTCTCAAGGATCAACCCATGGCCTCAATGCCTCTGCGAATGCGGTGACCTTGAGAAGCGGCACCAAGACCCACGATCCCAAATGGCCGACTCTCCCCGAGACTTCACCTGCTGAAATACCTAACTCAGAGGAGGCAGCGACCAAGGACCCAGAAATAGAACCAATCCACATTCAGACACCCTACCCTGAGGCCTTGGAAACAATCAAGAAAAAGAAGAATGTTGTGGAAACTGAGGAGCTGTTGGAAATCTTTAAGTAAGTACAGATTAATATTTCACTCCTTGAAGCCGTCAAACACATCCTTGCTTACGCCCAATTTTTAAAGGATGCTTGTACACCCAAGCGTAAGCCGAGACCTCAAGCACCTAGGAAGGTTGTGCTCTCTGAACAAGCAAGTTCCGTAATATCAAGCAACCTTCCACTCAAGCGAATTGACCCAGGAGCGCCCCTGATTTCCTGCAATATCGGGGACATGATGTTTGATAGAGCGCTCCTGGACCTAGGTGCTTCTATCAATTTGATTCCAACAACCCTGTACCACCAATTTGGTTTTGGAGAGCTGACACCAACCCCTGTCACCATCCAGCTGGCTGATAGATCAGTGAAAACCCCGAAGGGGGTTGTCGAGGACGTGATTGTACGGGTCAAGGACTTCTATTTCCCGGTCGACCTTTTGGTGCTCGACATGGAAGTCCCTGAAAAATTACAGAATGCACCCATAATCTTAAGCAGACCTTTCTTAGCTACGGCTAAGGCAAACATTGATTGTGACATGGGATGTATGGAAATCGCCTTCGGGGATAGGAAAATGCAATTGGATATCTTCCGAGCGACAAAGTCTTTTGATTGCGATTGCGTTGAGGAACATGATCCCGTGGAAACTCTGATCGAGGAATGCCTCACCCTCAGTTCTGTATCAGACCACCAAACCCGTAGTGACTGTGCTGACCCGTCACCATCATTACCCGTGGACCTCTGTAAGGTTGAGTACCATCACACGACACCATTTGAGGAGATCGATGTTGATCAACTCCCACCCTTTCCCTTCCCATCGACTGTGGTTCCACCCACACTTGAACTTAAACCATTGCCCGAGAATCTCAAGTATGTCTTCCTGGGACCTGACCAGACCTTCCTAACAATTATTAATTCTCATCTAACCAAGGATCAGGAACTCAGGTTGACTGCGACCCTTTCAGAACATCGGGCCGCCATTGGTTGGACCATTTCGGACTTAAGAGGAATTGGCCCCACCTATTGAATCCATAAGATTTACCTGGAAGACAGGGCACAACCTTCCCACCAGATGCAGAGACGTTTAAACCCAAACATGCGGGAGGTCGTTAAAAAAGAAATTATCAAGTGGCTTGACGCCGACATCATATATCCTATCTCCGATAGCCCCTGGGTGAGCCCCACTCAAGTGGTTCCAAAGAAAGCTAGGCTCACCTTTGTCACCAATGATCATGGCGAATCCATCCCCACCCACACCACCACCGCATGGCGGGTGTGTATTGATTATAGGAAGCTCAATGAAGCCACTAAGAAGGATCATTTCCCCTTGCCATTCATTGACCAAATCCTTGAAAGATTGGCAGGGCAGAAATATTTTTACTTCCTGGATGGATATTCAGGATATAACCAAGTTGCAATTGCTCCGGAAGATCAGGAAAAGACCACATTCACTTGGCCGTATGGCACGTTTGCATTCCGTCGAATACCGTTCGGGTTATGCAATGCACTTGCGACCTTTCAGCATTGCATGCTAGCCATTTTTTCAGAAATGGTGGGTGAATACTTAGAGGTCTTTATGGATGATTTCTCTGTATTTGGGAATTCATTCGACCATTGTCTGAGAAACTTGGAGAAAATCCTGAAACGATGTATCAAGGTTAACTTGGTGTTAAGTTGGGAAAAGAGCCATTTTATGGTTCAAGAAGGAATTGTCCTCGGTCACATCGTATCACATAGGGGCATCGAGGTAGATCGGGCTAAGGTTGATTTGATTTCCAAACTTCCTCCACCTAGCTCGGTCCAACAGATTCGCTCCTTCCTAGGACATGTTGGCTTCTACCGAAGGTTCATTAAAGACTTTTCCAAGCTTTCCAACCCTTAATCGACCTTCTAGCCAATGATGCCCTATTCCACATGTCTTCTGATTGCATCCAGGCTTATCACACCCTCCGGGACTAAGTCTCCACCACACCTGTACTTCAACCCCTAGACTGGTCCCAGGACTTTAAGAATATGTGTGATGCATCAGATTTTTCCATAGGTGCTGTCCTGGGACAAAGGCAAGACAAGAAGCCTGTGGTGATCTACTACTCGAGTAAAACGTTGGATGAGGCCCAACGAAATTATACGGTCACAGAGAAAGAATTGCTCGCTGTAGTCTTTGGACTTGAAAAGTTCCGATCTTACTTGCTGGGATCCCACGTGACTATTTACACTGACCATTCAGCCATCCGGCACCTGTTGGCCAAGAAGGACGCAAAGCCCAGGCTCATCAGATGGATCCTGCTTTTGCAGGAATTTGACCTGGAAATCCGAGACAAGGCCGGATCGAAGAATGTGGTGGCTGACCATTTGTCTAGACTTCATCCAAACCACATTGGACCCTCCCTACCTCTATCTGACGCCTTCCCTAATGAACACATCCTGGCTATACAAGACAAGAAAATGCCATGGTATGCTAACTACGTCAACTACCTAGTTGTAGGACAAACCCCGCACAGCTGGTCTAGACAGCAACGGGACAGGTTCTTGGCTGAGGCCAAGCACTATTTCTAGGATGATCCCATGTTGTTTCGCCTCTGTGCCGACCAGATCATCAGGAGGTGTATCCCCGAAGACGAAGTTCAGAGTGTGCTTTCCTTCTGTCATGACCAGGCTTGTGGTGGCCACCTCTCTGGAAAGAAAACAGCTGCAAAAGTTTTACAGTCTGGGTTTTACTGGCCATCCTTATTTAAGGATGCACACAACTTTGCCAAGACTTGCTCACGCTACCAAACGCTGGAGACCATGACAAAGAAAGATATGATACCCCTTCAGCCCATTTTGATTGTCGAAATCTTCGACGTTTGGGGTATCAATTTTATGGGTCCCTTTCCACCATCCAACGGCTTCGAGTACATCCTGGTCTCAGTAGACTATGTTTCCAAATGGATTGAAGCCGTCGCCACCTACCGATGCGATCACAGGACCGTCATGGACTTTGTTAAGAAGAACATCTTTTCCCGATTTGGAATACCCAAGGCCATGATCAGTGATGGTGGCAGCCATTTTATCCATTCCCACTTCTGTGCCCTACTTAGAAAATATGGGGTGAACCACCGCATTGCTACCCCGTATCATCCACAAACAAATGGGCAGACTGAGGTCTCAAATAAACAAATCAAGAATATTTTACAGAAGACTATGAGACCTGACAGGAAAGACTCGTCCACATGACTTGATGATGCCCTGTGGGCATACAGGACCTCTTTCAAGACCCTGATAGGCATGTCGCCTTATCGCCTGGTCTTTGGCAAAGCCTGCCATCTTCCTGTTGAATTGGAACACCGGGCTTACTGGGCTATCAAGCAATGTAACATAGATTCCCAGTTAGCCGATGCGCAGAGGACGCTCCAATTATCTGAGCTTGAAGAAATTCGTCGAAGCACCTTTGACAATAGTTGACTATATAAGGAGAAAATGAAAGTCGTCCACGACCGACTCATTCATAGAAAAACCTTTGAGCCTAACCAGCAAGTCTGGCTGTTTGACACCCGCCTAAAACTCTTCCCGGGGAAACTCAGGTCCAAATGGACAAGACCATTTTGGGTGGTTAAGCCCTACTCTAATGGGGCGATTGAAATCGTTGATCCTAACACTGGGCACACTTTTACAGTTAATGGTCAAAGATTGAAGCATTTCTTGGCCTAGGTTCCCCCAAAGGAGAGTGTCACCCACGCTGAGGGCTGACACGGAGCACCGCCCAGCTGGAGGCGTTAAACTCAGCGCTTCCTGGGAGGCAACCCAGAGGATTCAGACTGATCCGGTATTTTATGTCACTCAGGTACTATTTTTTTGAACCCTTATGCATCCATGTACTTGCCAATGAGGACATTGTCCAACTTAAGCATGGGGGGGTGATAAATTACATAATCCTGAGCTCATTTAATCAGTCTAAATCAAATAAAATAATAATAAAATAAAATAAAAATTTAAATTTAGGAAGAAAACTTAGGCATTAGAAACTTGTCAATAGTGGGAAATAATACAAAAATAACTTAAACACTTAGACTTTTCAGGCCTTCAGGCTTAATAAGCCCTGGTGTCCGTTAAAATATGGATTTAGCTTCGAATCCTTGCAACCTTAAGCCATTCTAATCCACCTACTAAATAAGGTGATAAGTATACGACTTATCAACTCACCCTCTAACTCAGAAAAACTGAGTCTAAGCATCTGCACACATTTTTGCACAGACTCACTCCTCGGAGATTTTGACAGAAATTGGGTAGCTAATGAACTCTCTAGGGTGGTATGACTGGCAAGTTGTCGTGGGTAACAGCCCATTGGTTGGTTGTCCAGAACCCAGCCACAGACCATTTCTTCTTCATTACCTCTAGGTACAATTGAGATCAGGGAAGCCACCTACAAAAAAAAAAAAGAGGAGAAGAAAAGAAAATAAACCACACTTCACCGCACAAGTATGGCTGGCAACTGATCGTGGGTAACAACCCATTGGTCGGTTGTCCAGAGCCCAGCTCAATAACTGCACAAAAAGAACTAAAACACTTAAGGAAGACGCGGGGAAGTAGTACAAGTCGGGGAGATATACAATGGAAAAATTCTTGTGTTGACCCCAATTAAAACAAACGTAGGGAGAAAGCTACCAATCGAACAAATACACCTTCAGGCAAATTTATTTCCTCTTCCGGTCACCTAGGGGCATAGAAACCCAAAGTCTTTCTAAATTACTGTTAAGTGAGTCTATCACAACCTTCACACCAAGATGCTTAGCACTTAGGGTTTTGACCGAGTTTTGGGTGGGTTGGGTAGCCGTAAAAAGTTACCAACCCACACTGAATTTCGAAAAAATTCTAAAAAAAAAAAGTATATATATATATATATACATACATATTAATATGTATAGTTATATACATTAAAACAAGGATTCGGGCGATTCGTATTTTGGTAGACACCTAGGCACTGCTTAGTCATTGTAGATTAAGATCTTGGTATATTTCCTCCTATTGACAAGTGACGAAGTGTCTACGCAATTACTTCTTAAATTCTGAAAGAAAATAAAGGCTAGAATAAACCTTACTAGGGACTAGCAAGGAGTAAGCATGGGGGTATGATAACACTGCACAAGGGGGTAATAATTATGTTGAATAGGGCCCATCTTAAGAATAAAAGGCACAACATAAGTAGAATGGGAGCATTGCATGCATCATGTACCAAGATTTCTTATAAAACTGTATTAATGGCCATTTGAGTAAGCACTTGTCAAAGCAGACCTCAGATGAGCAATCAGACCCCACGGATGGATTCAGAATGACGAACGAAGTCCAACAGACTCAAGATCGGCCAAATCCGACATCCGGAGCTCCTATAATGGGTCCAAGAAGTTCTGACCGTTGATCTGGAGATCAACGGCCCTCATTGCGCCACGTCACCCCTGCTCCACCGCACGCCGCTCCCTTAAGTTGAGATCAAATCTCAGCCATCGACCTTCGATCAGACGGCCGAGACTCGCACGCCCGCCCGCAATGGCCGCAACAAAGTGCAGGCGTGGCGCAACGGTTAGCGCGTACGCTCGCACGCACGCGATGTGGGTTCAAGCCGCGCAGTGCGTGAAATCGAAGACGAAGGAAGCGCGCGGTGAAATTGGGTCGCCCGATCAGCAGCGGGCGGCCGAGATTGCGCCACACGGTGCACCCACAGATCGCGAGCACTCACACCCGCGCGCACGCCGGGCGACGACACCCGCGCACACGCGTGCCCAAGAGAAGATCCGAGCGCCTCCAAGAGAAGATCTCAGCCGTCCGATCTTCGATCGGATGGATCTCACGTAGCGACCGCGGATTGAGCGCGAAGAAGAATGACATAGGCGGTTGACCAGAGGGCTGGAGGGCTTCACCGACGCTTTTGGAATGGTTTTAGCGACGTCCCGGACGTCGCTAAAGCCCCTTCTTCTTTTAGAAAGCCCTTAACCCTATTTAAACCCCCTCCAACCACTCATTCAAGGCATTCACTTCCCTTGCAACTACTCCACTCCTCAGCTAGCTTTAGGCCCTCTTGTAATCACTGGAGATGACGAGCCGCCGACGGAGCCTCCTCCACAGCCGTGGCTGCCTCATCTCTCTCCCTCCTCTCTCTCTCTCTCTTTTAAGCTTTCCATTACTTTTGTTTGAGCATGTATTTAATGTTGTAAGCTATGAACTAAAAGTGCATGATTAATGAAGTTATTTTCTGTTCAGTTGTTACTTTAATTTCTGTTTAAGTTGCATGATCAAACAAGAAACACTCTAACCCTAATCTCTCTCTCGCTTTTCAAACCGCACCTCCGCAAGCAAAACTCCGCACTTTCCGTGACAACAAGTGATAAGAAAAATCCGATTTTCACGCCTCCCTGAGACCGACACTCGGACTCACCTCCGTTTGTTTATTTTAAAACCAACGTTACAAGTGCAACTATAACGACACTTCTTAACACACACGCACAACCGCACATCAACTAGTTATTAATCGCACATTTTAATATGGACACCTTGTAGCTGGAAATTTTCATGACGTGGATTAACCCACGGTGAAATGTAGCCTCAGATATTAAGGGGACTCATTATTGTGTTGTGACTGATCATTAAATTTGTTGGGCTGATAGAAGTAGCATTGAAGGCCACAATGTGCATAAAATAAATAAATTATGAGAATTCATGGAAGTGTAAAGGGTTTAGGTGCATGAACAATTCACACGTGGAGCATGGAGATTGAGGGAAACCGAAGATTTACTGTGAACGATAAATTATTGTTGGCGTAAGAAAATAAGGGAGAGAAGAGGGAGTTTGAATGTAGAAAATATTATTACAACTCAAATAAAATAAGTAGGTATTGGTCTCTATTTAAAGAGAACCAATTATAAACCTAAACCTAATTGCAATCCTAACAAATCATATCTAAACAAACTCAATTATAGTAAATTAACTATTCATATTTTTTACTTAATCTTAAAATAACTTGCCAAATGTGACATAAAACTTGACATGCAAGGGATCGCGTCCTCTCCTACTTCCTTGAGAGCGATCCTTTCTTCTCCTCTAGTTCTCCTAATCCATTCACACGCTGCACCTGTGACTAAGGTGTAGTTTTTCACCTCCTTTTCCTCCTCGTCACTAAGGATGACGTACGCCTGAGGATGACCCAGAAGCCTCACTAGCAGGTTTTTCATTCGCTGGAGCTCTTCCTCCCTTCTTCCTCTCCATCCTCCAGGTGGAGACCCATAGGTCCCATTCTTCCTTTTAGAATAGTTTTACTATTTTGTGGTTTATTTGTAGCTTTAGTTAGGTAGATTAGAGTAGAATTAAAATTAGAATTAGTGATTGATCTAATGTTTTTTTAGTTTAGAATTAGGAGTAGATTTAGAATTAGAATCCCCCCCCCCCCAACACCTCCTCTGATCATTCCAGATCAGAGGGGAAGTTTTCACACAGTCATCACTGACTATTTTTCTCCCTCTACGCATTTTTAATTTTGCTTCTGATTCCCATGACTTGTTTCTCGCAATCCACCCACTCATAAGACCTAATTTCAGATATGATTGGTTTCCAATTTCAAATTTGAAATTAAAGTCGAAAGTCACATTAGGGACTTCCCATTCATCCCATTTTTATCACAAAAGCCCCTGATATGAGCTATAAATTGAATCAGTTTGCCAGATTTTCTTGGATTTTAGATTTAAAGGATTTGGATTCATGTGAGCTTTGAATGCTTTGATTCAGCAAACTAAAATTTTCTGATTGCAATTCTTTGTTTGGCTAGGAATCTGAGGTGATTCTAAGATCATAATTCACCTTAGATGAGCCATAATCTGATCTGAATTTGTTGTGAGGATTTGAATATTTTTAACGCATTATAGAGCCAATGAAAATCACTTAGTTGATTTAAGACTCTACCTTGCATCTTTTAGTTGATTTTGAAGAGTAATATGATTTTCTAAACTAAGGAATTCTCCATATTCCTTAAGGTTTCAGGATCCTGGGATTTGAATCTTTATTTTAAAGTGACTGATTTAGCTCTTTCTACATGTTGTCTATAGCATTAGAAATAGCTAGATCAGATCTCTTTCAAATTTGATTTGATGAGATGTACGGACAAGGGATTTTGATTTGTATTCACGAGTGATTCTTCATGCGAATTTTAAACCCTTGTCAGATTTTGAATTCTGATTGATTTTTGAGTGTTAGAATCCTAGATTTATAGCAAAGTGCTGCAAGGGCAGCTACATTCCCACTGTCTTTAGTATCTAATTTCTCAACTCAGTCATATTGAATTCCTGATCAGACCATCTATAGTCTGATCTGGAATTTTATTTTTTGATATAAGTTATTAGGTAACTGAATTTGAGTTTCCTCCCTATTGTAGACTTGATTTTATTCCATATGGATTAACTGCAACAACAGTTAAGCCGTCTGGAGTTCAATCTGGCTTGCTGCAGTGATTAGAGTTCAAGTGTGTTATGTTGTGCATGTGCTGCTGGATTTCCAGTAGAAAAGCTTCTGCAGTTGCTTTGCTACTATGTTTCCTGCTGCCTTGCTGCTACTTAAATTCTGTTGAAGCATATTTCTATTCTGAAAAATGAGTATAATAGCCTAGGATGTAGTTGGTTAAGTTTAATGTTGTGTTTAACTTGTACACAAGTTTTCCTGTGTTGCAATTGATTTTTAACATCCTTTGAATGCTTGTACCTTTATTTTTAAGTCTTTGTCAGCTAGAATTTATGCCTACCCGTCCATTAAGTTCAATTAAATGAAATTCAAGCTGATTGGCATGCTTAGATGTTTATATCTTTGCTATATTTCATACTGAATATGTTCAAGGCAGCCCATTATTATTTTTTTTTTTTTTTACCCTTTGAGTTCCATCCTAAGCCTTTAGGATTCATTAGAAAATCCTTAAAAGGCTTAGGATGAGTGAGATTTGAAATTCTATAAAAATAAGATAAAAAATCTAAAAAAATAAAATAAACCTGTCTAATTGAAGATTAGATATTTCCTTAAGTGTATACCAAGTTTCATGATAATCTGAACCTCCAGCTTAGTAAAATTTACCAGCCTACGGTTCTATATACTATGAAACTTAATAAAAGAAACATAACATAAAAAGATCAAAAACATCTCTTTCTCCTCATCCATTTCTTTCCCTCTCTTCTCCTACTTCCATAAAAGATATAAAACCCATAAAAAGCTAAAAAAAAACTCAAAAATACTTAAAAATCCTTTGTATACTATGTACATAAGTGTATATATAAGGTATATAGAGAGCTCATTTATCTATAATGTAAATTATACATATATAGGGTATAAATAACTCATGTATATATTATAGTATATAAATTAAGTATTTAGGTTAGATTATGCTGTATATAACTAAATTATATAACTACTTATTAATTTAACTAACTTATATGTACTAATAGACTATATAAATTAATAAACAATATAAATAACCATATTAAGTTATAATACTGTATATACGTATTTATATGCATATAATAAACATATTTAACCATGTTCCATAATTTAATTGTATATATAGAATAAATACTTAATTTATTAAGTTAAAAGTTAAGTGATTAGATTAAATCAAAATAAATTAGTAATTTAAGTTAAAACTAAGTTAACTGATATTTTACAGTTATACCACTGTATTTGAAGTAAATTAACCTAATTTAAGTAGATTTACAATGTTTATACTGTTTATACTTAATTTATAAACAAATAGTCCAAAAAGTGGCTAATTAAATGTAAATAAAATAAAAATAAAACTTGTAAAATACAATAAAAATATCTATTAAATACTTTAACATATATACTAACTCTGTATAAGGTCAATTATACCATATAATAACTAATTTATACGTAATTAAAGAATAAAACCTAAAATTAGTTATGTATAAATTGTATACTCTACCTAATTAATTTATATAGTAAATGTAATTAAAACTCTAAATTAACTGTACAATTGTAAAGTAGTATATAAATACTTTATTATCCTATAATTTAATTTTATTTTATAATAAATTATGGCCCTTGAATTGAGGGCCAAAATGGCAAAATCAGCACAACTGCACATAATTCTCAGCATTGCGCCCTCTCCCTAAAAGTCCCACATCGGCTATTGTAAACCGCACTGAGCAGTATAAATTGAAAAGTTTTTCTTAAGGCTCAGTCGTCACGGGCACCAGATGCCCGAAATAGTTGAACCTTATACCCATTGCTATTGACTTGATTATGAGCATATATGATCTGTGCATGTGTGTGAGGGCTAGGAGCCGATTACTGTGCTAAGGCTTGATTAAGCACAAATCTGAGCCAAAAACGTAATTAAGCGGCCTAATTAAGAAATTAGGGCGCTCTTAGTAGAGGTCTGGTCCCACCCTCGGGTGTTGTGTATCCCTCGAAAAGCATACCCACCAATTAAACACATTTTCATTAAAAACTAAGTGTTGGAGCCGTGAAAGAGACACTAAACAAGAAGAAACACAAAAGAATTGGCTAAGTGTCATAAGAGACACAGAGATACAGAAGAAGAAGAATAGAGAGAAACTTAAGAAGTAAAAGAATAGAAGAAGATATGTATATGTATAACGTATATCTGCATGTATAGTATATGTAAATAATATGTATAAGTAAATAATAAGTCGTATAGTATGTACAGGTAAGTAGTACAGCTATATATATATGTATATAAGTAACTTCATATTTTTACTGACAGAATAAAATGTCGCTAAAGGTAAAATGAATGTCACTATAGACCCTAGTTTCTGCTTTAGAGTTTGTATATAGTTTTTCTAGGGTTTAGCAACACTTGTCTCTATCACTGTAGCTACTATATATGTTACTATATATGTAGTATGTTAAGTTAAGTAAGTATGGTATGTAATATTAGTTAGTATTGTATATATATGTAAGTATTAGTAATATAACTTATAAATAGATAATTTAGAGTATATCTATGTATTGTTTGATGCTTGTTTAAAGCATTTCATTGATTCTCTTTTGTACATAATTAAACCATTAATTCATTCATTATTGATTGATTCATTCATTCTTTATTGTACATAAAACTTATTTTTTTGGAATTAACGAATAATCTTAGACTTAGAGAGTGATGTATATCAATAACTGCCTCCCAGTGAACAACCTGGAATAAACCAGTAAAAATTATGTAAATTTAATAAAAATCGATGCGATAACGGTTTGTATTTGTGACATTTACTATAACAACAACAAATTTTTGATACGAACCGTGGTTGGTCGATCGCCTTACATTTTTAAACTCTGTTACTGGAGATCAAAACCCGACAACAACATTTGTATGTAAAGCGATTGATTGATTAACTTGACTAAATAAAACATGTCGCAAAATATTCTTATTATTATTATTATTTTGTCTCATCTCCTTGAGTCTTGCATAAAGCGCTAAGAACCTTCCGGGGGTTCTTGAGAGAACTCCCACGTCGATTTAGGTGTCACAAAGTTGAGGCTTCAATGTGTGTGGAGATTCACGCACAAGATTGGGCTCTCTTGTGTGTGAACTCTTCCCTCCTTGCTTTTATTTGTTCCACGCGTGGAAGGATGAGGAGGCCTAAACCAGTAGCTTTAATATCATGTGAGAATTCATGAAAGCGTAAAGGGCCTAAGTGTGTGAACAATCTATAATTCCCTACGGGAAGGGTGTGAGATTTGCGAAAAGATGGATAATGCGGAAATATACTAAATAATCTCACAAAAATCAACAATCATAAATGCACAACAGATTCTTAGGTGGAAACCCAAATCCGGGTAAAAGCCACCACCTAAGCCTCTCGACTTAGGATTTCTCGATCGATCGAGTCAATCAAATCCACTATCCAAACTACTTGAACGAGGGTAGTTCAACGTCTTACAACTGACGCTACTTTGAACGAGGGTAGCGTGCCTCAAACCCCTCATCTTCACGAGGAGTATGTAGTCTCTCGATGGAGATGGGAATTCGCAAAACGAATACCCAACCAAAGATAATGAAACTACAATAATCCTATAGAGCCACAAAGTAAATAATTAAATCAAACTACTATAGGTAAAGGATCTTCCCTTTGATGAAAGTGTGTTGACTTGACAACACAGATGTGTAAACCATGCAACAGCACAATGTCACTCTTATTATCGTAGGAGGGAGAGCGAGTGCACGGCAAGAAAGAAGCTCTCAAGATGAAGACGATGGCTTTTGGGAGCTATAACTTCTACTTCTCTAGGACACAAATATGGTGGAAAGTAGTGTTTTTTAGTGTGTCTTGGTGTATGTAACAAAAAAGGGCTCCCCCTTTATTTATAGATGTCCTAGGAAGGCTTTAGAAGGCCTTGGAAGGCTTCTATAGCCGTTGGGAACAAATCCAAGGCAGATTAGACCAAAATTAGGGTCATTAAAGATTCTGACAGTGTTATTAGATGTCTGGGAAAAGTATCAGACGTCTAGAAACTACTTTTAAGACGTCTGGAAAATAAATCAAACATCTAATCCTATACGAGTTTCCTTACTGACTTGAGTCAGACCTAAACAGGGTTCTAGAAAAAGTCAGTCAGACGACATCTTGGACGTCTACCACTAGGTCTGGACGTCTAGAAATGCAATCTTCTGTGGGAATGAATTTCCCGAGGCTAAACGGCTATAATCATCTGACGAAAGGTGATTTGGGCCTAACATCTGCTTATCAGACGTCTAGGGATCACTACAGACGTCTGAAAGTGAATATGGATCAAATTAAGGATAAATCTTCAATGATTAGTCTAATAAAGCCAACGGTTCTCTAGTTGGACATCTAGCAAGGTCATCAGACGTCTTCTAAGACGTTTGGTCTGGACTAAAGGCTGGTCATCTAATCTTAACAAATAGAAGGCACTAAGTCCAGCCTAGGTATTTGGATGTCTGATTAAACAGTCAGACATCTTAAAGTCAAGGATCAGACGTCTGATGTCCAAATTGAATGTCTGATCTGGCTGTCAGATGCCTACTTTGGTTTTCTCTGTTAACTATGAAAAGCCTAAGTATCCTAGGTTTGAATAGGTGTTCCTAAGACTATAATTTTGTTACTTTGAGGCTCTTTATCATATATCTAGAAACAAATAAAGAGTAAAGAAAATAAAGACAAAAGTACAGGACAATAAACGCATCTATCATATTCTTCTTCTCCTTTCTTCAAGCTCTTACTCCAAGCGAAACTCCTTCTCCTCCATCAAACTCTTCCAATCCGCCATGGATGCAAGCTTGAGGTTCTCCTCCATACTTGAGTCCATTTGCATTCTCCTGAAACTTATAAACTCAATACAAATGTTAAATGACACGTATTTCGTTATCATTAAAATTAACGACCGTAGTGTCCTTACACCAACACAATCCACATGTGAAGCGTGGAGACGAAGGGAAATTGGAGATTTACTGTCACATTACTGTTCATGTGAACAGTAGCGTGAACATTAACTTACTGTTGCGTTAGAAAATAAGGGATAGAGGAGGGAGTTTGAATGTAGAAAATATCGTTGTAATTCAAATGAAACAAGTAGAAGTTAATCTCTATTTAAAGAA
Organism: Thalassia testudinum; assembly: GCA_037157565.1. Lineage (NCBI taxonomy): Eukaryota > Viridiplantae > Streptophyta > Magnoliopsida > Alismatales > Hydrocharitaceae > Thalassia > Thalassia testudinum. The sequence goes on from JAZHRO010000003.1 coordinate 25,380,264, forward strand.
AATCAAACCTAAATGTAATTGTAATTCTAAGAAATCATATCAGAAACAAACTCAACCATAATCAATTAACTAATTCTATTTTTTCTTCAATCTTAAATTAAACTTAAATAATTAATTAAAATAACTTAATCACACATGACACAAAAGTTGACATGTAAATAAACTCCTAAATTCTTAAAGATGACACGGCCACTAACTTGCCAACTCAACGTCACGTGATAACTGGTCACATGTCAACCCCACATGACATTTATTCCTTCGCATAAACCATTATTTTTATTTTTAAATGAAACTAAAATAGTTGTATGACAATTCCAATTGCGATTGTCTTCAAAAGGAAACCCACCAAATCACTTCAGTGACGATTCTGTCACATTCTGATGGAGCCCACGAATCCAACGTGAATATCGAACACAGCACTCGGTAAACCCAAATCGTGTCTGATGGGCCAAAAATTAAAATTGTTAAGGGTAAGCTTAACAAATTATGTCGGCACAAAATAGCATGAGAGTGGGTTCCGGCCGCAAACTTTTGTTACGAAAAGTCCAACACCGACGTGATCTCTCTCTCACAAATGCAGACGTTAATCGGTCAAAGCCCATTCCCCTCACTCTTCCTCCTCCTCTGTCAAAGATTCTTCCGCTCCCTAATCCGAAGGCCAAGAACGCTATGCACATTTGATGTGTGACGTAACGTCCCCTCCCTCCTCACGTTCTCAAGAGTCAAAGAAAAGGGCAAAAAAAAAATTATATATATATATATATATATATATTTATATTTATTTATTTATTTATTTATTTATTTATTTAAAACAAAAAGAAAGAGAAAGTCGTCGTCTAATTTTAGGTAATGTGTGACCCAAAACCAAGAGTCCACCTATAAATAGCCAATAATCAACCCCTTCGACTCTCCGCAAGGGAGGAGAGCAGGAGAGGACCTCTGGCGGCGATTGCAATTCAGCACTCTTCCATGTGTTGCGAAGTGGCGGACCCACAGGAGGCTTCTTCCAAGGTGGTGGTGGTGGTGGACGAGGAGGAGGAGGCCGTCCCGGCTACAGAGATGGTTTTCAGAGGGTACAACGCCGCGTGGGAGACGAAGGCCATTGTTTCGGCTCTGACTAGGGTGGTGGCGGGGGAGGCCGGCGAGAGCGTGGCCACGCCGTCTTTCTCATCTTCGGGTTCGATGGGGATGAGGGCGAAGAGGAGGAGGGATGAGCAGGAGGAGGAGGAGGAGCATGTGGTGACGAGGGAGAGTAATTGGGTAACTGGGCTCCAGCACGGGACCTCCATGGGGTTCGGAAGGAGCGGCTACGGGCTCGCACCATTAGCTGCAGGTGAATCTTATTTCTTCTCAAATGACAGACCAACATTTGCTACCCCCTGCTCCTTACCGTTTCCAACACCAATTAATGTTAATAACATAATAAACGTGCCAGATATAGAAACGTTGGACTGAGAAAACTTGATTAATTCCCAACACCCTTAGCTCCAGACACCCCAGTCACCAAATAAATTACTTTTATGCAATATAATTATCCATTAATCGTTTACCAAATTTCGAGCGATAAGAAACAAAGAAGAAGAAGAACCAAAGGTGATAGCAAGAGTAGGTCTCTATTTGCCTCGTGTTAGTGAGATTCGAGATCAACGAGCAGTGCAGCAAACTACAATTCTTGTTCTACTGACGTTAAGTGTACCGGTACCAAGCGGAAGTACAAACAATTATAATAGGTTGTAGTGAATCAGTGGCACTCGATTAAATCAAATTATTTTCTCATCCATCGCTGGTCCCATGGTACCTGAATTTTCTTTTAGAAAGAAAATATTCGACGTATATAGATCCTAACCATACCTCCGTCTAGGACAAGCGACGCGGTAATTAAGGCCAAGGTGGTAAAACGGAGAGGCGGAAATGGATGAATCCATAACGACATGATTACGCGGTTTTCAATATTGGTGCGGTAAACATCGAATCAAATCCCAAAAAGGTCAAAGCCTATTTATCCCCTCCAATTGTCAACACAACCCCCCCCCCCCCTCTCCAAACAAAAAGTCAAAAGCATTCTCCCTTACCCTCCATTTAATGTTGCATTGTCAAACGTATAAATTAAAGAAGATACTCTAACTTTGGCATGAACCCACCATACTCCATTAATTTGTCAACTCCCTCTATTCTCCACGCGTAGCATCAGCAACGGCAGAAGAACAACAGAGCCACACGCCTCAACGGGGAGCAAACCAAACACAGGCGCCTTCTCCCACCACCACCACCACTACGACCAACACAGGCTCCTCATCCGAAGGAGGTGCGGAGCCCAACAGGACGAGGTACAGGGGGGTCCGCCAGCGGCCGTGGGGGAAGTGGGCGGCCGAGATCCGCAACCCGCACAAGGCCGCCCGCGTGTGGCTCGGCACCTTCGACACAGCGGAGGATGCCGCCCGCGCCTACGACGCCGCCGCGCTCCGCTTCCGCGGGAACAGGGCGAAGCTCAACTTCCCCGAGAACGTGCAGCTCCCCCACCCGCTTCCACGCCCGTTGGCTGCCCAATTCGCCGCGGGCGACCACCACCTCCACCAGTACTCGAATCCCCTGAGCGCTTCCGATTTGGCGGCGATCCTTCGGCGGAGATCAACGAGCGCTCCGGGTGATGAAGCACTGTCATGGCAGAGGCAGGGGAACAACAACCCAAACCCACCAAGTGGGCAATTCGATTACGTGAGCTTAATGCAGAGGCAGCCGTCGGTTGGGCAATTGGGTTATTGGGCCCCGCACCAGGCTGGTGGCGTGGGGGCGTTTGCGAGGTCGCCTTCGATGGCTATGAGTGGGTCTTCGTCGTCGACGGCGTGGAGCGAAGAGGAGAAGATGGGTGGTGATCTGAGGCCGCAGGGTGGCGGTGGTAGTGATGGGTTCCAGCGAGGAAGAGATTGGTAGATTGGAGAGCAGGCCGTTTTATTGATGTGGCTTGTGGTTTGCCCCAGGGTTTGGGTTAAAGAGCAATAGTTAGCATATGCTTTTTTCTGCGCCGAAAGATTTCTTCCATCGACTTCAATCTTGAGAAGACAGTAGCAACGTGTAAATTTGTACCCTTTTTCTGATAAGGGGACGTCGAGAAATTTATAGAACTACAGCGTCAGCTTTCTGGTTTTCTTGAGATTTGTATCTGTTGTCAGATTGATTGGAATTCGGGATGAAGCACCAGATAAATGCGAGCGTACGATTTCCATGACAGGAATCAAGTGTCTCCATTTCTTAATGTTTTTTCAAAAAAGAGAAACGTATAATGGACGTCGTTCAAAAAGGAAATAGATCGGAGAGTAGTTATCCATTCATCCTGCTCGTCTTTTGAGAAGAAAAATCAAATAATAGTTAAAAGAAACGAACCTTCGATCTGACAACTAATAGCCTCACGCTCCAACTAACTGACATACTCCAGCTTGTCGACGTTAACAGGTTCCTTAAAGTATAATTATTGGCATATTTTGACCCAACCATTAGTTTTTTTTCCTATTTTCACTTCCTAGAATCAATATCACCTATTCTTGATCGACGAAAAAAAGGATTCACGTCTTCATTTTAGGTAAATACAAGGTTTTACATCTTTGGGAGAAAATACCCACGATTTCAACCACTTTGACATAACTTAGTAGGCTTTATTATTACTTCTTTGTAACCACACATGTTCAATACACCTGCAAAGAGTAATGCTTGTGGAAACCTATTGCTTTGCATATAGCTTCCATGCAACTTCAAAAGCCACAAAAATCCAACCTAGTGGGAGGCTTCCCGTCAAATGTAGCTCCCATCGATCTTAAAAAGGCTCTAGACCTGTGCGTTAGCTCAAAACATTTTCGAACATTGTGATATCTATAGGGCTGTCTAATGGGTGAAGTCTAACGTATTTACTAAAAGGAGACTCATTGCTGTTGGATGTAATGGGTCAACAATCCCATAATTGAGGCTATCTAAATCAACATTAAATTTCTTCTATCTTAATCAACAACCCATATTAGAGTATTCATGCTTTTTTTTTCAGCCAACTTGGTCAGAAATATGATCCCATCATCTCAACTACCCAACCCCATGGATACGAGGTCCTTATCCAAGATTCAACATGTCTATAGTTGCGTAACACCCTAAAATCATATTTTAATGCTAAATGTGACTTAAAGGAGAATAGTTACCTACTTAGGGTAATTAATAACTTGAAAGATGAGAAAAGATAAGAAATCATACAAAAGGAATTGGAGGATATAGAATAGGATTAACATGGTGAAATGTAAGTATTATAGGCACATGATAGTACACTCTCTAATTAAGAAAAGATGGAATCCATTAACAAAGTGACTAACAAGTTACATAGATTGAAGAATGAAATTCTTTGGGAAAAGGAGAAGATTAAAGAACATCGACCCTCCTCTAGAGGTGGCAACCTTCTGTAGAGGGTAAAAGAGCACATTGACCCTCCTCATGCTTTCTTTCATTCGTCTCCCTATTTTTGACAGTATTTCTTTTACCTATTCTTCTTCCTTGAGACTCATATGTTGAATTTTGTATGCCTTAAGAGAGCCATCCAAATAATGTGATACAATTACATTTTTCTCTAAATAAAAAGAATTATATTATTTTTTAGTAAATAAATTAGATCCCTTAGTATGAATAGAATGACGTAAGTAGCAAGATCGAATAAACGCAATGTGTATTGATTTAGAGATTTAAATGATTTAGAAGATCCGATAGCACATTAAGAAATCATCTGATTCGATCAATTCTTTCCAATCTAAGTTTGGGTGGCAACTTTCTCTACTAGTCGTCACTTGATTGATGTTTCTGAATGGAGATTCAGAACTATCACATGGGTCAGGTTAAGGAGTTAATTTGATGAAATAGCAAATGACTAAAAGTCCTTCTTCAATGCTGCCACGGAGAAGGGGGATCCTTTGACTTAAGACTAGCATGTGTCTCTATTCATGAACGCATGTATTTGGTAAACTGATAGTAGATGCACCCACCTTGGTGTTGATACTGAAAAGTTCGCATATATATGAAAATGGATAGGAGATGCATTATCTCTCGAATGGATCACACAAATTTATTACATAGGTGTATGTGACAGATTAGAAGTATAAGCTTACTCCAAGTATATTGGGAAACGACAATTCCATATGTGGTCGTACAGTCCTAATTAGACTCAATGAAAGAAAAAGAAGATAATCCTTAAGAAAAGGATTTAATCTTCATTTTCGTTCTAAGGATACTAAGAGATGTTAGAAACACTACAAGAATCTTCCCTATTGGCGTCAGTCAAAAATCGACGTCAGATGCCTGAAAACTGACGTTAAGAAGCGACAGCATTACTAGTGTCGTCGTTTCATTTCGCCGTCGGTTATAAGTAAAATGCAACGATGAATTATTCGCGTCTAAGCAGACGGATTTAAGCTTTTGTCGTCATTTTATAATTGACGGTAGTTGTATTTCCCGTCATTTACAAATAAGCGATGGCGATTGTACATACAAAGTTATAATTTTTTTGAATTTAGAAAACTTACGTATCTTTGTTTGTATGAGTCATTAATCAACTTACGAGCATCCTCAACTGCAGCCTTACCATGGGTGACCTCATAGACATCCATCCTACTCATCTCTCTCCTATCATTCAAAGTGGACTAAAAATAATGAAAATGATAAAATTTTATTAAGAGCATCTCTAAAGTAAATAACTTATAAGTACAAAGTTATCATAATAAACTTACATAACAACTCTTGACCACCTCAATGCTCATTTGACCCAAATAGTGGATCTGTGCTGGAGCTTTGGCCTTATTGGCCTTATTCTTCTTTGCTTGCTCCTGTAATGAAAGCATTTATAAATTACTAAACAAATTAATATTTTATTATGAATTTAAGACATATGAATATAATATAAACATTTAGAATAAATTACTAACCTCCGCTCTAGGATCCATCCAATACTCGCATGCCTTCTTCCAGTGGTCAGGCAAAAAATCAGGAGGGCCATTCTTCATTGCCTCCTCATGTGACCTGTTCAAGAAAAACTGAATAACAAATATAAAATGCTAAAAAAAATATATGAAATTATGTACATAATAAACATGTAAATGTAATTTTTTTTTTACATTTCTCTTTGTCTCTATGCTCCACTCTCTGTGGAGCTTAGCGATGTGCTTGAGGATATACATGGGGGCATTGGGGTCGTCACCCCAATCGTAACTCACCTATATTTATTTTGAAAAAATATATCAATTTTGCATAAATAAGATAAAGTTATAGAAGAAATATATAAGATGCATGGAATTACCTCCAACTGTCCAAAGAGCTGCCTCTTTAGCTTTGCGAGCACCCTCCTCCAATCAAAGTAGCAAAGTGGCACGACGAACTTCACCGTCGTGCCCACTTAGGTGATAAAGCTTGGGTAATGCTCTGCTTCCCCGTTGATCTAAGCGTGATTGTTACTCTGAGGCCTGAAAAAGTGATCTTCGTTTTCGTTGAAAACTTTAATATAAAATGATGTGTCGTTGTATTTAATCGCGTGGTAGAAAATCGCTTTTCAAAACATTTAAATTCTCAAAACTAACCACGAAGAGTTAGGTCATCTCCATAGAGAGGAATTAGTCTATTAAAAATGAGTAATAATGCATCAAGCAATCGGGAATATCAATGGAGGTGCATGCTAACTAGTGCTCTCATTTCCAGCACAAATTCTCAATATAGATAATTAATCAAGAAGATGAGGGCGCACATGCAAAATTACCACAATACAATATTCTAAATAATGACCTTGGTAATAGCAAACAATGTTAATATTAATCTCCTACCTAATGACACCAATGCACTATAATCAATATCTCATGTTGTATGTCATTCATAAGAAGAAATCAATTATATGTAATTCCAAATTAAGCAAGGGGTGTCCATGCAAATTTGCTGCAATGTATTAATTCAGAAAATAAATGAATAGTAGCTTCGACAATGGCATTTTCCGTAATTACTAATTGAGTGAAAAATAGAGGTTTTTGCTTCTCTCTTCCGTGCGCGAGCCTGGGTCGACGGCTGATGGCAAGGTCGCACGTAGAGATGCGTCTCGATGAGTGCTTCACAATGGCGGCAGCGGCACGTTACGAGGAGGTCAGTGGCGACCGACCGGCGGAGAGGAGTGGCGACAGTGGAGAGGCTGCTGCAGATGCGCGGAGACGCGAAGGCGTTGGCGTGCGGGCGCTCTGCAGAGCACGTAGGCGCGCGCGGAGGTGCGGCGCTGCAGGGACTAGGTGAAGCGGAGGTGAGGCGCCTGAATAGGCCTGCAGTGATGGCGGGCGCACAAGGTGGTTGCGCTGTGCTGGTGCAGGTCTAGCAAGTGCAGGGGGAGCGCCTGCGGGCGCGAGTGGCGAGGGCGGAGCAGGGCAGCGCCTACAGTGAAGGGGCGCAGGCCTAGCAGGGCTAAAGGCGGGTGCTGGAGGGGGTGTGAGCGCTGGAAGGGGGTAGCGCCTACGGATGGGGCGAAGCGGGGCAGCACCTGCAGTGAAGGGGCACGGGCCTGGCAGGGCTAAAGGTGGGTGCTGGAAGGGGGTAGCGCCTGCGGGTGGGGCAGAGCGGGCGTGCCTGAACAAGCCTGCAGGCGATGGACGGCTGCGTGAGCTTTGCTGTGCGGGTGCGTGAGCAGGCGCTGCAGAGGGTTGAAGGCGCTGGCAGGGGAAGTGCCTGTGGGGGTGCGGGCAGGTGCGCCTGAGGTGGCTGCAAGCTGGTGGATGGGCGCTTGAGGGCGCTTAGCGCCTGCGTGAATGCATCGCCTGCGGTCGCGCAAGGTGCATGGCGGTGTGAACGCTGGAAGGGCGCGGAGATGGTGCTTGGTTCACAGTGTATGCTCTGACCATAGTTGAGAAGGTGGCTAAGGAGAAGGTGGATCCCCGCAAGGGGGAGGAAGATCTCCACGATGCCGATGCCCCTCTCCTTTCTCCGCCTCCTCTTTAACTCCTCTCGCCCCGCGTGCGTGAGTTAAGGGATTTTCCAAATCCCTTTGCTATTTTTGGTTGGCGATCATTGAGGGGAGAGTTACGGCTGGCCGGAGGAAAGGGAGAAGATGCTGCTGATTGTTGGGGAAATTTAATCCCCAACCCTTGTTCTTTCTAAATATCATTCCTGCACATAAAAATAACAAAATCATTACATATTAAGTTATAGAATATTATAAACTTAAATCATGATGCATACAAATATTCTACAACTTAATTGTAGTTATTAACACACCTAAAAGGTAAGATTAAAGTTACTTAGGCGTAATACAAATCCATTAAAATGGATTCATCAAGGCCCTCGAGAATACGTTGTAGATCAAGGTTCTTTGTCTTCCCCGATCCTTTTCTTACTCTACTGTAGACATTAATCATATTAATGATATGAAATATACAATAAGTTATGAAATATAGAAGTAAAAAGCTTTTAAAAAGTTTAATCTTTCTTACCAGTACTTGTACCCGTCGCGCTTGAGTCGACATGTACTAGGGACATACTCTCAATCTACTCCTCATCCTCGTCGTCCTCCTCCTTTGATGCCCACAAATTTGGCTGTTAATCTGGATCAACTGGTACTAGTTCTGGCTCAGTAGCAGGAATCTCCTTCCCATTTTCCTTCCCCCCCACATATAGTACATCACGAGATCGTACCAAGTCCCTAGGTTTTAGAAATCGTGACTAAGAGCGAGCCTGGTGTCAGGGGTTGGTTGAGCCTGGGGAGATGGCTCGAGCTAGGTGGATGGCTGTGTCTTGGAGGGAGCTTTTTTATTGGCTTTTTTCTTAAACCCCTTCATCTGTAACAACAAATAAATACAAAAATTAATACAGTTGAAAACAATGTATAAAGCATTAATGCATAAATAAACATGTACATAAAGGAAACCTACAAAGAAACAAATATATAAAGAAATTACAGAAATGCAAAAATATGAAATGCATAAGTAAACCATAAAGGAAACAAAGTAAAGAAATTGTTACTAACCTTAGATATCCACATCTATTGCATTTGAATCTAAATGAGCTTCTTAAGTTAATTCTTGATATGCCTCAGTTTGTGCGTCAAAATGATTGCGCGGTACTATTTTTATTGGTATAACCCAACCTCTTTGGCAATTATCAGGGACGTAAAATACTTGTGCCTCTTGACAATGTAAATGGTTCAGAAGACTGAAGAATTTGACGGTTACGATTTAAACTCAAGAATTTATGTTTCTTGTCAATTTTGAAACCAATGCCCTCTTTAAAAAATCAAACCAATGACATTTAATAGAACAACTTTACAATCATATTTGAAGCTGATATCCACTGTTTCTTGGATTTCACCATAGTATCCATTTGGACCGGTGGCAAGATCAGAATCAACAACAGCTCCATCCTGTTATGTAACCTTTCTATCTTCAATTTCTTTTATTCTAAATCTGAACCCATTTATTATATATCTAGAGTGGTAATGTGCGTAATGTAATGGTGTATCGGCAATTACATCAAAATCTGGTATCCATTGTGAGTTCTTATCTTCTTTCAATTGATGAACACGGTGTTTGAACCAATCAAGGAAGTCTGATTTTGATGTACTTGAATAAGATGATAGTTCGAATTCCTCTTAGAATGGATCAATCTCTAGAATTTTCTTTAAAATATATAGATGTTCCCAACATTTGTCAATTTATGAAATTAGCTTGTATTCTATACGAAGAATCGACCTTTCTCTAATATCAAAAATCGACAGACATTCTTCATCATTTTCATTATATTCCCCCTCATAGTTCTTTTGAAGTTTATTAAAGCAGTTGTCTATTTCATCCATGTACATGGATGTAAAATTTATATACTCCTCCATGAGATAACATTCTACAATTGAACCTTCTGGGTTTGCCTTGTTAAAGACATAATCTTTTAGCTTTTTCAAAAAGAGCTTCACGGGATACATCCATTTAAATTGTTTAGGTCCATCGATTCTCGCTTCATTTGCAAGTTACAATGTGAGATGAATCATTACATCGAAGAAGGCTGGGGGAAGAATTTGTTCCATCTTATAGAGAGCAATGATTATTTTCTTATCACTACTAGAAAAATGACATTCGCCATCGGTTCTTTGTCGTCGTTTTCCAAAGTGACGATGATATTATTTTTGTCGTCATTTAGTTTACTAACTGACGGTGAATGCGTCTTCAAAATTTGGCCATAGCCCTTGATGAGGAGAAGAATAGTTGTCGCTCGTGGCAAAAGTTAATATGGATAATAGTTGTCGGTTTCTATAATAAGCGATGATGAAAATAATTTCAATGTCGCTTTCTATAATAAGCGACGATGAATAGAAATCCCCGCTGACCCAAATTAATTTGGGTGCGCATTCAAAAAGTTCGTTCGACGTTTGCCGTTGCTTTCTAATTCAAGTGACGGCAAAAGTCCATCATCTACATCCATGTGCAGGCACCCCTCTCCTCCCTCATCACTTCATTTCTCCAAAAGCATCCTCACGCTGCCAGAGCTCTTGTTGCCGCCCCTCCTCATCCTCCTCCTCAGGTAACTACTCCTCGTCCTCCCCGACACCCTCCTCCTCCTTCGACAGTCTCCTCCTCGTCCTCCTCTTCGTCCCCGGCGGCCTCGTCATCCTCCTCCCCCTCCCTGAAACCCTCCTCCTCCTCCTCCCTGACACCCTTCTGCCACCCTCCTCCTCCTCAATGACCCCCTCCTGCTACCCCCTCTTCTTCCCTGACCCCCTCCTACCACCCCCCTCCTCCTCCTCCTTAACCCCCTCCTGCTGCCCTCCTCCTCCTCCTTGACCCCCTCCTGCCGCCCCCATCCTCCTCCCCTCTGCCCCCTCCTCCCTTCCTCCCTGTCTTCTGCTCCGCATCCTCCTCCCTACCTCATGCTCTGCCTCCTCCTCCTCATCTTCCTCCGCACCTCCTCCTCTGACAATCTACCCCCTCTTCCCTTCCTCCTCCTCTTCTCAATTGCCACCCTCCCCATCATCTCCTCCCTCCTACCATCTCCATCTCCTCTTCCTTAATTTCCTTCTCATAAATTTTAAATTAAGTACTTAAGTTATTAAAACCATAATAGGTAGGTATTTAATAAATTTTTTATTATTGAAATTACAGGTAGTTGACGACGATCACTCTTGGATGATTCAGAGATAAATTTTCAAATTTTTAAAGTTATTTTCGTGATATTTTAGGATCATGTTAGATGTTGGGTGATCCCACATATTATCTTTTATGTGTTTTTGTTAAATTGATGGTGGGGTGTGCCCACTTTTATTTGTGTTTTAAATGGTTTAGGATTTTAATAGATGTGGGGTGTGCGCACATATTGTCTTTTATGTGTTTTCATATCCATTTATGTATTTTATTTGTTGCACTTTTACGGTGAGGTGTACTCACTTTTATTAGGTGGTGTGATGTTTCCCAATGCACTTTTATGTGAGAAATGAAATATTTAAGGAGAAACTCAATCAAAATTTTTTAAAATTCATTAATGTTCAATATATTGGTTGATTGGGGTTTTATTAGGTTATGGTCTAGTTTTGTTAGGATTTGGGTAGGATGATGCCTAGGATTAGGATGGAGTTGGATGATGGCTTTGAGGTTGCATTGGGTTTTGCTTGAGGTTGGGGTTTGGGTTGGATGATGTTTGGTTTTGTGTTGAGTTGGGTTTAATATATGCCATTTAGGTTTGGTATTAGGTTGTGTATAGGGTGCTTGGGCTAGGGTTTTAGGGTTTGAGTTGGGTGAGGGTTAGTGTGGTTGAGCTGGGCTAAGATTTAGGATTTGACTTGAACTAGGGTTTGGACGGTTGGTTTGGGTTAGGGTTTAGGATTTGACTTGGGCTAGGGTTTGGATGGTTCGTTTGGTTAGGGTTTAGGGTTTAGGATTTGACTTGGGCTATGGTTTGAACGTTTAGTTTGGGCTAAGGTTTAAGGTTCAAGTTGTGCTGAGTTTAATTTAGGGTGGTTACGTTGTGTTAGGGTCTAGGAATATGGTTGGGTTGGTTATGATTTTAGTTATTTAATTTTTTTTTGTAATTAAAGTGATATTTATTATAATTGTTAGATACCCATACTTGCAGAAGTTTAGGTGTACATGAGGCTAAACACCAAGTATTCTAACTCCTAGCCATTTGAATGATAATTTTGGAATGAAGGTTTGCTCTAGAAATTTGGTTTGAAACTAAAATATGAGGGAAATTCATACACTAGTGTATCGGTGTCCTAATAGTTTTGAAACAGATTGTGGGATGTACATTTGGGGAGGATATATATGATCACCTATAAATTTTTACCAGGTCCTTAGAATGAGAATATATTTGTTATTAACATTTAAGATTATAATCTATTATTTAATTAATTTTGCTTTTGAAATTGCAGGTTATCAATGTTAGGTACACTTGGAGGCTTGAGTAGTTGGAGGTATATATACATTCAATCTTTTTAATTTAATTGAATGATATTTTAGTTTTTTGTTGTATTTCTTTAATGTTCAAATTAGTTATTGTTTAGATACATACACTTGCTAAAGAAGATATATGTACGTGAGGCCAAACATTATGTATTCTATTCTAACCCCTAGGGTAAAAGTCCTCCGAGTCAAATTATATCCAAATTACTCGCCTGTTGAGACTTATGATCATGTTATATGGACAATGCAGGAAGTGTATGTATACCTCACTTGCATGTATGATGTGTTATCTTTGTAGCACACCATAAGACTCGATCGACTTTAGTTCGGTGAAGTACTGAACTAAAGAAGGTCCTTAAGGATTTGATCACAACTTAGTTTTGCTCATTACATGTGACCTTGTGTGGTGAAATTTCAATTTCTTCTTCCTGCTCTTCTCAGATATACCAAGTAATCTTATCTAGTTTCCTATGGTACCCTTAATTGGGTGTTAAAGGAAATCTAGATAAGGTTGGTATTGGGGGGTATATTGGAGAAGTACGTGGAGATGCTGCCGAAATTTCACCGCACCATGGTTACATGTAATGAGCAAACCTAAGTTATGATTAAATCTTTGAGAATGGGTTATAAAGTGAAAATCTTAATCAAGATACACATCATTCAGTCATTTCCCTTCCTAACAAATGATTTGCCTACATTAAATTTTAGGTTATAATGGATAAATCTTGGATTAGATTGTAAGGTTTAGATGACACCAGATATAAGGATGGAGTAACTTCATTCCTAGATTGAGCCTTTGATGACGATAGGAAGATATTTAGGCAAGGAGATCAACTTGATAATATCTTCTGCCTATGCAGAAGATGTTTGAATTAATCCTTACATGATCGTAATACTATGCTCGAACACTTGATTTGTAATGGGTGGTGGTAGCATTACACTACTTGGGTAGCTCATGGAGAGGAGTTTACTGATAAAGTCATAAACAATGAGAACACTGTTGAAGAAGAGATTGACGAGGAAATTGTTGATAGTGGAGGTGAAAAAATACAAGAAATGTTGAACGAGATGAGAATAAGAGAGGATATAAATAGAGATAAGGAAGATCCATTCAGTTGTGATCCATTCTATGATGCTGTTAAGGTGGCTAAGGATCCTATTTCTCCCGGTGTTACGAAAATATCAAAGTTGTTTTTATTGAAGATCTTTCAACTGAAGGTTATGAACAGAGCTAGTGCTAAATTAATGTTAAAAATACTTCAGTTTATTGCTGAACTGTTGAATAACCCTAATGGTTTTTCAGCTTCATGCTACAAGGCAAGGAAACAGATTTGTAACCTTGGTTTGGACTGTCAAAAGATCGATGCATGTCCGAATGACTACATTCTTTTCAGAAACGAATTTGTAAACTTGAGTAACTGTCCTAAATGTGGACATGAGAGATATAAGAAAGGTAAAACTGAAAGTAAGAGGAAACAACCTTAGAAGGTTCTTTGTTACTTCCCACTAACACCTAAGCTCAACGCCTTTTTATATCAACTAAAATTGCACAGTGGATGACATGGCACCAGGATTGTAAATCTCAAGATGGAAGAATACGTCAACCTACTGATTCAAAGGAGTGGAAGAGATTTGACGAAAGAAATAATTCATTCGCTTTAGAAGCAAGGAATGTGTGGTTGGGTCTTACAAGCAATGGATTCAATCCATTTAAGAGTATGTACCCATCGTACTCTATATGGCCAGTGATAATGGTCACTTATAACTTACCTCCCTGGTTGTGTATGAGATCGTCATTTACTATGCTAACCCTATTAATCCTCGATCCAAAACAACCAAAAAATGCAATAGATGTTTATCTCTAGCCATTAATTGATGAACTAAAATAGTTGTGGTACACCGGTGTGAAGACGTATGATGCAGAAAAGAAAAAATTTTACAATATGCATGCAACATTATTGCGGACCATAAACGACTTCCCGACGTACGCAAATTTGTTAGGTTAGAATACTAAAGGAAAGCTTGCTTGCCCAGTCTGTATGGAAAATACTCATTACCTACGACTGTCGGAAAGTAAGAAATTATGTTGCTTAGAACATCGTAGATTTTAAGAAATTCTGTTACTTAGGACATTGCAGATTTTTACCTATTGAACATAGATGGCAAACGTCACAGTTCAAGGGTGAATTTGATGGTAGGATGTGTTGGTATTTAAAGAAAAATTCAAAGAATAAACTTAGTACATATTCTATCAGGTTGCTAGGTCAAGTTATAATGGAGAGATTAGAAGAAATGTGTGAGATACGGTTGGGTCAACCATTTAAACAAGATTAGACAGCCTCGAGATTATGCATTTCGAAAGAAAAGCATTTTCTTTATGGAGCTGTCATACTAAAAAGATCTTACAATACGTCATCTTTTAGATGTTATGTACATCGAAAAGAATGTGATAGATAACATTTTAGACATATTAAAACTGACCGATGATCCAAAGGATACGATGAAAACAAGAAAAGACATGAAGAGTTTAGAGATACATCCGAAGCTACATATTCATGAGGATGATGGCTACTTCCCACCTACTATTTACAACTTGAATCAGGACCAAAAGAGTAGACTGTTCTCCTTCTTAAATGAAATTCAGGTGCTAGATGGGTTTTCATCACAACTGTCTCGTTGTGTGAATGAAGCATAGAAAAAGATATCTGACTTGAAAAGTCATGACTCCCACGTTTATATGCAAGTATTGTTAACACTAGCGATATGGGGGATAATGCTTGAGCCAGTTGTTGATTCATTCATAGAGATGAGTAGATTTTTCAAAACTGTTTATTCGAAGGTACTACAAAATGATACGCTGGATCACTGGAATAAACAAATTATTATTACTGTTAGTAAGATGGGATAGATTCTTCCCCCAGCCTTCTTCGATATAATAGTTCATCTCACGTTGCATCTTGCAAATGAAGTGAGAATTGATGGACCTCTCAATTCAGATGAATGTATCCTATGGAGTGATTTTTGAAAAAGCTTAAAGATTATGTTTTGATTAAGGCAAAGCTGAAAGGTTCAATTGTAGAAGGTTGTCTCATGGAGGAGTGTATAAAGTTTACCTCAATGTACATGAATGAAGCAGACAACCACTTTAATAAACTTCAAATGAACTATGAGGGGGAATACAATGACAATAATGAAGAATGTTTATCAAATTTTGATATTAGAGGAAGGTCGGTTCTTTATACAGAATACAAGATAATTTCAAAAAATGACATACGTTTGGCACATCTATATATTTTAAAACAAATTCCTGAAATTGATCCATTTTACAAGGAATTTGAACGATTACCTCATTCAAGGACATCTGAATTTGGCTTCTTAGATTGGTTTAAAAATCGAGTTAATCAATTGAAAGAGGATGAGGACTCACGATGGATACCATATTATAATGTAATTGCCAATACACCATTACATTATGTACATTACCACTCTGGGTATATAATAAATGGGTTCATATTTAGAATAAAAGAAATTGATGATAGAAAGGTTACACAAAGGGCCGAAGTTATTGTTGATTCAGATCTTTCCACTAGTTCAATTGGATACTATAGAGAAATCAAAAAAATTGTGGAGATTAACTTCATATATGATCGTAGAGTTGTCCTATTTAAATGTCATTGGTTTGATATTTTTAAATAGGGCACTAGTTCAAAATTGATAAGAAACATAATTTCTTAAGTTTAAATTGTAACCATCAACTTATTCAGTCTGATGAACCATTCACATTGGCATGTCAAGCAGCACAAGTTTTCTATGTCCCCAATAATTGCTAAAGGGAATGGGTTATACTAATAAGAACAGTACTGCACAATCATTTTGACGTATAGTCTAAAGCATATCAAGAATTAATGGAAGAAGGTCATATAGATTCAAATACAGTAGATGTGGACATCTAAAGTTAGTAACAATTTCTTTGCTTTGTTTTATTTCTGTTTAAATCAAATTTATATTCAAATTGAAGAAACCTAAACTTCTACTGGCATTTTCTATACGCTAGAAATACCAAAACTTAAACCTAATCACGCACACATGTTTGAAATATGTTACTCTTACTCACTACACTTTTTATTTATTTATTTTCTATATATTGGCATTTATAATATTTTATTTAATTACTTTTATTTTTCAAATTACAAATTATCAATGATAGGCATACTCAGAGGTTGTTGTACTTAGAGGTATAATTTCAATGTCTTCAATTTAATTTAATGAAATTATAGGTTTTTACTAGATGTAGGGTGTGCCCACATATTATTTTTTATTTCATTGAATAGATGTGGAGTGTACTCACTTGTGTTGCATGTTTAGCTATTTTATTTGAATGGATGTGAGGTGTACCCACTTGTTTGCTTTATATTTCTTTAATTTGAATAGATGTGAGGTGTATCCACTTGTGTACTTCAAAATTTAAAGCGAAACTCTGCCAAAATTTTTTAAATGATATTGCCACATCACCTAGCCGTGCAGTTAATCACTATACTCTCACAATTCTAGACACACCCACTCTAGGAAACCACCACTCTAGCCTATCCATTTAGGAACCCAACCTAAGATGAAGGTGAGGGTGGAGAAGAAGAAGGTGAAGGTGGAGAAGAAAAAGAAGGTAGAGAGGGAGACTAACCTAAGGAGAAGGAGGAGGAGGGATTGCTCATGTTTGTTGTTGGGTTTGGTCACCCTCTACCTAAATGGAATGCTCCATTAATTTATTGGAGTTTAAAATGCATATTTTGTTTACAGAATTGTAGAAGTCTCAACAGATATTACAGAAGGAAAGAAAGAAAGTGATTGGATGATGGGAAAAGGCCTTGTGAATTTTGTGCCAATTTTCACTTTAAATAATATTTTTTTGATATATACATCAAGGGCAAATGGTTAAAAAAAATAGACCCAATTGCCATTAAATCGTAGTGGTTAACATAAGTTACTATCACTTAGCAAATTAATTTAAGTCCATGTGTTGACTGATTGATAACTATATGGATCATGACATATGAGGATGTTTTTTATTTACTTTTTATAGTGTTTACTTAAGTCTGATCCATTATTTAGTTAATTTGGAGGAATTGAAACTTTCTAAGCCACAATGTTCTAAGGATGTTCAAGATAGAGATAACATGTGTGCCCTTGGGTGCTCAGTCAATGATAAATGATAGTTCCTCAAAAGGCTCTCTTAAATCTCCCTAATCCTATGGGATGGAAGACGGTTCGAATAGTTTGGGAGGATCTCTCGTGGAGGTTAAGAATTCACAGAGGCTATCGTTATATGTAAGTACTAATGCCATGTTTAAAACTCCCCTTGTGAAGGACACCCAAAAACATCCTTGTCCAAATTACCTACCCATTTAACCCCAACACTTCCTCCAATTTCCCCTCCCTCCCTTTCCCACCCTACCATCAAAAATATATTATTGTTGTTGATTTCCTTGTTGTTATTTCAATGAACGGTGTTAGAAGGTAGAGTTGTAAATATACAAGTCATTGTGGTTTGTCCTTGCAATTTTTTTTAATGTGAGGTGAACCTACTTTCATTTTAATATGCAGGTTTATAGAGAAACCTCCAAATTTAAGGGAAAACTCTATCAAAATTTTTAAATATTTTTAATGTTTGCCATACTTTTTTCATTAATGATTTATATATTAATGATTTTCAACAATATTAATTATTGCATTTTTTCCTTGTTACAGATGAAGTTGTTTAAAAAAAAACCTAAAAGAAAAGGTCATCTTGAGACACAGCCATCCACTCAGCCCAATCTATCTCAGGCTCAGCCACCCCCTTGGCACTAGGCTACCCCCAGTCATGTTTTGTATGACCCGGGGACCTAGCACGTTTACAACATGTGGAGGGGAAGGGAAAGGGGAAGGAGATTGCTCCTACCTTGTCAGTGCAAGTAGAGCATGATCCAAATTATAAAGCATCAGATGAGGAGGACAAAGATGAGAACGATGACGTGGAGGGAGAGAAGGAAGGAGAGGAGGAGGGGGAGGAGGCGAAGGATGAGATGGTGGGGAGTACGTCCCCAATTCATGTGGACCCCTTAGCAGTGGACACAAGTTTTGGTAAAAACTCTTATACCTTTAAGAAGTAAATTACTAATATATTTTAAAGTTTATTATAACTTTAGAAATATATAATGAATATGATCAATGTTTACATAGGTAAAGTAAAAAGAGGGCGGGGAAAGACAAAGAATCTAGACCTCTAACATGTCTCCGAGGGCCTAAAAATAATAATCAAGCTTAGAACCACAAGGGAGGCAGAGAATTACCTAGGCTTCATCGGTCGAGTTGCCAAAATGGTTAAGTCCATTGTTCCCATTTACTATTTTGACTAGAGGAAGGTGCGAAGAGCTGAAGAGGCATTTCCTCTAATAGTTGGAGGTAATTTCTTTTATCTTAATTATTTCTTTTATAACTTTATCTTAAAATTATTATCAAGTAAGATTGACATATTTTTTAAAATAAATGTAGGAAAATTATGATTGGGGTGACGACCCTAATGCCTCCTGATATATCCGTAAGCACATTACCAAAATCCATAGAGATTGAAGGATGAAAACCAAGAGAAATGTAATAATTTTAAAACATTTACATTTTTATTATGTACATAATTTCATATATTATTTCTAACAATTTATATTTGGTATTTAGTTTTTTTCGAACTGTAGTTCACCCGATGAGGCAATGGAGAATTATCCTCCTGTTGTCATGCTTGAAGATTGGAAGAATACATGCGAGCATTAGCTGGATCCCAAGACGGAGGTTAGTAAATGATTAAAAATGATTCTATTAATTTCATATGTCTTAAATTCATAAAGAATATTATTGTGTATATTTACAAGAGCAGGCAAGAAAAAATAAGGCCAATAAGGCCAAAGCTCCACCAAGACCCATTGTTTGGGTCGAAGGAGCATCGAGACGATCAGGAGCTATTACGTAAGTGCTGTAACTAATTCTCAATTGAATATTACTTAATTTTTAAGTTATCTTAACATAATTGTATCATTTTCATATTTTTCAATTCGCTAGGCATGATGGGATGGAAATGAGTAGGATGGATATCTACGAGGTCACCCACCATAAGGATGCAGTTGAGGGTGCTCGTAAGTGGATTCATGAGTCATACTAGGAGAGACACGTAAGTTTCCTAAACTTAAAAAATTTATAACTATGTATATATATTATAATAATATTTTTTAATACATTTAGGAGCAAACGGTACACTTGGTACATCCTCCCACTGATGAGACCTCTGACAGCATCCAGCGACATCTAGATCCAGAGGAGGCATTTAGGAGAGTGATGCCACCGGACTACGATGGTTTCGTTCATAATGCGGGGAGGGCACACATGCTGTCCAGTTGGTATGGGAGGAAAGGTATCATCCCATCTAGTGTCGTCAATCAGCTGCATCAAAAGATTGACACACTACAGAGACGAGAGGAGGAGAGGGAGAAGAGAGAGGTAGAGATGAATAAAAAGATGAATGCCATAGATGATAAGCTTCATATGCTTTTATCCATTCTTCTCAAGAAGGGATAGCCAGAGCATCCATCTTCATCAGATCCAAGATCTACAGACGAGACGACGGCGATGACATGGATGGTGCAGGTGGAGCTGGTGGCATCGAGGCAACAGCATTTTGATTTTTATCCATTTTCTTTTGTTATACTTTTCATGTTATACCCCTTTTACATAAATATTTCATTTTCAAACTTATTATGTACTAGACTTTATATTTATTAAATATAAACTTCTCTTCATTTTCATTAGTTATTTTTATATAAAAGCAGGTCTTTTATGTAGGTTTAGTAGGTAATTCCCATCATTTTAAAAATAAAAAAAAATCCCTACATTTGCTGTTGGTTTTGGAAAGAAGCGACGGTATTAAAGTTTAACGCAAGTCGCAAATATTCTACATTTTCCATCGCTTATTCAAATGAGCGACGGCAAAAAATGTACATTTTCCATCACTTATTTTAATAAGCGACAGCAAAAACGTGACGGCAAAAATATATTTACAATCTCTTATAAGACAAGTGACAGCAAAAATATTTTTACCGTCGCTTATATGTATTTATCTAAATGACGACAAAACTTAAGAAAGGGCATGTAAAGGCGGGGAAAAGTAACATACAAATGCCGTTGCTTCTTTTATAAGCAACGACAAATACAATTTCTATTGGTTGTCAAACAACATCAAAATATCCAATCCGTCCGATAGCTGAACAATATTTCGACGTTGGATGTGCCCTCTAACCGAGCAATATTTCCTTGCCTCGTACCATGAACCTAGAAAACCATTTGGGTTAGTCAACAGCTTAGTAATAAATTGAAGTATTTTTTACATGAATTTAACAGTTTCTCTATTCATAACCTTAAGCTGAAACATCATCAACATAAATGACAACCTAAACATGATTGTAACCTCGAGAGCAATAAGATCCTCAGCCGCCTTAATAGCATCATAAAACTGATCACAACTTCTTAACAGATCTTCCTCATCCACATTTATATCATCTCTTGCTCTCAACTCATTCAGCATTTCATGTATTTCTTCACCTCCACTGCTAGCAATCCCTTCGTCAATCTCTTCGTCAATAGTTATTTCATTATTTCTGACTTCCTCAGTTAAATCTTCACCATGAGCGACCCAATTAGTGTAATGCTGCCACCAACCTTTATAAATCAAGTGCACAAGCACACTGTTCGACTCGTGAAAGGAACATTCAAATATCTTCTACATGGCCAGAAGATCTTATCGAGGAGTTCACCTCACCTAAATGACCTCCTATCATCATGAAAGGGCCAATCCAAAAATGAAAGTATTCCACCCTTATATCTAGTGTAATCTAAACTCCTCAAACCAATCACGACTTATCCATGCTAACATAAAATTTAACATAAACAAACGACTAATTATGAAGGGAAAGGGATCAATGATGTGTGCTTGTTGATTAACGTTTTCACTTTTTAACCCATCCTTGAAGATTTAATCACAACGTTACTTGTTACTTGTGACCTTTGTGCGGTAAAATTTTGGCAGCATCTCCCTGCACTTCTCTAATATACCCCACAATACTAACCTTAACTAGATTTTCTTTAGCACCCAATTAAGGGTTGGTGGTTTACTTCTCAACACAGTTAATTAAGTTATTTAGGCTTAATTAAATGCACAAGAACATAACTTAGGTTAACTCGAATCAAAGTTGTCACGACCTGGTCCCAAATCCCTACAGGATCTGAAACCGGCTCGCTTCGATTTATACCAAGACCCAGTCGTCCAACAAGAAATAACCAGGTAACATTCAACGAACCACCATCACACAAGTACAGTAACTAAGCAGAAAGAAATTTACAACAGTAATATTATGTCATAATACACCCATCATAACAAAATGAGTACATGTAATAGAAGACAAAGCTATAGAAACTCACTATCAACCAGTAGAACTAAAACTAGGCTCGACTAGGCCCAGCATCCTCAGCAGCCGGTGGCTCGAGCTGCTCAAATCCTTGACCTGTACAGAA
The DNA here is from genome assembly GCA_037157565.1 of Thalassia testudinum. Taxonomy (NCBI): domain Eukaryota; kingdom Viridiplantae; phylum Streptophyta; class Magnoliopsida; order Alismatales; family Hydrocharitaceae; genus Thalassia; species Thalassia testudinum. Next base: position 25,402,277 of record JAZHRO010000003.1, read on the forward strand.
TTTATTTAACCGGAGTCAACTAACACTGAGTAGAGTGGTGGCTAAGAAGTGACATGCATTTAACAAGTAGTTAACATAAAATTTTCCATTTTCCAATTATATTATACAAGTTGGTACGTAGAGATCTCTAATTAGGGTTTGTTAATTAATCTTCTTGTTCCCTATAGGAATGATTTTGCTTGCAGCTTCCCGTGATATAGGATGCCCACGTGGTGCTCTCCTGGTCGGGGGAGTCCCACCGTGGTAGTCCTATACTCTGTCTACCACCCCGAGGTCACGGTCGTGACGTAGCGATGACTACGGCACACGTAATAAGCGCGTGGGTAGCTACCCCGCACTGGCACGTGGTCAGTCGTTTCCGCTAGCGGGTACGCCTCAACGTACAGTGCGGAACAGTATAGGGCCTTGCCCTCTCAGAACAGAACAAGGGTCTTGCCCCTCAGGGGTCTCACCCCTCCTCAGTCCGCATACCCTCGTCCGACTACCCCAGTTTGCCCAATAGGCTAACGAGAGTCAGTGTAGAGTGGCCATACCTAGCCCCGGGCCCCCTGGGGCGGATAGCTCCCCCCTACACTAAGTAGCTCACCTCAGTACCACGTACACGAGGGCCAGTAAGAGTCATCGTAGAGTGGCTAAACCCACCCTGGGTCCGAACCCAAGGGCGGCAAGCTCCCCTCTACACTACAAGGGATAGTTGCTCTCTTCAGTACCATGTACACGATGGTCAGCTTACTTCCCTTAACAGCTGCCCGTGGGAAACAAATTTTCATAACCATCCAGTTCTCCGTATTATGATGTTTTTGTTTACATTCCCCATGGGGTTCGTACAGGAGTTTCTTTTTCTCATCTGGGTTGGAATGTACGTAACAAACAGTTCAATTTCCATTTTATCACAGTAGGGGTCCATTTTAGATAAAAACAGGCAACTTTGATTACTCAATCATTCACATGCAGTTTCCTCTAACCCTAGTCTTCATGCCAAGACCTAAGGTTCAAGAATTTATTCTCGAGTATACTTTTATTCCTTCCTAGGGTTCATCTCAAGTCCTAGGATTACTTACTTGCATATATTACATTAGATATTTAAGGTTGTAACCACTCTACCTAGGTAACCGGGTGGAATGGAGGCTCGCACAGTGGCTCCCGACATCCCCGCAAGTCCCGTACACCCGACGGACTAAAGACCTAATACATGGATTGATGGGCCAAGAGGTTCAGAAAGATATAAACAAGGTATCATTACATAGAGAAACTCATACAGGAACATAGACGGTTTGTTTGCGGAAAAGCGATAATAATAGGGCCTTGCACGGCCTAAAAACATGCTATCAGACGGAAATCAGACGTCTGGGAAAGGTCCCAGACGTCTTAAAATAGTTCTCAGGGATACCACTCTCGATGTTCCTTTATCAGACGTCTGGAACTCAATGCCGACGTTTGAGGACTCCGTCAGACGTCTGGAGGTGCTCTCGGATGTCTGAAACTGCCTCGTCTACGCTCTCACCTTCTGACACATACACGTATGCTGTCAGGACTTGTCAGAGAGAAAAGTACGAAAAGTAGATCTCTACCAGATGTCTTTCTCTACCTTCGAACGTCTAGTAAGACATCTGGGTGTCCCTCTGGTCATCTGATTCCATGAAAAAATGACTTCCACGGAATCGGTCTGGCTCCCCTCGCCTGGAGGCGTTGCAGCAGAACGGCGCTGCACCCTCCGCTCTCGCGCTTCCTCTGGCTCAGGCTCTCCGCTCTTCACTCGCTCTCGCTCTCGCTCTGCTCTCGACTAAGGGGTGGACAACGAAGAGGAGGGGGAGAGTTTTATAAAGGGAGAAGAGGTGAGGGGGCGGGATGGCGAAGCATGGTGCGGAGTGGCGTCGCAGGAGGAGGTGTGGTGAGGTGCGGTGAGGAAGAAAGTAAGGCATACGTACGGTCCACGCTGAAAAGCATTTTCAGACGTCTAGTGGACATCCCAGATGTCCGGACAGATGTCTAGTTAACATCCCAGACGTCTTAAATGACCAAAGGGTGGCGGGTTGTTTCAAAAGTCGTGAACGTAGTATAGGGTCAAGTTAACCTAACATTTTAGATTTTAAAGTTCTTTTTTTAATTGGTTGAGTCCAGGTCATTTACTAGGAGGCATAACTTAATCCTAATTCACCATTTATTTTCTAAGAATAATTAGGAACTAATTAATTAATCAATTACTAGATTAGCATATTTTAAGTACATGAGTATTGCACAAAAATGAGTCAAATAAGCACAAGTAATATTCCATGAATAAAAAACATATTTACACATGATTTATCATTAGAAATTAAGTAAACATGTTTATTACATCAAGTACTTCTAATTACAAAAGATTAAGGCAAGAAAATGCTAAACAAATAAGTACAAATGCCTTATTTCATTTAAAGCTCAAAATAATGAAAGAGAACAAGATATAGTAATGGAATTACAAATCAGATGTCTAAAAATAGAATTGGACGTCTTAAAAATGGAAATTAGAAACGGATTACATGCAAGGACGTCTGATTCTCTCTCTTTCATTCCTTCATATTATTCCTTAATTACCTTCAGCTTCTTCTTCAACCCATGTCTCTTTATTCTCTCTCTTTATCTTTTGTCGTTATTCTCTTCTTCTCTTAACCTCTTCTCCTCTCTTTCTTCTCTCTTAAGCCTTAGGCTCCTTTTGACACAGTCTCTTTCTTAAGTCCTCTCTTTACTGTGCTCTTATTTCCACCGTACTTAGCCATTTTTCACGCAACACTTAACCCATTAATTTCCCTTTACTTATAAAAATTATATTATTAATGGGTGGTCAGACCTCTTTCAGGGATACATAGCACCCCGTAGGGTGAGACCAGACCGTACTAGAGATCTGACCTAGTTTTAATTAGGTGGATTTCCATATATTTATATCAATGCACAATACTGGCCTCCCAGGCCCACGCCCACTCACAAGCCCACGCTCACGCCCACAAGCGCACACACACACCCACACAGGCACGTGCACACGCACACACCCACACACATATCTTCTCATTTATGCCCTGCATTGATGACTAGCCAGTCCTAATGCATTTTCAATTTTATACCCAGGCGTGCGCTCAATGGTTTTCGAGGTGGGACTTTTTTCCCACATTCAGGCCAATCTTCACTTGAAGATTCCTGGCAACACAGAGCTCCAAATCGAGCAATCAAGGGCTCGTTGGAAAGCTCCTCAAGTTCTCTATCCAATTTTAATGTCAATTTAATCAATCGATCATGATTGATCCATCAATTCTAGATGGGAACAGGATTGCCTCTCCATGTTTAAAACATGCCTACAGAGAGAGTCTTCAGGTCTTATGACCTGCAGAAGGTCAAATGCCCTCAACTGAAGGCCTTTGAACCTTCAATGATGAATTCCACATCACTTGGGAAAGGAGAAAGTTTCTAGAGAAGGTTTAAGAGGCTCAGAGACTGAAGATCTTCAATCTGAAGCTTCAGAGCTCAGATTTGAGCTCAAATTTGGCCAACAGACAGATAAAATACTCTAGAAGAGGTCTGAATCGATTCAAGAGGTTGAATGAAACAAATATGGATGGAATTTGTGTTTAAAACTCAATAGAAACTCCAAGAAAAGCTATGGGTTAATAGAACAACCCAAACTGTGCAGTGAGCCAATTATCGATTAATCCTCTATAAAACACAATTAAATCACTCTAATTAATTTCTAATTTGTTCTAGAAATCTAATCAACTCATTAGTTTAGATATTCAAATATTCAAACCTTGATTGTGGCTTAGGTTTGACCTAGAAAGCTTCAGGTTTGACTTTTAGATTTTAAGTTTCTCTGATCGAATTAAAGACCTAAATAGGTTTAGTTGGATTCCAGGAATTAGTTCATCATCTCAAACCTAGGTTTTGAGCACTTCTAATGTGTTCCCAGACATCGCTGCCTAAGGTCTGATGGAGGTGTGATCGGCAGAAGAACCTAGGGGTTCATAGGCTTCAACAAACCTTTTAAAAGTTTCCTAGGACTCTAGTGAAGCTTCTTGACCTATTTAGAGGTTAGGATTCTAACTGAATTCGCCTCTCTAACTCCATCAGAGTTAGAGAAGACGACGATCAGGGAGGATATATACACATTAAAACATAGAATAAATGTCCAAAATTTGATCCTTAATCTCTGAACTATCACTCCAGAGCTCCTTAGGGTCTCTAAAGAGCTGTGAATTAAAATTTGCTCGCCGGAGCTTGCAGGAGCTCTGATGAGTTCGATTTTAGTCGTCAGAGATGCAAAATTGATCAGAAGAGTTCATAAATGGGTTCAGGAGCTTCTTGAGGTCCTTCTGAACCTCAACAGAATTTCAATTGAAGGAATTATTGAGTTAAATCAGATATATTCAGTGAATTTAGAAAATGGAGACTTTGAGTTCGTTAGAACTCCAGGGTGCTCCTCTCACTCAATTGAGTGAGTGTTGATAGCGGAAAACTATGCAATCGGAATTGGATTTTGAAAATCCGTCGTAGTTCAATTTGCGAAGCAATCCATCAACAGATAAATTTAACCAAAATTTGTAAAGAAATTCCAAGTTGAACACATGGAGGTTATGTCGTTCTAAAATCCATGATTATATTTTTTTGGTATTTTGTTTGAAAGCGAGCTAATTACAATGGAATTGATATAAACAATAAGAGAGAGAGATAGAGAGAGAGAACAATCAATTGATATAATAATACTATTTTTACAACTAGAAAGCGGGAAATTCTATTCTAGAAAGCGATAAAAAGAAGGGAGAGAGATGTTATCCTCCTCGACAAATGCTTGGAGGACGAGCCAGATGAAACGATTCCTAGAAGATGGAGGATAGAGCGGGAAGAAGGAGGACGAAGCAGGAAGAAGCAGGAATGAGGCAGCATGTCATCGTCGTCGCGAGATCCACTTCCGAAATGGGGGTGAGAAAACTTGGATTTGGCTCTAGAGTAGCATCCCTGGTGTGGGACAAGCTTCTCTTGAGCTTTGGAGAGGAAGAAAGGTGAAGGAAGGGATAATAATTTCGTAGGGTAAGGGTCTCCTTTTAAAGTTGCAAGGATTGGGGGCAATTTGATCATTCCATATTCAAAAACATTAAAATCAAGTCTTTAGTGATGGATTTATTCGTCACTAAAGACCTGTCATGGGCGATGTGTGCGCACACCGTGCGTGCCTCCTCCTCTCCCACGCCTTAACGCCAAGCGCACATTCTTAGATTCTCAGCCATCCAATCTCAAGATCGGATGGCTTAAAACGCTCCTCGCCCGCTTCAGCTTTACGCGTTAAGCACGTGTGATCGCACGTGCATAATCGCGTCCAATTGTGCGTCTGTTTGATTGGAAGATCTTGGTCGTTCGTAGCTGATCGCATGGTTGAGATAAAATGCGCGCGTGCCTCTGATTACAAATCAAACTCGCGCCTCGCTCACGCACAAGGGCGCTTGACCGTTACGCTACCTCCTCCTCTTTGTCAACTTTCCAACCGCGATGCACACGCTCGTGGCCGTTGGATCAAGATCCAACGGCCCAGATCTGATCTTGCATTGAGGAGAGAGAGAGCACGACAGGTCCTCGCGTATTGGTTGGGCTGGTTTAGGCGACCTAGATGGCGCCACGTTGCACCATCTTGACCGTCCATCTTCTGTGACTTGTAGAAGGTGCCACGGATGTCAGATTGAGTTGATTTTCACGTCGTTATTCTGCGATCATCAATTCGAACCCATTCATGCGGTCATATTTGTCATCTGAAGTTCGGATTGACATCATCTTGGCCCTTGATCTCTAACCTTCTTCGGACTATATCTAGTGCTACGGATGTTCGATCAGGGTGATCTTGGAGTCGTTGAAATCCCGTCGTCGCCCTAATCAGATCTATATGGTTGGATCTTCCATCCGAAGCCCTGATTAAAAGTCGCCCTGTCCCTAGCCATAAAAGGAGACAATTACTATACAATTTATACAATTTGACCTAAATGAGTGATTATGCGTGGTATGCAATATTTACAATGCATGATGCTAATATGGTACTAAGAACATGCATTAATAGACATTTTGGCTATTTAGATGTACGTACATCACACCCCCATGCCTATCCTTTGCTAATCCCTAGCCAAACTACATGCTATTTATAAAAGAATTAGGATTGGATTACTCGGGCAAAAGTCATTTTCAACATTAATAACTTTTTACTTATGACTTGAACTTTCAAAGACACAACAGCACTCGGGTATATGCCAAAATGCAGACTACCTCAAGCCCTCGCCTTATTCAAAGAATGATCTCTTTTTCTCCTTTTTCTTCTTTTCTAATTTTTTTGGATTTTTGAGTTTAGGGTTACAGAGCGGCTTTCTACAGCCACTCAACCCACCCAAGACTTGATGAAAACCCTAAGTTCTAAGCATCTTTTTGTGAATGTGATAGAGTTGTTGATTAGCAATCAGAACAGACTTCGGGTTTCTACACCCCTAGGTCACCTTAAAAAGAATTCTGCCTAAAGGTGTATCTATACGACCGGTAGCTTTCTCCTTACTTTTATTTTTATGGGGTCAATACAAGGGTAAATCCAGTGTATATCTCCCCGGCTTATTCTACTTCTCCGCTTCTTCCTAAGTGTTTTAAGAATTAAACGTGCATTTCTTAAGATGGGATCTGGACAACCTACCAATGGGTTGTTACCCACGATAACTTGCCAGCCATACTCATGCAGTGAAGTGTGGCTTATTATTTTTTTTTTCTTTTCTCCTTTTCTTTTTCTTTTTCTTCTTTTTTTTTCTTTTTGGACTTTCTTTTTCTTCTTTTAAGTAGGTGGCTTCCCTGGTCTAAGATTTACCTAAAGGTAGCAGGAAAAGAATGGTCCAGTGGCTAGGCTCTGGACAACCTACCTATGGGCTGTTACCCACGATAACTTACCAGCCATACCACCCTAGAAAGTTCATTAGTTACCCAATTTCCGTTAAAACTATTGAACAATGAGTCAGTGTGAATAGTGTGTAGATGCTTAGACTTAAAGTTTCCTCAAATCAGAGGGCAGGTTGATAAGTCGTGTACTTATCACCCAAACTTATTTAATAAAATTGAAATGGAATTTAGGATGGCTATGACTCGATAAACAAATCCACATTTTAATGGATACCTAGGCTGATTAAGCCCAAAGACCTGAAGGGTCTTAGTGTTCAGATCCTACTGTAATATTTCTTAAGATTGAAAAGTCCTAATGCCCAAGTGTTCTTTCCTAATTCAATTTTTTTTATATAAAAGAAAATAAGTAGAATTTACAAGAATTCCATAGAGCTGACAAAATGATTCAGAAATGAATCCACCCCCTATGCCTAGCTGATGCAATGTCCGCATTGAGAATAAAAGACATGAAAGGAAGAGTAGAATGTAGAAGATATCACCTGAATATGATGTCTTGGTCAGCTCTGAGTTAGACTGTACAACTGCTGAGTTTAATGCCATCAGCTAGGGAAAGTCCATCCAAAGAAATCACAATGTGATTAGAGCAACCGTGTCTGAGATGGGTTCTAGAACAATATGGTCAATAAAAGGCTTCAGATGTTGACCGTTGACTTTAAATGAAATACCCATCTCTGGGTCAAAGATTTGAATGGCCCCATTTGGAAATATCTGATCAATGATGAATGGGCCGTTCCATTTTGACCTAAGTTTGTTAGGAAAGAGCTTAAGTCGAGAATCAAAGAGCTAGACCTTTTGGTTTGGCCCAAAGCTCTTGCGAGAGAGATCAATTGGTCATGAAGAGCTTTGGTCTGAGTCTTGTAGATCTTGGCATTCTCGTACACATCATTTCTAAGCTCCTTCAACTCAGATAGTTGGAGTTTCCTGGTCTTTCCAGTTAAACTCAAATCCAAATTACACTGCTTGATTACCCAGAATGCCCTATGTTCAATTTCTACGCGTAAATGGCATGCCTTTCCATACACCAAACAAAATGGTAACATGCCGATAGGCATTTTGTACACCGTATGGCAGGCCCAAAGAGCCTCCTCAAGCTTTTGAGTCTAGTCTTTACGATTAGGCCTAACCATCTTCTGAAGAATATTCTTGATCTCCCGATTGGAGATCTCGGCCTATCCATTCGTCTGGGGATGGTAAGGTGTGGAGATTCTATGATTTACCCCGTATTTTGCCAATAAATTATGGAACTGGGCATTAGTGAAGTGAGTACCATGATCGCTGATGATGGCCCTCGGAATCCCGAACCAACTAAAGATGTTCTTCTTGACGAAATCGATGACCACCTTGTGGTCATTGGTTCGGGTGGGAATAGCCTCGATCCACTTGGACACGTAATCAACAACGACGAGAATGTATTGTTGTCCAAATGAAGGGAGGAAGGATCCCATGAAATCGATGCCCCAAACGTCGAAGATTTAGACGAGAAGATTCGGGTTTAGAGGCATCATGTCTCTCTTGGTTATGCTCCCAAGTGCCTGGCATCGAGAACATGACCTCAGGAATTCCTGGGCATCCTTGAATAAAGACGACCAATAGAATCCATATTGCAAAATTTTTACAGTCGTCTTTTTCCCGGAGAAATGTCCACCACACGCAGATGCATGGCAGAACTCGAGTATACTTTTGAGTTCATTCTCTGGAACACATCGGCGAATAATCTGATCAGAGCCGATGCGGTACAGTTCAGGGTCCTCCCAGAAGTAATATTTGGCCTCAGATTTAAGTCTATCTCGTTGTTGCTTGGTCCAATCCTGAGGGATTTGACCAACGGCCAAATAATTTACGATGTCTGCAAACCACAGAGTTTAGATACCTGATACTGCAAGGATAGTCTCGTCCAGAAAAGTATCAGCAATCGGAATATCCAAATGAGAAGAATCAGTCAGAAGTCTCGAAAGATGATCCGCCACCACATTCTGTGCCCCGGATTTATCGTTGATTTCAATATCGAATTCTTGAAGCAGAAGAATCCATCAAATAAGCCAGGGTTTGGCATCCTTTTTGGCCAAGAGATGTCTCAAGGCTGAGTGGTCGGTGTAAATTATGACGTGAGACCCTAAGAGATAAGCCCTAAATTTCTCCAAAGCAAATACTACAGCTAGCAATTCCTTCTCAGTAACAATGTAATTCCTTTGGGCCTCGTCTAGAGGTTTGCTAGCATAGTAGATGACAGTGGGCTTCCTGTCGATCTTCTGACCTAAAATAGCCCGATTGCGTAATCAAAAGCATCGGTCACGATCTCGAATGGGCTGTCCAAACTGGTGGTTGCAACATCGGAGCACAAGTGACTACCATTTTAAGAAAATCAAATGCCCTATGGCATGATTTGTTGAAATCAAACAATGTATCTTTGGCAAGAAGATTGTTCAAAGGGTGAGAAACCTTAGAGAAGTCCTTGATGAACCTCTTATAGAACACCACATGACCAAGAAATGATCGAATTTGTTTCACAGATGTGGGAGGAGGAAGTTTAGAGATAGCATCAACCTTAGCTTTGTCAACTTCAATTCCCTGTTCAGAAATTACATGACCCAAGACGATGCCTTCTTGTGTCATGAAATGACTCTTTTCCCAGCTAAGGACAAGTCTTGTTTTAATGCATCTTTTAAGGATAGTTTCAAGATTAGCCAGGCAAGAATCAAACGATTCTCCAAAAATAGAGAAATCATCCATGAAGACTTCCATAAACTCTCCCACCATGTCAGAGAATATGGCTAGCATACACCTTTGAAAAGTCGCAGGTGCATTGCATAAGCCGAATGGCATCCTACGGAAAGCAAAGGTTTCGTAGGGACAAGTGAAAGTTGTTTTTTCTTGATCCTCGGGATGGATAGGAACTTGATTGTATCCCGAGTAACTGTCTAGGAAACAGAAGTACTTCTGCCTGGCTAGTCTTTCAAGGATTTGATCGATAAAGGGCAAAGGGAAATGATCCTTTTTTGTGGCTGTGTTCAACTTCCTGTAATCGATACAAACCCTACAAGAGGAAGCTGAACGAGTTGTGACAGATTCTCCTTTCTCATTAGCCACAATAGTAAGCCCAGCTTTCATGGGAGCAATCTGTACAGGACTTACCCAAGGACTATCAGAGATCGAATAAATGATTCCTGCATCGAGCCACTTGATAATTTCCTTCTTGACCACTTCTCTCATATTAGGGTTTAATCTCCTTTGCATTTGGCAATAAGGGCAGGATCCATCTTCCAAGAATATTCTATGATTGCAGTAAGATGGCTCAATTCCCCTAAGGTCATGAATAGTCCAACCAATTGCCTCCTTGTGTTCCTTTAAGACCTTGATCAATTTAATCTCCTGCTCCATAGTTAATATAGCACTGATAATCACAGGGAGCATCTTTTGAGGTCCCAAAAACTGATATTTTAAATTCTCAAGCAATGGCTTTAGTTCGAGCTGGGGCTGGTTTAGGATTGAAGGTAAGGATGATGCTGATGAAGATTCATCAAGAGGAAGAGGTTGAAAGTGAACAAAATCAATAACCTCTTCAAAATGTGGCAGGTTTGCCACAGAGGGTTGTGGGTCAGATCCATCACAACAAGAAGAACTTTCGATTACAGAAACCACCATACATGTTTCAATGTTCAAGTTGTCTTCCTCAAGTTCCTCTATAAATCCACAATCCTCGAATTTGTTAATCGCCTTAAAAATATCCAATTTCAATTTCTAATCCCCAAAGGCGATTTCCATGCTACCGCTCTCACAGTTGATATTGGCCTTAGCGGTAGCCAGGAATGGATGCCCTAGAATGATGGGCGTGTTCCTTAAATTCTCAAATACATCCATGTCAAGGACAAGGAAATCTACAAGAAAATGGAAATCCTTAACCTTGACAATAACATCTTCAATAACACTTCGCGGATTTGTGACCGAACGGTCCGCTAACTGCAGCGTTATTGAAGTCAACCAAAGATCACCTAATCTGAACTTCTCGTAAAAATAAGTCAAAATTAGGTTAATAGATGCACCTAGATCTAGAAGTGCTATATCAAAGGTGTAATCTTCGATGACACAAGAAATCAAAGGAGCACCTGGATCTCTCTTTTTCTGAGGATAACAGGACTAGCCTACTCGGAGAGTACCACCTTCCTCAGAACAAATTCCCTCAACTTACGCTTTTGTGTGCATAAATCCTTTAAAAATTTAGTGTAAGCTGGTATGTGTTTGATAGCGTCAAGGAGTGGGATATTGATCTCGACATTCTTGAATATATTCAAGAGCTCCTCATTACTATCAACAAGCTTCTTCTTCCTAGGTTTAATCAATGCCTTAGGAAAAGGAACATGAGTTAGATCTTTGGAGTCAGGTTTCTGAGCCTTGATTTCTTCTTCAGAGTTCTCCTTTCTCTCCTTAGGCTCTCCAGGATTTGGTAGATCAAAATAGTGTGGTTGTGGATCCTGAGTTTGTTTTCCACTCCTCATGGTAACTGAATTAGCAGATGCATACGGGTTTGGGTCTTGGGGAGGGTTAGGAAAGATTGGAGGGGCTTCATTATCCAGAAACCTTTGATTTGAAGAAGCAGAAGAGGAAGGACCCTGCTCAACCACCTGAGCATGTCTGTGCGGGTCCCTTTAATTCCCGTACCCTTGGGCTTCATTGCCCAAATTCTGGATATTACGCAGGTTAGGTACCGATTGAGATGGCAGAGATCCAGGTTGATAAGAATTAGCAATGAACCCAGTTTGCAAGTTGTCCAGCGAAGTTTTCATTTGCTGCATAAGCTAGAGCATAGATCCTTACATTTCTACCATCTATCGATTCAAATCAGCCTGCCCTACGGGTTGACGGGCATTCCAAGCTGGCTGATTGACCTGATTCGGGGGCAGCTGAGTGTAAACATGACCCTGACCCATTGGTCTTTGCGGAACATAGTTGCTGGGTCGAAATTTGGTCTGCTGCCCAGGTTTTTCCAAGAGAAGTTAGGGTGGTTTCTCCAACTCGGATTGTAAGCATTGGAGTAAGGGTTGGACCTAACGTTCTCCTGTATGGCATAGACATCCTCATAGGGTGAGGATGGAGAGAAAGAAAGGGAAGGATCAGAGAAACTGGGATCAAAGACCCCAGTTTGGAACTCGTGGGGTTCCAAATAATGCTGACTCACAGGTTGAGCCGCATCAAGTTGATTCACGAACTCTCGTCTTGAAGGAGCTTGCGACGAATGGAATCCCGAATTCTGGGATTGAGTGGATCGAGAATTGTTAATTGAGTTTCCAGCCATCCACTCCATCCTTTTAGTAACCAAGTCCACCTTATCTAGTTTATTGCAAACCAATTCCATATCGAATGAATGAAAGTCGTGGACTTCATTAACATTCGATCTGGGTTGTTGGGACCAGTTAAAAGTATCCATGGAGGCATGATTGATTGAATTTTCACTCATCTCTTCAAACAAATCATGCATGCTATCTGCATTTTTGTTGAGGAAATTGCCTCCGCAAGAAGCATCCACATGATTTCTAAGTTGCTCAGTCAACCCGTGGTAGAAGATCTGCACAAGCTGCCATTTCGGCACCTTTTGGTGTGGACACCTCCGTAATAAGTCCTAAAATCTCTCCCAGGCAACATGAAACTGCTCCCCTGGCCACTAGGTGGAGGTAGTAATCGCCCGTCTCAGAGCATTGGTACATCCGACAGGGAAGAATTTCTTCAGGAAAGCTGATTTTAGATCATTCCATGTTGCAATTGGCCTTCCTATGTCATGTATCAATGAGCGGCTTTATCCCTAAGAGAGTAGGGAAAGAGCCTCATGATCATTTGCACTTCATTCAAGTTTTGTGTCTTGGTGGTCTGGACCAAAGTGGTCAAGTCCTCCAAATGCTGAAACAGGTCTTCAGAGCCAAGCCCATGAAAGTGTTTGATCAGGCTTAATACCTGGGGCTTGATTTCTACGTCTCCAGTAGGAATCTAGATGCCAAGACGTTCCTTGTAATTTGAAGGATCATAAAAATCCTTCAAGGGTTGAGTGCCCTGCATTCTCTGGAACCATTCTTGTATTCTTTGCATTTGTTCCAGCTGCCTTTGAAACACCTCCTGTGGATTCTGAGGCAGAGGAGGTTGTTGATCAGCCATGGGATCAATTTGGCCAAAATCCAATCTATGCCTCCTAGAATACTCTAGTGGTCCTTCCAAACGGGGATTCAATGACCTCCTTCCCAGCATAAACTAGGAAGAGATCGAAAGGACTGGGGATAAGAATCCTGCAGCACAACAAAATAAGTCTGTCCTTAAGTAGGGCAGCCTAAGGATCTACAGACTCTTAGAATCTGTCTTAAGATTATAGACGATTTACTCTACTTGCGTCCAATCAATCCAACCAGTTAGAATGAGGGACTGGGGAAAAGGTTCTTCGGCTTGCGCCTCCAGTTCTTAATGTACCCCCCAGCTGCGGTCGTTTGATGCTACTCCCCTAGCTAAACATCAGATTGATTGGTACAAACAGGTTACTCGTAAACAATCTCAGACTGGGCCTCGAAGAGTGAATTAGTCCTTAAGGCCAACATCTACTTGATTTTATTTAGGCTTAAGATTGTATTACTTATGGAATGTGGTGGGCCCTTAAGATGGGTTGTGCCCTTAATGATTGATTGAATATGTGTAAGTGCACGCACAATGAGGGTTTTCAAGCAAGATTGTTTTTGATGAGTGGATTTTAAGGTTCAAATCTTGCTTAAGTAGCTTTTAGGGTTTGGAATTAGGTTAATTCAATTAAGTTTCAAAGCAAACCAAATTTTCAAGCATGGGTGAAGATTTTTTTCTTTTGAAATCAAAAGGTAAAGTGGAGTGCCTGATATGGACCTAAATTGAAAACCCTAAGGGGAAGCTACTTGGTGAGTTGATTTTAGATTAAGTGGTGCGGCTCAAACAATTGGCCAAAGTTGCACCACTGAGTTAGGCACACAAAATGATTAACCTAGACTAATTTCTACTCTTTTATATGTTGATTTGCATGTACTGATTCTACAAATCAGAATCCGGTTGAGTAGATAAAAATCAGTTAGGTTATGTGCTTTGAATGTGGGTGTATGTAGTGTGTATGTTGATTTAACCCACAAGAAATATCTTTTTGTTAATTTCTTTATATATGAGGGTTAGATGAATGTGAGTGGAAATCTAAGCAACCAAACTAACCCTAGGATTTATGCAAACTCCTATGTTAATTGGGGTTTGAATTAATGTTGTGAAATGGAATCTATGGAGGGGGAAGAATGGGGATCAGTTACAGTTGTCTTCAACTGCACTTTACTCCAATCTACTGCTTGAAGATCCCTTATTAAGGTACCTGCAAAATAATATATGAGAAATAAAGCAAGTTAGAAAATAGTAAAGTGCACAAAATGCGGAAAGAAAATCGAGAATCGTTGCCTCCCCGACAACGACGCCAAAATGTTGATAGCAGAAAACTACGCGATCAGAATTGGATTTTGAAAGCCAGTTGTTGTAGTTCGATTTACAAAGCAATCCGTCAATAGATAAATTTAACCGAAATTTGTAAAGAAATTCGGGTCGAACACAAGGAGGCTACGTCGATCTAAAATCCGCGATTATATTTTTTTGATATTTTTGTTTTAAAGTGAGATAATTACAATAAAATTGATATAAATAAGAAGAGAGAGATATAGAGAGAGAACAATCACTTGATATAATAATACTATTTTTTCAACTAGAAAGCGGGAAATGATTACAGCTAGAAAGCGGGAAATTCTATTCTAGAAAGCAATAAAAAGAAGGGAGAGAGATTTATCCTCCTCGATGAATGCTTGGAGGATGAGCCGGAAGGAGCGATGCTTGGAAGACGGAGGACAGAGCGGGAAGAAGGAGGACGAAGTAGGAAGAAGCGGGAACAAGGTAGCACCTCGTCGTCATCGTGGGATCCCCTTCCGAAATGGGGGCCAGAAAACTTGGATTTGGCTCTAGAGTAGCATCCCAGGTGTGGGACAAGCTTCTCTTGAGCTTTGGAGAGGGAGAGAGGTGAAGGAAGGGACGAGAATTTCGTAGGGTAGGGGTTTCCTTTTATAGTTGCAAGGATTGGGGGCAATTTGGTCATTCCATATTCAAAAACATTCAAATCAAGTCTTTAGTGACGGATTTATTCGTCACTAAAGATCTGTCATAGATGACGTGTGCATGCACCACGCGCACCTCCTCCTCTCCCACGTCATAACGCCAAGTTCACGTTCTTTGATTCTCAATCGTTCGATCTCAAGATCAGACAGCTTAAAACGCTCCTCGCCCACTTCAGCTTCTCACGTTAAGCGCATGTGATCGTGCATGCATAACTGCGTCCGATTGCACATCTATCTGATTGGAAGATCTTGGCCGATCGCAGCTAATCGCATGGTCGAGATAAAACACGCGTGCACCTCTAATTGTGAATCCAACCCACGCCTCGTGCTCTCGCAAGGGCGCTCGACCGTTATGCTGCCTCCTCCTCTTTGTCAACTTTCCAACAGCTGCGTGCACGCTTGTGGCCGTTGGATCAAGATCCAATGGCCCAGATCTAATCATATGCTGAGGAGAGAGGGAGAGTGCGGTAGGTCCTCGCATATTGGCTAGGCCGATTTGGGCAACCGAGATGGCACCACGTGGTGGCATCTCGACCGTCCATCTTCTATGACTTGTAGAAGGTGCCATGGATGTCGGATTGAGCCTATTTTCATGTCATTAGGCTGCGATCTTTGATTCGAACCCATCCATGCGGTCAGATTTGTCATCTGAAGTGTGATTTGACACCATCTTGGCCCTTGATCTCCGACCTTCTTCGGACTATATCCGGTGCTACAGATGTCCGATCAGGGTAATCTTGGAGTCATTGAACTCCCGTTGTCACCCTGATCAGATCCGTACAGTTGGATCTTCTATTTGAAGCCCCAATTAAAAGTCACCCTTTCCCTGGCCATAAAAGGAGATAATTACTATGCAATTTATAGAATTTGACCTAAATGCGTGATTATGCGTGTTATGCAATATTTACAATGCATGATGCTAATATGGTACTAAGAACATGCATTAATAGACATTTTTTGCTATTTAGATGTATGCATATCAGTGAGGGGAAAGGGTTATATGCGTACGGCAATGATCTAGATGTGATTAATTAGGTGTTTTAACTCTCTTGAGCTCGCCATGGACAGTGAACTCAAGAATTGAGATGAATTTAGGCATTTTATGAATAGGCAATTAATTCTTTAATTAACACATCGAACGAGGCCCTTAAGTGGTGCATATGTGATGGAGGGCCCTAATTAGGTGTGGTCTACCCTTGGTGACCTCCGTCGTGGATAGCGGAGGTCACCGATGAATGTGGCGATGATTTAGGCATAACAGCTGATAAAAACGAGGGAGAAGTGGTGCTATGAATTTGTGATGAGACAAGGAAGGTGATCGATGCATAAAAATAGCAAAAGAGTGCTCCAAACAAGCTTAAAGAGCTCGCCAGAGCTGGAGAAGATAGCAAACAAACTGAGCATAAAAGCCTAACTAAGCTCTTAACCTACTGAATTAAAACTATGATACACTTACCTACCTAACCCTACTATTACCTGGACGAAGGGAGGTAGAAATCTCCATCGACGCCTCTTAACGGAGGATGAAACTAGAGGGACAAGAAACAAAGTCCGACAGGTGTGTTCGCGAAGTAGAAGCGAAGTCCGGAGTCTTCGCTTTGTCCAGAGACACGACAAAAGACGGCAGAGCTCGGCAGATGGTGGAAGCGATCGGAGAAAGTGTGTGGAGGTGGAGGTAGTTTGCTAGAATAGGAAGGAATAACCTATTAGTTAGCTACGGTTGGGGACGAGGGTAGGGAGCTAACCGCCAAAATCGGAGGGAAGGGGAGATATTTATAGGTGACGGTGGAGGGTAAGGGGAGTGTACCTGGATGGAAAAGCATCTAGGTTCAATTAAACCACCGGTGTCATCTCCGACGCCTGTGAGCTTAACTCCTAGACCTAAATAGGATTAGAAGTCAATCCGATCCACCGGATGAAGAACGGGAGGTGAGCAGAAGAGAAATAGCCAAAGCAGCCGTGTTCTGACGAAGGATGAAGGTGGATCAGAAGGTGTGGTGACTAGCTAATGAGAACTGTCCAGTGTGAGGAAGAAGAATAGGAACAAGGGCTACGCTCACAGGGACCTATTTGCAGGAAAAAATAAGGACCTATGTGCATGGAAAGGACTCAAGTGCAATGAAACTTAAGGACTAAAACGTAAACTAAGGTTTTTAAGGCTTATTTTAATTTAATTATTTTT
This sequence comes from Thalassia testudinum, assembly GCA_037157565.1. Classification (NCBI taxonomy): domain Eukaryota; kingdom Viridiplantae; phylum Streptophyta; class Magnoliopsida; order Alismatales; family Hydrocharitaceae; genus Thalassia; species Thalassia testudinum. The sequence continues at coordinate 25,419,530 of JAZHRO010000003.1, forward strand.
CAAATTTTTATATATGATTATAAATTAGATAAATATTATATATATACCTTGAATTTATGTTTTTAACCTTTTTAGCTTAATTTATTTAATTGATTAAGTTACTTAGGTTATTACATACTTAGGGTTAAATATTTATAAGGTTAACTTAAATATTAATTAAGTAGCTAAATATTTATAATTTGAGTCCAAATTATTATTTAAATTATTAATAACATTAATTGATATTTAATGTAGTATTATTAAATTATTTTATGGTCCTTTAATATATTATCCCTTATATTATAAGTAAACCCTAAATAAACATATTCTTAGCAATTAACTAGGGAAACTAGTTAATTAGGGGTATTTAAAAGCCATGATGAGTCTCTCATCAAGGGTACCGTGGGAAACTAGATAAGATTAGTTGGTATTCCAAAGAAGAGTATGAAGAAGCAACTAAAATTTCATCGCACAAAAGTCACATGTAACAAGTAACACCTAAGTTGTGATCAAATCTTCAAGGACCTTCTTTAGCCCAGTACTTCACCGAACTAAAGATAATTGAGACTTATGGCATGCTATAAGGACAACGCATCATGCATGTAAGTGAGGTATACATCCACTGATGCATTGTCCGTATAACATGATCATAAGTCTTGACGGGCAAGTATTTTGACAAAATTAACTCAAACAACTTGTATCCTAGGGGTTAGAATATATATTTTTTGGCCTTAACTGCATCTACAATAGTGCAAGTGTATGTGTCTAAACACTAACCCAATTCCTAAATACTAACTCAACATAACCAATTTGAACATTAAAAGAATTTCCAAAAATAAGTCGATAGAGTTTCCCCTTAAATTTAGGAGTTTTCTATAAACTTGCATATCAAAATAACAGTCATAATAAAAGTGAAAAGAGCATACATGAATCAATGCTTGAATCTATACATGAATGTTATCTAGATAATCTAATCGAATGACCTAGATAATTTCAACATGATCGAATGGTATAATCATGAAGATAAAGTGAAAAGTGCACAAGTTTTTATATGTTTATAAAAAGTGGCAAACCAATGTTAGTTTAAGTCACATCTTTTTCACAAATTAAGATCTTATCTCATTTAAGAGGCCACACGTAAGGTGTAGGTGGCATAAACAACACTAGATTGACAAATGGCAAGATAGACAACGTTGAAGCACTAGGTTGTTTCCTATTCAACGTTGAAGCAGGATGGTTCCTTTTGGTTTCAACAAGATGGTCCTGTTAAGGCTAGCTAGGGTGCTCGCAAATGATCAAATGGTAAGATAGACAACATTAGATTCTCAATTGTGTTTCTTATGTCATGTTGATCATAACGACAACATGATCAAACTAATTGCTCATGATCAAAGGGATATGACCTCAACTCTAGTTTATTATCAACTATCAACCAATTTAAACATTAAAAGAATTTTTTTTAAAAATGACAAAGTCCCCTTAAATTTTGGAAATTTTCTATAAACTTACATATTCAAAATAACATACATAATATAAGTGGATACACCACACATTAAAAATTAATTTAAACACACAAATGAGGACACCCCATATTAAAAATAAATCACACAAGTATGCATACCCCACATCCATTCATTGAAATAAAAAATAATATGTGAGTACACCCCTCATCTAACAAAAATCTAAAATATCATAAAAATAAATTAAAACAATGAAATTATACCTTCAAGTACTACATCCTCCATGAATGCCCATCACCAATAATCTATAATTTCATAAAGAAAATTAATTAAATAACACATTATTACCTTATTAAAAACTTTTTTACTTATTTAAAGTTATTATAAGTATTATAATGAGAAGGCAAATTACAATCGAATTAGTGTGGGCATGCATGAAGCTTGTCTATTGGATGGACGGATGTTGTTTTGGTCCTGATGTGTCTTTCATAGAGGAGACAAATTGTGAAAGATGATTATCGTCTTAACCATAGTGTATACTAACAAAGAGATTTTTGCTTAATTGAAATGATAGCAATAACATGATTTATCATTGTATTCTATGTGGTGGAAAATCTCTCAATCAAAGATTAATTAATTAAATCTAATCAAAGTGATTTAGAATGTTGTCTCCACAAGGAGGCACTGGCCTATTAAAAACTCTCAACACTTGAAAATCAATGTTCACACGTAATTTCCTCGAGAGATCAAGCCAAAATCTGCATCAGATTAACATTATAAGGCATGCTCAAGCTTAAATTGTATTTATGAGAAAGAAGGAGGTCATTCACATAAATTTGCCAAAATAATGAATTGGAAAAATGAAGTGTGACAATGGCATGGGTTGTAAATATTAATAGGAGTTTACTGTTGAAAAAAGGAAAGTTGCTTCCCTTGTCCTTGCGTGAAAAGGAGGCCAAGGTTGGAGGTGAGGCTCGTGGTGGAGGACAAGTTCGCTAAGGGTTACGCAGCGGTAGTGGTGGCAAGGCACAGTATGGCTAGAGCTGGCGACGACGAGGAGGTGGTAGGTGTGTGTTGCTAACAGCAGCCACACACACCCCTATTTGGGTGCGAGGGTGGGGGCGATGGCTCTGCTGCAACCGCGTGAGGAGGAGATGGAGGCGGCACTAGCCACGCGTGGGTGTGCACACGGGCAACATGGGAGGCGAGGGTTGGAGGCAAGGACGGTGAGTCGCGGTGGCAAGAGGAAACTCGGGCAATGTGAGGGGCTATGCTGGTGGTTGCTGCTACGTGTAGCAACAGCTACCGTGTTCAAGCATGCTGGATGCGCATGAGGGGAGGGCAGCATGCTGGGTTAGCGGTGTTGCACGGGGTCACATGAGGTCGTGTGAGAGGTAGGTGGTCGTTGGTCACTTGTTGGTGGCCGTGAACAGATGGAGATGATGTTGGGTGCTTTTGGAAGTGAAGGTGGTCTGTGTTGGTGATGGTGGTTGTGGGTTTCATTGGGAAAGAAGATGAATAGTGGGATTTTGGGTTGTGAAGAAAGGTGGTGGATGTGGTGTAGGTGGTCAAGCGAGGGCACGGTGAAGGGGCGACGACCGTCAGCCACTTAACGTGGTTGTTGGTGGTGCTGCAGGTTGGGGTGAAGATGGTGGTGATGGCGATGAAGAAACATGGTGATGCAGGGACTCCGGTTAGCGGTGTGGGCTATCACACCACACACCCACGGTGGTGGAGCCTTGCTGCCACAGTTGAGGCCAACAGTTGTGGAGTAGAAATGTGGTTGACTCTCTACACAGTGGTGAATGGGGGTGGTGGCCTCCTCTGTGTGTGCAGCTTTCCCTCCTTCTTATAGAAAACAGAGCTTTTGAATTAAAGGGAGCGTCGGAGAGAGGCAATTAAAGCCAGATCTGCTCCTCTCGTTCCTTGCCTTGCTGGGATGAGAAGATCACTCCTTGAATGCAGGTCATCAATGGTCGCATAGCTGTTGCAAAGAGGACTGTGGATTCCTTGTAGAAAAAGAGGACGAAAATAAATAATTAAATGGTTGGTTTATTTATGCACAAAACCTCATAGAATATCTAAAATGCATGTAATGTGTAGAATGCGCACTAAATTAAAATGCAAACTTACTTAAAGACTAGGCTAATGCATGCTAAGATCTATTTTACGTAAAAATGTAATGCATGAAACAAATCTATAATTAATGTATTTACATCCTAATGCATGCTAAATAAATGTTACAATTATCTTAATGTCTAGGCATTAAAATGCAAAAATAGCCTACAAATATGGGTTCATCAAATTCCCCCATGCCTAGTTTTTTCTAGTCCCTAACGAATTTAAGCAACAACCTAGCACTTAAAGTTATCCAAGTCGACTCAATTGACCTTTCCACAAAAATCAGGTTGAACTATCTAACCCTAGATCATAAGGTACCTAAGTAGTTGCTAAGTTACAAACTAGGTCAGCTAAAGACAAGTTGCAGGCACAGGTTTCCTTGATTTCTAGCTCTACCCTAGGGTTTATTGGTCCTAGAGTTTAAAGCATCCGTGCATGTGCATTGGTCTTATTTATTTAAGATTGGTACGATTGCCAACCTAGAAAGAGAGTAAGAAGGATTTGTTTTTTGTTATATATATATATATATATATATATATATTGATTCCTCTATGTCTAACCCTGGATCAGCTATCAACATGATCTGTGTCGAATTCATTGTCCCCATCACCAACCTCGAAGGGTGCCTGGCTTTTGATGCTTCAAGATAGTACCACCCATGGTACCTGAACTGCACAATGCGCTTACATGCCCCCAATAGGATGGATATCCTAAGAGACAGGCATCGAGGAGGTAACATGTTATCATCGCATCATCAAGGTAAGTATATACTCCACCTCTCATGTGGCAAGAACTCATCCAATCAAGTTGTGTTTTCAAGCTTCTTCTAAGTCAGAACTAAGAGAACCAAATTTTCTTCAAGAAAGGAATTAAGGTGATCACTATTTACACAAGACCAAATGTGTGTGAAATGTGGATACTTTGGTTACGAGGACCCATAAAACAAAAGGTAGAAAAAGACACCAAGTACTACCCAACCTTTGACTCAATCTCTAGCTTTCCTTCCTAAACCTCTTGAGGAATGGTCTGCAACTTAACTCCTACTTGAGTTTTTAAGTCCAAACGGACCCTATAGTTCTAAAGTTAGTAGTTCAACCATAGCTCCTACAATTAGGCACCTAGATTCACCTAGACAATTCTAAAGTCTTGGTCTCATGCCTAACGGTGCAGAGCCTAACCGGTTAAGCATAACAACATGGCTTAATGGCCCCCCACCCCCCTTGTTTTTTTTTAATGCAATATGAATGCATGAATGCAAAATGTAGACATGTTATAAACAGATGCCTCAGATCCTATCCCCCCATGCCTGGTTGTTACAATGTCGTCATTGAAAAATATGCCAAGGGAAGAAAATACCTGAGGCAGAGATTAGGAGGAGCTAAGGTTCCTCAAGACTGACCTTGTCAACCAAGCGGCTATCCAAAGTAACATAAGGTTTCAAACACTAGTCGTTGATGGTAAAGGGTGTTGCTAAAGCTAAGGGCCTCTTGATCTCCATAGCCCCATGCGGAAACACCTTAGTAATTACATATGGCCCATCCCAACGAGATTTTAATTTTCCAGGGAATAACTTAAATCTGGAATTGAAGAGCTAGACTTGTTGGTTAGGCTCAAAGGTCTTCCTAAGGATATATCTCTCATGCAAGACCTTGGTTTTCTCCTTATAAGCTTGGGAAGTGTCATAGGAGTCATTCCTCAACTCCTTAAGCTTAGTCAACTCCAATAATTGTGCCTTACCTACTTTCTCTCAATCCATATTGACACTTTGGATAGCCTAGAATGCCCTATGTTCAAGCTCAATAGGTAGGTGGCACGCTTTCCCATACACTATCCGGAAGGGAGATGTTCCCAAAGGGGTCTTGTAGGTTGTTCAATAAGCCCATAAAGCATCATCGAGCTTTTGGGACCAGTCCTTCCTATCAGGCCTAACGGTCTTCTCCAGAATGTTCTTAATCTCCCTATTTGACACCTCAACTTGACCACTCGTCTGGGGGTGGTACAGGGTAGCAATCTTGTGAGTGGCCCCTAAACTCTTAAGTAACTGGTTGAAGTGGTGATTTTGGAAATGAGGTCTCTCATCACTAATAATAGTTTTAGGGCAACCGAAGCGGGATATGATATTGGCCTTCACAAATTTCAATACCACCAAGTGGTCATTTATGCGCATAGGAATGGCCTCTATCCATTTAGAGACATAGTCAACTGCCACTAAGATATACTCATATCCATGGGACAAGGGAAAAAGATCATAAAGTCTATTCCCCAAACATCAAAAATTTCAATAGGTTGGATCGTGTCTTAGGGCATCTCATTCCTCTTCCCAACATAGGCCTTAGTAAAGTTATGTGAGTCCTTAAATAGAGTAGGCCACCAAAATCTGGATTAGAGAACCTTAAAAGCTATTTTCCTATCACCAAAGTGTCCTCCACAATGATGTTCATGGCAAAATCTCAACACACTTTGTTGCTCCTCTTCAAGCACACATCTCCTTAGAACCTAGTCTTGCCTAATTCTAAATAATTCTGGCTCTTCCCAGTAAAAGTATCTAGCTTGGGAAATGCATCTTTTCTTTTTCTGCTCATCCAAAGAGCCAGGAGTCTCTTCAGTGACCAAGTAATTGACAGTATCAGCATACCAGGGTAAAGTCGGTGTTATTGCCATAAGAGTTTCATTGGGAAATGTCTCGTGGATGTCTACAGATGGAGAGTCATCAAGTGGGAGGCAAGACAGGTGGTTAGCCACTACATTTTCCACTCCTTTCTTCTCATGAATCTCAAAGTCAAACTCTTGAAGGAGTAGAATCCACCTAATAAGTCGTGGCTTAGAATCTTTCTTAGCAATGAGGTGCTTCATTACTGCATGTTCAGTAAAAATGACCACCTTGGACCCAAGAAGATAAGACCTAAACTTCTCCAAAGCAAATACTACAACGAATAATTCCTCTTCTGTCACAGTGTAGTTTTGTTGTGGGTCGGTTAAGGTCTTGCTAGCATACTGTAGCACATAAGGTCTTCCCTCAACCCTTTGTCCAAGGACAACTCCCATGGCATAATCCAAAACATCGCACATCTGGTCTAATGGGAGTGTCTGATCTGGAGCTTGGAGACTAGGCATAAAGATCAAGGCCTCCTTCAAAGTGTGAAAGGCCTCGTCACACTTTGCATCAAAATCAAAGGAAGATTCCTTTGCCAATATGTCGCAAAGTGGCCTAGAAATTTTACTGAAATTCTTAATAAAGCGCCTATAAAAGTCTACATGGCCTAAAAAAGATCTAATCTGTTCGACATTTGTGGGCAATGGAAGTTTGGAAATAGAATCAACCTTGGCTTTATCTACTTCCAAGCCCCTCTCAAATACAACATACCCAAGAATAATGCCTTTCTGTACCATGAAGTCGCTTTTCTCCCAACTGAAGACTAAACTAGTCTCCTTACATCGCTTCAGCACATTCTCTAAGTGCAAGAGACACTAGTCGAAAGGAGAGTCGTAAATGGAGAAGTCATCCATAAACACTTTGACGCACTCATCAATCATGTCATAGAAGATGGACATCATACACTGCTTCTCCTGGTGATTAGGGAAGACTGCAACCTGGTTGTACCCAGAATATCCATCAAGAAAGCCATAGTACCTATTCCCTACCAATTTTTCGAGAATTTGGTTAATAAAAGGTAAGGGAAAGTGATCTTTCTGGGTAGCGGTGTTCAGCTTGCGTAATTAATGCAGACCCTCCATCTAGTTGAGGGTCTAGTCACCACTTGTTCTCCTTGGTCATTAATTTCCACAGTAAAGCCTGCCTTCTTTGGCACCACATGAATATGACTGACCCACTTGCTATCCACGATGGGGTATATGATCCCAGCATCCAACCACTTCAGAATTTCCTTTTTAACTACCTCCCTCATGTTGCGGTTAAGCCGTCTCTGCATGTCCCTAAATGGCTTGATGGTATCGTCAGTGTAAATGTGGTGCATGCATAGTGTAGAGTCTATACCCCTAATATCAGCAATGCTCCAAGTAATAACTTCCTTGTGCCTAGACAAACATTCAATCAGACTTCCTTTTGTGCTTCAGATAGCACAGCATAAATGATAAGGGGGAGCATATCATTTGTACCAAGGAAGACGTACTTGAGAGTGTTCGGGAGGGGTTTCAGTTCAAGGTTGGGGGCTTGTATGGTTGAGGGCCTCATAATAGATGTCCCCATCTCAAGTAGCAGATCTACCTTGGGTAAAGATGATGGGGGAAGAGACTCAACAGAAACACCAAGCAACTCCTCAAGTTCTAGCATATCCCCTTCACATTCCTCCAAGAGATGGGAATGCTCATTTAGCATGACATGCTGAAGGGGGTCACCACATAAAATTGTAGGGGTTGTCTCTTCAATCAAGTCATCTACCACCTCAACTTGGGAACAATCCTCAAGCCTAGCTTGTTTATAAGCATCAAACACATTAAGTCGAATGTTCCTATTCCCAAAGCCCATTTTTAACGCCCCAGTATTGCAATTGATTGAAGCATTTGAGGTTGCAAGGAAGGGGTAGCCCAAAATAATGGAGGGCTGATTGCACATCAATCATGCAACCTAAAACACCTAAATTGAGCTAGATTCTAGCATAACTTCAAGTCAATGCATGCATAACCATCGTAATTCGCATACTAGTTAGTTTATTAGTCATATAGATAATATCATCATTTTATGACCTAAAAGAGAGATGATTTTCATCGCAGATGATTCAAAGCCATGGATGATAGATCAAACTAGACAGATCTGATTAGAACAACGATGAAAGTCCAACGCTTTCGAAATTGTCCTGATCAGACAACTAGAGCATCGTGTGCAATCCATAGAAGAACGGAGATGACGGAACCAAAGGACAAAGATCCAAGCCTCAGATGAAGAATCCAACCACACGGATGAATTCGCAGTCCAACGGCGCAAAAATCAACTCGATCAAAGCTCTACAGCACCAGATGCAAAGAAAAGAAGATGGACAGCCATGATGGTGCCACATGGCGTCATCACAGCTGCTCCCTCACCACCGCCCCACCTAGGAAGGCCGCATCGCACGCTATGGGCCATTGGATCTTATCCAACAGCCACGAGCAAGCCACGTCGCCCGTCCAGACTGGATAAGGATAAATAGAAATAAACAAGTATATATAACAAACGCTTGGCATAGTGCAGTGGCTCGCGCGTGCGCATGCATGCACGAGGTGCGGGTTCGAGCCCTGTGCTGCACGAAATTGAATCAAGCGCAGGCACAATTGTGCACGATTGGCCGTGCTGAAGAGCGACATCGTGGCGCAATCAGGGCGTGTAGCAGGTACGTGTGATCTCATGCGGTTGCTTCAACGCTAAGGCAGCAACACTCGTTATGATCAGACGGCTAACATTAAGGCGGGATTAAGGCTTGAGCGGCGAGAAGGAAAAGACGAAGGGCACGCAAGGAGGAAGTGAGGCCATGCGATCTTCGATCCATCGCTCCAACGACTGCCACGTGTCGCCACCAGAGCAAATCCGAGCATAGAAGGTTTTTTGAAGGCTATTTTGAGGCTGAATCAGAGCCGTTGATGTCCCGATCAACGAATCTGATTAGCCAAAGGGTTGTTGTATAAGATTAAGGGTTAAAATACCCTTTTTGTTCTCCATCAAAACTATAAAAGGTTCAGGGCCCCCCAATTGAAGGCATCAACTTAGAAGCTCTCTCTCCCATCAACTCTAGATTTCTTCTCCCATCTTCTTTGCAATTCTCCGTCCGGATGCTCTAGATCTGAGGTGCTGCCGCATCTCGCACAAGCATCCCACAAGCGGCATCGTTTCTCTACCACTTTCTTCTCTCTCTCTCTTTCTATCTATCTATCTGTCTCTATTAGCATTTTCTATTGTGAAAAACTTTATCTAATTGTAATAAAATTCTGATTCTCTGGATATCTGCTTTATACATATATACATATATATATCTAGTTAGAATTAGTTTTATTGAAACACTTCTACAAAAATCGAGATTGCCTCCCTACGAATGACCTAGTACTCACCGGAGTTTTATAAATTTATTTGTCGAAGTGTTTTTGCACTATACTACAACTAAATAACTTTTAAAACTCGAATTACGCACCAAACAAGGGCTTGGTTGGTTTGTTTGTAAGGTCTATGTCCAAAACCAAAAAGTCTATGGGGAAGAAGAAATCCTCCACTCTTATGAGGACATCTTCCAGTAGGCCCCGTGGTGTCTTTAGGGATCGGTTAGCAACTTGGAGGATTACAGGGGAAGGCTTCAGATTGCCTCCTCCAAGTTGTTCATAGACATAACTCCAAAGAATGTTCACCTCCGCACGCAAATCAAGGAGAACCTCATCTATACGTAGGTCGCCAATGACCATAGAGATGTATGGGGCTCCTGGGTCCTTTAGTTTCGGGGGTGTATCATGCTAAATAATTGAGCTAATTGAGTCAGGAAAGACTACTTTGGATTGGACTTATTTTCTAGATTGTCGCTTTTTCGTGCACAGGTCCTTCAGGAAGTGGGCATAGGACGTAATCTGTCTGATGGCTTCAAGCAAAGGAAGGTTGATCTGCACTTGCTTGCAAGTCTCCAAGATTTCGTCTATCCTATCTTTGGCTTCAGATGAGCCAGCAAAAGCCTACCCAGAGGCAGATAAGCACTCTGGAAAGGGCACTCTCGACCTCTGGGTATAAGGGTTGTCATGTTGGGTAAGAGGTGGAAGGAGGACAACCTCTTCCGGTGGGGTGATTTCAAGTGGAGGAGAGTTGGGCGACTCTTCTCCAGTGGAGATGATAGTTGGGGTGGATGGGTTTTTAGTAGGCGGGACTATAGGAGCATCAAGCTGTGGAATTTGTTTCCCACTCCTCAAAATAGTCACTGTCTGAGCCTGCTCCCTAATGACAATCCCTTTTCCTTTAGGGTTTTCCTTAGTAGCACTAGGAAGCTTCCCGATCTCCCTTTGTCTAACTACCTCAACAAGGTGTCCTATTTGTGATTTCATTTCATTAATAGCCTTGTCATGAGATTGGATGATGGCACTTTGGTTTTCTTGCATTGATCTCAACATTGTCTTCAATTCATCCATCTCAGAGGTCTTAGGTTGGTCAAAGGTCTGAGGTTGATTCATAAGTCGGTTCTGAAAAGGTTAGAGCTTGTAATTCCCTAAATTGGAGACATTCCCTTGTCTCCATGAGAAGTTAGGGTGGTTCCTCCATCCCACTTTATATGTGTTGGAGAAAAGGTCGTTACGAGGTCTGGAATGGAAGCCTTAGGTGGCATTCAGGTTTGCCCATACAAGTTCAAGGAAGTGAGGAGCCAAATGGAAATCCACAGTGGCGTGTTGATTGCCTTGGCAAATGGAACATTTGGAAGTTTAGGATGTGGAGGTACTAGGTGTGAATTGGCCAGGGCTCGACATAAGCCTTTCCATATTTTGATTCAGCAATTAGATCTGGTAGGCTAAATTCTAGGTGTCCCTAGCCTCATTTGCCTCCAACTTTCTTTGCATGAGAGTGGGTTTTCTATCCAAGTAGGCAGAAGTCAAGTGAATAGAATTCTCACGCAATGTATCGAAAAGGTTCCAAGCTTCGTCCCCAGTCTTAGATAGAAAGGTTCCTACACAGGCACCATCCACAGTCTGCTTGTGCAAATCACTAAGTCCAGTGTAGAACCTTTCAACCAACTACCACTTCGGCACCTGGTGACGCGGGAAAAGTCTCAAAAGGTGATTAAAGTGCTCCCATACATCATGGAAAGCTTCTCCATCCTTTTGAGCAAAACTCATAATTTCCCTCCAAAAGTGATTGTTTTGCTCATGGGTGGTCCGGCGTGTTTTGCATGTTAGAAATCAAGGTTACAAGTAACCCATCGTCGTAGTTGCAAAACACGTCGATCAGATAAAATTTATACTAAAACTCCAAGGGAGTCTCGGGTCGAACACAGGGAGGTGACGTTTATTTTATTGAAAATCGCGCTTCGATTCATTTCCTTTTGGTATTTTGGGGTTTTGTTTTTTTTTTTTGTATTTTTGAAATAAAAGAAAGCAAGCAAACGTATCACAAGATAGAGATGTGGAACAAATATGATATATATTACTTCCAATGTCAATTACAAGAAACTATGAAAGCATATAAAGAGAGGGAGGTGAGAGGAAATCTCCCGAATCGACTGTTCGGCGAGACGACGGTGCCTGGTGGAAGCTCGGACGAAGGAGGTGAGGAGCGGGACGACAGAGATGAGATGCTAGAGGACATCAGGTTGAGGGAAGCTTCGGTGTAGCTCCGAAATGGAGGTGAGAAGATGGAGTTGATCTGCTATTGGAGTGGTGGTGGGAGGACGGCTCCAAGGTGACTTATGAAGGGAGATGGGAAGTTGGAGTATTTGGTGGGGCAGAGGTTCGCTACACTAATAGGCACCTTGGGAGCTTGAGAATAAGCTCTAATGGAGCATTGGTAGGCTTACTAGAGCTTGGGAGTAGGTGGGAGTAGAGTAAGTAGAGATGACATGGAAGGGAGGGGGTGTAGGTCCTTTTATAGTGAAGTGGCAAAAAATAGGTATGGGACCATTAGTGACATCCAAGCTGTCACTAGAAACGTCGCTGTAGGCAGATCATGCCTGCTGGCACCCACAACTGGCTTTGCTGGCATGTGATGAATTACTGACGGCTGTAAGCATCGCTGTAAGTCCAGCTCATGCGTCGCTGTAGTCCACCTCACGCTGCGCTGGCACCGCACTCCTGCCTTGTCGCGCACGCGTGCACCCACGCACTGGCGCTGCGCTGTGCGCTTGCACACTCGCGCTGCTGCACGTACGATGCTGTGTGCGTGTGCTGGCGGCCTGGGCTGCGCCACGTGGTGCAGTCTAGGCTGTCCATCTTCTTCTTGTTGTAGGGGCTGCTACAAAGGTCGGATTGAGTCGATTTTTACGCCAGTAGGCTGCGATTGTCGACCCGAATCCATCTGCGCAGTCGGATTTATCATTTGAAGCTCCAAATTATGTCTCCTAGTCCCTTGGCCGTTGATCTTCCTCAGACTGCATATGGTGCTACGGGACTCCGATCGAGGCAATTTCAGAAGCGTTGGACTCCGATCGTCGTCTTGATCAGATCCGTACGGTCGGATCATCAATCCGAGGCTCCAAAATAAATATCCTTCTCTTCTAGCCACAAAAAGGATGCAATTAACCTAAATTATATACAACTACTCTAAATGCAGAATGATGCATGCTATGCAATATTTATAACATGAAATGCAAATCTAAGCCTAGGAACATGCATGAATAGACATTTTACCCTCAATACATGTGTTTACAGCATGCCCCCATGCCTATCTTTTGCTAGTCCCTAGCAAAATTAAACTATATACTTTGTATAAAAGTAGAATTAGGATTAGATCACTTAGGCCTAAGTCGTTTATTAACAATAAAAAATTTCAACTAAGGTCCTAAACTACAATAACTCAACAGTACCCGGGTGTCTGCCAGAATGCAAACCGCCCAAGTTCTCACCTTATTTGAGAAGGGAAGATATATATTTTTTTACTTTTCTTCTTTTCTAATTTTTTTATACTTTTAGAGTTTGAGAGTTCCGAGATAACTTTTTACGGCTACCCGACCCACCCAAGATTCGAAAAGGATTCTAAGTACTAAGCATCTTCGTGAAAAAGTGATAGACTCACAAAACAGCCGTTAAGACGAACTTCAGGTTTCTACGACCCTAGGTGACCTTGCCTAAAGGTTTATCTTTACGATCGGTAGCTTTCTCCCTACTTCTTTTATTTATGGGGTCAACACAAGGGCAAGCCCAGTGTATATCTCCCCGATTTATTCTACTTCCCCGCTTCTTCCCTAAGTGTTTTGGGAATTATTGTGCATTTATTTTTTTGTGAGCTGGGTTCTGGACAATTGGCCAATGAGCTGTTACCACCGACAACTTGCCAGCCATACTCGTGCAGTGAAGTGTGGTTTTATTTATTTTTTTATTTCCTCCTTTTTCTTTTCTTTTTTTTTTGAGTGTTTCCTCTTTTTTTCTAAGTAGGTGGCTTCCCTGATCTAAGATTTACCTAAAAGCAGTACAACGAAAATGGTCTTGTAGCTGGGCTCTAGACAACTGGTCGATGAGTTGTTACCACAGATAACTTGCCAGCCATACCACCCAAGTTGGTCCATTAGCTACCCAATTTCCGTAAAAACTGTCGGAAAGTGAGTCAATACAAAAAAAAATGTGTGCAGATGCTTAGGCTTAAAGTCCCCCCAAATCAGAGGGTGGGTTGATAAGTTGCATACTTATCATCCCAATTTATTTACCAAATTAAAATAAATTTTAATTGGCGAGGACTCGAGACTAAATCCACATTTGAGTGGACACCCGGGCTAATTAAGCCCGAAGACCTGAAGAGTCTAAGTGTTTAGGTCATCTCGTATCATTTCCTAAAGTTAATCACTTCCAAATGCCTAAGTTCTCTTTTCCTAATTTCTTTTTTTATCTTTTTTCAAATTTTCATTTTTTTTAATTTTATAAGAAACTAAAAGAAATTCTATAGAGTTAACATAATGATTTCAGGAATTGATTTTCCACCCCCCCATGCCTAAATGAAGCAATGTCCTCATTGTAAAAATAAAGACATGAAAAGGGCAGAGTAAACAGAACATCACCTGACTGTCGTGAAAATCCGGTCAGCTCTATAGAGAGAAGAGTGTATACACACGTGCTAAGTTTAATGCCTTCAGCTAGGCATAACATACGTACAAAGAAGAAATTGAGAATTCACAAGTACGGGTCAGAATCAAAATAAAAATATTGATCCTGAAGCTCGCCAACAGAATATGTCCACAGACGTGTACCAGATTATGGTGCAGACCCATGCCCCAGGGTCGAGTGGTTCTCAGGTTCTAGATGAAAATCATCCAGAACCGAAGGTTGTTGTGTTTACGGGGCCGTGCCTGCGGTTTAGTGGTGTGCAACCTAAGACCAAAGTGTCGGACAATAGGTAAAGATGATTCAATAGGTGCGGTTGTCCACTTAACATCTAGCTCAAAAAAATAATAAGTTATTTCAGGCTTGGGTCGCATGTGAAAGATATCATAAGGGTCTGTATAGAAGATAAGTGGTTTCAGGTCAATAGGTACCCTTATATCCAAACTTGTTTTTCCCTCGAAATTAACCTCCCAAATTTTGATTTCCAACTTCTTATCTTCTGAAATCAAGGTTTCCAGGACCTCCAAATCATTGTACACCCCATCTAAAGTACCCAAGTCCAACAATTGTGGCTGAATCAGGATTGACTTGGGCACAATGATCTCAAAAGTAAGTTCATTCAGCTCTTCAGGGTGTGGTTGAGGAATGGAGCTACTAATTGAGTCGTCAGGTATCGGATCCTCTAAGTTAGCCCCAACCGAATCAGAATCTTCAGTAGTTGGGCTACCAAATTGGTCGTCATACTCCTCGAGCCCGTATGTCTCACTAAAATCATTCTCTTCAAGCTTAAGTGAGACTTCACTAAGAGATTCCTCACCCTCAAAATCTAAGAATTCATGATCCTCATTTGTATATGTCTCAACATCACAAGTCATTTCATCATCCAAGGAGACATAATTTTCTTCGTTTCCTGACTTGGGGATCTTGGGTGAATCAATCGGTTCATCCTCAAAGGGTTTCTCTAGACCAATCTAGTCATCTCCAATCTCCGAATATGTATCCCCCCCAACAGGCGCCTAAGCAGGTTCAGACATTGGCTCTCCTGAAGAGGGTTCATCTTGAGAATCATCCCAAGATTTGACTAGTGCAACCACAAATTTCATCCTCAACCTCAACAATTTCCCAAGAAGAAACTCACCCAAGTCCCTATCCTTAACACTTTGGACCAAATCCAATAGAGAACTATTAAGTTCATCAATCATTTTGATCATAGGATCCAATGCTTCAGTGCATGGTGTTGGCTGGGCTTCTAAAGATTGTATGGTGTTCCTCAAATTAGCCAACACTCTATCTTGGATCTGGTTCACCTGAACCGACTGGTTCGATTTAGGTTTGGGTGGGTTTAGGTTGAATCTAGGGGAGTCAAGATGTCGAGGTTCTCGGGTCCCTCCCTGAAAGTAGGTCATTCTAGGTTGTTCAAAGGATGGTGGTGACCTATATTCAGTGGAATACTGGGGAGGGTAGGTGTTATAATCATCATATCTTTCTTGATTGTAGATCGGGTTGGTTTGGTCATCAAAGGATGGAGATCCATAATCATTATTGCTCTGGGAAGGATAATAATCATAGTCTTGTTGTCCAGGGTTAGGCCCTAGACACTGAGGTCCAGATTCATATCCCCAATCAAAGTCATTCCGGCTAGTGGATGGGTAATTACAAGTCAAGTCGGGATAGTAATCATCTTGGGGATAAGTAATGGTAGGAGGATAGGATGTGAAATGTGTGTAGGATGTGGAAGGGTACATGGTGAAGTAAGGAGGGAAATCAGAAGAGAAAGGAGCCCTGCAATACAAAAATACAAGCTTGTCCTTAGGTTGGATAGCCTAAAGGTCTACAGACTCTTAGAATCCGTCTTAAGATTATGGACGATTTACTCTACTTATGTCCAGGAAATCCAACCAGTTAAAAGGAGGGACTGGGGAGAAGGTTCTTCCTTTAGCTTGCACCTCCGGTTCCTAGTGTACCCCCAGCCGCGGTCGTTTGATGCTACTCCCCTAGATTGACTAGTATAAGCAGGTTAATCATGAACAATCTCAATCTAGATCCCGACGAGCGAACCAATCCTTAGGGCCAACGTCTAATCAATTTTAGTTAGGCTTGGGACAATAGTGCTTCAGGAATGTGATGCGCCCTTTAGATGGGTTGTGCCCTTAATGATCAGTTAAAACGTGTGTGTGTGCACAACCAAGGTTTGCAAACAAGGTTGTTTGATGATGTGTCTTTTAGAGTTCAACCTTGTTTAGTAGCTTTTAGGGTTTAATCTTAGGTATATTCAATCAAGTTTGGGAGAACACTCCAAGTTTTGCAAGCACTGGTGATGATATATTCCTTTAGAAATCAAAGAAAGAAAAAATGTGGAGTGTCTGGTTCAGACCTAAGAATCAACCCTAAGTGGCAAGCTACTTAATGAATCGCTTTTATCTTAAGTGGTGCAGCCCAAACAGTTCAATCAATTGGCCTATTGCACCGCTTAGTTAAGGCACACAGAAATTTTTGACATATTCAGATTTCTACTCACTTATTTGTGTGCTGAATTAAGCGTACCGGGTCCACAGGTCAGATCCCGGTTAAGTGGTAGAATTGATGTGATTGTGCACCTTAGGGTGAGAAGTTGTGGGTGTTAAGTGTGAGCTTTCAAAAAATCCCACAATTAGATAACACTTTTTTTTTCAATTTTTTATTTATTTATGTGGATGGCAAGGTGAGTGGAGGTGGCAAACAAACAATCAAATCTATCCTTGGGTTTATAAAAAGCACCTAAGTTGATTTGGGTTTGAGTTATTCGGTTATGGAATGAAAACTAAGGTGGGGGTGGTGTGGGGGACACTTACAAAACACTCTACCCACACTTTACTTCAGTCTACTGCACTTGGATCTCCATGCTAGGGTACCTGCAAGACAGTAGATCAAAGAGAAGTAGGGTTAGTGCTATGTAAATGCAAAGAAACGCAATAAACAATAAAGTAAATTCCGTTGCCTCCCCGGCAATGGCACCAAAATGGTCAGGCGTGTTTCGCGTGTTAGAAATCAAGGTTACAAGTAACCCATCATCGTAGTTGCAAAACACATCGATCAGATAAAATTTATACCGAAACTCCAAGGGAATCCAGGGTCGAACACAGGGAGGCGACGTTTACTTTATTGAAAACCGCGCTTCGATTCGTTTCTTTTCGGTATTTTGGGGTTTTATTTTTTTTTGTATTTTTGAAATAAAAGAAAACGAGCAAACGTATCACAAGATAGAAATGTGGAACAAATATGATATATATTACTTCCAATGTCAATTACAAGAAACTATGAAAGCATATAAAGAGAGGGAGGTGAGAGGAAATCTCCTGAATCGACTGTTTGGTGAGACGACGGCGCCTGGCGGAAGCTTGGACGAAGGAGGTGAGGAGCGGGACGACGAAGGTGAGATGTTAGAGGACGTCGGGTTGAGGGAAGCTTCAGTGTAGCTCTAGAATGGAGGTGAGAAGGCAAAGTTGATCTGCTACGGGAATGGAGGTGGGAGGACGGCTCCAAGGTGACCTATGAAGGGAGATGGGAAGTTGGAGGAGTATTTAGTGGGGCAAAGGTTCGCTACACTAATAGGCACCTTGGGAGCTTGAGAACAAGCTCTAATGGAGCGTTGGTAGGCTTGCTAGAGCTTGGGAGTAGGTGGGAGTAGAGTAGGTAGAGATGACTTGGAAGGGAAGGGGTGTAGGTCCTTTTATAGTGGAGGAGAAGAGGCAAAAAATAGGTACGGCACCATTAGTGACATCCAGGCCATCGCTGGAAATGTCGCTATAGGCAGCTCATGCCTGCTGGCACCCATAACTGGCTTTGCTGGCATGCGATGAATTACCAACGGCTATAAACATCGCTGTAAGTCCAACTCATGCGTCGCTGTAGTCCACTTCACGCTGCGCTGGCGTCGCACTCCTGCCTTACCGTGCCCACGTGCTGGCGCTGCGCTGCGCGCCTGCGCACGTGCGGTGCTGCGTGCGTGTACTGGCGGCCTAGGCTGCGCCACATGACGCAGTTTGGGCCGTCCATCTTCTTCTTGTTGTAGGGGTTGCTACAGAGGTTGGATTGAGTCGATTTTTGCGCTGTTAGGCTACGATCGTTGTCCCGAATCCATCTGCGCGATCGGATTTATCGTTTGAAGCTCCGAATTATGTCTCCTAGTCCTTTAGCCGTTGATCTTCCTCGGACTGCATATGGTGCTACGGGACTCCGATCGAGGCGATTTCAGAGGTGTTGGACTCCGATTGTCGTCTTGATCAGATCCGTATGGTCGAATCGTCAATCAGAGGCTCCAAAATAAATATCCTTCTCTCCTAGCGACAAAAAGGACTCAATTAACCTAAATTATATACAACTACTCTAAATGCAAAATGATGCATGGTATGCAATATTTATAACATGAAATGCAAATCTAAGCCTAGGAACATGTATGAATAGACATTTTACCCTTAATAAATGTGTTTACATCAATGGGGAAGTACCTTTCCAGGAATTCCCTCTTCAAGGCGTCCCATGTGTTAATACCGTTAAGGGTATGATACCAATACTTGGCCTTGTCCTTGAAAGAAAAAGGAAAGAGGGTCCACATTTGGGCACCATCAATAATGCTCTGTAGCTTCACCATGAAACAGACCTCGGTGAATTCCTCTATATGCCTATAGGGGTCTTCCCTAGTAGTACCATAAAAGGATGGCAGTAAGGATATGGTACTGCTCTTGATCTCATAGGGATTGTCCCCTCCAGGTCTGCATAGTGCCTATCCAAGTTGATTGGTCGGAAGGAAATAGTCCTTAAGGCTCCTTTGACCAGCCATTTCTTTCCTAGGATGGTTTCTTATTAGGATTCTTTCAGGTTCAGTTGAGTACAATAACCGTCTCCTAAGGAAATGCTTCCCTAACATGCACTACCAAACACAAACAAACACAACTTAGGACATTTTAGGCCTTTAATCAGTTAAGGCCTTTAGGCCTTTGAGATTTAAGTCCAGTTATAGGTGACAATACAAATTGCTAATCAATTACAAGCCTATTATCGACCCACGGAATGCCTTAATAAAGACCTAACTGGAACTTTAGAGATCCTCCCTAAGGTACCTTGCACAAATCAGACAGGTTAGATTAAATATGCCTCAAAAATTTAAATCAACATGAATAAATGAATGAATGCGAGTTTTCAATAGGCCAATGTCTCCTTGTGGAGACGGCATTCTAAATCACTATGGTTATATTTAATTAATTAATCTTTGATTGAGAGATTTTTAACCACATAGAATACAACAATAAATCATTTTATTACAATCATTTCAATTAAGCAAAAATCTCTTTTTCAAATGGCACCATTACCGGGGAGGCACTAGCCTATTAGAAACTCGCAACTATTGAAAATCAATGTTCACACCTAATTTCCCCAAGAGATCTAGCTAAAATCTACATCAGGTTAACATTATAAGGCATTCTCAAGTTGAAATCGTATTTATGAGAAAGAAGGTCATTCACATAAATTTGCCATAATAATGAAATGGAAAAATGAAGTGTGACAATGGCATGGGTTATAAGTATTAATTGGAGGAGTTTATTGTTGAAACATGGGAAGTTGCTTCCCTTATCCTAGCATGAAGAGGCCAAGGCCGAAGGTAAGGCTCACGGTGGAGGACAAGTTCGCCGAGGGCTACACAGCGGTGGTGGTGGCGAGGCACAGCATGGCTGGAGGTGGCGGTGGTGGGAAGGAGAAGGCAGTGGATTTATGCTACTAGCAACAGCCGCACACACCCTTGTTTGGGTGTAAAGGAAGGGGGGTGGTGTGCTAGGTCGGCAGTGTTGTGCGGGGTCACGTGAGGTCGCATGTGGGGTCGGCGGTGATGTTGGGTGCTTTTGGAAGTGAAGGTGGTTTGTGTTGGTGATGGTGGTGGTGGGTTTCATTAGGAAAGAAGATGAATAGTGGGATTTTGGGTTGTGATGAAAGGTGGTGGATGTGGTGTTGGTGGTCTGACGGGGGCACGATGAAGGGGTGACGGCCATCGGCAGCATGACGTGGTTGTTGGTGGTGCTGCAGGTTGCGATGAAGACGGTGCTGATGGCGATGAAGAAACACAATGATGTAGGGACTTCGGTTGGCAGTGTGGGTTGTCACGTCACACGCCCACAGTAGTGGAGCCTTGCTGCCACAATTGAGGCTGTTAATTGTGGAGCGGAGGAGAGGTTGACTCTCTGCACAGTGGTGAATGTTGGGTGGTGGCCTCCTCTTTGTGTGCAACTTTCCCTACTTATAGTAGACAAAGCTTTTGAATTGAAGGGAGCGTCGGAGGGATGCGATTAAAGCCAAATCCTCTCCTCTCATTCCTTGCCTTGTTAGGAAGAGAAGATCACTCCTTGAATGTTGGTCATCAATGGTCACGTAGCTGTTGCTAAGAGGGCCGTGGATTCCCTGCAGAAAAAGAGGAAAATAAATAATTAAATGGTTGGTTTATTTATGCCTAAAACATCATAGAATAACTAAAATGCATGTAATGTGTAGAATGTGCACTAAATTAAAATGCAAGCTTACTTAAAGACTAGGCTAATGCATGCTAAGATCTATTTTAGATAAAAATGTGATGCATGAAACAAATCTATAATTAAAGTATTTACATCCTAATGCATGCTAAATAAATGTTACAATTATCTTAATGTCCAGCATTAAAATGCAAAAATAGCCTACAAATATGGGTTCATCATATACCACACCACAACTCTTCTAAGCAAGAAAATGAGGCCTAAGGATTGCAATTCCTCTGGTAAGCTAGAAGACAACTCTATTCTACATATTATTTTCTCTAAAAAATGTCAAGCTATGGGGATGCTGCACCTAACTAAAGTTTCTACGAGATATGTGGAATCAACCGGGTATTTGGATCATGGGTGATGACACATTTATGTGGGGGTGATTTCCTTTGACTAAACTAGCATTTGCATATGCAGTAGCATCCAGACAAAGCTATACTTGATAGTAACTTACACAACTTGATTTACTAGACGTAGGCACATAGTAATGGTGTTTAAAGTTTTTTTTTCTTCATTGGCTTAAATGAGAGGAGGAGGGGGACTAGCAGGAGCATGACAAAGAAGAGGAGGAGGAGGAGGAGGCAGGGTAGGAGGAGAGGAGGAGGATGGGTAACAGGAGGACAAGGAGGGGAGGAGGGTGATGGTGGAAGGAATAGGGGGAGGAGGAGGCAAGTGATTGCGCAGCAATCATAGATCCTAATATACCTGAATTAAGTTAGATCCTAACTTAACGTAGGCATTCTTCATACATACGCATCATACTTTGCATCATGGTTGATTTATTATTTTTGTAAATAATAACATCATATTATGTTCTAATTAAGAGGTATTAACCATTGCAGGAAATTCAAGGCTGTGGATGACCGATCCAACCATATGGATCTGCTCAGAACGCGACAGGAGTCCAACACCTTTGAGATCGCATCGATCGGACTCCCATATCATCCTATGGAGTCTGCAAAAGAGCAAGTTCCAAGAGGCAAATAGGTGGAAATCCAGACCTTATATGTCAAATTCAACCACATGAATGGATCTGGATCAACGATTGCTGTCCAATGGTGCAAAAATCATTTCGATCGGAGACCTACAACATCGTCTACAAAGAAGAGAAGATGGATGACCACGATGGTGCCACGTGGCACCATCACAGCCACCCAACGACGCCGCCCAACCTCTGAAGGAAAAACCCTTGCTCATTATGGGTTGTTGGATCATCATCCAACTGCCACCTTGCGCCCACGTTGCCACCCCAAGCGCGCCTCATTAAGGAAGGTCAAGACTCAACCGTTGGATCTCCATCCAATGGCTAAGAGAAACCGTGAGAAGAAAGGAAAGTGCGACACATCTGCATGCTTAGCGCAGTGGTTAGCAAGCTGGAGCAGAAGGGAGAGACGCGCGATCAAGGCACGATCTGCATGAATTGGAGGTGGCTGCAAGCACAAAAGGAATTGGAGCGCCGAATCTCCATCAAGCGACGATGAGACGAATGCGCGATGCGTTGCTGTGCATTGGATGGCTACACGTGCGATGACGTGCAACCAAACACGCACGCGCGCATTTGAAATTCAAAGCAGTGTAGGCGAAGCACTTAAGCCATCCGCTGAGGAGCGATGAGCGCATGCTCATGAGGATCGAGCGTGATTTAAGCACTTGCAGTTGGCGGTGCGGGCGAGCACGAGCGACAGCCATCAGATGAAGATCCAAGGGCAGGGAGTGTGCCACGTGTCAGCTAGAGAGGCGATCCGAGTGTTGGAGGAGTTTTGGAAGGCCTTTTGAAGTGCAATCTAATTCGTTGATCTCCCGATTGACAGATCTAATCTATTTGAGGTTATTGCATAGCTTGGAAGGCCAAATATCAGCTTTGCCCCTCATTTTGACTATAAAAGGGACCCCAGGGGCCCTCATATGAGGCATACTCTCCTCTAGATCTCTTCTACAACACTCTCTCCAGACCCTCTCCAGATCTTCTCCAGCTCTCCCCCTCTAAAGCACCCACCAAGCCACCTTGGTGCACCGCTACTGCTCTCCCCAACCTCTCTAGAAGGACACACAGACCACCTGTGGTGCCCTTATTCTATTATATTAGATAGTAATTATGTTCATGTTCTAGTTTATTTCTGCAACTCTATTAGTCATAAACTCTAGTTTTATTTGGCACTTTATGATTAACCATCTTATTTGATTTGCTATATATATATATATATATTAGTTTGCAAGTAGTAGCATGCAATTTTAATTCAGTTTATGAAATCAAAAGCGTTTTCTGTCTCCCTAAGTTCGACCGGGACTCACCTCTCGTCAAAATTATATTTGTTTCGACGTATTTCATGCTATACTATGACATAATCATTCTTTTAACATGATCTACGCCTCGAACAAATTGGCATCGTTGTCGGGGATCAAACTCGAGTTGCTCGCATGACAGTCAGGAATACTCTTCACTATACTATATAACAAATTGGCGCCATTGCCAAAGAGGCACGGCGATTTTTGATTTCATATTTGATTTAGTGTATTTCTTCTGTGTGTAGGAATGAAGCAAGGTTCTGCGTACACATCGAGCGCAGGTGAAGATTATCAAGTCCACACATTCATCTTGGTAGAATTTTCGATTTGATTAGGATAGGACTTGTTTAAAAAAAAAAAAATCTCTGCTATTTTTAGAAACTCAGCTAGAAACTAAACATGATTTTAAAAATTCAATTAGCGTATTTTTTAATGGTCCAAAAATCTTGAAATTTGAGAAGGAATTAGATTTTAAAACTATCTTTCCAATGCCACCATTCACAAAAAGAAAATCAATTTTTGAAATTTTTAAAAATTCATGGAGTACACAAGGGTCAAATAGACTGAAAATTGATTTTTTATGTACTTTAAAAGTCTATTCTGACCAACTCACAAATCTGATGGACCCAAGAATGGTGGGGTTTGAAAGATAATCAAATTAGCTTTCATTATCATATTTTTCCCAAATTTTTAGATCATAGTGAAACTATTTCCAATAGAAAAACCAACACGGGGTTAAAATCTCAAATCTGACCCCTGTTAGTTAAAAATTCATAACTATTTATTGGAAATAGTAAAAATTCTGAAAAAATACTCTCTGAAAATATTTTTGAAAAAGGAATATTCCTACCAATTTTCAAATCATTTGGATTCTAACTTCACTTGAGAGTACATGCTTAACTAGTGGTTTACTATTTGCAAAAACATAGAAGTAATGAGCCCTTAGGACCACATTAGACTAGCCTGGACTCAATAGAGGCCAGTGATTAGTCAGTGAGTCGAGTCACCTTGTGGACCACTCACCACCTACTGAATTGAAGAAAAAAGGTTAAAAAATCACAAGAACATATCTAATGACCTACATTTGTCTTGAAACTTCTGGGTGATTTCAACCTCTTCTGCCAAACTTGGTGATTAAGCCTGCGGAGTAGTGTCAAACGACCGTGGCTAAGGGGTACAAAGGAACCAGAGGCAAAAATAGAAGGAAGAACCTTCCTCTTAGTCCCCATGTAACTAGACTAGTCGGGTTAGCTTAAGAGGCGGGGATTATCTTCAGTCGGTTTCTCGACGAATTCCTTCAATAATTTGAAATTGAACAAAAAATCTGGTCATCTGATCTTAAGAACTAATCTGATTAACTTAGCCTTGTTTGGCTTGACTGCACCAACTGTTTGTGTTGGTGTCTGCAAAGAAGAAGGTCATTAAGACCTAAACTTGTGGGACCTTGGGAGCCAAACCCGAGGCGGCAAAGGCGATTTTCACCCGACCCTTCTTCCCAACCCTCTTCCTCTAGATTAGATGAGATGGCTAATCCTGGTCCTGGGGCTGGTCAGGGCCGTAAGACTCAAGACCCAATGGCTTGTCTGGAAGCTAGGGTCAAGGAGTCTGAACAAAGATACGAGCAGAGCCTTGACAGGATCCTCACAACGCTAGACAGGATGCAGCATCCACCACGTGGAGAATAATTCTGAGACTTCTATGATCCGGTAGCGATGATTGTAGCACCAGAGGTCCGGATTCCCATAGAAGGAGACACATTCGAGTTAAAGCCGAACATCATAAGTCTAATTTAGACTCACTTCCATGGAAACTTGAATAAGGATCCCTCCCAACTCATTGAAGATCTGAGTCGAATTGTAGAGTCAGTTCGACCCATAAATGTAGACATTGGAATTATTCTCATGAAGCTTTTTCCTTTCTCTCTCAAGGATAAAGCTTCCTATTGGTTCAAGACTATCGGGAGGTCGATTGGAATCTGGGAGGAATTACGTCGCAAATTCCTCCAAAAGTTCTTCCCGATTGGTTGAACAAATGCAATGAGGCACGCAATCATGACTTTCTCCCAAGGCCCAGGAGAGAAACTGCATGACACCTAGGATAGATTCCATGATCTTCTCAAGAAATGCCTGCACTATGGTGTACCTAGATGGCACCTTGCACAAGTCTTTTACCATGGGTTGGATGACACACATCGGTACTTGGCCGATGCATCTAGCGGTGGGAATTTCCTCGCGAAGGACGAGCATAGCGCATTCAAACTATTCAAATCCTTAGTAGAGAACTTGATGAATGTCGCCTCTATAAACCAATTCCAGCAACCTGGACAGCAATGAGTTAATGTCCATGAAGCTCATGCTGAATCTGCCCAAGTTGTTATGGACATTATCACCAAGAAGCTGGACAAGGTGGATCTGCTTGATAAGAAGCTCGACGAATTAATGCGAGCAAGATCTAGGTTTCTTAGAAGTACAACTGCATCACACTCCTCTCTTGCATCCCGGGCCCCTCCCCGTGAACATTTTTCACGCGAGATGTTTCTTCTCCATCTCAGCAGGATCCTGCGTATCAGGAAACCGTGAATAATCTAGATATGGCGTCGTATAATCAAGGTTACGCACCACATGACAATTCAAGTGCATATTCTTTTGATGAATTTGCATCTGAGACATCCTCAGCCTACAAAAATGTTAGTGCTATCCAAGGTTACGGGCATAATAACCCGTATTCTGAAACGTATAATCCTGGTTGGCGCTAACATCTTAACTTCTCCTAGTCTGGTAACTCATAGATACCAAATCCACACTACCAGACTAGACAATACAAGAATGCACAGAACACATACTCGAGGCAGCAGCCATTCCCATCTCAGCAGCAAACATGTTCTGTTTATCAGCCACTGCACCAAGTTGCCAATTACCCTCAGAAGCGGTCCGACCCTTTGGGGTCACTGAAGGAGGAATTGCAGGAGTCAAATAGGAAATTGATTCACGATAATCTGCAAATTATGAAAGCAATGGCTAATCAGATATAGAATATATAGAGTACGCAGAATCAGATGCTACAGGAGCATAGATCATAGGGAGCCTTGCCCTCCCAACCTGTCCCAAACCCAAGATACGTGCAGAATTAGGGCGCCCTGCCTAGGTTCCATGCACCACAAGGACAGGCACATATTGTTTTATAAGCACCTCCTTCACCACCTGGTTATGGGTAAGGTCAGCCACCTTTACTACAAAACCCTACGTATTCTCTTCCTTTCTCTCCTTCCCCACCTCATGGATAGCATGCCGATGCAAAGGCTATCACCTTGAGGAGTGGAAAGACTACACATGACCACTACCTAGGCAATCGGGTCATGATTTCTCATGCTCTCTACCGCAGAATGGCTCATCACCCTCTTGCTTTTGGGAGCCACCTTTGGTAGACAAAGGAAAGAAGCTAGTTGACCCTGAGATTCCCGTCCCCTTTCTCAAGGCTCTAACACAAGATTCAGTTCAGAAAAAGGATACGCAGAATTTCAAGGACCTGAAATCCATGTTCAAAGAAATTCATATTCAGGTCCCTCTCCTCAAGGCAATAGATCATAATCTTTCTATCGCTAGGTTCTTCAAGGACTACTATTGTTGAACAGTTTTCGAACGCTACGCTTACGTGTTTGGTTTTGGAAAACCTGTCGTTGTAGTTCGAAAGCGAAGAATTCGTGTTCAACAAATAAAATTTATACCGAAAAGAATTCCGGGTCGAACACAGGGAGGCTACATTGATCTATATTCGCAATTGTATATTTTTTTAGGATTTTCTTTTTTTTATAAGCAAGGCGATATAATTACAATGGAGCTATCAGACTAAAAGAAAGAGAGAGAGAGAGAGAGAACATGCATTCAATATTCCAATTGTTTATAAAAGTTACACTAGAATGCGGAAAATCAATTACACTATAAAGCAGGAAAATTCTACACTAGAAAAGCTGTAAATAAGAATGGGAGAGAGAGGTTATCCTCCTTGACGATTGCTTGGAGGACGAGCCGGACGGGACGACGCCTGGACGAAGGAGAAAGAAGCAGGATGAAGCAGAAGAACGGGAACGGAGCAGCACGCTGTCGTCGTCGCGGGATCCACTTCCGAAGGGGAACGAAAATTGGACTTTATCTCGCAAGAAGCATCCCGGGTGTGGGACAAGCTTCTCTTGAGCTTTGGAGGGGTAGAGAGGAGAAAGAAGGGATGAGAATTTCATATGGAGGGGGTCTCCTTTTATAGTTGCAAGGAGTAGGGGCAAAATGGACATTACAACTTCAAAACAATAAATAAGGGGTCTTTAGTGACGGATAAATCCGTCACTAAAGCCCCAACGTGGGCGTAGCTTCCACGCCCACGCACGCCTCCTCGGCTGCCCGCTCATCAACATCCATGCACGTCCAGCGCTTTTCAGCCGTCCGATCGCGAGATCGGACGGCTTAAGATGCATCCGCGCCCGCTATGTTGTGTGCCCCCCCGCGCGTCCGATTGCACGTCCAATCGCGCGTCGACGCTATCGGGCGCGCACGGCCGTCCGATCTCCATCTGACGCTCCACTCGCGCCCAATCACCGCACCTTCCATCCCCTCTCCACAGCTCGAACCCGCGCGCCGCGCTCGCGATAGCGCGCTTGACCACTGCGCTATGGGGCGCGGATGGTCGAGCGGGCGCTTTTAAATGCGAGCGCCCACAGCCGTTGGATTAAGATCCATCGGCGGAGAGCGATCGAGCGCGGGGCCTTCACAAGATGAAGCGACCGTTTGGGCGGCTGAGATTGCACCACATGGCGCTATCTTGGCCGTCCATCTTCTGGAAGTTGTAGATGGTTCCACGGATGTCGGATTGACTCGATTTTTGTGTCGTTGGGCTGCGATTGTCGATCCGAATTCATCCGTGCGGTCGGATTTATCATCTGAAGTGCGAATTTACACCATCCTGGCCCTTGATCTTCTAGGGTTCCCAGGTCACTATCTGATGCTACGGATGCCTGATTAGGGCGATCTTGGAGTCGTTGAACTCCAATCGTCGCCCTGACCACATCCATATGGTTGGATCTTTGATCTGAGGCCCCGATAAAATGTTTGCCCTGTCCAAGCACATAAAAGGAGACAATTAACCTCCATTTTATTCAAATTACTCTAAATGCAAGATGATGCATGTAATGCAATATTTATATCATGAAATGCAATCCTATGCTTAAGAACATGCATAAATAGACATTTTAAGTAGTGTAAGTGTGTTTACATCAACTATACTCCGAAGCGACAACAGAAAATTGGACAACAAGTGCTATTGTCAAAAGAAGCTAGTGTTGTTATTTTAGCCGACTTACCACCCAAAAAGAAAGACCCAGGCACACCACTTATTTCCTGCTTATTGCGGGATTCTCCATTTGACCAGGCCCTTCTTGATATGGGATTGTCCATCAACCTAACTCCCACAATAGTATTTAATTGATTTCAATTTGGGGAGTTAAAACCTGCCTCGGTTACCATATAGTTGGTTGTCCAATCGATGAAAACACTGAGGGGAGTGGTTGAAAATGTGATCGTAAAAGTCCAAGGATTCTGCTTCCTAGCGGACTTTTTCATTCTTGATATGGATGTTCCTTCTAATCTCCATGATGCACTGATCATTTTGGGTCACCCATGCTTGGTGATAGCCTGTGCAAACATCGACTGTGCATCGAGTGTATGGAGATAGCCCTAGGAAGTGAAAAGCTTAAACAAGACATCTTCAGGGCATCAAGGAACTTTGACTGTGATCTAATCAAGGAGGATGGTGAAGATGAAGATTCAGGTTTTTGTGGGAACATTAGGCTCCTCTACAATGACCAAATGGCACATTCATCTTCACTATCAGGGTTCTTGGATCTGGATCCATACGGGACTGAGGTTAACAACATGCACATTTCATCCCGCAGATCTGATTGTCTGGGGTGTTCATCTGATCACAACACCCCTGATCCTGAGTATCCTGTCCCGCCAAGCATCGATCTGTTCCTATTAAGATAGGATTTTATGACCTTTGCAAGAGGATTTCCCATCAGTCCAAATCGTCAGATTTTTGCTATCAATTCCTCTCCTCCCACATACGAACTTGCTCCCCACCCACCAATAATTGAGTTAAAGCCCTTACCTGATTCACTCAAATATGTGTTTATGGGTGAAAGTGAGACATACCCAGTGATATCATTGCTCATTTGACCATGGAGTAAGAACATCAATTGATCTCTGTACTGCAAGCACATAGGGTTGCTATCAAGTGGAGCATTGTTGATCTCTGCAGGATTCGCCCCTCATATTGCACTCATCATATCTACACAAATGAAGGGATGAAACCAATGATACAACCTCAGAGGCGCCTAAACCTAAATATGATAGAGGTTGTCAAGAAGGAGATCATCAAATGGCTGGATGCGAACATTATTTATCTAATTTCCAACAGCCAATGGGTGAGTCCTATTCAGATTGTGCCCAAAAATGTAGGACTCACCGTAATCAAGAATGAAATAGGTGAATCCATCCCAACTCGCACCACTACTTCATGGCAGGTTTGCATTGATTACAGGAAACTAAACATGGCTACCAAAAAGGATTATTTTCCTTTACCTTTTATTGATCAGATTTTAGAAAGGTTAGCCGGGTGCAGTTTCTTCTGCTTTTTGGATGGATACTTTAGGTATAACCAAGGTTTGATCAACCTAGAAGACCAAGACAAGATAACTTTTACGTGTCCCTTCAGAACATTTGCTTTTAAACGGATGCCCTTCGACCTCTGTAATGCACCAGCAACATTTCAGCGTTGCATGATGGCCATCTTCCCCGATATGATCGAGGACTACATAGAAGTATTTATGGACAACTTCTCCGTTTTAAGAGATGACTTCTCGTCTTGTCTTGGTAACCTCACAAAGATCCTGTGGAGGTGCATAAACATTAACCTAGTACTTTCATGGGAGAAAAGTCATTTCATGGTGAGGGATGGCATTGTACTAGGTCACAGGATCTCTTCTAATAGACTCAAGGTCGACCAAGCTAAGTCTGAAATCATTTCTCGATTACCTCCTCCTAGCTCAGTAAAATACATTAGATCATTCTTAGGGCATGTCGGATTCTACCGAAGATCTATTCGAGAATTCTCAAAAATTTCCTGTCCGTTGACAAATCTCTTGGTAGCCGGCATCCCCTTTAACTTCGATTCCTGATGTCTCAGCACTTTCAAGACCTTACGAAGTGTTGTTTTGAATGCACCTATCCTTTAACCACCCAACTGGTCTCTCGACTTCGAGATGATGTGTGACGCCTCAGACTTCGTTGTCAGAGCCATTCTAGGCCAACGTCGAGAGTGCCATCTATTTGTAATATACTACGCTAGCAAGACGTTGAACAAGGCTCAGCGTAACTGTACGGTTACTGAGAAAGAACTGCTAGCCATAGTATTTAGGTTGGAGAAGTTCAAATCATACCTACTTGGGTCAAAAGTGATTATTTTCACGGACCATTCTGCCCTCCGGCATTTGCTGGCAAAGAATGATGCCAAAACCCGACTTATTAGATGGATCCTTCTTTTACAGGAGTTTGATGTCGAGATCCACGACAAAGTCGGAGCTCATAATGTTGTGGCGGATCACTTGTCTCGACTAGACCCAGAACACATCCCATACTCCCCACCTATCTCTGATCAATTCCCAGATGAGTCTCTGTTGGCTGTCAACTTTGTTGAGTTTCCTTGGTATGCTGGTATTGCAAATTATCTCATTGCAACAAGTTGTTTGCAGGATTATCCAAGGATCAAAAACTCAGGTTTATTTCAGAGGCTAAGTTTTATTTCTGGGACGGCCCACTGCTCTTTCGCATTGGGGCCGATCAGATCATCAGAAGATGCATCCCAGACTTAGAAATCTCAAGTGTATTATCCTTCTGCCACAACAATGCATGTGGGGGTCATTTCCCAGGCCGATAAACCACCGCAAAGATTTTGCAGTTTGGATTCTTCTGGCCAACCATTTTTAGAGACACACATGAGTTTGCCAAATGCTGTAAGCGATGTCAGTCAACCGATTCTATGACTCGCAGAGACATGATGCCTCTCCAACCTATTATGGTCATAAAAGTGTTCGACATTTGGGGCATCGACTTTATAGGCCCTTTCCCGAACTTGCATGGCTTCGAGTACATACTCCTTGCAGTTGACTATGTCTCGAAGTGGGTTGAGGCTATCCCAGCAAGATGGGCTAATCATAAGACCATTATATCCTTCGTCCGGGAATTTATTTTCGTGAGATTTGGAATCCCCTGCGCTCTGATTAGCGACAGAGGTAGCCACTTCATCCATGCTCATTTTAGATCTCTATTGAAGAAGTACGGGATACATCACCGCATTGCTACCCCGTATCATCCACAGACCAATGGGTAGGCTGAAGTATCTTACCGTCAAATCAAGCTTATTCTTTAAAAGATGGTTAGACCTGATAGGAAGGATTGGTTCGATCGATTGATCAACACACTTTGGGCATATCAAACACGTACAAGGCCTCGCTCGCAATGTCACCATACCGTATGGTGTATGGAAAGGCCTGTCATCTTCCTGTAGAACTGGAGCACTGTGACGTTTGGGTAGTATAGAAATGTAATTTTAACCTTAATGAAGGAGGTTATGAAAGGAAGCTCCAGCTCAGCGAGTTAGAAGAGATTCAGCAAGAAGACTGTGAGAATGCAAAGATATACAAAGATAAGACTAAGGCTTTCCATGACTGACACATCTGGAGGAAGGAATTCACGCCTAACCAACAGGTCTGGTTATTTAATTCCTAGCTCAAATTCTTTGCAAGAAAACTCAAGTCCAAGTGGACTGGGCCGTATTTGGTGATCACTCGTATTCTAATGAGGTGGTCCAAATTATGGACTAGAAATCTGGGCAGGTTTTTACGGTAAATGGCTAGCGCCTAAAGCCATTTTTATCCCAGGAACCTTCTCCTACTAATGAAATGATACATCTTCTAGAGGATGTGTGACTAATGTTTCGCCTAGCTAAAAGCATTAAACTTAGCACTTATACATATATACATAGGATATTTCATTTTGGCACATTATTATGCATATTGTGATTACCATTGTAGTGTTGGCATTTGCTAAATAACAAATTAGGAGCAGCTCTAGGTGATTTCTACCCACTTACACCCTGTCTTATTTCATTTTCTCTTATTCATGCATGAGGACATGCAAGAACTTAGGCATGGGGGGGTAGTACATATAAACTAAAAAGTTTCTACCAACACCTTAGGAAATAGATCTTTTTATCAAGAGGTTTATTAAGGATTTATTCTTTAGTTGATTCCTAAACTTAGAATCCAATACACTTTCACACTTGCATGTAGAATTTGCAATGGACCCACTGTGAAGATCGATAGACATCTCTAGTTTGTCGAGAAGAAACATTGCTTCTTCTCCTGAAGCTTTGGACAGTAATCAGGGAGTCTGGTAAACCACCTTCTAATAGATCCACCAAATAATTATGAGATGAAAGTAGAAAGTCTACTGGTGCTCCAAGACTAGTGTAAGGAATCTTACTTTTTGAATAATTGGATAATGATACTCGGAGTCAGGCACAGTTTTCACTCTCGGTCCTTGTGTACAAATTTCGTGAGAATCCTTGTGAGAGCCACCAAATAAGTCAAATACACAAACAACGAGTTCTGATAAAATTAAGACTAAGGTGGATGGTCATGACTGTCCTTTACGGAATCCTCGGCTGAAGGAGGATACTAATGTCAAGGTCGGAAATACGTTGCCTATCCATTCCCTTCCTGGTGCTGAGAATAGGCACTTCCACCAAATAAGTCACCCGATATCCTCTTGAACATCCCCAATCCCAAATAATGCCTCGTGAATAAAAGTACGTATGCTATGTTACGTTGTGTTAGTAGATATGGCATTATGTTAGTAGATATGAAAAAAGAGGAGAAAAAAAAAAGAAAAAAAGAGAGAAAAGAGAAAAGAAAAAAAAAAGAGAGAAAAAAGCATATATATAAAAAAAATCTTGCCATGTTGAGAAGTGTGAGTTATGTTTTAGTTGAGTCAAGCACATTGAGGCAACAACAACTATCATCTTCACGATCCACTAAATACAGCCTTGACCTACTTTTCCTGTATTTCTAACCGCCTGAATATGGACTAAGGGATTCTGACTTAGTTATAGGGTTATCAGAATCTAATTGAAGTGTAATACCATGAGAGGCCACCAAACATATTTACAAATCTAGTGAGATAGAAGCTCAAGAAGAAAAAGAAAAGAAGAAAAAGAAAGGAAAAGAAAAGACAGAGAGGAAAAAGAGAAAAGAATGAGTTCAAAGGACTTAAGAAAGCATAATTCTCCAGCCTCTCTCTAAGTTGAATTTATTTGATAATCTAGAAATCTATATTCTGAAATACTAGTCTCTATGTAGCACTAGAGGAGAATGAGTTACCAAATACAAATCCACTTAACTCAGACATCTTCTACCTAAGCCAAAAAGCTAGGGTTAAAAAGTAGAGAATATTCTATGTCCCGAGAGAAGAGGTTGCCTATCCCAATAGAATTTTACTAAGGGTCAAGCACAAGCTTTAGATGTGTATCGAATTTTCGCTTGGATCCGTTGCATAGGCTACAATACTATACTTTCACGATTATCTGGATTCTAAATTTCTAGTCAAACTCTTGATAGAATACATTTAGTCTTGCGCTTGCTAGGGACTAGCAAGATTTAGGCATGGGGTTATGATTGCGCCCGACCCTCAGGTTCTTGATAGGAATACATTTAGTCTTCATCAGATGATTGCTAGAGCCATTTTGGAAGGCCTTTTGATGCATAATCTGAAACGTTGATCTCCCAATCGACGAATCTGATCGATCTAAGATTGTTGCACAGTTTGGAGGGTGAAATACCGACTTTTCCCCTCATTTTGACTATAAAAGGGACCCTAGGGACCCCCATATGAGGAATACTCTCCTCCAGATCTCTTCTACAACACTCTCTCCATACCCTTTCCAGATCTTCTCCATCTCTCCCTCTGAAGCACCCACCAAGCCACCTTGGTGCACCGCTATTGCTCTCCCCAACCCCTCCAAAAGGCCACCACGGACCACCCATGGTCCCTTATTCTATTAGATTAGATAGTGATTCTATTCATGTTCTAGTTTATTTCTGTAACTCTATTAGTCATAAACTCTAGTTCTATTTGGCACTTTATGACCAACCATCTTACTTGATTTTCTATATATATATATATTAGTTTGCAAGTAGTAGCATGCAATTCTAATTTAGTTTATGAAATCAAAAGTGTTTTCTGTCTCCCTGAGTTCGACCGAGACTCACCTATTGTTAAAATTATATTTGTTTCGACGCATTTTGTGCTATACTACGACATAATCATTCTTTTAACGCGATCTACGCCTCGAATAGCAAGGCAGGAGGAGATGGGCCGACAAGTAGGAGGGGGATAGGGAGGAAGACAAGGAGGAGGAGGGTAGGATAGGAGGAGGAAAGGAGGAGAAGGAGGGGACGACAGGAGGAGAGGAGGAGGAGGAGGGGGGTGGGGAGGAGGAGGAAGAAGATGACAAGGATGATCGAGGAGAGGAGGATTACTTGAGGAGGAGGAGGTCGAGTGATGATTGACAACGATGACCAGCAATTGAGGAGAGGTAATGACGAGGACGACTGACGATCGAGGATGAGGAAGAGAGGAGGGAGGCAAGGGTTTGTGGGAAGTGTGGGGGAGGAGAGGGCTCTACATGCGTATATATCAACCGAAGCAATGACAAACGTCTAAATGAAATCCCCCTTCGCGCCCAAATGTTGGTGACGTCAGCAGGCTAATTTTAAATCACGATTCACCATTGCTTTTGGAATTAAACAACGACAAATAAAGATTTCTCATTGCTTTACTAACCGATGGTAAATATTAATATCACCCTTGCGTGCCCATTGTTGCTTTTTGCTAGTGATGGCAAAGCATTATTTTTAACACACATTCGTGACAACCGATGGCAAATAATCAACAATATATCCTATTTTTCTAGTAGTGAAATAATATTATCCATGGAGAAATAATGATAGTTGAATCGAATTAGACCTCAAGATAATATTATCCTTCATGTGTGAAGGATTCACCGGTATTTTGAATACTTAGGGAGGCATAGTGTCATAAATCCACGAATCTTAACACTTCATTGATAGGGTGATAAAATAAATAATGAGTTAATTTAACACGCTTCAAATTACGTGCAATTAATCACCAAATCAATTGTAACATAAGGAGTTAAATTGCACTTGATTTGGTGATTAATTGCACGTAATTTGGTTAGGTAGAAAATCGAAGGGTTGGATTGCAATTAATTTAGATTTAGATACTAAAACCAAACACCCTATAAGTTGTTATGGGTCAATCCTCTAAAAATCAAGTGAGATTTGATCCATGCCCTTGAATGGAGATCCAAGGGTTGCCATCAAATTAAGACTAAGGTTAGATCCCTATAAATATCTCCCAATGGAAAACCCTAATTTCAAATTTTAGATCACTTGATTTCAATCAAATCACAATCCCTCCACCACTATCGAAAAAGAGAAAGGAAGAGTGAAAGAGAGGTCAGCGACGCTCTCTAATGCTTTTATTTCCAGATGTCTAGAGGCTGTGCCAGACGTCTCGAGGCCTTGCTAAACATCTAAAAGAGAAGGCATTGGATGTCCAGAAGTTGTTTTGGATGTCAAATCCTACAGATTCTTTTATGGTTGCTCCTAATTGTTAAGGGTACCATTTCGCTGAGGAAGGAGTCTAGAAGTTGTTCTGGATGTCTGATCCTACAGATTCTCTTCTGGTTGCTCTTAATTGTCAAGGGTTTTTCGTTGAGGAAGGAGGAGGACGATCATCATCCTTGGTTTCTGTGAAGGGTTTGCAGATCTCATTCGTGATTGGGCATCCTTAACACATAGGGTCTCATCCACCCATCAAGGAGGTGAAGTTCTAAGTGAGTTGGGACTTATTGTAAGAGTCACCGTCTGTGGGGTATTGTGCTATGCCACCCGTGAATTTATAATTCGTTATCTCGTGGGAGCTTAGAATGATTGGAAAATAGTTTCAATCATGTGGTACTAGTTTAGGGTATTTTATTTCAATACATAATTGAGTTTTGGCATTGATTCAATTGTTCATTTTGAAAATTTTTAAATGTCATTTTTCAAGCTTTCACGATGCCACAGGTCGATCCTATCGAACCCTATAGTGGTATTAGAGAATGTTCAATCCAGGTTTTGTAAGAAAATCATGGATTTTGGTTATAATAATTAGATTCAATAATTAGAACATATTGTGCATTTTGATTGCCTAAGGGATGTCTGATCATTAGAGTAGATGACCGACTTACAACCTCGAGAGCTTGACATTGGATGCCAAACATATGTACTCGCAAATCAAGGGACTAGATGTATGATATCAATATCAGATGTCAGATGTTGTGAAATAAGGTGTCAAGTCTTGTGATCAAATATCTGATACTATAACAGAAAGTGTTCCTACTTTCAGTACAACCATGGTACAGTAATGGACAAATGGCATGTATGTCAGGCGTATGTTTGTGAAATTAGGCTTCAAATCATAGGATTAAGTGTTTGATTACTGAAACATGATTTTTGAAATCATGACCTATTATTCTAGATGTCTA
Organism: Thalassia testudinum; assembly: GCA_037157565.1. Lineage (NCBI taxonomy): Eukaryota > Viridiplantae > Streptophyta > Magnoliopsida > Alismatales > Hydrocharitaceae > Thalassia > Thalassia testudinum. Next base: position 25,456,335 of record JAZHRO010000003.1, read on the forward strand.
GTAAGAGTTATCAAATGACCAGATAGTATTTCAACCTTAATTCTAGGTGCGTTTATGAACTGAAATCAAGTGGGATTCGATTTAACCATCGAGGAAAAACCCAATACGATTATTGGTAAATATTTGTTTATTTTTTCAGTCTTTTCTGTGGTTTTGTTTGTGATTTTGAATGTTGATCAAATCTCATGGTTGTGATCCTTTAGAAATAGGTGTAGGTTTTTTAAATCAATTTAACCAAAAATTAGTTTGAAATTTTAATTTTAGCATAAATTGGATTAAGATATTTCAAAATAATAGCATGTCGTTGTGTTCTGCACACTCTCAAATTAGGGTTACAATTAGTATAATAATAACAATGTTTACTTGATTAATTAGTAATTATAGGAGAAAAAGGCAATCACATCCCTCAATATGTGATGTTATGGTATTTTTCTGTATGACGTGTTTTTTCTACAATTTTGATGGTTGTGATTATGGAATGAATGTGATGATATAATCATTTGGGCACATAGTGTGGAGTAATTGTGAGTACGTTGCATTATTTCATGTAATCCCCATAATTTGGGAGCCTTTACATCTAATGTAATTTTTTTTTTGAAACAGAAAGGAGAGCTATCATCTTACGATAGCAGTCCGGAACAGTATATTATATGCAACGTAAGGGAAATTGCAAAAAGGATCCCCAAGAGTGTATGAGGGACCAGCACTCTCTTACAATACTTTCACAACATACCGGTCTCTCCTGAAAAAGTTTCTCATTCCTTGCCTTCCATACACACCAAATAGTAGCAGCCATGTGGACATGAGGCTTCCCTCTCACATCAAACCCGTGCCAGATAGAATCCCACTCTGGTAATGGCTCCTGACATATTTTTCTCCAGATGGCATCAGTGACAAGGCAAGAAGAAAGGAGGTGATTTACATTGTCAGTACTCATCTCACACAAAAAACAAACATGGTGATCAGTACCCAACCTTCTGTGGCGTAGATCACTTGTGATTAAACCATCTCTCCTGCATAGCCAGAGAAAAATTTGTACCTTGAGAGGAATTTTTAACAACCAGATCTTCTTGTCAATGGAATCATATCTCCAACCATCTTCAATGCTCAACATTCTATTATAGCCAGATTGGACACTATAAATCCCCTCCCAAAGGTATTTGTCCTCCATTCCAGGCCTAGGTCTGAAGCTCTCAAGGTCTGAGATAAGCCTACTCCTTTCTTCCCACAGCCAGGTAGCTCTTCTGTTGGACTCCTCACCATCCAGATTCCAGCTGCTGCTGCTGCAGGACCAGACCTTGCTGATAGTGGCATCCTTGTCAGCTGCTGCAGCAAAAGCTCTTGGATAGAGCTCCTTCAAGACACCCAGCTTAGACCAGCACTCCTACCAGAAACTGAAGGACCTGCCATCTCCAAGTGATGGTTGCAGCAGATGGAAGTGATCAGTCAATGCCTTAGTCACAGATTTCCAGAAGAGAGGATAGCTGGGCTGAAGTCTGGACAGCATGTTGTTGGATGCTCTATATCTGTCTTTAATCAGAACAGACCATGGCTTCAGGTTGCCTTGCAACAGTTTAACAGCCCATTTAAGTAGCAGGGCATCATTAAAATGCTTCAGGGATTTAATCCCAAGACCAACCCTCTCTTTAGGATAGCAGATCTGATCCCATTTGAGAGGCTGCAAGAATATGCCCTCATGTCTAGCTCCCTTCCAAAAGAACCTCTTCCTCATCACATCCAACCTTTTCCAAATGGATTTTGGTGCTTTAAATATGGAAAAGTAAAAAATAGGGATGGAGGTGACTACCGAGTTGAGCAAGACAAGTCTTCCACCTTTGGAAAGGAACCTGCTATGCCAGCCATCTAATTTCACAGAAATCTTGTCAAAAAGGCAGTTCCAATCACTCTTCTTCATCCTGGAACACCTCAGAGGCAGCCCTAGATATCTGATAGGAAGACTGATGCGAGGAATCATCAAAGTGCTGCTAAAGCATCTTGCTCCTCCTTAGGTAAACCAAAGCAGACCAAACCAGACTTATCTCTATTCAACCTCAATCCAAAAAGCTCACCAAAATTATTAACCATATGATGCAGAGCCAATGCTTCATCCATACACCCTTCAACAAAAAAAATAGTATCATCTGCATACTGAAGAATGGGAGCCAGATTATTCCTGCAAGATAATGAATATCCTCTAACAAGACCAGCTTAAGCAAGCTTACAAGCAAACCAAGCCAAGCTGTCAACTGCCAAATTGAAGATCAGGGGGGCTAGGGGACATCCTTGCCTGATGCCACATTGGGGCTGAATCCACGCACCACAGGGTTTTCCATTTATTAGAGGGGTGAAGGAGGCAGTGGTAATACATCTTTTAACCCAACAGATCCAAGTAGAAGGAAAGCCCCTTCTTTTAAGCACATCCCACAGATAAGGCCAACTAATGGAGTCATAAGCTTTACGAAAGTCAACCTTCCAAAGGAAGGCCTTGCATTTTCTCTTATGCCAGCCACAAATCATCTCTTGGGCCATGATAAATGATTCTTATAGAGATATCTGCCAGGGAGGAATGCTGATTGAGCAGGATGGATCAGATCTTGCAAGACGGGCCTCAATCTATTGGCCAGGACGTTGCCAATCACCAAGTACAAGGAGTTAGAGAGGGCAATAGGTCTAAACTCCTGAAAGGATTCAGCACCCAGGGTCTTTGGTAGAAGAAACAAATAAGATCTATTTATCCTTTCAAAGCCAAAATTGACACTTTCAAACTCTCTAATCACTTCCATAACCTCAGTGCCCACAATGTCCCACAGTTCTTTGTAGAAGAAAACTTGGATTCCATCAAGACCAGGCGACCCTTCACAATTGAGATCCTTAATGGCCTTCAAGACTTTAGCTTCAGATATGGGTTCAATCACGCTGAACCCCTGAGCCTCATTAATTTTGGGTAGATCACTAGCTGTCATCCTCCAACTACCCCTACCTGCAGCTCTTGAAGATTCCTTGAAATACCTGACAGCCTCATCTCTGATATCAGATAAGGAGGTAATTCTCTGCCCCTCTATAACAATTGAAGAGATCAGATTAGTTATTCTCCTAGAACTGGTAGCCAGGTGAAAGAATTTAGTGTTTGCATCCCCCTCACTTAGCCACAGCTGCCTAGAACGCTCCCTCCAAACCATCTCCAGTTTCAGGTCTTCTTCAATCACCACCCCCTGCCATCTCTTTCTATCTGCAAGGTCCAGCTCAGACAGATGAGCCACAGCTTCCTTGGTATCCAGTTCTTGAATCTTCAGCAAGGCCTCATGACTCTTCTGATGTCCAAGGACAGAGATAATATCTCCATATTCCTTCAGCATACCTTTCAAAGCCACAATCTTGGAAGCCAATCTGAAGGTAGCCGTGCCTTCACCCTGCTGTGACCTCTACCAACTAGCAAACATGTCTCTGAAACCTGGTTCCCTCAGCCAAGACTTTCTAAATTTGAAGTAGGAACCAACCACCACCTATTCACCATTGTCCCACACCAAGGGTGTATGGTCAGAGAATGGGCGTTCAAGACCACAAACAAAGGACATCTGGAAGAGATTCATCAGCTCAGCATTGCCAAAAAAACCTGTCAATCTTGGACATGAGCCCATTACCATTCCTCCAAGTGAATTTAGCCCTTGACGAAGGAAAATCACACATTCCCAAGGCCTGGGCCATCAATTAGAATCCAGTGGTAGAGCTGTCCACTACCCCATTAGGTCTGTCACTCCCCAATAAAGTACAATTGAAGTCCCCTCCAACAAGCCAAGCCCCCCCATCTACAAAATCTACAGCCAGGTTCCAATCCTCCCACAGCTCCTGCCTCCTGCTAGGATCGTTTGGACCATATACACCTATCACAAAGAAGACATTGTCCCCCTGGCCTCTTTTGAATCTGCAAGTCAGAAGGTGCCTAGCCACAGAAACCTCCTCCAAACATAGCAGCTGCTTCTTCCACCAGATGGCAATTCCCCCAGATCTGCCATTGGAATTGACCACCACAAGGTCATTTGCAAGACCTGCCCTCATCTCCTCACATGCCCTGTCAGACTCACAATCTATGTGTGTCTCTTGAAGGATGGCACAGTCGATTTCCCATTCACGCAGATATCTAAGCAGAGACCTCCTCCTACTTCTATCGCGCAGTCCACGCACATTCCAGGTTAGGACCCTCATTTGGGAGTCAGGTCTGTCCCCTTCTTAGCTATAGAAGCTCTGCCAACCTTCATCACAGCTGCAATGATAGATTCATCAACTCTTTGTGTAGGAGTGTGCCTTCTTAGCCTCAGCTTGTAGGGAGGTTTCCCAATCCTAGCAGTAGGAGTCTTTGACTTCAAGTGCACGACATCAACCACAGGAGAGTAATTCTGCAAGTCCAAGGAATTCATAGAGGAGTCCACCAGAATAGAATCAGCAGGATCACCAGAATGGGCTTTCAGGTCCTCAGCCATAGCTTCATTAATCACATTCACTTCCACCCCTTCTTCAGCCACCACTGTCGCTACCTCTTGGATCAGAGGTACTTCAGCCACATCCTCCAGAGCTTCAGTTCTCATCTCCTCAACTCCCAAGCTCCCTACCTCATCTACCAATTCCCTACCTTTAGTGCATTCTGCCACCACCTCCTGACTAGCACAGTTTGGTTGCAAGGAAGGAACTTTGGTTTTCAGCACCTCAGCATAAGAGGGGAGGTCTTGGATCAGACGTACTTCGGCCACATCCTCCAGAGCTTCAGTCGTCATCTCCTCAACTCCCAAGCTCCCTACCCCATCTACCGATTCCCTACCTTTAGTGCATTCTGCCACCACCTCCTGACTAGCACAATTTGGTTGCAAGGAAGGACCTTTGGTTTTCAGCACCCAGCATAAGAGGGGGGGTGATGTCTAGGCACGACCTCCCTGTTTGCCACAATAAAATTCAAAAGGAGCAACCAAGAGCTGCCCCCACACCTGAGAATCAGTTTATCAGGAATGGTACCAGCCCTGAAGACCTTCACCCTCACTTTCAGAGCACTGGCATCTCCTTCAGTCAAACCAACAACAGTATCCTCAGCCACAGATGCAAACCCGGCAACCATATTTTCCACCACCTTCCTAGACCTCAGATGCAAAGGCAGACCTCTGATCTCAAGAACACCAGACCTGGAAGCTGTTCTTTGAGGGGGACGCTCAGGCAGAGAGCCATCAAAGGGGGATACCAACTGCCAGATCATTGATAATCCACCCAATTTTCTAGTCTAAAAATAGTACTTCTCTACATCTACCGCCCCCACATCAAAAAGCACAAATTGCGACGAAGAGATAACTGCAATTTTCCAAGCATCAGTTGATAAAGGAAGAGATCTCACCAATTGCCGAATTTTGTCCAGCGAAAGGGTACCCAACATTACTTCCCCAATCAAAGCACCACACAATACCAGCTTCCCTACCTTGACATCCTTGGTCAGGGGAATCTCCACATCCATAGCGTGTCCCTTAAGAGTTGAGGGGGAGGGTGGGAGGGTGATAACACCACGCAAGGGGGTAGTAATTAGGTTGAATATGGCCCATCTTTAGAATAAAAGGCACAACATAAAGTAGAATAGGAGCGTTGCATGCATCAAGTACCAAGATTGCTTATAAACCGTATTAATGGCCATTTGTGTAAAGTATTTGTCAAATCAGGCCTCAGATGAGCAATCGGACCGCACGGATGGATTCAGGATGACGAACGGAGTCCAACGGACTCAAGATCAGCCAAATCCGACATCCGGAGCTCCCACAATGGGCCCAAGAAATCATGACCGTTGATCTGGAGATCAATGGCCCAGAACGCGCCACGTCGCCCCGCCCCCGCCGCTCTCTCGCCCTCAAGCCAGCCAAGAACGAATCTCGGCCGTTGATCTTCGATCGAACGGCCGAGATCTGCGCGCTCGCCCGCGGTCGCCGCGACAAAGCGCGGGCGTGGCGCAACGGTTAGTGCGCACGCCCGCATCGCAGCGACGCGCGTTCGAATCGCGTGGAGCGGAAATCAAGCGCGAGCGAAGGGCGCGGCGAAATTGACCCGCCCAATCAACAGCGGGCGGTCAGGATTGCGCCATGCGGCGCGACGACAGCGCCCGAGCGCCCACACGCGCGCGCACGCTGGGTGGAAACGCGCACGCGCACGCGCGCCCAAAGCGCGATCTCAGCACGGGCGCGGGAGGATCTCAGCCGTCCGATCTTCGATCGGACGGCTCTCATTCATCATCCACGGATCGCGCTTGGAGAGAGAGAGGGGGCGGGCGGCTGACCGGCGGCAGAAGGCCTTCACCGACGTATCTGGAAGCGATTTTAGCGACGTTCTGGATGTCGCTAAAGCACATTCTTCTTTTAGGAAGCCCTTAACTCTATTTAAACCCCCTTCTACCACCATTCAAGGCATCCTCTCCCACTTGCAACTACTCCACTCCTCTCCTAGCTAGTCTTAGGCACTCTTGTAATCGTCGGAGACGACGAGCCGCCGACGGAGCCTCCTCCACCGCCGTGGCTGCCTCATCGCTCTCCACTCTCTCTCTACCTCTCTCTCTCTCTTTTAAGCTTTCATTTACTTTTGTTGAAGCATGTATTTAATGTTGTAAACCATGAACTATGAATGCATGTTTAATGAAATTATTTTCCATTTAGTTGCCACTTTAATTTCTGTTTAAAGTGCATGATCAAAACCAAGAGCTTTCTAACCTTAAACTCTCTCTCTATCTCTCGCTTTTCAAAATCGTCTCTTTCGCAAGCAAAACTCCGCCTTTTTCGTGACAACAAGTGGTAAACAAAATCCGATTTCCACGCCTCCCTGAGATCGACACTCGGACTCACCTCCGTTTACTTCTTTTAAAATCGACGTATCAAGTGCAACTATAACGACACCTCTTAACACACACGCACGAAGGCACGTCAATTTTTGGCACCATTGCCGGGGAGGCAACGGATTTGTTTTATCACCTCCATTCCACACTCATTCTCACATCGTCTAATGCCCTATTTTCCTTTTTACTTGACGGTTGCAGGAATTCGACGCATGGATGACGAAGCAACGCATTCCACGACGGTAGCAAGGGAGTAGGCGCCTCGAGGACCGATAGTGAGTAACCTGTTTCTCATTGTTTGCTTGCGTGAAAAAGCTAAAAAAAATTGTAAAAAACTAAAAAAATTGGCGTGGTGAATGATTGCTTGACCCACATTCTTAACACATCACCCTACAAAAAAATGTACACTCTAATATGCTGAATAAATTCTTGGAGTGTTCTTTTCTTTCTTGAGTGGTGTTTGTGAAGCCACCATGAGTTGACCTGGGCCGCACCACTCAACCCTAAAACTGACTCATCTAATAGAAGCTGCATGATCATTAGGATGAGTACACTAGGGTTTTAGAGCCTCTACAGAAGAAAAAGGAAATCTACTTTCATCAAATTGTATGCAGAACTTGACGTGCCCACTGAAACTTGGTTGAAAACATTAAGACACGTCAACCCTAAAAAGCACTAAAGTAAGGATAAAATACTAAAAGACACCACACCTTAAAAATCCTTGCTTGAAAACCATGTTTTGCTAGAAGCATACACTTTGAAAGTGGAAAATTAAGAGGCACCACCCCAATCAACGCCTCATCACATCACCCTAAGCACAAGCACTATCCTAGCCCTTTAAAACTGAGTAGACGTGCCCTAGGCAGGACTGAGTTAAGTCTCAAAAGGTGAGGTTTTGTCTGCTAGGCACTTGGCTTTCATTCCCTTGGTAGAATCTGGTGACTAGGCTGCGGGGCAGTGTCAAACGACCGTGGTTGTGGGGTCTATGGAACCGGAGGCGCAAGCCAAAGGAAGAACCTTCCCTGCAATCCCCTCGTAATCAACCTGGCCAGATTAGCCTTGAGAAGGGGAGTCCAGTGCTTACGGACTTAATCACCCTTTGTGAGATTTCTAGGTCTCCTAAGGAATACACCATAAGGATTAGGCTTGCGTGCTTGATTGAAACACATTTCTCGCATCTGTCGCCCTCCGCATCCCCTCCTGTTCTTCTCTAGTGTATGCACGGGAGGCGCTCACTGCATCCCGAATTGTGTGTTTTAGGGCAGGAATCTAGGCGACGTAATTATGTTGAAAACATGGCTGAACCTAGGGTAGATGAGGCTGAAGATCAACCCCCACCAGATGCTATGGCTGTCGTCCAGGCTCAAATCAATGCTAACCATCGGCTTCAGCAACAACAAATCCACACCATCATGCAAGCCATACAACGGTTACAGAACTCGCAAGAATAGCCACCACCTTTCAATGACATACCAGGACAACCACCACTTGATTTACCACCATTTCAGGACCAGCCAAGACCCCTCCGTGATTTCTATAACCCTTCTGCCATTAGAGTCGAGCCACACCTTAGGATCCCCGAAGGGGGAGACGATTTTGAGCTAAAACCTAATGTATTAAGTCTAATCCAGAGCCACTTTCATGGAAGCTCAAATGAAGACCCCTTTCAGCACCTAGAAGATCTCGACCGCATGGCAAGAACAGTAAAACCTAGGAACATTAGCCTTGACATTGTTCTAATCAAGATGTTCCCTTTCTCATTAAGAGACAAGGCTTCTCATTGGCTTAGAACCCTAGGTAGACCCATCACCACCTGGGAGGAACTGAGGCATGCATTTTTAAAGAAATTCTTCCCCATAGGAAAGACCAATGCCCTCAGAAGAGCTATCACTACCTTCACACTCCAGGGTGGGGAACAATTTCATGAGGCGTGGGAAAGATTCAATGAACTTTTGAGGAAATGCCCACACCACGAAGTTCCAAGGTGGCAATTGGCCCAGATCTTCTACCACGGTCTGGATAGCAACCTACGGAACTTCGTCGATGCCTCATGCAGGGGAAACTTCCTAAACAAAGACGAGGAGAGCGCGTTTGAGCTCTTTGAGTCTATGAGCGAGAATTCGCTCAACAATGCCTCCATGAACCAGTTTAACAGGTCCAGTCAACCCCATGGTGGGATTTATGAGGTGCAAGCAAATTCTGGAATGGTTGACATGGACATCATTGCCAAAAAGTTGGATCGAGTGGAATTGGTGAACAAGAATATTGATGAGCTTCTAAACCAGACCAGGAACCCCTTGCAGACTTTCACCCTAGCAAAGGGAGCACATAATGTTGACCTGGTCCAACCCTTCACCCAACTGAACCTGGAACAACCCCCAACCATGTTCCAAGGAGGGACCTTTGCTCCCTCGACCCTTGATTACTCCCTTCCTTCTTCATCAACATCGGCTATTCTAGAAGATGTGCAAGCCGTCCAAGGATATGCAAAACCTGACCCTTTCTCCAACACTTACAACACCGGCTGGCGTAATCACCCCAACTTTGGTTGGACAAACCAGAAACTACTGCAATTCCAAAACCAGCCTAGGCCAAACCAACAGCCACACTTGCCCCCCTATCAGCAAGGACCACCAGTTAGACCCCAATATAACCAAAATAGGGTGGCCCCTCCCCCACAAAACCAAATGGACACCCTAATAAAGATGATGGCTGACATGAACCAAAAACATCAGGAAGAAATGGCCTTGGTAAAGGGACAGTTAAGCCAACTCTTGGACTGTAAACAGCAAGGATCTCTACCTTCCCAACAGCAACCAAACCCGCGAAACATAATTAACAGAGGCCCCAATTCGCAAGGGTTCCAAGGCAACCCCGGGCAGGCTCATATGGTCCAACCGGCCCCACAAACACCTCCTGGGTTTGGTGCTTCTTCATCCTCGTCTTCTCAAGGATCACCCCATGGCCCCAATGCCTCTGCGAATGCGGTGACCTTGAGAAGCAGCACCAAAACCCAGGATCCCAAATGGCCGACTCTCCCTGAGACTTTACCCGACTTAGAAGAAACACCAACCAAGGACCCAAACATGGAACCAATTCAGACACCCTATCCTGAGGCCTTGGAAACAATCAAGAGAAAAAAGAATACTGTGGAAACTGAGGAGCTGATGGAAATTTTTAAACAAGTACAGATTAATATTCCGCTTCTAGAAGCTGTCAAACACATCCCCGCTTATGCCAAGTTCTTAAAGGATGCCTGTACACCCAAGCGTAAGCCGAGACCTCAAGCACCTAGGAAGGTTGTACTCTCTGAGCAAGCCAGTTCCGTGATATCAAGCAACCTTCCACTCAAACGAACTGACCCAGGAGCACCCCTGATTTCCTGCAACATCGGGGACATGACATTTGATAGAGCGCTCCTGGACCTAGGTGCTTCTATCAACCTAATTCCCACAACCTTGTACCACCAATTTGGTTTTGGGGAGCTGGCACCAACCCCTGTCACCATCCAGCTGGCGGATAGATCAGTGAAAACCCCAAAGGGGGTTGTCGAGGACGTGATTGTACGGGTCAAGGACTTCTATTTCCCAGTCAACTTTTTGGTGCTCGACATGGAAGTCCCTGAAAAATTACAGAATGCACCCATAATCTTAGGCAGACCTTTCTTAGCTACAGCTAAAGCAAACATCAATTGCGACACGGGATGTATGGAAATCGCCTTCGGAGACAGGAAAATGCAATTGGATATCTTCCAGGCAACAAAGTCTTTTGATTGTGATTACATTGAGGAACATGATCCCGTGGAAACTTTAATCGAGGAATGCCTTACCCTCAGTTCTGTCTCAGACCACCAAACCCGTAGTTCTGACTCGTCACCATCATTACCTGTGGACCTCTGTAAGGCTGAGTATCATCACATGGCACCATTTGAAGAAATCGATGTTGATCAACTACCGCCCTTTCCATTCCCATCGACTGTGGTCCCACCCGCACCTGAACTTAAACCATTGCCCGAGAATCTCAAGTACGTCTTCTTGGGACCTGGCTAGACCTTCCCAGTGATTATTAATTCCCATCTAACCAAGGATCAGGAACTAAGGTTGACTGCAACTCTTTCAGAACATCGGGCCGCCATTGGTTGGACCATCTCAGATCTAAGAGGAATTAGCCCCACCTATTGCACCCACAAGATTTACCTGGAAGACGGGGCCCGACCTTCCCGCCAGATGCAGAGACGGTTAAACCCTAACATGCGGGAGGTCGTTAAAAAAGAAATTATCAAGTGGCTCGACGCCGACATCATCTACCCTATCTCTGATAGCCCTTGGGTGAGCCCCACTCAAGTGGTTCCAAAGAAGGCTGGGCTCACCGTTGTCACTAATGATCATGGCGAATCCATTCCCACCCGCACCACCACCGCATGGCGGGTGTGTATTGATTATAGGAAGCTTAATGAAGCCACTAAGAAGGACCACTTCCCCTTGCCATTCATTGACCAAATCCTTGAAAGATTGGCAGGGCAGAAGTATTTTTGCTTCCTGGATGGATATTCAGGAGATAACCAAGTCGCAATTGCTCCGGAAGATCAGGAAAAGACCACATTCACTTGCCCGTATGGCACGTTTGCATTACGTCGAATGCCGTTCGGGTTATGCAACGCACCCGCGACCTTCCAGCGTTGCATGCTAGCCATTTTTTCAGAAATGGTGGGTGAATACTTGGAGGTCTTTATGGATGATTTCTCTGTATTCGGGAATTCATTCGACCATTGTTTGAGCAACTTGGAGAAAATCCTGAAACGATGTATCGAGGTTAACTTGGTGTTAAGTTGGGAAAAGAGCCATTTTATGGTTCAAGAAGGAATTGTCCTCGGACACATCGTTTCGCATAGGGGCAACGAGGTAGATCGAGCTAAGGTTGATTTAATTTCCAAACTTCCTCCACCTAGTTCGGTCCGACAGATTCGCTCTTTCCTAGGACATGTTGGCTTCTACCGAAGGTTCATCAAAGACTTTTCCAAACTTTCCAAACCCTTGACCGACCTTCTACCCAACGACGCCACTTTCCACATGTCTCCTGATTGCACCCAGGCTTATCATACCCTCCGGGACTTAGTCTCCACCGCACCTGTACTTCAACCCCCAAACTGGTCCCAGGATTTTGAGATTATGTGTGACGCATCAGATTTTGCCATAGGCGCTGTCCTGGGACAAAGGCAAGACAAGAAGCCCGTGGTGATCTACTACGCGAGCAAAACGTTGGACAAGGCCCAACGTAATTATACGGTCACAGAAAAAGAGTTGCTTGCTGTAGTCTTTGGACTAGAAAAATTCCGATCATACTTGCTGGGATCCCACGTGACTATCTACACCGACCATTCAGCCATCCAGCACCTGTTGGCCAAAAAGGATGCAAAACCCAGGCTCATCAGATGGATCCTGCTTTTGCAGGAATTTGACCTGGAAATCCGAGACAAGGCCGGATCGAAAAATGTGGTGGCTGACCACCTGTCAAGACTTCATCTAGACCACATTGGACCCTCCCTACCTCTATCTGATACCTTCCCTGATGAACACATCCTAGCCGTGCAAGACAAGAAAATGCCATGGTATGCTGACTATGTCAACTACCTGGTTATAGGACAAACCCCGCACAGCTGGTCCAGACAGCAACGGGACAGGTTCTTGGCTGAGGCCAAGCACTATTTCTGGGATGATCCCATGCTATTTCGCCTCTGTGCTAATCAGATCATCAGGAGGCGCCTCCCCGAAGACGAAGTTCAGAGTGTGCTTTCCTTTTGTCATGACCAAGCGTGTGGCGGCCATTTCTCTGGCAAGAAAACAGCTGCAAAAGTTTTGCAGTCTGGATTTTATTGGCCGTCCCTATTCAAGGATGCACACATCTTTGCCAAGACTTGCTCACGATGCCAAACACTAGGGACAACGACCAAAAAAGATATGATGCCCCTTCAGCCCATTTTGATTGTCGAAATTTTCGACGTTTGGGGTATCGATTTTATGGGCCCCTTTCCACCATCCAACGGCTTCGAGTATATCCTGGTCTCGGTAGACTATGTTTCCAAATGGATTGAAGCCGTCGCCACCCGACGATGCGATCACAAGACGGTCATGGACTTTGTAAAGAAGAACATCTTTTCCCGGTTTGGAATACCCAAGGCCATGATCAGTGATGGTGGAAGCCATTTTATCCATTCCCAGTTCCGTGCCCTACTTAGAAAATACAAGGTAAACCACCGCATTGCCACCCCGTATCATCCACAAACAAATGGGCAGACTGAGGTCTCAAACAAACAAATCAAGAACATTTTACAGAAGACTGTGAGACCTGACAGGAAAGACTGGTCCACACGACTTGATGATGCCCTGTGGGCATACATGACCGCTTTTAAGACCCCGATAGGCATGTCACCTTACCGCTTGGTCTTTGGCAAAGCTTGCCATCTCCCTGTCGAATTGGAACACCGGGCTTACTGGGCTGTTAAGCAATGTAACATGGATCCCCAGTTAGCTGGTGCGCAAAGGACTCTTCAATTATCTGAGCTTGAAGAAATTCGTCGGGACGCCTTTGACAATAGTCGGCTATATAAGGAGAAAATGAAAGCCGTCCACGACCGACTCATTCATAGGAAAACCTTTGAGCCAAACCAATAAGTCTGGCTATTTGATGCACGCCTGAAACTCTTCCCAGGGAAACTTAGGTCCAAATGGACAGGACCATTTCGGGTGGTCAAGCCCTATTCCAATGGGGCAGTCGAAATCGCCGATCTTAATATCGGGCACACCTTTACAGTCAATGGTCAAAGATTGAAGCATTTCCTGGCCCAGGTACCCCCCAAGGAAAGTGTCACCCTTGTTGAGGGCTGACACCAAGCACCGCCCAGCTGGAGGCGTTAAACTCAGCGCTTCCTGGGAGGCAACCCAGCGGATTCAGACTGATCTGGTAGTTTACGTCACTCAGGTACTATCTTTTTGAACCCTTCTGCATCCATGCATCTGCCAATGAGGACATTGTCCAACTTAATCATGGGGGGGATGGTAAACTGCATAATCCTGAGCTTAATTAATCAGTCTGAATGAATAAATTAATTGATTAAAAAAAAAAATTGAATTTAGGAAGAAAAACTTAGGCATTAGAAACTTGTCAATAGTGGGAAATAATACAAAAAGAACTTAAACACTTAGACTTTTCAGGCCTTCAGGCTTAATTAGCCCTGGTGTCCATTAAAATATGGATTTAGCGGCGAATCCTTGCAACTTTAAGCTATTCTAATCCACCTAATAAATAAGGTAATAAGTATACGACTTATCAACTCACCCTCTAACTCAGGAAAACTTTGAGTCTAAGCATCTACACACATTTTTGCACAGACTCACTTCTCGGAGATTTTGACAGAAATTGGGTAGCTAATGAACTCTCTAGGGTGGTATGGCTGGCAAGTTGTCGTGGGTAACAGCCCATTGGCAGGTTGTCCAGAACCCAGCCACAGGCCATTTCTTTTTCGTTGCCTCTGGGTACATTTGAGCTTAGGGAAGCCACCTACGAAAAAAAAAAAAAAAAAAGAAGAAAAGAAAATAAACCACACTTCACCGCACAAGTATGGCTGGCAAGTGAACGTGGGTAACAGCCCATTGGTCGGTTGTCCAGAGCCCAGCTCAATAATTGCACAAAAAAGACCAAAGCACCTAAGGACGAAGCGGGGAAGTAGTACAAGCCGGGGAGATATACACTGGAAAATCCTTGTGTTGACCCCAAGTAAAATGAACGTAGGGAGAAAGCTACCAGTCGAACAAATACACCTTTAGGCAAAAATTTATTTTCTTTTTCGGACACCTAGAGGCGTAGAAACTCGAAGTCTGTCTCAATTACCATTAAGTGAGTCTATCACAACATTCACACCAAGATGCTTAGCACTTAGGGTTTTGATCGAGTTTTGGGTGGGTTGGGTAGCCGTAAAAAGTTACCAACCCACACTGAATTCCGAAAATTCTAAAAAGACATATATAGATATATACGTATACATATGTATAGTTATATATACAAAGCAAGGATTCGGGCGATTTGTATTTTGGAAGACACCCGGGCACTGCTTAGTCTTTGTAGATTAAGATCTTCGTATATTTCCTCTTATTGACGAGTAACGAAGTGCCGAAGCAATTACTTCTTGAATTCTCCAAAGAAATAAAGGCTAGAATAAACCTTGCTAGGGACTATCAAGGAGTAAGCATGGGGGTATGATAACACCACGCAAGGGGGTAGTAATTAGGTTGAATATGGCCCATCTTTAGAATAAAAGGCACAACATAAAGTAGAATAGGAGCGTTGCATGCATCAAGTACCAAGATTGCTTATAAACCGTATTAATGGCCATTTGTGTAAAGTATTTGTCAAATCAGGCCTCAGATGAGCAATCGGACCGCACGGATGGATTCAGGACGACGAACGGAGTCCAACGGACTCAAGATCAGCCAAATCCGACATCCGGAGCTCCCACAATGGGCCCAAGAAATCATGACCGTTGATCTGGAGATCAACGACCCAAAACGCGCCACGTCGCCCGCCCCCGCCGCTCTCTCGCCCTCAAGCCAGCCAAGAACGAATCTCGGCCGTTGATCTTCGATCGAACGGCTGAGATCTGCGCGCTCACCCGCGGTCGCCGCGACAAAGCGCGGGCGTGGCGCAACGGTTAGCGCGCACGCCCGCGTCGCAGCGACGCGCGTTCGAATCGCGCGGAGCGGAAATCAAGCGCGAGCGAAGGGCGCGGCGAAATTGACCCGCCCAATCAGCAGCGGGCGGTCAGGATTGCGCCACGCGGCGCGACGACAGCGCCTGAGCGCCCACGCGCGCGCGCACGCCGGGCGGAAACGCGCGCGCGCGCGCACGCGCACCCGAAGCGCGATCTCAGCACGGGCGCGGGAGGATCTCAGCCGTCCGATCTTCGATCGGACGACTCTCGTTCATCATCCACGGATCGCGCTTGGAGAGAGAGAGGGGGCGGGCGGCTGACCGGCGGCAGAAGGCCTTCACCGACGTATCTGGAAGCGATTTTAGTGACGTTCTGGATGTCGCTAAAGCACATTCTTCTTTTAGGAAGCCTTTAACTCTATTTAAACCCCCTTCTTCCACCATTCAAGGCATCCTCTCCCACTTGCAACTACTCCACTCCTCTCCTAGCTAGTCTTAGGCACTCTTGTAATCGTCGGAGACGACGAGCCGCCGACGGAGCCTCCTCCACCGCCGTGGCTGCCTCGTCGCTCTCCACTCTCTCTCTACCTCTCTCTCTCTCTCTTTTAAGCTTTCATTTACTTTTGTTGAAGCATGTATTTAATGTTGTAAACCATGAACTATGAATGCATGTTTAATGAAATTATTTTCCATTTAGTTGCCATTTTAATTTCTGTTTAAAGTGCATGATCAAAACCAAGAGCTTTCTAACCCTAAACTCTCTCTATCTCTCGCTTTTCAAAATCGTCTCTTTCGCAAGCAAAACTCCGCCTTTTTCGTGACAACAAGTGGTAAACAAAATCCGATTTCCATGCCTCCCTGAGATCGACACTCGGACTCACCTCCGTTTACTTCTTTTAAAACCGACGTATCAAGTGCAACTATAATGGCACCTCTTAACACACACGCACGAAGGCACGTCAGAGGGGCATCTGCGGCTTACCCCTAGGACGCGAAGGTGTATTGCATGCCCAGCCGCCAGAATCACCGCAAGTCGCCAGGCAGACATCCTGTTTGTGGCCAAATCCTCCACACACAAGACAAAGTAGTGGCCGCCGACAGGTCGCCGCCAGGTGCCCCCGAAGCCGACATCTAAAGCAAATCACCTCCCTCCGACTTCTGCCCCAGCCACCTTGAAAACCCCTCCTACCCAGAGTCTTGACTCCATCAGGAACATGGACGCCACGCACCTTCCTGCGCCAACATTGCGAGAGCCATACCGCCCATCTGTCAGAGTCACCGGCACGGGCATCGAGGCCCCTCAGGCGGTCGGCCATCCTTGCCGGAGCTTCCCGCCCAAAGGAGAATTCAAATTTCAAAATCCCTTCTCAAGACTCTCTCATTTTCTCTTGACCCCCGGGGAGTCCTTAGTGTTATAAAGCAAGGTATCTACATCTAATGTAATTTTTATGTGTGGAATACTCTATGTGATTGTGATTGTGATGCATGGGATGCAATCTCAAACATGTAACATAGGGTAAGATTAGAATGTGATTCTAATTTTAGATTAGGTTAGGAATTAGGTAATTTAATAGGATTAAATTGAAAATTTTCTTAAAAAAGACCTTGTTCGAGGTGTAGATCACGTAAAAGATGAATACATCGTTGTATAGCGTGAAATACGTCTCGACAAATAAAACTAACGGAACTGAGAGTCCCGATAGATCACAGGGAGGTAGAAAAATGCTTTTGGTTTCATTCACTTATTCTAAATCTAGTTACTAAATAATAGACACAATGAATCACAATATATATCACATAGAGAACTCGAATAAGGATTGCATACATGAAACTAAACTAAATGATAACATGAATTAAACTACTTATGGAATAGAACAAGGGCACCACTGGTAGATCAGGGTGGTTTTTTGGAGAGGTTGAGAGAAGCAGCAGCGATCTGACAGGGGGGCCCAACGGATTCTTCAGATGGAGGCAGAGAAGACAAGAAGAAGAAGAAGAGAGTTGTGAGAGAGTTATCTCCAAAGGGAGGGTCCTTTTAGTCCTTATATAGCTTTTCTTCCCGTGCAAATCCTTTCCCGATTGATTTATTCTAGTGCTTCCACATGGCGCTCTACGTGCTTGAAAGAGCGATTTTCACTTTGAATAATTAATATTAAGATAATAAATCGTTGTAGCACAAAAGGTGGTGGAAAATCTCTCAATCAAACATTTAACAGATATGAATTTAAACCACAATAACGGATGTCATATCCATAGGGAGGACTAGGCCAATAAATTCACGAGTCAAGGAATGCACAGTTCGCAAACTCTTCTACAACTTTAATGCGAGGAAAATGCTGTTTTAAATGAAGTTTGCAATTTCTTTAAAAGTTCAGGGGTGTTTATGTAATTTTCACGTCAGAAATTAAGCCCCAAAATATGTGTAAGATGCATGTGTACTGGCTTATCATGTGAATTCAACTTTCATGCAATTCTAATATGAAATTCAAGATAGAAACATGCACATAACACAAATAAAATAATTTCAAGAAAATTTGAGTGCATGAGTGCAGTGTGACTAGAATAAAATATTAATATAAACTTGACAATGGCATTGAATGTAATTATTAATAGAGGGAAAAATAGAGGATTTCTCCTCTCTCCTCCTCGCATGTGCGGCCGTGCACGGTTGGCCGCGAGAGTCGGCAGGGAGGTGCCGCTTGACGAGAGCTATGCAACGGCGGTGACACGGCGTCCGGAGGTGGTCGACGGCGGCTGGCAAAGGTGGCCGGAGCACCGGCCTGTTGGAGGAGATAGAGACTGTTGCAGCCGCACGACTGGCTGTGAAGGCGCTGGCGGGTGCGGCGTGCGCCTGCGGGCGCGGGCGAGCGGTGCTGCACCTGAAGGCGTAGGCGCGCTACAGCGGATGGGCGGGCGCGCGCCTGCTGGTGCGGTAGCGCCTGCCTATGGAGCGGGTGAGCGTGGCGATCCAGATGGGCGTGCGGGCGCTGCGGTGAGGTGGGTCTAGCGCCTGCAGGTCCCACTGGAGGTGATGGTGTTGCGCCTGAAGGCGTAGGTGCGCTGCAGTGGGCGCTTGGCGAGCGCGGCTAGGGCAAAGGCGAACGGTTGCAGGCTTGGTGAGGGGTGCCTGCGATTGCGCTGAAGGAAGGTAAGCGGTGAGGCGTGCGAGCATGCTGAAGGGAGGTGCACCTGCAGTGAGGTGATAACACTACATAAGGGGGTGATAATTATGTTGAATATGGCCCATCTTTAGAATAAAAGGCACAACATAAGTAGAATAGGAGCATTGCATGCATCATGTACCAAGATTGCTCATAAACTGTATTAATGGCCATTTGTGTAAGAATTTGTCAAAGCAGGCCTCAAATGAGCAATCAGATCACACGGATGGATTCAGAACGACGAACGGAGTCCAACGGACTCAAGATCGGCCAAATCCGACATCCGGAGCTCCTACAATGGGCCTAAGAAGTTCTGACCGTTAATCTGGAGATCAACGGCCCAGATTGCACCATGTTAGCCCCTCCCCACCGCGCGTCACGCCTTCAGCTAGCCGAGACTTACGTGCCTGCCTGTGGTCGCCGCGACAAAGCACAGGCGTGGAGCAACGATTAGCGCTCACGCCCGCATGCACGCGACGCGGGTTCAAGCCGCGCGGAGGTGAAATTGAAGACAGGAGATGGGCGCGGAGAAATTGGGCCGCTCGATCAGCAGCGGGCAGCCGAGATCTTGCCACGCGGCGCAACCGCAGCTCATGGGCATCCACGCGCGCACGCACGCCGGGTGATGACGCGCACGCACATGCGCGCCCGAGGTGCAATCCCAGCGCAACCGATGAGGACTCTCAGCCGTCCGATCTTTGATCGGACGGCTCTCGTTCAGCGGCCGCAGATCGAATGAAGAGAAGAAACGAGGCGGGCGGCTGACCGGCGGCTGGAGGGCTTCACCGACGTTTTTGGGAGTGGTTTTAGCAACTCTCTGGATGTCGCTAAAGCCCCTTCTTCTTTTAGGAAGCCCTTAACTCTATTTAAACGCCCTTCAACCATCATTCAAGGCATTCACTCCCCTTGCAACTACTACACCCCTCTCTTAGCTAGCTTTAGGCCCTCTTGTAATCATCGGAGACGACGAGCCACCGACAAAGCCTCCTCCACCGCTGTGGCTGCCTCATCACTCTCCACTCTCTCACTCTCTCTCTCTCTCTCTCTTAAGCTTTCCATTACTTTTGTTTGAAGCATGTATTTAATGTTGTAAGCTATGAACTACAAGTGCATGATTAATGAAGTTATTTTCCGTTCGATTGTCACTTTAATTTCCGTTTAAGTTGCATGATCTAACAATGAACTTTCTAACCCTAATCTCTCTCTCTCGCTTTTCAAAATCGCATCCTTCGCAAGCAAAACTCCGCACTTTCCATGACAACAAGTGGTAAGCAAAAATCCGATTTTCACGCCTCCCTGAGGCCGACACTCGGACTCACCTCCGTTTAATTATTTTAAAACCGACGTTGCAAGTGCAACTATAACGACACTCCTTAACACACACGCACTAAGACATGCCAGTTTTTGGCACCGTTGCCGGGGAGGCAACGGATTTGTTTTATCACCTCCATTCCTCATTCATTCTCACATCGTCTAATGCCCTATTTTCCTTTTTACTTGACGGGTGCAATAATTCGGCGCATGGACGGCGAAGCGATGCATCCCACGACGATAACATGGGAGTAGGCGCTACGAGGACCGATAGTGAGTAATCTCTCTCTCATTGTTTGCTTGCGTGAAAAAAAAAACTAAAAAAAATTGTAAAAACTGAAAAAATTGGCGTGGTGTATGATTGCTTGACCCACATTCTTAACACATCACCCCATAAAAAAATGTACACTCGAACATTCTGAATAAATTCTTGGAGTGTTCTTTTCTTTTTCTTGAGTGGTGTTTGCGAAGCCACCATGAGTTGACCTGGGCCGCACCACTCAACCCTAAAACTGACTCATCTAATAGAAGCTGCATGATCATTAGGATGAGTGCACTAGGGTTTTAGAGCCTCTACAGAATAAAAAGGAAATCTACTTTCATCGAATTATGTGCAGAACTTGATGTGCCCACTGATACTTGTTTGAAAACATTAAGACACGTCAACCCTAAAAAGTACTAAAGTAAGGATGAAACACTAAAGACACCACATCTTAACAAATCCTTGCTTGAAAATCATGTTTTGCTAGAAGCACACACTTTGAAAGTGGAAAATTAAGAGGCACCACCCCAATCAACGCCTCATCACATCACCCTAAGCACAAGTACTATCCTAACCCTTTAAAACTGAGTAGACATGCCCTAGGCAGGATTGAGTTAAGTCTCAAAAGGTGAGGTTTTGTTCGCTAGGCACTTGGCTTTCATTCCCTTGGTAGAATCTGGTGACTAGGCTGCGGGGCAATGTCAAACGACCGTGGTTGTGGGGTCTACGGAACCGGAGGCGCAAGCCAAAGGAAGAATCTTCCCTGCAATCCCCTCGTAATCAACCTAGCCAGATTAGCCTTGGGAAGGGGAGTCCAGTGCTTACGGACTTAATCAACCTTTGTGAGATTTCTAGGTCTCCTAAGGAATACACCATAAGGACTAGGCTTGTTTGCTTGGTTGAGTACACAACTCTCTCTCATCTATTCTTCCCGCATCCCTCCATTTCTTCCAAACCATGGATTTCAATGCCTATCCATCTTACCCAAACTACCCCAACAGGATTTGTATGCTAACCCAAGTGGACCATACCCACAGCCTACTTGGGCTAACCAACCACCAAGTTGGGGATACAACCTTGAATATCCCTCTTGGCCCAACTATGACCAAACCGCACCAACCTCTTATTGGAATACACCCAACATAGCCACCCAAGGGTACGATTCAAATCGTAGGGCTCCATATCTCGATTCTCCTCACGATGCCTCCTCATGTAGGTCTGACCTGCTCTACTGTGATAGGACCTATGCTTTAGGAGAACACCAAGAACCCTACCCTTCTCAGGATAATAACCAAGAAAGGTCATCTGAATTCAACAACCTTTCCTACTTGACCTTTGGATTGGAAGGAGTTCTAGATAAATGGAAATCAGAAAATGATCAGAAATCTAGGCAAGCCCAGGATCATCAACCTTTGATTTGGTCCCCTGATGAAGAATCTGACTGGGAGGAGAACTTAGAACCTCAATTATTCTGGAGTAGGACCAAACAAAGAATGGTTCCTCTTGAAGAACTGGACCCTGAACATGATAGAATAGAGGACCCACCCAAGAATCTAAACACCAGTGTGGGTTCTGACCCACAACCTCAACCATACTCTCTTAACCTGGATTTCAAGGACGAAATCCAAAGGACACCAAATGACACCATGTCAATTCTTGATAACCTCTAGTTAGAACTACACAAACAGAATCAAGAATTGGTTAAAGGGTAACAGGCCATGTTGGATTTGTTCCAACAATTGGGGGAAGAAGGCCAGAGAAAGCTGTTGCACACAACGCCATTCATGGAATTCATAAAGCAAGGACCTACCATGATCAATTGGACTACACCCAGTCATCCTGATTTGGTTCAGTCCACCATTGATACCCCTCAAGAGTTGGACAGCTCAGTGGATAAGGACAGTAAGGATTCCTCGGAACACAATTTGGGGAGCATTAAGGACAAACATCAGGAGGAAACTGAGAATGTGAGGGGAGAGGCCTTGGAATCCGAATCTAATCGGCCCAAGAGAAGCAATCCGGTGGGAGCAGCAGCCAACATCATAGATGGAGAATGGAGTCACAATTTCAAAGAAATTGATTATGAATCGAGTGGAATCCCCATCACAAATTTGGAGGAGGGCCGAGAGAAAGAATATGATCTAGAGGATGAAATTGACCCTACCTTTAATGCAACCCCAAACAGTGAATCTAATACAAAGGAGGTTGAAGAAAATATTCTTGAGATCAAGGGCTTGGAGGGAATGAGCAATGAAACCATAGCTGCAGAAGAGATGGATTCATCTTTGGAGAAAGGCCTCATGCTTGATTGTAGGGCTCATTATGAAACTCTGGACTTTGTTACCTGCCCTACCAGAATAAAGATCCCGTAACCCGAATGCACTGGAATTGATACACTTTCAATGGATTACAATTTTATGGGGACACAAGCTGAATATAAAACCTACATCTTTAGTGTCTGGCATGTCATATTTGGGGTGCGTTCGTCCACAGCAACTTGTTTGCATGCCCACAGACTAAGAGAGGATCTGACACGGGCATGCATGCTACATCTGTTGCAGAATTCCCGCCCCTTAGGAATGGGACTCCATCACAACCTTATTCGCATCTATGGACTTCTGATTTTGGGTCTGGGTAATTTTGAACATATCTCCTTGACCCAAACCATTCCTGTTTACACACCGCCCAGCTGGAGGCGTTAAACTCAACGCTTCCTGGGAGGCAACCCAGAGGATTCAAACTGATCTGGTAGTTTACGTCACTCAGGTACTATCTTTTTAAACCTTTTTACATCCATGTATCTGCCAATGAGGACATTGTCTAACTTAAGCATGGGGGGTGGTAAATTGCATAATCCTGAGCTCAATTAATCAGTCTGAATGAATAAATAAATTTAAAAAAAATTGAATTTAGGAAGAAAACTTATGTATTAGAAACGTGTCAATAGTGGGAAATAATACAAAAAGAACTTAAACACTTAGACTTTTCAGGCCTTCAGGCTTAATTAGCCCTGGTGTCCGTTAAAATATGGATTTAGCGGCGAATCCTTGCAACCTTAAGCTATTCTAATCCACCTACTAAATAAGGTAATAAGTATACGACTTATCAACTCACCCTCTAACTCAGAAAAACTGAGTCTAAGCATCTGCACACATTTTTGCACAGACTCACTTCTCGGAGATTTTGACAGAAATTGGGTAGCTAATGAACTCTCTAGGGTGGTATGCCTGGCAAGTTGTCATGGGTAACAGCCCATTGGCAGGTTGTCTAGAACCCAGCCACAGGCCATTTCTTCTTCATTGCCTCTAGGTACATTTGAGATCAGGGAAGCCACCTACCAAAAAAAAAAAGAAGAAAAGAAAATAAACCACACTTCACCGCATAAGTATGGCTGGCAAGTGATCGTGGGTAACAGCCCATTGGTCGGTTGTCCAGAGCCTAGCTCAATAATTGCACAAAAAGACCAAAACACCTAAGGAAGAAGCGGGGGAGTAGTACAAGCCGGGGAGATATACACTGGAAAAATCCTTGTGTTGACCCCAATTAAAACAAACGTAGGGAGAAAGCTACCAATCGAACAAATACACCTTCAGGCAAATTTATTTCCTTTTCCGGTCACCTAGAGGCGTAGAAACTCGAAGTCTGTCTCAATTACCATTAAGTGAGTCTACCACAACATTCACACCAAGATGCTTAGCACTTAGGGTTTTGACCGAGTTTTAGGTGGGTTGGGTGGCCGTAAAAAGTTACCAACCCACACTGAATTTTGAAAAAATTTTAAAATATATATATACATATGTATAGTTATATACATTTAAGCAAGGATTCAGGCGATTCGTATTTTGGCAGACACCCAGGCGCTGCATAGTCTTTGTAGATTAAGATCTTTGTATATTTCCTCTTATTGACAAGTAATGAAGTGTCTAAGCAATTACTTCTTAAATTCTGAAAGGAAATAAAAGCTAGAATAAACCTTGCTAGGGACTAGCAAGGAGTAAGCATGGGGGTATGATAACACTACACAAGGGGGTAATAATTATGTTGAATATGGCCCATCTTTAAAATAAAAGGCACAACATAAGTAGAATAGGAGCATTGCATGCATATGTACCAAGATTGCTCATAAACTGTATTAATGGCCATTTATGTAAGCATTTGTCAAAGCAGGCCTCAGATGAGCAATCAGACTGCACGGATGGATTCAGAACGACGAACGGAGTCCAACAGACTCAAGATCGGCCAAATCCAACATCCAGAGCTCCAACAATGGCCCAAGAAGTTCTGACCGTTGATCTGGAGATCAACGGCCTAGATTGCGCCACGTCAGCCCCGCCCACTGCGCGCCGCCCCTTCAGCCAGCCGAGACTCGCGTGCCCGCCCGAGGTCGTTGCAACAAAGTGCGGGCGTGGCGCAACGGTTAGCGCGCACGCCCGCACGTACGCGACGCGGGTTCGAGCCATGCGGAGGCGAAATTGAAGGCGGGAGATGGGCATGGAGAAATTGGGCCGCCCGATCAGCAGTGGGCGGCCGAGATCTTGCCACGCGGCGCAACCGTAGCTCACGAGAGTCCACGCACGTGCACATGCCGAGCGATGGCGCACGTGCACATGCACGCCCGAGGCGCGATCCCAGCGCAACCGAGGACTCTCAGCCGTCCGATCTTTGATCGGACGGCTCTCGTTCAGCGGTCGCGGATCGCATGAAGAGAAGAAACTAGGCAGGCGGCTGACCGGCGGCTGGAGGGCTTCACCAACGTTTTTGGGAGTGGTTTTAGCGACGCTCTGGATGTCGCTAAAGACCCTTCCTCTTTTAGGAAGCCCTTAACTCTATTTAAACCCCCTCCAACCACCATTCAAGGCATTCACTCCCCTTGCAACTACTCAACCCCTCTCTTAGCTAGCTTTAGGCCCTCTTGTAATCACCGAAGATGACGAGCCACCGACGGAGCCTCCTCCACCGCCGTGGCTACCTCGTCGCTCTCCACACACACTCTCTCTCTCTCTCTCTCTTTTAAGCTTTTTATTACTTTTGTTGAAGCATGTATTTAATGTTGTAAGTTATGAACTACAAGTGCATGTTTAATGAGGTTATTTTCCGTTCAATTGCCATTTTAGTTTCTGTTCAAGTTGCATGATCAAAACAAAGAGCTTTCTAACCCTAAACCTTCTCTCTCTCTATCTCTCTCTCTCGCTTTTCAAAACCGCATCTTTCGCAAGCAAAACTCCGCACTTTCCGTGATAATAAGTGATAAGCAAAAATCCAATTTCCACACCTCCCTGAGAACGACACTCGGACTCACCTCCGTTTAATTATTTTAAAATCGACGTTGCAAGTGCGACTATAACGACACTCCTTAACACACACGCACTAAGCCACGTCATGAGGCACGTGGTTGGGAGCGCCTGCGGGCGCGGCTGGAGGTGGAGCGGTGTGCGCCTGCGAGCGCCTTCAGGGCCGGCTGGAGATGGGTGATGGCGGGTGCGGGCAGAGGTGGTGTGAGCTCCTGCAACAGGGGGCGCTAGAAGGAAGGATGCACCTGTTGTGGCGTGGGTTCTGTGCGCGCGGTGAAGGCAGGTGCGGTGATTGGAGAGGCAGCTGGAGATGGGCACACGCCTGCGGGCGCGCAAGGTGGATGCGATTGGGTGCGCTGAGTACACAGTGCATGCGGTGGAGGAGCAGTGGAGAAGATAGAGCCTTTCCCTGCAAGGGGGGAAGATTCATCCCCAGTCCACGCCGCCTCCTCTATTTTTAACTCTTCTCCCTCTCCGCGTGCGCCAATCAAGGGATTTTTAAATCTCTTTTCTATTTTTGGCCAGCGGGCGTTGGAGGAGACGGCTGGAGGAAAGGGAAAAGTTCCGCCGGTTGTTGGGGAAATTTGCTCCCCAACCCTTGCTCTTTCTAAATATAATACCTGCACATAAAAATAACAAAATCATCACATATTAAGTTATAGAATGTTATAAAAGTAAATCATGATGCATACAATTATTCTACAACTTAATTACAATTATTAACACACCTACAAGGTACGATTAAAGATACTTAGGCTTACTATTAGTCCATTAAAATGGACTCATCAAATACCCCCATGCCTAAGATTTGCTAGTCCCTAGCAAAAATGAAAAATAATAAAAGTAATCAGAAGATTTCTTCTTTTCTTTTTTCAAAACTTTAGAAATTCAGACAAATGTGAAGTGCTGATAACCTAGGTAACAGATCCAAGTGAAAGAGCTGATTCGCATTGGGAGTTCATACATCACCCTTGGCAAAAATTTCTGTCGAGATAGGCAACTACTTCCCTCGGGGATAAAGCAAACGATAATCTGTAATTTGACCCTGGCGTTTGGCTTAGGTAGGAGATATCGAATGGATTTGTATTTGGTGGCACACACTCATCTGGTGCTACATATAGTCTAGTACTACAGACTCTAGATCTCTAGACTATTAAACAAGTCAACTCTGAGAGAGTTTACACAATTGTGCTCTCTTGATGTTCCTGGGCATTCTCTCTTTTTCTTTCTTTCTGAGATCACGAATCTCGCTAGATTTAGAAATTGTACTCACTATTTGGTGGCCTCACATGGCATCCACACTTCACTTAAAGTCTTAATAACTCTACAACTAAGTTAGAGTTCTCAACCAGTATTCAGGCGATCAGAAATACTAGAAGGTAGGTATGGGTCATATTTGGTGGAATGCGATGGGTGTTCTGCTGCCTCAGAAACAGTGTTACATCATAAACTTTGACTTTTTTTTTGTAATATAACTATTTCTTCTTTTTCTTCTTTTCTCTTTTCCTTTTTTTATTTATTTATTTTTTCTTCTTCTTGTTTTTGTTTCTTTTTCAATCAACACAACACAATACGGCCTTTTATTTACGAGGCATTATTAGGGATGATGATGGTCAAAAGGAAGTTGTGTGGCTTATTTGGTGGAAGTGCCTATTCTCGGCACCGGGAATGAATAGATAGGACAGGCGTATTTCTGACCTTTGACATTATTACCCTCCTTCAGCCGAGGACTCTATGAAGGACGGTCGTAACCATCTACCATAGTTATAGCTTTATTAAGACTCAATCTCTGTGTATCTACCTTATTTGGTGACTCTCAAGAATTCACACAAAATATACACACAGGAACAGAGAGTGAAAACTACGCCTAACTCTGAAGTATCATCATCTAATTATCCAAAACTTAAGAGTCCTTGCACTAGACTTAGCGTACCAGTAATCTCTCTACTTTCTTCTCACAAATATGAGGTAGATATATTAGAAGATAGTATACTTGACTCCCTATGAACTGTCCAAGGGTTCAATAGACTTACAAATGCTCATTGGTTTTCCTCAAGGATCCATTACCAAATCTACGTGCACGTGAAATAAATGTACTGGATTCTAAACTTAAGAAATAATTCCAGAAGAAGAACCTCCAATAACAAAGGTATTTTGCTAGGGACTAACCCATTCAGCTCAAGAAAAGAAATTTTTTTTTTATGCTAATCTAAATGCATGAATACTTCCTAAAATGCAAATGCACTCCCCCATGCCTAAATCCTACAATGTCCCCATTGTAAAATTAAAACAAGAGGGGAAAAGAAAAATATCACCTGACACGGTTTGCTAGGTTGCCTCCCAACAAGCGCTGCATTTTCTGTCAGCAGCCAGACTTATAAGGAACCTGTAAGTCAGGTTCTAGACAAAAAAAGTTAGGCCCTAAGAATATGCATAACAGTGCAGGCCTAGAAAATAGGTAACCACGGATGTTGGTGAGCTGATGATGCAATGTAATTCCAAATGCTCGCCAGAAGAAATGAAAACAGAAAATCTTGTTGGCTACCTTAGGAGGTCTAAGAATAATAAACGAAATATGAAAAGGGACCTCTCGAAATGGACTAAGTGGAGGATAAGAAGGATCCTCCAGAGCAGGACGAGTTTTAAAAGATATACACATAATTAGTTCAAACCCTTGAATGGAGAGAGTAAAAGTACAAGCATCAATCCACACTCGCCATTCTACTCTAGGATGTAGTGGCCTGATATATTCTCCAGAAAGAATGTACATGAGCAGAGATTTGAGCCAAGGATCGGTTAGGGAGTATAAGGGTTGTTTGTAGTGTTGGAAGGTAATGGTTAAGTCCAATGAGAGCTTAGTTGGTGTTAGGTCCAATTCCAACAATGATTCAGATTGTGTACACTCCCTAACAGTAGTAGACAACTTCAAGTTATCCTGCCTAGTATTAATTATCGGAGTCATATTTGAATCAAGGGTAGACTCCAAATTACAACTTTTTGATGGCAGGGTCAAAATGTAAGAATCATTATCATTCAGCTCATCCCCAGATTCATTTGGTTCACTCAAATATTTGTCGGAGTGTATATGTTATTCATTAGGAGTCGGATCATTATCCTCAATTATTTCTAAAGGAGGATCAGTCTTAATATTTTGGAGGAAGCCTATATCATTGAATTCATCATTCTTCTCAGGGTATAAATCCTCAATTGACGTGTTTTGTTCCCGAGAGTCTCCCATAGACTTCTCATTATTTTGTTTGTCCTCCTCTAATATCAACTCCTATTTTGATGGAGGATGACTCTCAAAAGAAAGGAGGAATCTAGATTTAATCATATTATTTCTACCCTCTGGAGGTAAATCCTTAAATGATAAATAATTCTCCTATGATTCACTCCAGATTTTCAGTCCAGGTTCCTCTATTGGGGCATCCTCATCCTCTGAATTAGACTCTTCATATCCCTAAGACCAGAATTGATCATCCTCTATTCCGTTAGGGTCACCTTCATTTGGCACATTTAAATCCTCAGGATGCTGAATGGTAGGTGTTGATTCCCTAAGTAGAGGGTCAGGAGTAGGCTCACTAAGGGCAGAATGGGATTCCACCAAATAATTAATAGGGGAAGTGATAGGAATAATACAACCTTGACCCGGGTTGGTAGGGGTAAAGAGAATACCGTCATTGGGGTCAAGGTCCTCAAGAGATACCATCTTCCCTTGCTTTTGACTGCAATATAATTCAGGTGGATAATCACTATGATCGTTATCCTCTAGTGGCCGTGTCTCATTGGGAGAGTCTAAGTGATGGCTACCTAAAATTGGATCCCTATTGTCATTAGGTTCCTCAAAATTATTTTCATGATCATGGTTTATTGGGTAGGGATCAGGATTATTGGGAAGCGTGTAGCTAAGTTGTCTTATTTCTTCATTTAAGTATTGACTATTCCTCAACATCTCTCCCATTGATTCCATTATTTCCTTTTGTTGTTTTTGCATTTCTATCATAAAAGAGGAGAGGCTACTATTATCAGGTTAGGGAGGATAGTCAATTTCAGGCTCTGATTGCCTAGGGGTATTGGTCCAACCTCGATATAGAAAATCATGAAGGGTGGGAGGGTTGGGTGTTTGCATGGAAGTAGGGATTTCAGGATTGGAAAATCTCGCTCCTAGGCTCTGCTCAAAAGTGGGAGTTATCAAGCCAGTACTCCCAGGGTAAGAATGAGAATGATCCCATGAATTGTCAATGTACCCATCAAAGGATGGATACGCTCGGAGCATGGGATCCTGATTAAAAGATGGAAGTATTGATTTTGATAATCTGAATGATAGGAGTAAGAGTAATCCATTTCTTTAAGCAAAACAATTTTAACTCTCTTAGGATTTAGCAAAATTCAGACTATAAGCAGAAAACTTCCTAGAGAGTTCTATTGTTAAAGAAAACGCAAATTCAACGGGATCTGTTTTTAGTAGATTGTAGGTCTTAGAGTTATATGTTTAGTTGGTGGCCAAACAAGTTTTACAAAAATTACGCTTCCTAGGCCAACCTTCGCTGGTGCCTATAACCTACTCGTAAGGGATGGAAGTCTCGAATCGAGCCCACACACGAGGAACCGAAGTAACTTGGTGGATAGGCTTGTTGATTTCCAACTAACTTCCCTTGTGGTGCAAAAGAGGAGAGATAGAAATTTATCTAGTGACCTTATGTGAGGTGCACAGTGTCTCAAGTGTGCAAACATACGATCGTGTTTTGATTTTTTGAAATTCCGCAAACAGGATCCTTTTGCACACAATTTTTAGTCACAGATTTTAAAGTCCAACCTCTTAACAGTCCCAATTAGTTTAAAGTGACCACCGAATTAATTTGATTCAAGCACTTTAGTGGTCTTAGATTTAGGTTCAATGCATATGCATGACAAGTAATTAATGCTCAAGAGAAGACGTACCTTACTCCAGCTTTCTTTGTGCAGTAATGAATGCAATGCAATAAAAATAAACTAGATGCTGCTCATTTAGTCTTAGATGGTCATCCTATAGATATGCAGCTTCTAGTAGGCAGTTCAAATTTTTTTTTTTATATACTAAACAAACAAACTTAATCTAACTAACTAATAGAAATTCAGTTCAAACAGTTCAAATAATCCTATAATCTGAATAAATGGGAACACGCTCCAAAAAATACGCTCCCGCATACAAGAGCGATAAGAAATAAAATGACACTGGGAACACGTTCCCAAAAATACCCAACAAGGGTCCAAAAGACAGAAATTAAATTCTAATGTCTATCTAACTAAATCTAACTAAGACCTACTGCCTAAATCAGAAATAGGCTTCTCCGTAAGCCTATGTGTGTGGGATCAAGGCCCACGTGTTCCTGTTGCCATCCTCCAGGTGGCTTCAAGGTCCACCAAAAAGATCATCTCCGCCGTACGCGTCGTTCAGGTTCAATGTTGTCGTTTTGCTGCGCCTCGTCGCCGTGTCAAATTCCTCACACAATAATAAAAAAAAATGATTAGATGATTGCGCAACTCATAATATTCCGAAAATAATAACGTGAATCTATTGCGTCTGTTGCCTCCCCAGCAACGACGCCAATTTGAAAGAGCGGTTTTCACTTTGAATAATTAATATTAAGATAATAAATCGTTGTAGCACAAAAGGTGGTGGAAAATCTCTCAATCAAAGATTTAACAGATATGAATTTAAACCACAATAACAGATGTCGTATCCACAGGGAGGACTAGGCCAATAAATTCACGAGTCAAGGAATGCACAATTTGCAAACTCTTCTGCAACTTTAATGCGAGGAAAATGCTATTTTAAATGAACTTTGCAATTTCTTTAAAAGTTTAGAGGTGTTTATGCAATTTTCACGTCAGAAATTAAGCCCCAAAAATGTGTAAGATGCATGTGTAATGGCTTATCATGTGAATTCAACTTTCATGCAATTCTAATTTGAAATTCAAGATAGAAACATGCACATAACACAAATAAAATAATTTCAAGAAAATCTGAGTGCATGAGTGCAATGTGGCCAGAATAAAATATTAATATAAACTTGACAATGGCATTGAATGTAATTATTAATAAAGGGAAAAATAGAGGATTTCTCCTCTCTCCTCCTCGCGTGTGCGGCCACGCACGGTTGGCCGCGAGAGTCGGCAAGGATGTGCGGCTTGACGAGAGTTACGCAACAGTGGTGACGCAGCGTCAGAAGGTGGCTAGCGGCTGCCAGCGGAGGCGGCCGGAGCGCCAGTCTGTTGGAGGAGACGGAGACTATTGCAGCCGCACGGTAGGCTGTGAAGGCGCTGGCGGGTGCGACGCGCGCCTATGGGCGCGGGCGAGCGATGCTGCACCTGAAGGCGTAGGCGCGCTGCAGTGGATGGGAGGGCACGCGCCTGCCTATGGAGCGGGTGAGAGTGGTGGTCTAGATGGGCGTGCGGGCGCTGCGGTGAGGCGAGTCTAGCGCCTACATGTCCCACTGGAGGTGATGGTGTTGCGCCTAAAGGCGTAGGCGCGCTGCAGTGGGCACTTGGCGGGCGCGGCTGGGGCAAGGGTGAACGATTGCAGGCTTGGTGTAGGGTGCCTGCGATTGCGCTGAAGGAAGGTAAGCGGTGAGGCGTGCAGGCATGTTGAAGGGAGGTGAGCCTGCAGTGAGGCGCGCGGTTGGGAGCGCCTACGAGCGCGGCTGGAGGTGGAGTGGTGTGCACCTGCGAGTGCCTTCAGGGCCGGCTGGAGATGGGTGATGGTGGGTGTGGGCAGAGGTGACGTGAGCGCCTGCAGCAGGGGGTGCTGGAAGGAAGGATGCACCTGCTGTGGCGTGGGTTCTGTGCGCGCGGTGAAGGCAGGTGCGGTGATTGGAGAGGCGGCTGGAG
The DNA here is from genome assembly GCA_037157565.1 of Thalassia testudinum. NCBI lineage: Eukaryota > Viridiplantae > Streptophyta > Magnoliopsida > Alismatales > Hydrocharitaceae > Thalassia > Thalassia testudinum. Next base: position 25,488,780 of record JAZHRO010000003.1, read on the forward strand.
ATGGGCACATGCCTGCGGGCGTGCAAGGTGGATGTGGTTGGGTGTGCTGAGTACACAGTGCATGCGGTGGAGAAGGAGCAGTGGAGAAGATAGAGCCTTTCCCCGCAAGGGGGGGAAGATTCATCCCCAGTCCACGCCGCCTCCTCTCTTTTTAACTCTTCTCCCTCTCCGCGTGCGCCAATTAAGGGATTTTTAAATCCCTTTTCCATTTTTGGCCAGCGAGCATTGGAGGAGACGGCAGGAGGAAAGGGAAAAGTTCCACCGGTTGTTGGGGAAATTTGCTCCCCAACCCTTTCTCTTTCTAAATATAATACCTGCACATAAAAACAACAAAATCATCACATATTAAGTTATAGAATGTTATAAAAGTAAATCATGATGCGTACAATTCTTCTACAACTTAATTGCAATTATTAACACAGCTACAAGGTACGATTAAAGATACTTAGGCTTACTATTAGTCCATTAAAATGGACTCATCAGCGCTCTCAGATGTAGATCGCACGGCTCCCGCTCTCCCGCACCTTCGCGTTTTTGCTTTTGCCGCATGCCTTCAAATCCCGCCTTCACGATCGAACGGTTTAGACAGCCGCAGCACCATGCCTTCGTAAATCCTAAGCGCGATTCACGCGCCTTCTTAATTTCGCACAACCCACGCAATCGTGCGTCCCGCCCATGATGTGCTCTGATCACGCCACGTGGCGCGCTATGCGCCGTTGGATCGCACAATTGCGCTTGCACAAGCTCGCCCGTCGACGCTGCATCAATTTTGCACAGGGCTCGAACCCACATCCCACGCGTACATGCACGCGCGTGCGAGCCAACGCGCTGCGCAAACCCTTTAGTATATATACTTGTTAGTTTCCATTTATACTCATCCAATCTGGGTGGGCGACGTGGCACACTCATGGTCGTTCATCTTCTTTTCCTTGTATCTAGTGATGTAGGCCTTTGATTAAGTTTATTTCTGTACCGTTGGACTGCAAATGTCGATATGGATACATCCATACAGTTGGATTTGTCATATGAGGTCCGGATCTTCTTCAATTTTCCCCTTGGCTCTTGCTCTTCTGTGGACTCCCTAGGGTGCTACGGGAGTTTGATTGATGCGATCTTGGATGCGTTAGACTCCCGTCGTTATTCCGAATAGATCCATAAGGTTGGATCGGTCATCTGCAGCCCTGGATTACCTGCAATCATTAATACCTCTCAAATAACATAGTTTAATGCATAAAACACATATATCAACTACAATGCAGAATATGATGCATATGCATGCAGAATGTTCATGTTAAGCTAAGTTCTAGCTTAATTTAGGCGAATTAGGGCCTATGATTGTTGCGCAATCAGACCTAGTCAAATTCCCAGTAGAACTAGTTCCCCTATTTCAAATGCGTCAATGAATTAGTCATGGAGATGATGATTTGTGGTCTCCTCCAAGGTGAGGGAACTATAATCATGAGGTTATGTCAGTGAGTTCACTCCCTCTTGAGGGGGCATTGGCATAGAATGCACATAGAGCTGGTCCTCTCATTTCCTAGAAGGGATGGGCCATATATGTGCATCTCTTGGGCATAGTTCTTAGTGCCTCGATTAGGTGCATTCAAGGGTTTATATACGTGGTCACACACACTCTCAATGACGATCGATCTGCATGGTGTATGATACACCAAAGGATCGAATCATACGTACATGCATTTTGGACTTGCAAGGTTGAGGGAGTTCACGCTTTTCTCATGGAATTATGCATGCAAGCCTTTACACCATCTCAATGGAGAGGAGAGTCAGGTCCCACTTAAGGCATTAGCATCGGCATGCCTCATGGTTTGAGTGTTAGAAAGGGAATAACATCCAAAGTAGACTTAAGTGGGAACCTTTGTTTTCAAAATCTCGAAACAAATTTTATTTTCATACATTAAATTTTAATCGAACATTTAATTCTTTTTTTATGAGACAAACCTTAACTTGCTTAGCCACTTACTTGAAAAAAACCAACTAATAGGCCCTAACTATACATATTCGATTCGTAATCTCGACCTCATTTTCATTGCTGATTGCATAGAGTATGTAATCAAAGAGAACAAGAACAAGAATATTCCCAAGAACTCCTAGGAGAGGGAGTACAATGCAAACTTTGATAAGGATAACATCTTGCCCGATGTTACATTCTCAGTTCACTCTCCAATGTGCTTTAGAAGCAACATGAGGAGATGAAAACTACCTCTCCAATCATGACGAGCCTGAAAGAGATGTTCGGGGATGTAAATCGAACTTAGGGCTATAACGTACTCTAAGAGTTGCTTTCATGCAAGATGAAGGGGGGGACTCTGGTGAGGAGCATGTTGTGAAAATGTATGGCCATTTTTGAGAGCTTCAAAGGTTGGAGATGACGATTAATCATGAGACCTTCACAGATATCATCCTATAATATGTTCTTTACTCCTTCACCAACTTCATCATCTCATTTCACATGAGAAAGATGAAGACGACTACGACCGAGTTGATCTTCTTGCTTAAGTTCATAGAGGACATCATTAAGAAGGAGTGCCCACCTGAGGCAACGGTTGTTGAGAGCAATTAGAGGTTCGAATGGAAGAAGCAGGGCAAAGGGAAAGGTTCTCAAAAGAAGAACAAGTTTTCAGCTCCTGCAACACATCTCACTTCTTCCAAGAATAAGGACAAGGTGGCAGATGCATGCCATTACTACAGCAAATTGGGCCAATGAAAATAGAAATGTCTGGAGTACATTAAGACTTTAGAGAAGGGCAAGGGCAAGGCCAAGAGAGGTAACAAAGCAATTCTCACAATTGAAACCAACTTGCTCGTTAGACGAGTTGGAAGTTGGGTTGTGGATTCTAGAGCATCTGTTCATATTTGTAATTTCTTGCATATGTTTTAGGTGACTAGAAAGCTTACGGAGGGAGAGTGCAGATCACGATGGGATCCGAGGTAATGGTTGCAGTGGAAGTCATAGGGATCTATAGACTTAAGATGTTAAATGTCCACATCCTGCTACTTAGAGATTGTCTCTTTGTACCTTCCGTCAAAAGAAACCTTTTGTCTATTTTTAAGCTAGTTAGATTCGAATATTATTTTTGTTTGAGAAAACTCTTACTATAAATCGTTATGGTAAAGTTACTGCTTGTGGTTCCATTACTTCTGGTGGATTGTATGAGTTGGATGAATTCAAGTCCATTATGAATTCTTTGGATGTTGTGATTGAGAATCAGACACCTTCTAAGTATGCTAAGAAAGATGCAAACAGATCCATAGTGATTTAGCATCAAAGACTTGGACATGTGTCTATTGGTAGAATCCATAGATTGGCCAAGGATGGACCCTTCGATTTTTCGAAGGTCCAACCCTTGCTCACTTGTGAACACTATATTCATGGGAAGATGTCCAGACCACCTTTTCCCGAAAAGGGTGTTAGACGTGAGGACTTGTTAGACCTCATAATATGGATGTATGTGATCCATTCAGTATTGCAGCTAGGAATGGTCAACAATATGTTGTGACATTTATTAATGACTATTTGCGATACGGGTTCATTTACCTAATGCGTCACAAGTTTGAAATATTTGAAAAGTTCAAAGAGTATCAAGCATTGGTTCAGACCCAAATGGGTAAATGAATTAAAGTAATTCGGTTGAACTAAGGAGGCGAATACCTTTCTAAGGAATTCAAAGAATCCCTCAAGGAGAAAGGAATCATCATTGAACTTACACCACCTGACACACCACAATTGAACGATGTATCTGAGAGATGCAACCATACCCAATTGGATATGCTATAGTTAATGATAAGAAAAGTGAAACTACCACTTTACTTATGGGGATATGCATTGGAGACAACAACATATATTATGAATAGGATTCCAACTAAATCTGTCTCTAAAACCCCACATGAGATGTGGTATGGAAAGAAGTCAAAGTGTTGGATACTTGCACATTTGGAGTAGTATGCCTCATGTTAAGAACATGAATCCCAACAAATTGGAATCCTACACTACCAAGTGTTACTTCATTAGGTATCCAAAGGATGGTAGAGGTCATTGCTTCTATGACCCTGAAATCTAAAGGGTATTCATATCTAGGAATACTAGATTCCTAGGGAAAGAATTCCATGAAGGTCAAGACAAAAATAAAGTGAGGGAACTCATTAAGTCTGACAAGTCCAATGAAGTCTCTGATGCAAAAAGAAAGAGATGAACCACAAACAAGTGATGCTCCCATTCCACCTACAATGAGTTCTAGGGTGGAATATGATATGGGAAATTTTCACTTTTGCAATAACTAATACTGCTAATACTAATAATAATGATGTGTCATCGTAGTAGGTGTCGTGCAAAACTCCCAGATCAGAGAATAATCAAATATGCTCGGATGAAAGATGTAATCAACACAAATGTTTCTCAGATTAAATGAACCACACATATGTAAGATCTAATGCACATGACAAATCTCAGATCAATGAAATCAATAATGCATTAAATAAGTTAATCTAATCATCACATGCATCACTAAATATTAAGGTAGAATGTCATCTCCATAGGGAGGCAAGTACGCATATAGGTTCATAAAAATATATTAATCAGACTTGTGTTCGCAACTAAAATATAAGAACTCGAGTAGTAAAGTAAACTTAGTAAATTGCAGTGGATGCGGGATCACAATAAGAACACGTGGTCATGGACATAGTGCGGTGACGAGAACATCAAAGAGTCACGGTCGTCGCGGTGGAGTGGGCGGAGCATGTTGTCACCACGCTACCCCACGGAAAGATAATTAATTGAGTGGTGCAAGCATTCGCAGTGAAGGTTGTTTTAAGGCAAAAATCATCATTTCTTCATAAATGTATTTGTGTCATAGTATAGTCAATGAAAACTCGACAAACACTTAAATTTATAAAGCTTGAAAAAATGTGAGTTCGAGGTTGTTCGTAGGGAGCAAATATGGAATTCACGCACTAATCATAGTTTAAATCAATGAGCACAAAATATATGAGAATCAACAAGCAAAATATAGGCAATAATAACCCAAATTGTATCTTAGAAATAGAAGGGCAAAAAGAATAGAACTCAAAAAATGGTGATTTAGATCACCACTTAAATCCTTCAATCAAAGCACATCCCACTATCATCAATTTAACTCAAATATCGCTACATTGGTATCAACCACTTATCCATGTTAGATAAGTCCACAGTATCGGAGTTTCAAGCTAAAGCCAAGCACAGAGCTAATTATCCTCACAGCACAAGGTTCAGGGCACAGAGTAAACCTTTTAGAGGCTGAGAGTTAGCCTTTCTTCAACACGCACCCTGAGATAGTATAGCCTGAGGAAAAACCCTCCCCTTTCCTCCTCACAAATTTCTCTTCTCTTAGATCAAGTCAGACTCGCATATCTGGGTAAACAGATCCACTACCTAAACCTGCGAGGTGTAAGCATGGGCAAGAGCATGTGCACAGGCATGTGTGTAGCGCATGCAATGGGGAGTGCGTGGGGGACCTCACCCCACATGCTTTCGAGGCTAACAGGCAATGCGAACTTTTCCTTTTATATGTTGCACGCGACTTGTAGACACATGATGTGGGACTTTGTTTAGTAGCTGCCTCCATTGCATGCTACAGTGAGATGTTGTCGTCAATTACTATAGCATTGAGATTTCTTGTGTCCAATTGTCACTGCAGCTGGACTCGTGGGTGTAATCCACAGTACCTGGAGGTAGATTTGAAGTCGGAAGAGGTCGGTTGATGGCTGTCGGTGACAAAGATGATGGTTGGCAGTGGCGACACCTGAAATTCAAGAACATGGGCTAAACACCCCAATTAGTTGGTCCAAAAGCATCGTCAGAGCACAGCGAAGGTGGTGGCGAAGTCGATTTGGTGAATGATGGCGTGTGGTGGCCGGAAGGAGTCAGAGAGGGTGAACGGAGGATGGGTGTTGGAATGATCTAGATAGGAGTTTTAAGTGTGTCATTGTAGTAAAGATCTCCTAAATATATCTCTCAACAAATAAAATTTATAACTCAAATATCTAAAAGAAGTCCGATGTTGAACACAGGGAGCAAGTATTGCATTCATGTGCTAATCTCAAACAACATATAAATGAGCACAGGAAATAAGCCAAGAATAATATTCAATGAATAATAATTACTTAAATCTGATATTCAATGACAAGACTAAGCATATCAATAGTTTAATGAAGCAAAAAGATATCTAAGACAAAATAATGGTGATTTAGATCACCAATTATTAGTCTTAATTAAGCACATATCAATTATTCAAATGAATCAAATAAATGAACAATGATCAAACGTCTACTTTGGTAAAGATGACTTAAATGTCGCCTGCTATAGTATTTCTTCAAAGCTTTCTTCTGTTGTTCTTGTTCTTCTTCTTCTTCTACTCTCTTCTTTTCTGTCTTAGCCTTTCCTCTTCTTCCTTTCTCTTCTTCTTCAAAGCCCTTTCTTCTTATCAGGCATGACCCCTTTCTTCCTTCTCTTTAGCCCTTTCTTCTTCTTCCACGAACCTTTTCTTTCCTTCCTTCTTCTTAAAGCCTTCATAGCATAAGGTCCTTCTTCTTTCAGGCTCTTTGCACGGCTAAATGTGGAGCAGGGGAACCAACTCAGAGCAAACCCCCCCCCCACTCTCTCTTTCTTTCCTTCCTCCTCTCCTCTTTCTCAGCTAACCAGTCTAAATTGAGTGTTCGGGTTGAGCACAGTAACCGGGTCCAGGGCTACCAGTAGTGGGTAGTAGCTGAGGAGTGAAGCTAATAGGCGGGTTGAGTATGTGTAAGGGTGAAGGGGACCTCACCCCCAAGTGTCGAGGCGATAAAGCCACTTGACAAAATCAATTTATGTGGCTGCAGCGGCTTCTGTGTTTCTGAGGTGGGACTAATCTCACACCTACTTGCTTGTGTGAACCTACAGATGAAAACGTCTCCAATTAAAGCAGCCGCTAAGGTTCACGCTCTCAATCAAGGACCTGGGAGTGGTCCTGAGGCTTGTCCGCGTGTCCTGGGGTGAAAACCTGGGACTATCGTTGTTAGAACACCACGAATGTAGTTAGAGAAGATAATGTAGCGGCAAAGGTCTGACGTAGTACCTGAAACAATCAATACGGCCTCACGGCCACATTAAACTTAGCTCAGAAGCTTCATATGGTTGCAACGAGGGCATTGGTGTCAATGGCGTGTTACAAGAGAGCATGTGTGGGTGTGGTGGACGCAAAGAAGGTCGGAGAATGTGGGTTTGTTCGGTGGGTGGTTTGGGAGGTCAAGAGGCCCAATAAAGTTAGGGCTTTTGTACGTGGTGGTGTGGCAGAGGTGTAGGAAGTGGTGGCGAGTTGTTTGGTGGGTTGTGGAGGTGGGGCAGACTCGTCGGAAGTGTGGCCAGTGGTGAAGACAAAGGTGGATTGCGTTAGGTCGAGGGGTTATTTTTTGGTTTTGAAGATGAGGAATTAACTTAAGGATCTAAAGAAACCTATCTAATCTACTCTAATTGGACGAAAAAGAGGATTTCTCATGCCGGTGGTACGCCGAACATGGGGAAGATGAAAACTCCAGTGATAGGAGCGGCGACGATGAAGAGGCAGAGACAGCAACCGTTGGTATTGCGACACGCGGAAGAACTTGAGGAAGAGGAATCCACCCGCTATGGTCCGTGAGGGAGGACGAGGAAGGTGGTCGGAGAAGGTCGCTGGAGCTCGTGGAGCATTTGGCCAGAGAGGAGGGAAGGAGGTTTTCCGGCCAAAAACAAGCTAAGGATATAAGGTTGTCCATGACCTGGCTTTATAGAGCTTCAGGGAGAGCTTTAGATCAGGAAAGAAGGATTTCTAATACTTGGGCTTGAAGGAATAGAACCCAAGATTCTCATGCGTTCGCACAAGAAATCTATGGGGACTTGGAACTCCAAAATGATCTTAGATAATTCGTCTTCGTGTGAACATCAATCCCACCAATTTTGGTGGGATTTGATTGCCATTTGAGTAGGATTCAGGTCGATCAAAGGTTTCTTGGAGGTTGGGTTTGACCTCAATGGTGGCAGGGACCTTTGTACAAAGAAGATGATGAAGTTAGGGGGGTATTTGCAAGAATTCAAAAGTTAGGGGCATGTGTGTGAGAGAAAAGAGTCAGGCTGGATTGAAATGCAAACTAGGTAAAGATGATCTCTGATTGGGTTCAAATTTTGGTACAAACCTAATTTAGACCCAAGGAATTTGATGGTGAAGTTGAATTTAGGTTTTGACCAAGTTTTATTGGGTAATTTACGTAAAAATCCAAATTAGGGCAACTATCCAACTGAGACTCTGTTTTAGTTCAAACTGGATTCCAATGGTCAAATCAAAGGTATCAAAGCTTACGAAATATTTTTCTATGACTTTTAGAAGGTTTAGGTGAATTTTATCCTGATTGAAACCTTAGTTAATTAAGCAGATCTATTTTTAGGGTTTCAGATGTCCATTAATTCTCGAAATGCATGAAAACCTGTTTTATTCTACATGAACCCGCTTATTAGACATTTATGACCATTTGACCTTTAATTAACCCATGAGAAACCCCGTGATTGCTCTGCATTTAGGATATTCTGTTAAAACCATAGTTTACCCCTGTTTTAATGAGTTTCTCGCAGAATGAATATGCAATGAGTTACGGTCTTCTAGCGATTATGTAGGAGCATTTATCTATGGATTATGACTAATTAAAGCTAGATATGGCTGATGATGACGTTATAATCAATGGGTCGTCCGGTGGGGTGAAGGGATGAGCAATTGGTGGAAGTTCTTGAGGGGTTTTAAAGGTGGTGATGCGACGAAGCTCGTGGAGGTGGTGGCGAGGAGTTTGGATGTGTGTGACACCGGTGCGAGCTCACTGGAGTTTGTGCCGAAGGCGGAGAAGACAACAGGGGAGACTGGTGAACAGCAATCGAAATAGGGAAGTAGGGTGCAGATCCTAAGCTATGGTGAGAGAAGGAGAGAAGGAACCTAAATTAAGGATGAAAGGAGGGGAGTTGGCACTGGCTATGATTGGCCGGCGCTGGAGGTGATGAAATCTTCGATGAGGTTGGGCAGCAAGGATGAAGGTGGAAGTTGCCCCTACCATGGCTGGCAAGGAGCAGAGGAAGGAGAGGAAGGTATTAGGCCAATCAATTTGACCGTTGGTCGGTCTGAGGATGGAGGAGAGGGTGCTGTCTGGAGATTTGATCGGAGGAGGTCGAGGAAGGTAGAGAATAAGGTTCTTGGCCTCAAACCTAGCTAAGAAGATCGGCGAGGAATCCATGGTTTAAATAAAGCTTCAGAACAAGCTCTAAGCGCCAAAAATGCCCTAATTGAATCTCTTTTAGGAATCAAGAAAACTCATAGATTTCGTACATTTGCACAATCTCCATGCTACGAATTAGGGTCCAAGACCTTGATGGAATTGATCTTCATCGTTTGAATGCCAATCCCACCAAATTTGGTGGGATTTAATGGTGATTTGATCGAGTTTAACTTGGTCAAAGGTTGGTGTTGAGGTCAGTTGACCTTTAATGGCGGTAGGGACCAATTTGTGAAGAATATAGGAAACCTAGGGGCCTATTTGAAATATATTTTGAAAGTTGGGGGCCTGAGTACGAGAAGTAGAGATTTGAAGGACTGAGATGCAAACTAAGTCAACATGGACTCTGATTGAACCCAAATTTTATTACAAACCTAATTTAGACCCAAGGAATCTAATGGTGAAGTGGGATTTGAGTTTTTACCATGTTTGACTGGGTAATTTGCATAGAAATCCAAATTAGGGCAAAATCCCGTCTACGACTCTATTCAAGGTCAAAATAGGTTCAGATGGTCAAACTAAGAGTACCAAACCTCTTAGAATATTTTTCTATAAATTTTAGGAGATTTAGATGAATTTTATTCTGACCAGAACCTCTTCAATTCAAGTGAGTCTGAAATTAGGGTTTTGTATGCTATTATGGTTCTCGAAATGCGTGAAACCATATTTCTTTCTATATGAATCCACTCATGGACTTTAGTGCTCATTTGACCTTCATTTAACCCCTAACAAACCCTGTGGTTACTCTGCATTCATGATATGATTTTAAAACTACAAAATTAACCCTTTTTATTATTTTCTTTTCAGAATGGATTCGCATGGAATTATGGCTTTCAGGCGATTATGTAGGAGCATTTGTCACTTGATTTTGACTAATTAAGGCTAGTTATGGCTAATTATGGTATTACCATCATACCCCCATGCCTAACTGATAGCGATGGCTTCGAGAGATAACCGGGTTTTATTGTTATGTCGTTGTAATATAGCCAGTTATTGCCATCATTTCAAATATATAATTTTTTTACTCGGAAAATAAAAGAGTTCCCGAGGTCGAACTCAGGGAGCAAACTGTATTCTAGAGATATACATGTTTCTTTTACAAAAATAAACAAAGAGAGGGAAAGAATGTGGTGTCTTTTTTTTTTCTCTTTGTTTCTCCTCGTCTCAGATCTGCCTCTTCTTTGTTCTGCAGAGGTGATCTTCTTTCTTTCTTCAGATCTCCTTCTTTCTTCTTCTTTCTTTCTTCAGATCTCCTTCTTTCTTCTTTGTTCTGCAGAGGTGATCTTCTTTCTTTCTGCAGATCTCCTTCTTCCGTCTTTTCTCTTTCCAGTCAGGGACGTCGCCCCTCCTTCTTTCTTCTTTTCCCTTCAGGCCGTCGTCTGATTTCCAAATCAGACGACTTAAACTGCCTGTTGCTACAGTGTCTTCCTCAGCTTCCTTCTTCTTCACCTGTTCCTGCACACTTCAGAGCTTACGTCAGAGGACAAAACCTACTCTACCCTCTCCCCCGCGTGTCTCTCTCTCTCTAAGACCACTCTTGGGAAAGCTCTCCCAGAGCTGCCGGGTAATCGGGTACGGGTCGTGCCCGGGTCCAGGCCCACCGGCGTGCGTGGTGGGCGAGGAGTGCAGGTCAGTCTAAGTCGGGTCGGGTCAGGTCCGCGGGGCGTGAGCGCGGACGAGACCGGGTAACCGGGCGGGTGAAGGGGACCTCACCCCGTGTGCTGAGGCAGTAAGCCTCCAGCACTTTTGCGTCTTATATCGCTGCGCCTCTTCAGACTTTTCCGAGGTGGGACTAAATGTCCCACCTCAATTGCGCGCCCGCAGCGGGGAAAGCAGCGGGAGATTGCGGCGTCACACGAAGCCTTCTGCCTTAGCTGCGAGCCTGGTGTTTTGTCGAAACGCCTCGCAAGGCCTGGGAGTCGAATCTGGGCGTGGCGCTGAGCGTGGCGCGCCTGTAGCTGCAGGCGGAAGCAGCTCCTTCTGCACGGCAATGGCGGCGGAGGTCGGGTGGCCTGTTCACAGAAAAACGGCCTCTCGGCCTAATCAGAAAGTGCCGGGAGCTTCGCCAGGGTGCGGCGAAGCTCGTGTGGGTGGTGGCGAGGCGTGGGGCGGCGTGCAAGGGCTGCCCTAGGTCGGACTGTGGGTCGGAGGATGGGTTTGTTGGGGGAAGCGTTACGGAGGTGTGGAGTGGCAGTGAAGGGGTGGGGGGTGCTCAGTGTGATGAGGCGGAGGTTCGGTGAGGGTCGGCGAGGTGTGTGAGGCTGTGGAGCGATGGGAGCATCTCGCCGGAGGGTGGCCGGAGACGAAGGGGGTGACGATGGTCAGGGTCGGTCGAGGGCTTAATTGAATAAATTGAAGGCGGGGAAAGAAAGAGGAGAAGAAGGGGAGTAGTTCTAGCTTACTTGCAGGGACGAAGGGGGAGGAACAGGGCGACAGTCGTATCGACTGCCGCCGGAGAAGACGATGCTCAGGGAAAGGGGCGGCGGCGAGCAGAGAGCCGGAGAGGCGCCAGCTGGGTGCGGCATGGCGCGGAAAGAGCAGGGGAGGAAGTCTCTGCTGCTGGTATTGCGGCAGAGCGAAGAGGAGAAGGGGGAGGAACCGCCGGAGCTGGTGAGCGTCTGCCGGAGAGAGAAGAGAGGAAAGTTGGGGGTTTTCTCCGTCAGACCCGAGCTACCCCGGTTGGTGGAGCAACGGGGGGTATTTATAGGGATCAAAACAGGGAGGAAGGCGGAGGGAGACGACGTGTCTCCCTTGCCGGAGGATGGCCGGAAACAACAACCCATACCGTCCGTGCGTCGCAGGGACACCCCCGGTTTACTTGCCAGGTCCCCCACCTCACCCTGCGCGGCGCCATGCTCCGCGCAAGGTCGCCGGAGCATGGTGCTAGCAGGTTTTGCAGGGGGGACCTGATCGCAAAGAACGAAGGAGAGTTAGGGGCCAAAATGCGAGGGTTCAAAAGTTGAGGGCCAAAGAGTAAATATATGAGGACCAAAGTGTAAAGTCGGTCAAGGAGGTTTCTTCTTAGGCTCAAGTTTTTATACATGACTAATTAGGACCTAAGGAATCTGATGGTGAATTTCATTTCTATATTAAACCTTGTTTGACCGGTCAATTTATGCGAAAACCCAAATTAAGTTATTAATTGGGCATGGTTCTCAATGTAGGTCAAAATGGGTTCTGAAGGCCAAATTGAAGGTTCTAAACCGTAGAGATTATTTTTATATGAATTTTAGAGGGTTTATTCTATTTTTACTTTGCCTCGAACCTCGTGAATTGAAGTGGGTTGTTTTAGGGTTACAGATTATCATTTAGTTTCTTGGAATTGCTGTAGCCCTTGCTAGATCATTTCATCCCACTTTTATTCTTATTAAGCTGCTTTGACCTATGTTTGGGCCCTGAATTACCCTGTATGCAGATTATACTGGTAAAATTACATTTTTACCCCTTATGACTTATTTTCTTCTCAAACTCAGAATTCTCTGAGTTAAGCCTTTCCTTGAGATATGTAGGAGCTTTTATCCTTTGTATTAGGTCAAAATGAGCTAGTTATGGCTCATGATGAGGTTCTCATCATACCCCCATGCCTAGCTTTTGCTAGTCCCTTAGCAAAAACTTAAGGTTTCAACCCTTGTTCTAGACCATGAAGTTTTTAATAGTTTTAGATAAGTGCCCTTTTTTATTTGAGCATCGATTAGGTTAGAATGCTGACCATAGGCCTAAAAGGTACTCTAGTACCAATCAAGATCCAAATCTGTCTAGCCTTAGCCTCAGTCTTTTAGCAAAGGTTTTTAAGGTCCACAAGAACTAACCTAAGGTTTATTGGACTTCGTGGTTAAAGCACCCGTGCTTGAAATGATTTTAGCCCTGGCTCAGTTCGCAATGCGTTTTGTAAGAGAGAGATAGAAAGTTTTTCTGTTTGGAGAGTTTTCTCTCTCTTTTTCTTTTTAGTTCTAGCCTAGGATTGGCTTTTCAACACGGTCTGTATCAGATTCCTTGCTCCCATCATCAATCCTCAAGGGTTCCTGGCGATCGATGTTTCGAGATAGCACCGCCCATGGCAACTCCCGGAACCCTGGCTATTGAGATTTCGAGATAATCCCATCCATGGTGTTCCGTGGCCGAATCCAGACCCTGGCAATTGACACTTCGAGATAATGCCATCCATGGAATCTGAATCAGCAGAGTGCTTACATGCCCCCAGTAGGATATGTAAATATCCTAGGAGACAAGCACTGAGGAGATGATATTTTGCTACGCATCTTCGAGGGGATTTCCCGCCTCTCCGCGCTGGGAACTCATCCAAATCAACTTGTGTTGATCGGCCGCTCCTATTCTAGGTGTTCTTTTCAGAATTTTGCGACGCTTCTGCGTGATTCTGATTTTTACGCTTACTGAACCAGGCTGTGTGTGAGGTTAGGGTGCTTAGGTTACTGAGTCCCGTAAACCAAAAATTAGTTAACGAGGCCGAATACTCCCTAAGCCTTAGACCTAATACTTCAGCTTTTCATTTTCCTCAACCTCTTGAGGAGTGTCCAGATCTTAATGGGTACTAAGAGTCTATTCAAGAATGCCTAAGGTTTGCATTCTTTACTAATCTCTTTGTGCACTTTTCTTGAATGAGGTCTAGAACTTAGGTTAATTCCTTAGTTCCTTACTAATGACTATCACTTTTTCTCATAATTTTGTGCTCCTTTTTCATTTTGTTTCTTTTCTCCAGAAAATTTCCTTCTCTTTTCCTCTTATTCTTTTTCGAAAATTTTTTTAATTTTTATGGTGTTTTTGGCATATGTGAATTTTTTTGTTTGAAACCTTTTCTTACAAGTTTTGCACTTTCATACCCCCCCATGCCTAAGATTTGCAATGTCCTCATTGTAACCTAGGGGGTCTTAGTTCATTCCTTAAGACAGAAATTTGGATGAGTGGATGGGTCGGGTTGAATTTTTTTTGCGGACGATTTCAAATCCCAGATGCAAGCATCTGAGTTGGGGTCGGCTGTCTACAAGGGTGAACTTCGAGTGCTAAAAGGTGTCAGAACAAGTTTCAGGTTTTCAAAGAGAATGACGGGCTGCCTCCCGTTAAGCGCTGAGTTTTACGCCATCGGCTGGGCGCAATAAGCTCAAGGGGAAAGGAGGATATAAGATGCCTCAGCCAAATCAGTAGAAGTTACATCAATGAACGGCTTGAGTCTCTGACCGTTCACGATGAAAGGTTCAGAATCGTGGCTGAGTGGACTGATTTCGATTGCTCCATTTCCAAAAACCTGTCGGACCAAATATGGTCCGACCCACTTAGATCTCAGTTTTCCTGGGAAGAGTTTGAGTCGGGCATCAAAGAGTAGGACCTTTTGACCAGGATGAAAGATCTTTCTCGAGATGTGTTTGTCGTGGAAGGCTTTAACCCGCTCCTTGTAGATTTGCGAGTTCTCGTACGCGTCTAGGCGTAATTCATCGATCTCGCTGATTTGGAGTTTTCTGTGGGTCCCAGCCTTGAAAAGATTTAGATTACAGTTCCGTACTGCCCAATAGGCTTTGTGCTCCAGTTCTACGGGAAGGTGGCATGCCTTTCCGTACACCAGTCTAAAGGGAGACATGCCCAATTGGGTCTTGTGGGCGGTCCTATAGGCCCACAATGCTTCCGGAAGTCGAGATGACCAGTCCTTCCTGTCAGGTCGAACAGTGACTTGCAGGATTTTCTTGATCTCCCGATTAGACAGCTCAGCTAGACCATTAGTTTGGGGGTGGTAAGGAGTAGAGATTCGGTGAGACACCCCGTATTTGGTCATCAGTGACCTAAACTGAGCATTTGTGAAATGGGTCCCCCCATCAGAGATTATTGCACGAGGAATCCCGAACCTTGAGAAAATGTGTTGATGAATGAATTTGAGAACGATTTTGTGATCACAGGTTCGGGTCGGTATGGCTTCGATCCATTTGGACACGTAGTCCACAGCCAACAGAATGTATTCGAAACCATCCAAAACAGGAAAGAGGCCCATAAAATCAATCCCCCAAACATCAAAGATTTCGCATACTAGAATCGGTTGCATAGGCATCATGTCGCGATGGCTCATGTTGCCCAAAGTCTGGCAACGACTGCATGCCTTGCAGTGACTGTATGCGTCTTTGAACAGTGTGGGCCAGTAAAAGCCGCACTGGAGGACTTTTGATGCGGTTTTATGCCCGGCAAAATGGCCACCGCATGCCTGGTCATGGCAGAAAGAGAGGATATTGTTGACTTCCCCTTCCGGGACACATCTCCGGATGATCTGATCGGCACCTATGCGGAAGAGGTACGGGTCTTCCCAAATGTAATACTTGGCATCGGAGCGTAATTTGTCTTTCTTGGCCTTCGGCCAATCGGACGGGATCTGATGAGATGCCAAGTAATTTACTATATTAGCAAACCATGGAAGGCTAGTACCAATAGTCAGCAGGTGCTCATCGGGAAAATGCTCAATGATGGGTCCGGAAGGGTCAATTATTTCAGAAGGAAGACGGGACAAGTGATCAGCTACCACGTTTTGCTTTCCCGCTTTGTCGCGAATCTCAAGGTCAAATTCTTGCAACAGCAAGATCCATCGGATTAATCGAGGTTTCGCGTCCTTCTTTGCAAGGAGATGCCTCACAGCTGTGTGATCCGAGTATATGATGACACGGGAACCCAGAAGGTATGATCTGAACTTTTCTAGGGCAAATACTACAGCTAGCAGCTCTTTCTCAGTAACCATATAGTTACGCTGAGCCTCATCGAGTGTTTTGCTGGCGTAGTAAATGACCACAGGTTTCTTGTCAATTTTTTGTCCCAAAACCGCTCCTACAGCGAAGTCGGATGCATCACACATGATCTCAAAGGGTTGAGACCAATCAGGGGACTGTAGGATCGGGGCTTGGGTGACTCGGTCACGCAGGATTTCAAATGCTTGAGTGCATTCCTTGGAGATTTCGAAGGGAACATCCTTGGAGAGAAGAGTGGTCAGGGGGCGTGCGATTTTTGAAAAATCAGGGATAAATCGTCAATAAAAACCGACATGCCCTAAAAAGGATCGGATGTCCCTGATCGAGCTAGGCATAGGAAGGTGAGAAATCAGATTAACCTTAGCTCGATCCACTTGGATACCTTTCTCCGAAATTGAGTGTCCCAGGACAATTCCCTCAGGCACCATGAAATGGCTCTTTTCCCAGGAAAGAACCAAATTCACATCGATGCACCACCTGAGTATCTGGACCAAGTGTTGGAGGCAATCGTCGAATGATGCTCCGAAAACTGAAAAGTCATCCATGAAGACTTCCAGATAATCACCTACCATATCTGAGAATATGGCAAGCATGCATCGCTGAAAAGTAGCGGGTGCATTGCAAAGACCGAAAGGCATCCTTCGGAAAGCGTATGTTCCGAAGGGGCAGGTGAACGTGGTCTTTTCTTGGTCCTCAGGATGGATTGCCACCTGGTTATAACCGGAGTACCCGTCAAGAAAGCAGAAGAACCTATTTCCCGCTAGTTTTTCGAGAATTTGATCAATGAAGGGTAGTGGGAAATGATCCTTCTTCGTGGAGGAATTTAGTCGACGGTAATCTATACAGACTCTCCACGAGTTGGCTAATCGGGTAGGAATGATTTCTCCGGTCTCAGTCGTTATAGTGGTGAGTCCTGCCTTCTTGGGCACGACCTGAATTGGGCTCACCCAACGACTATCGGAGATCGGGTAGATGATTCCGGCATCTAACCATTTGATGATCTCCTTTTTCACGACCTCCTGCAGATTGGGGTTTAAGCGTCTCTGCATTTCACGAGAAGGTCGTGTGCCCTCTTCTGAATAGATATGATGAGTACAATAAGAGGGACTTATTCCAGTCAGATCATCGAGAGTCCATCCGATGGCTCTGCGATGTTGTTGGAGGACAATAATCAGACGGGATTCCTGTTCAGGACTGAGGTTGGAATTGATAATCACAGGAAAGGTCTGATTAGAACCCAAAAATACGTATTTCAAGTGAGCAGGAAGGGGTTTCAGTTCGAGGATGGGGTTTTCAGCAGCAGCGGGTGGTTCAGTATAGATGTGAGGTTCAAGGGTGGGGGTTACTGGGTTGTTCATATCTAGATTCGACTCCTCTGTTTGCGGGTCAAGATCCTTCTGTGGTTGATGAGGCATAATCGAGTCATTCTGGAGGTGTGATTCATCAACCAAAGTCTTGATGTCACAAATTTGTTCGATGACGCCGCAATTAATTCCTTGTTGGGCCTTAAATATATCAATTTTCAATGTTTGATCTCCAAACTTAAGCTCTATTTGGCCCTCCTCACAGCTGATGTTGGCTCTAGCAGTAGCCAAGAAAGGTCTCCCTAGAATGATTGGTGTATCCCTAGGGTTCTCAGGTGCATCCATATCTAAGACTATAAAGTCTACTGGAAAATAGAAATCCCGTACTCTCACGATAACATCTTCGAGAACCCCTTTTGGTAACTTTATAGATCGATCTGCTAATTGTAATGTCACCTCGGTTGGTTTCAGCTCAGATTCTTCTAGATGGTCAAGTAAGGATGTGGGTATCAGGTTTATGGATGCACCCAAGTCTAACAATGCTCTATCAAATTGGGTACCACCTATCTTACAGGAAATCAGGGGAGTTCCAGGATCTTTTGCCTTGGGTGGGAGTCTACTAAGGATTACAGAGCTGGCTTGCTCTGACAGAACAATTGGGCTCCCTCCCTTGGTTCGCGGCTTACGCTGGGGTGTACATATATTCTTTAGAAATCGTGCGTAAGCTGGTACGTGGCGGATTGCATCCATCAAGGGGATGTTTATGTGGACCTGCTCAAAGAGCTTGACTAGGTCCTCCTCAGGGGCCACGGGTTTGGTGGTCTTCTTTCCCTTGGTCAGGGCCTCGGGAAACGGGATCTTGGTTGGTTCTTCTAGGATAGGTCCAGGTTGTGGATCTGGAACAGCGGTACCTTGGATAACTATCCTAGGGTCATGGTTATCAGGCTGGGAGTGGTTTGGATAATGCGGGTCTTGAGTTGTTTTACCACTACGTGTTGTTACAGAATTTAATCCGGCCTGATTTTGGTTTGGGTTTGGTAGGAGGGGTGGCTGCTGCTGAAATCCCGCATAAGAAGTTGAGGCTTCCATCTCGTCTGGAGATGGAGCAGTAGGAGCCTGATAAATCCATTGGGCGTGGCCTAAATTTGGATTCATAACGCGCTTCTGGGTTGGCACGTTATTTGGGTTAGGAAGAGGTTGGGAAGGGAGTGTGCCTGGTTGGCGAGAATTTGCCAACTGGGCCAGTTGAGTTTTAACTTCTGTAAGCTCGTCCTTGTGCTGTTTCTGAATAGCCGCATTCATTTTTTGAATGTCAGCCAGAGTCTGAAGGATTAAGGACATTTGATCTTGATTTGGCCCTGATGGATAAGTAGGGTTGGGCCGAGGCTGAGGCGGCTGGTAGTGACGAGAGGGCTGTGGGCAAGACTGAAAAGGTGGTCTTTGGGTTTGGGAATTTCCCGCCCACTGAAAATTGGGATGGTTTCGCCATCCAGGGTTGTAAGTGTTGGAGAATGGGTCGTTCTGGATGGCGTTGAGGTCCTCGCAGGTCTGAGGAACCTCCTGAGAATCAGGGAAAGGAGGAATGGAGTTCCCCCGGCTGGTGTAGAAAGGATCGGATGATCTTCCAGTCCAAGAATCAGATGGGGATGGATATGGATCCATCCCAGGGGAAGATCGGTGGAGGATGTTTTGCACAGTCTCCTGTGTGGAAGGAGGTTGTGCAAAGGAGTTACGCGCGGAGGTGGCTCGCTGCAAGTGCTGAGTCAGCTCATCCACCTTCTTTTCAATGATTGAGACCTTGTCCAATCGACTGGCCATTAATTCCAGGTCGACTGATGCGGACAGGCCCTGCGTCTCATGTGCTCCCTTAAGATTCGTCGCTGCGCGGGTATTCGTCCTGTCGAATAGTCCCATGGAGTCATTGTTGATGGAGTTCTCGCACATGTTTTCGAGAATCTCCCATACGGTGTCTTCATGTTGACCCATGATGTTTCCTCCGCAAGTTGCATTGACGAAAAGGCGGATGTCCTCACGGAGTCCCTGGTAAAAAGATTGGACTTGTTCCCATTTAGGAACTCCGTGATGGGGGCACTTCCTCATGAGATCCTGAAAATGATCCCATGCCTCATGGAGAGGTTCTCCTGATTGTTGAGTGAAGTGTGTAATCTGATGGCGCAAGGCGTTGGTCCGACCAACGGGAAAGAACTTTTTCAAAAACTCGGATTGAAGTTCTTCCCAAGTGTTAATCGGCCGGGTCTGAGTTTGATACCAATGGGCGGCCTTGTCCATAAGAGAAAAGGAGAACATCTTCATGAGAAGAATATCCCGATTTTGCGCATCTGATCCAAAAGTGTGGGCCAGATGCTTTAGCTGTTTGATGTGCTGGAAGGGATCTTCAGAATTAAGCCCATGGAATTTAGGTATAGCATGAATCATGTTGGGCTTTAGTTCGGAATCAGGTCCTCCAGTCGGGATTCTGACTCGAGGCTCAATGGCCACCGCAGCAGGATTGTAGTGGTCCCACATCATAGGACGCTGTGGTGGGTGCACGAAGTTTTGGAAGAGGTCATTGAGTCGCTGGAGCTGGTGTTCCAGATTATTTTCTTCCTCAACTGGCTGAGCCATGATGGGGGAAGAAGAAGAACTTGGTTCTGAATCAGAAGAGAGAATAATGTGAGGGTGTTTCTGCACAAACACGGGCGTTGAGGCTTGGCCTTGACGAGAGCGAATTTCTAAAGGAGGTCTTAAGGGTGGTCTTAGAGACCTCCTTCCGTACATGCACAGTTGGAAGAGGTAAGTTTAGAAGGTGTTGGACCTAATCAAGGCACCCAAAAATGTGTTGGGTGACTATAGAGGTGCGGGGCAGATGGACCCCTTGATCAGAAAGATCGTCCACCTGAGAATTACCTGGGCAGCCAGAGAGGGAGAGTCCCGCGAAGACCCCTACACGGTAGAGCGTCCCCACGGGTTACAGGGTTTCCCCCACCCGACCTCTCTTGTCACTGCGGGTCCAGGTAGACCAGAATGGGGATCTTGACCTCTTAAGTCTACCAATTTTAGCTTAAGATCAGGGTGCTTAAAGTTACACTTGAACTCTTAGGTATTTTGAGTGAGAAAGTGACCTAATTTTAAGGTTGGTTGACCCAAGGAGTCAACTTTACCTCTTGTTCCTTTGAGAGCTTTTTGGGTCCTTTCTTTTAGGGTTCAAGTGTTTAGAGAGCCAATTGTTTTAGGTTTCCTTTGAATAGGTATTTTCAGACAAGGGCTTGGGCACACTTCATTTGGTTTTCTCAATTCTTGCTTAAGGAGTGTGTCTCTAAATCCCTAGTGTTGGATCCTAGGTTGGCTCTACTTGGTCTAGTTAATTCTTTGTTGGGTAATTAGGGCTCAAGCAAGAATGTGTTAGCCCTTAAATACCCTTAATAGTGTGCAGGAATAATGAGTTGAAAACATGCAACTTTTATGGTTACTAAGTATGGAAGACAGGTTAGCCCTATATTACTTGTTCTTTTCTTTCTTTTGAGTTTTAGGGGTTAATAGCGAGAGGAAAAATTTACCTGTCCTCGGAGTGGTTGTTGTGCGGTTGCTTGTCTTCTTGATTTCCTGTAGTTTTCTGCACAAAAGAGAGGAGATTATCAGAAATTGAAAAGAAACAGGAATGTTTACCTCTAGAATAGCCGTTGCTCCCCGGCAACGGCGCCAATTTGATAGCGATGGCTTCGAGAGATAACCGGGTTTTATTGTTATGTCGTTGTAATATAGCCAGTTATTGACATCATTTCAAATATATAATTTTTTTACTCGGAAAATAAAAGAGTTCCCGAGGTCGAACTCAGGGAGCAAACTGTATTCTAGAGATATACATGTTTCTTTTACAAAAATAAACAAAGAGAGGGAAAGAATGTGGTGTCTTTTTTTTTTCTCTTTGTTTCTCCTCGTCTTAGATCTGCCTCTTCTTTGTTCTGCAGAGGTGATCTTCTTTCTTTCTTCAGATCTCCTTCTTTCTTCTTCTTTCTTTCTTCAGATCTCCTTCTTTCTTCTTTGTTCTGCAGAGGTGATCTTCTTTCTTTCTGCAGATCTCCTTCTTCCGTCTTTTCTCTTTCCAGTCAGGGACGTCGCCCCTCCTTCTTTCTTCTTTTCCCTTCAGGCCGTCGTCTGATTTCCAAATCAGACGACTTAAACTGCCTGTTGCTACAGTGTCTTCCTCAGCTTCCTTCTTCTTCACCTATTCCTGCACACTTCAGAGCTTACGTCAGAGGACAAAACCTACTCTACCCTCTCCCCCGCGTGTCTCTCTCTCTCTGAGACCACTCTTGGGAAAGCTCTCCCAGAGCTGCCGGGTAATCGGGTACGGGTCGTGCCTGGGTCCAGGCCCACCGGCGTGCGTGGTGGGCGAGGAGTGCAGGTCAGTCTAAGTCGGGTCGAGTCAGGTCCGCGGGACGTGAGCGCGGACGAGACCGGGTAACCGGGCGGGTGAAGGGGACCTCACCCCGTGTGCTGAGGCAGTAAGCCTCCAGCACTTTTGCGTCTTATATCGCTGCGCCTCTTCAGACTTTTCCGAGGTGGGACTAAATGTCCCACCTCAATTGCGCGCCCGCAGCGGGGAAAGCAGCGGGAGATTGCGGCGTCACACGAAGCCTTCTGCCTTAGCTGCGAGCCTGGTGTTTTTTCGAAACGCCTCGCAAGGCCTGGGAGTCGAATCTGGGCGTGGCGCTGAGCGTGGCGCGCCTGTAGCTGCAAGCGGAAGCAGCTCCTTCTGCACGGCAATGGCGGCGGAGGTCGGGTGGCCTGTTCACAGAAAAACGGCCTCTCGGCCTAATCAGAAAGTGCCGGGAGCTTCGCCAGGGTGCGGCGAAGCTCGTGTGGGTGGTGGCGAGGCGTGGGGCGGCGTGCAAGGGCTGCCCTAGGTCGGACTGTGGGTCGGAGGATGGGTTTGTTGGGGGAAGCGTTACGGAGGTGTGGAGTGGCAGTGAAGGGGTGGGGGGTGCTCAGTGTGATGAGGTGGAGGTTCGGTGAGGGTCGGCAAGGTGTGTGAGGCTGTGGAGCGATGGGAGCATCTCGCCGGAGGGTGGCCGGAGACGAAGGGGGTGACGATGGTCAGGGTCGGTCGAGGGCTTAATTGAATAAATTGAAGGCGGGGAAAGAAAGAGGAGAAGAAGGGGAGTAGTTCTAGCTTACTTGCAGGGACGAAGGGGGAGGAACAGGGCGACAGTCGTATCGACTGCCGCCGGAGAAGACGATGCTCAGGGAAAGGGGCGGCGGCGAGCAGAGAGCCGGAGAGGCGCTAGCTGGGTGCGGCGTGGCGCGGAAAGAGCAGGGGAGGAAGTCTCTGCTGCTGGTATTGCGGCAGAGCGAAGAGGAGAAGGGGGAGGAACCGCCGGAGCTGGTGAGCGTCTGCCGGAGAGAGAAGAGAGGAAAGTTGGGGGTTTTCTCCGTCAGACCCGAGCTACCCCGGTTGGTGGAGCAACGGGGGGTATTTATAGGGATCAAAACAGGGAGGAAGGCGGAGGGAGACGACGTGTCTCCCTCGCCGGAGGATGGCCGGAAACAACAACCAATACCGTCCGTGCGTTCGCACGGCCGGTATGGTGGGTTACAACGACCAGGGGGGTGTCCCTGCGACGGCTGACGACGCAGGGCACCCCCGGTTTACTTGCCAGGTCCCCCACCTCACCCTGCGCGGCGCCATGCTCCGCGCAAGGTCGCCGGAGCATGGTGCTGGCAGGTTTTGCAGGGGGACCTGATCGCAAAGAACGAAGGAGAGTTAGGGGCCAAAATGCGAGGGTTCAAAAGTTGAGGGCCAAAGAGTAAATATATGAGGACCAAAGTGTAAAGTCGGTCAAGGAGGTTTCTTCTTAGGCTCAAGTTTTTATACATGACTAATTAGGACCTAAGGAATCTGATGGTGAATTTCATTTCTATATTAAACCTTGTTTGACCGGTCAATTTATGCGAAAACCCAAATTAAGTTATTAATTGGGCATGGTTCTCAATGTAGGTCAAAATGGGTTCTGAAGGCCAAATTGAAGGTTCTAAACCGTAGAGATTATTTTTATATGAATTTTAGAGGGTTTATTCTATTTTTACTTTGCCTCGAACCTTGTGAATTGAAGTGGGTTGTTTTAGGGTTACAGATTATCATTTAGTTTCTTGGAATTGCTGTAGCCCTTGCTAGATCATTTCATCCCACTTTTATTCTTATTAAGCTGCTTTGACCTATGTTTGGGCCCTGAATTACCCTGTATGCAGATTATACTGGGAAAATTGCATTTTTACCCCTTATGACTTGTTTTCTTCTCAAACTCAGAATTCTCTGAGTTAAGCCTTTCCTTGAGATATGTAGGAGCTTTTATCCTTTGTATTAGGTCAAAATGAGCTAGTTATGGCTCATGATGAGGTTCTCATCACTAACTTTTGCTAGTCCCTAGCAAAATCTCATGGAAGGAACTAGATCTCTAGACCATGCTTTAATGTTCAGATGCCTGATGTGTGCTACTCTCTAGAAATCAGATCAGAATGCCAACAATAGGCCTAGAGGTCCTCAAGTATCAATCAAGATCTAGACCTGACCAGCTTCAACCTAGGTCTGTAGCGAAGGTTTTTAAGGCCTACAAAAACTACCTAGAGGTTCGTTAAACCCAACGGTTAGAGTACCCATGTGTGAGACGTATTGAGTTCAGGTTTAGTTTGTCAATACATTTTTGGTAAGAGAGAGATAGAAGAATTTTTCATTTGGAGAGATCTCTCTTTTTTCTTTTTATTTTTCCTTAAATCTAGCCTCAGATTGGCCCTAAACACTGTCTGTATCGGATTCCTTGTCCCCACCATCAATCCTCGAAGGGTCCCTGACTTTCGATGCTTCGGGATAGCATCGCCCATGGCAACCCCCATAACCCTAGCTTTGTACACCTCAAGATAGTGTTGCCATGTCATTCTGTAGCTAAATTCAAGCCCTGGCAATTGACATTTTGGGATAATCCCGCCCATGGCACCTGAACTAGCACAATGTGCTTACATGCCCTCGGTAGGATGTTTAGATATCCTAGGAGACAAGCACCGAGGAGATGATATGTTAATGCGCATCTTCGAGAGAAATTTTTCACCTCTTCGCGCTAGGAACTCATCCAAACAACTTGTGTCTTCGAGCCACTCCTAAGCTAGATCTTTGAGACGACTTTTCATAATCAAAAACTTTTGGCATGATTTCTTTATGAAGCGCACTGAACCAGACTGGTGTGTGGATTTTGGGTGCTTAGGTTACCAAGTCCCGGAAGCCAAAGGGCAGGCAACGAGATCAAATAATCCCTAAGCCTTAGACCTAATACATCAGCTTCACACTTTCCTCAACTTCTTAAGAACTAATCCGGATCTTAACGAATATGTAAGTGTTTAAACCTTAAAACAAGTGCAAAAGGCCTAAGATTAGCACTCTTACTAATCTACTTGTCTCTAGCATTTCAGCACTTAGTCTTGTTTTGATTAAGTCTAGAAATAAAGTAAATCCCATAATCAATTGCTATGACTATCAATTTTTCTGATTTTTGCATTTGCATTTCCTTCTCTTTTCCTCCTCAAGAAAGATTTCTCAATTAATTCTCAAAATTTCCTCCCCTTTCTCCATTTATATATATATATATATATATATATATATATATTTGTGAGAACCCATCAGATAATTGAATTTCCATTTGTTTGCACTTTAACACCCAAAATGTTTAATACGTTTGAGTCATTTCTTAAGAAATGTATTTGCGTTGTAGTATAGTTGACAAAAACGTGACAAACACTTAAATTTATAAAGCTCGAAACCAATGTAAGTCCGAGGTCATTCGCAGGAAGCAAATATGGAATTCACGCACTAATCGTAGTTTAAATCAATGAGCACAATAATATATGAGAATCAATAGGCAAATTATATGCAATAATAACCCAAATTGTATCTCAGAAATAGAAGGGCAAAAACAATAGAAGAACTCAAAAAATGATGATTTAGATCACAACTTAAATCCTTCAATCAAAGCACATTCCACTATCATCAATTTAACTCAAATATCGCTATAGTGGTATCAACCACTTAACCCTCAATTCCACATCAAATCAGATATGAAATATGTCCACAGTGTCAAAGTTTCAAGCCAAAGCCAAGCACAGAACCAATTATCCTCACAGCATAAAGCATAGGGCCTCAACAAAATGCACAAGGGCGCCTAACCACAACACAAATCCATCTCAGAATCTAAGTGTTAACTTTTCTTTAATACGCACCCTGAGGCAGTAGAGCCCAAGGCATAGAGCCTGAGGCAAAACCCTCCCCCCTCCTCCTCACAAGTTTCTCCTCTTCAGATCAGGTCTGACCCGAGTATCTGGGTAAACGGATCCACTGCCCAGACCCACGAGGCGTAAGTGCGGGTGAGAGCGCATGGACAAGCACGTGTGTAGCACGTGCAATGGGGAGTGCATGGGGGACCTCACCCCCCGTGCTTTCGAGGTGAATAGCCAATGAGAACTTTTCCTTTTATGCACTGCAGAGAACTTGTTGAGGACGAAGTGCCACTAAGGTGCTTGCCTCTTCTTCACGCACAACAGCCCATGTGTATCTCGATCAATTGCTAAGGTTGTTTTTGCTCCTTCTCTGATTGAAATCCTGGATGGTTTCCTTAAGTTGGTTTGCAACTGCTAGAGCTGGAAACAAGGTCTGAGAATAGCTGACGACGGCAGATGAGGGTGGAGTGATCGTCGATGGTGACCGAGATCTGAAATAATGAACACCGACTCTAAGTCCTAATCAGATAGTTCACGATGATCGCTGTGAGGTGTAGAGTGCTGCAGTGGGTTTGATTTTGTGAGTGGAGGTGCAGAGTGGCTGATCGAAGTTGGGGACGACGGTGAGACAGTGGGATGTTCGATGGAGAGGGTGGGAGTGTGTGTGGTGAAATTTGTAGAGGGGTTTTGATGGAGTGTGGTGAATGTTTTAGGAATCATCTCTGGTGATTTGGTGGCATGTAGCAGTGGCGCGACTTCGCCGAAGTTCGCATCGGAGTTGGAGAAGACAAAGGGGGAGGCTACTGAATGGTGGTCGAAATAGGGAAGTAGGGTGCGGATCCTAAGCTATGGTGAGGGAGAGAAGGAACCTAAATTAAGGACGAAAGGAGGGGAGTTGGCGCCGGCTATCATTGGATGATGCCGGAGGTGATGAAATCTCCGATGAGGTTGGGCAGCGAGGATGAAGGTCGAAGTGGCCCCTGCTATGGCTGGCGAGGAGCGGAGGAAGGAGAGGACGGTATTAGGCCGGTCAATTTGAACCTTGGCTGGCATGAGGAAGGAGGAGAGGGTGCTCGTTGGAGCTTCAGTCGAAGGAGGCTGGGGAAGGTAGGGAAGAAGGTTCTTGGCCTCAAACCTAGCTAAGAAGATCGGCGAGGAATCTATGGTTTAAATAGAGCTTCAAAGCAAGCTCTAAGCACAGAAAGAGCCCTGATTGAATCTCTTTTAGGAATCAAGAAAACCCATAGATTTCATACATTTGCAGATCTCCATGCCATGAATCAGGGTCCAAGATCTTGATGGAATTGATCTTCATCGTCTGAATGCCAATCCCACCAAATTTGGTAGGATTTGGTGGTGATTTGATCGAGTTTTAACTCCATCAAAGGTTGGTGTTGAGGTCGGTTGACCTCTAATGGCGGCAGGGACCAATCTATGAAGAATATAGGAAACCTAGGGGCCTATTTGCGAGAGATTTTGAAAGATGGGGACCTGAGTGTAAGAAGTAGAGATTTAAAGGACTGAGATGCAAACTAGGTCAAGATGGACTCTAATTGGACCCAAATTTTGGTAAAAACCTAATTTGAACCCAAGGAATCTAATAGTGAATTCGGATTTGAGTTTTTACCACGTTTGCCTCGAAAATTTTCACAGAAACCCAAATTAAGGAAAAATCCCATCTATGACTTATTCAAGGTCAAAATAGGTTCAGATGGTCAAACCAAGGGTACCAAACCTCTTAGAATATTTTTCTATGAATTTTAGGAGATTTAGGTGAATTTTATTCTGACCAAAACCTCTTCAATTCAAGTGGGTCTGAAATTAGGGTTTTGTGTGCTGTTACGGTTCTCGAAATGCGTGAAACCCTATTTTTGTTTGTATAAACCCACTCATTGGACTTTAGTGCTCATTTGACCTTCATTTAACCCTTGAAAAACCCTATGGTTACTTTACATTCATGATGTGATGTTAAAACTACAGAATTAACCCTTTTTAATATTTTCTTCTCAAAATGGATTTGCATGGAATTACGGCTCTCGGGCGATTATGTAGGAGCATTTGTCACTTGATTATAACTAATTAAAGCTAGTTATGGCTAATGATGGTGTTACCATCATAACCCCATGCCTAACTTTTGCTAGTCCCTAGCAAAATCTCATGGAAAGAACTAGATCTCTAGACCATGCTTTGATGTTCAGATGCCTGATATGTGCCACCCTCTAGAAATCAGATTAGAATGCCAACAATAGGCCTAGAGGTACTCAAGTATCAATCAAGATCCAAACCTGACTAGCTTCAACCTGGGTCTGCAGCGAAGGTTTCTAAGGCCCGCAAAAACTACCCAGAGGTTCGTTGAACCCAGCGATTAAAGTACCCGTGCGTGAGACGTATTGAGTCCAGGTTCAATTTGGCAATGCATTTTTCATAAGAGAGAGATAGAAGGATTTTTCATTTGGAGAGTTTTCTCTCTTTTCTTTTTATTTTTCCCTAAATCTAGCCTCATATTGGCCCTAAACGCGGTCTGTATTGGATTCCTTATCCCCACCATCAATCCTCGAATGGTCCCTGGCTTTCGACGCTTCGAGATAGCACCGCTCGTGACAACCCCCAAAACCCTGGCTTTCAACACTTCGAGATAGTGCCACCTATGGAGTTTTATAGCTAAATTCAGGCCCTGGCAATCGATATTTCAAGATAATCCTGCCCATGGCACCTGAACTACCACAAAGTGCTTACATGCCCCCGGTAGGATATTTAGATATCATAGGAGACAAGCACCGAGGAGACGATATGTTAATACGTATCTTCGAGGGAAATTTTCCACCTCTCTGCATTGGGTACTCATCCAATCAACTTGTGTCTTCGAGCTGCCCCTAAGTTAGATCTTTGAGACAACTTTTCAGAATATAACACTTTTGGCATGATTTCTTTATTTAGCGCACTGAACCTGACTAGTGTGTGGATTTTGGGTGCTTAGGTTACTAAGTCTCGCAAACCAAAGGGCAGGCAACAGGGCCAAATAATCTCTAAGCCTTAGACCTAATACATTGCTTCACACTTTCCTCAACCTCTTGAGGACTAATCTGGATCTTAACGAATACGTGAGTGTTTAAGCCTTAAAACAAGCCCAAGAGGCCTAAGATCAGTACTCTTACTAATCTCCTTATCTTTAGCATTTCTAGACTTAGTCTTGTTTTGATTAGGTCTAAAACTCAAGTAAATCCCATAATAAATTACTATGGCTATCAATTTTTTCTGATTTTTGCTCCTTTTTGCATTCTGACTTTCATCCTCTTTTCCTCCTCATGAAAGATTTCTCAATTAATTCTCAAAATTTCCTCCCCTTTCTCCATTATATATATATATATATATATATAGTGAGAACCCCTCAGGTAATTGAATTTCCATTTGTTTGCACTTTAACACCCCCCATTCCTAAGTTTTGCAATGTCCACATTGTAAACTAGAAGGGTATGAATTCAGTTTAGTTCAAGGTTTAGAATAGGGTGAAAGGGTGGGTGAACGGGTTAGGATGACTGTTGTGGATGATTTTAAGCTTTGATACAATTACCAAAGGTGAAGTCGACTGTTCTAAAGTTGGACCAAAAAGTGCAATAGGAGTGTATCTTAAAAAGATGATCAGAAGGATCTTGGGTTTTTGAAATGACGGGTTGCCTCCCGTTAAGTGTTAATTTCAATGCCTTCAACCAAGTAGAAGGTGGTCAACAAGAAGGGGTGGTCAAATCAAAGGAATTTCGTAGAACAAGCACCTTAATAAGTAGCCTGGTTGGTCCAACCAGGTGCTTGTTCAGATCAACAGGCTGATGATGCAGACCAAACCCAATCAGTCTAATGGGTTGATGAATGTGAATCAATAGGTATGGAGCCCACCAAATGCTATGTGGCTCAAGAAGATATGGAAATGTTAATCTAGGGTTTGGTTGAATCAGCTCAACCTGATCAGAATAGGGGTCCTCAAAAGAAAATGGACCTATGCAGGATGTAGGAACCCTACGGGTGAGATGTTCTTCACGCTAAATCGGTATTTAAGATTGTCGTGTTGTAGTATAGCCAAAATAATGCTTAAACAAATAAATTTTATTACTCGAAAAAGTTCCGAGGTCAAACACAGGGAGCAATATGGAATTTAAATCTCAAGAATTGCAATTTAAATGCAATATAAGTAATTTGTAATAAAACTCCAAACAATAATGATATAGAAGTGAAAACAGATGTCAATAGTGCAAAAAGAATGAGGTAAAATGGTGATTTGAATTACCAAATACCCTCAAAATAACAGTAAATTTCTCAACAGTATCAATCAAATAAAGCTTAGCAATATCAGACGGCATAAATGTCTAATGCTACAGTGCATAGCCTTCTTTCTCTCTTCTCAGCCTCTTCTTCTCCTTTCTCTTCTTTCTCTGCTGCAGCTCCCTCCTCTTCTTCTTCTTCTACTCAGCCTCTTCTTCTTCTTCTTCTTTTGCTCTTCTCTTTCTTATCTCTCTTCTTCAGCTACGGTCCTTCTTCTTTTCTCTATTCTCCTTCACACAGAGGAGGGAGCCTTCTTGAATTTGTTTAAGTGTTAGCCAACACTCTCTGTAGCAAAACCCTCCCCCTACCCCACACAATCTCTCTTTCTCTCCCTGGGTCACGCTTTCCCTGAGCCTTCCACAATACCGAGTATACGAGTAATCAGACTTAAAGCGTACCTGGGACCAGGGTTGCAGGCGTAGGTCACAGTCGAGGAGTGCTAAGGGTTAGGCAGGTTATCGGGCACACCAGGTACGCGGGGGAGATGTCGCGGATGAGGCGTGTGAGGGGGCATGCGGGGACCTCACCCCCTATGCATGCTGAGGCGATAAGCCTAAAGCACAAATTTAATTTATGCGTGCTCAAGTCCTTTGTCGCTTCCGAAGTAGGACTATCCCACCCTCCATCCTTCGCGCAGCAGCAGTAGCTTCCTTCGTCGAATTGGCGCAGATGACTTGGTCAAAAGCTCCAATTGTTCGCGCGAGGATACACTTGGAGGTAATCCGCTCTTCCTAGAGTCGATGCCTGGAACCTGCAGATGTGATGAGACCTTCAAGCTTTGGTCGAAGCTTCATCAATGGCGGTCGAGACCTGGGAACCTGAAAGCAAGAAAATGGGCTAAGAGCCCCAGTTAAAATAGTTCATAAGCTTTGCATGAGGTGGAGAATTGAACGGCAGTGTTCGTGAGGTGTGAGAGTGCGTGAGGTGGTCGGATGGTGACAGAAGGTGAGGTGCGACAGTGTGGTGTTCGGCGGAGCAGTTGGGAGGCCAATAGTCTCGAAGATCAAAGGGTTTTTGCTCTCTAGAACATGGTGGAAGTGTGGAGATGAATGGCAGCCAGATTGATGGAATGTAGTGGCCATGCAAGCTCGCCGAAGGTACGCTAATGAGGTGGAAGACGGAGGACAGTGAGGTGAGTCGGCGGTCTAAATGAAGTGGCAGATGGCTGGTTTTTTTAAACGAAGAGGGGAAGTCGAGGAGTTGTTTAGGAGGGGAGGCATACGAAGGGGAGGGGAGTTGGCACCGGTTGAGGTGTGGCTGGTGTCGAAGATGAAGCTGCTTAGAGAGATGGACGACGGCAAGGATGAAGGGGGGAAGGAGTGCCGGTGGGTGCTACGCGACGTGGAGGAAAATAAGGAGGAAGAGTCTGCCACTGGTATTGTGGTCAAACGACGAGGGAAGGTAGGGAGAGTTGCCAGAGCTTGAAGAGCAAATCGATCGGAGGAGGAGAGAGGAATTTGAGGGATTCTTAGGTCGACTTCAAGCTTGGGGGATCGGGTAGTCCTGGGGGGTCATTATATAGGTGTCAGGGGGTCAATTAGAGCTTGGAAGGTCGCCGAAGTTAGAAGTTTCTTAATACCCAAATCTCTCATGCGTTTGCATGAGAGATTGGGTAGGTTTCAGGGCTTAGGATTCTGTCCAAAAGGAAGGGAATTTCTTGACGAACTTCCCTTTCAAATTTGAAAGGGATTTATCAAGAAATCAGGGAGTTCTTTCCTTTTTAAGGTCATCGGAGCAAGTAGGAATAGGTTTAATGGAAATAGGGACCTATTTGTGAGAATGACGACAAATTTAGGGGCCTATTTGAAAGATTTTTGAAAGTTAAGGGTAGAAATGAAATTAGACTGGAACAATTTGCAAACTAGGTCAAGACAAACTCATCTTGAGTCCAAATTTTAGTACAAACTTAATTTGGAACTAAGGAATCCAAAGGTGAAGTTGGATTTTGATTTTGACCATGTTTGACTAAGTAATTTATGCAAAAACCCAAATTAGGGCAAATGTCTGTCTGTGATTCTGTTTTGGGTCAAAACGAGTTCTGATGGTCAAATTGAAGGTTCTAAACCCTAGAGAGTATTTTTCTATGAATTTTAGAGGGTTTAGGTGAATTTTATCCTGATCAGAACCTCAGTTAATTAAGAGAGTCTATTTTTAGAGTTTCAAAAGTCATTTAATTCTCAGAACACGTGCAAACCTTTCCTGTTTGTATTATCCCACTTGTTATCTTTTTAAGACCAATTGACCTTCATTCAACCCCTGAGAAAACCCGTGGTTGTACTACATTCATGATGAGTTGGTAAAATTGCAGTTTTAACCTTAGTTTCTTATTTTTCTTTCAGAATGATTATGCAATGACTTGCAACTCTCTGGCGATTATGTAGGAGCATTTACTAACTTAATTGGGTCAAAATGAGCTAGTTATGGCTCATGAGAGAGGTGAATCAGAGTAGAAATTGATTTCAGTGGTGAGTCAGGGTTGGGATCTGATTTTGGAAAGCTCTGGCTCTGAATTGGAAGGTATGGCTTCTTTTAAGTCCAAATCATTAGCCTTAGCATCAGAATCAAAGAACGGGTCATGGATACTGAGGTCGTAGATTGACTCATAATTGTCAGGAAACAATGAATCTCCGAAGTCAGAGTAGGATTCGAAATCATCGGAGAATCTGTGAAAATTAGTTCTAAACCTGATTCTAGATCGAGATTTCCACCACAGAACAAATCATGATGCATAGAATCAACAAACCTGACTTAGATCTATCCTAATCTCAAATTTCGAGCTTAAAGAGGTGTCCTTATCAGGTATAGGCTTGGGTTCTTGGCTCCTAAGGTAGACCGAATCAAATCCCAACTCTTCTATTTCTGTATCGTAAATCGGTATGACTTTCGAAAAATAAATTTGTATTTTTGAGGAGTTTGGAGAGGTATAATCATCAAATATAGGCTCAGAATCATAGTTCAGATCTAAAATCTAATTCTCATCACATTAGGCCTCTTGATTATCCCAAATAGGCTCAGATCTAGATTCTAGGTCAAGGGTAGGGATTGGGTCACTAGAATCTAGACATGGTTCTATTGGGATGTCATAATCATTATCGAGGATTACCTTAACAAGATAAGGTTTGGGAATTACATTTTTGAGAGGTTCTAATTCAATCTCACTATAGATGTTTGGGAAATCAAGGCATGATGGACCAGCTTCACGGCTCTTTAAGGCTGGTTCAGAATCAGGAACACCTGCAACTGGATCCACCCAAACAACATCAAGATCAGGTATGCCATTCTGTGCAAAATTTGAATTGGATTTCATTTGGGTTAGGGGTCCACAACAACCTTGATTTTTGAACCCGGGCTCTGGGAAATCATATTGACCCTCAATGTTGTTCCAAGATGTCTCATCAACTTCTAAGTGGATATATGGATATTTTTTATTAATGGACTACTTCAACATATTTATCAAATTCTCTCATTTCTCAATGTCATCTTGGTGCACTTCCCAAAGTAGCGCATTTGTCGGACATTGGAGATACTCAAAGTTATGCAATCTCTCTAATGCAATGTATGCTGTCATGAGAATATCCCGGGTTGAACCATTCATCACTTGTGTCACTATCAGCTGGGCATGATTTAAAATGAAGGTTTTTGTTTCTGACACATTCGCCTGAATGTTCCTAGATGGATCTGAGGTTTTGTAATACTAATCATGATGTTTAAGAGTAGTCTCGATCATTTTCTCTTTCATGCCCATTTGGGATTCAACTTTCCTAAATAGTCTTCCTAAATT
This sequence comes from Thalassia testudinum, assembly GCA_037157565.1. Classification (NCBI taxonomy): domain Eukaryota; kingdom Viridiplantae; phylum Streptophyta; class Magnoliopsida; order Alismatales; family Hydrocharitaceae; genus Thalassia; species Thalassia testudinum. The sequence goes on from JAZHRO010000003.1 coordinate 25,522,493, forward strand.
GCCAAGTTGCATTTTCAAATCAGCTGGTGGATCAAGATTTAGAATCAAATTCAGGTTCAGATTGAATTGATCAGATCAGATCAAATCAAAAATCCCCAAGAAGATCAACTCTAATGAGGCCTCTAGGTCAACAACCTAGGGACCTTTCCTATGTATGTGCTCTAAAGAATAGATGAGGGACTGGATATGAATTGGACCCAATCAAGGCACCTAAAGATTTTAGGATGACTAAGGTTGTTTTGAGGTGGATAATACCTCTGAATCAAAAGTCCACACACCCGAGAATTACTTGGGTAGCCATGAAGGGAGAGCCCCGCAATGACTCCTACAAGGTAGAGCGTCCCCACGGGTTACAGGATTTCCCCTACTCGACCTTCCTTGTCACTGCAATTCCAAGTTGACCAGAATGTGCGAATTGAGACCTTAAGTCTACCAATTTTAGTCCTAATTTGTGCCTTAAATTTCACTTGATTATAAGTTGATTCAATTTGTGACCTAATTTAGAAGTTGGTTGACTCACAAGGTAGACCAACTTCACCTAACCTGCCCTAAAGATGGAGGATGGAATTTGGGTCAAGACCCAAAAATTCACCTTGAATTGACTCTCAGGTTATTAGGTCCAAAAATTTTAGGGTTCAAGTGAATTTAGAGTCTAATTTTAGGGTTTACTTGAATAGATCTTTTCAAACAAGAGCTTGGTAGCACACAAATGCGGGAAGATTAATTTCCTTTAATGCATGCAAGTGTGTACTAACACTTCAAAACCCTAAAGTGGAAACCCTAATTGGCTCTATTTCGAATTCCAATTTGATCTCAAATGTAACACCTTGGACTCAAACAAGAAAGTGAGTAGTCCAAGATGTTTAAAATTTAAGCGTAAATCCCTAATAGGTATAAGAAATCATGATAGAGATCTCTAATCAAATCGTCTCAATCTTCAATCAAATATCAATTTACTTTTCCCAAATCAGGAAATTTTTCCTTTAAATGAAAATTACTAGAAAAATAAGGCAAGTGAATCCTAATTCATTTGTTTTCTTTTTTCCTTTCCCAAGATTATGAGGTTTATTAAGGAAGAAGAGAAATTTTACCAGCTCTTGAACTGGTTGATTGTGCAGAAGATCTTCTCGTGATGTACCTGGCAAAATCACAGGCAAAACAGATGGGGCAAGTTAGTAATCAACTCAATCAAATAAGATACGACTAGTGGTGAATTACGCATTGCTCCCCGACAACGACGCCAAAATATTTTATGGAGAAAATCGTCATTTCTTCGTAAATGTATTTGTATCGTAGTATAGTCAATGAAAATGCGACAAACACTTAAATTTATAAAGCTTGAAAATAATGTGAGTCCAAGGTCATTCGCAGGGAGAAAATACAGAATTCACGCACTAATCGTAGTTTAAATTAATGAGCACAATAATATATGAGAATCAACAGGCAAAATATATGCAATAATAACCCAAATTGTATCTCAAAAATAGAAGGGCAAAATGAATAGAAGAACTCAAAAAATGGTGATTTAGATCAGCACTTAAATCCTTCAATCAAAGCACATCCCACTATCATCAATTTAACTCAAATATCACTACAGTGGTATCAACCACTTATCCACGTCAGATAAGTCCACAGTATCAGAGTTTCAAGCCAAAGCCAAGCACAGAGCCAATTATCCTCACAGCACAAGGCTTCAGGGCACAGAGTAAACCTTTCAGAGGCTAAGTGTTAGCCTTTCTTTAGTATGCACCCTAAGGCAGTTTAGCTTGAGGCAAAACCCTCCCCCTCCTCACAATTTTCTCTTCTCTCAGATCAGGTCAGAACCACATCCGGGTAAATAGATCCACCGTCTAGATTCACGAGGCGTAAGCATGGGTGAGAGAGCATGGACAGGAACGTGTGTAGCACGTGCAATGGGGAGTGTGTGGGGGACCTCACCCCCTGTGCTTTTGAGGCGAACAGCCAATGCGAACTTTTCCTTTTATATGCTACACACGACTTGTAGACACATGATGTGGGACTTTGTTCAGCAGCTACCTTCGTTGCATGCTGCAGTGAGATGTTGTCGTCGATTGCTGTAGTAGTGAGACTTCTTGCATCTAATTGCTGCTGCATCTGAACTCATGGGTGTAATCCGCAACACTTGGAGGTAGATTTGAAGTCGGAGGAGGTCAGTTGATGGCTGTCGATGATAGAGATGATGGTCGGCGGCGACGACACCTGAAATTCAAGAACATGGGCTAAACGCCCCAATTAGTAGGTCCAGAAGCATTACGGAGCACGGTGAAGGTGGTGGCGAAGTCGATTTGGTGAATGATGGTGTGTGGTGGCTGGACGGAGTCAGAGAGGGTGAACAGAGGATGGGTTGTCTGATGGGGCTAAGAGATGAGTGATTGGTGGAATTTCTTAGGGGGTTTTGAAGGTGGTGATGTGACGAAGCTTGTGGAGGTGGTGGCGAGCAGTTTGGATTTGTGTGACGTCGGTGTGAGCTCGCCGAAGTTCGTGCCAAAGGTAGAGAAGACGACGGGGGAGACTGGTGAACAGTGGTCGAAGTAGGGAAGTAGGGTGCGGATCCTAAGCTATGGTGAGAGAGGGAAAAAAGGAACCTAAATTAAGGATGAACTAAGGGGAGTTGGCACTGGCTATCATTGGCTGGCGTTGGAGGTGGTGAAATCTCTGATGAGGTTGGGCGGCGAGGAAGAAGGTGGAAGTGGCCCCCTGTTGTGGCTGGCAAGGAGCGAAGGAAGGAGGGGAAGGTATTAGTCCAGTCAATTTAACCGTTGGCTGGCCTGAGGATGAAGGAGAGGGTGCTCGCCGGAGCTTTGATCGGAGGAGGCTAGGGAAGGTATGGAACAAGGTTCTTAGCCTCAAACCTAGCTAAGAAGATCAGCTAGGAATCCATGGTTTAAATAAAGCTTCAGAACAAGCTCTAAGAGTAGAAAGAGCCCTGATTGAATCTCTTTTAGGAATCAAGAAAACCCATAGATTTCATACGTTTGCACGATCTCCATGCTATGAATCAGGGTCCAAGATGTTGATGGAATTGATCTTCATCATCTGAATGCCAATCCCACCAAATTTGGTGGGATTTGATGGTTATTTGATCGAGTTTTAACTTGGTCAAAGGTTGGTGCTGAGGTCGGTTGGTGGCAGAGACCAATCTGTGAAGAAGATAGGAAACCTAGGGGCCTATTTGTAAGATATTTTGAAAGCTGGGGACCTAAGTGCAAGAAGTAGAGATTTAAAGGACTGAGATGCAAACTAGGTCAAGATGGATTCTGATTGAGCTTAAATTTTGATACAAATCTAATTTAGATCCAAGGAATCTAATGGTGAAGTCAGATTTGAGTTTTGACCATGTTTGACTAGGCAATTTGCACAGAAACCCAAATTTGGTGGTGAACGCAGTGGTGGAATGCGGTATTGACGTCGAGGAGGAAGGTCATGGTGATGATGAAGTCGTGGTTGGGAAACATGGTGTGGAGCCATGTGCTATCACCATGTGGCCGAAGGAGGCAGAGATACACGGTTGATGCGGTCGAGGAAGAGATGTGTGGTCGTAGTGATGACGTCGAGGCACGGTGACCTAGTGGTGGCCACTCTCAAAGCAGAGAGCAAATCGAGAGTGCGATGGTGAGCACAGTTGGCGATGCACGATGTTGACGTCGATAGGGAAGTGAGTACGGTGGTGATAATGCTTAGTTGCGATCGATGTCGACATCGTAGTGCAGGGAGGTTGAGTAAAGGAAGAGCACGGTAGCGGATGTCGTGGACGTCGCGGTTGATGCGGAGACAGTGTGGAGTCGCAGTGGTGGCTAGTCACGGTTGAGAGGAGGCCTAATGTTCGCTCGCTAAATTGGCGTTTTAAAATTGTCATGTTGCCCTATAGCCAAAATAGCACTCAAACAAATAAACTTATTACTCGAAAAAGTTCGAGGTCGAACGTAGGGAGCAATATGGAATTCAGTTATCAAAAATTGCAATTTAAGACAAGAAAGCTATGAAATTGTGAACAAAAAAAAAACTATTTCAGAGTAAAGTAGCACTAGTATCAAGTGTCAGAATGCAAAAATAATGGAGTAAAATGGTGATTTAGATCACCAAATACTCCTTACAATGATAGCTAATGAACTCAATGTATATATGTATGAAATGCAATCAAACCAATCATCTAATTTACTAATCAGACAACTTAAACTGGTCAAGCCTCTATGTTCTTCTTCTTCTTTTCTCTTTCTCTTCTCTGCCTCTCTTCTTCTTCCTTTCTCTTTCTCTTCTCTACCTTTCTTCTTCTTTCTTCAGCCCTTCTTCTTTCTCTGGCTTTCTTCACACAGCAGGGGAGAGGCTTCTTGAATTCAACTAAGTGTTAGCCGATTCTCACCAAGAGCAAAACCCTCCCCCTACCCGTGCAGGCTCTCCTTCTCTCTTTCTCTCTTTAGGATCCGCTCTACCAAAGCCACAGGGGTAATCGGGTTATCGGACCTAGCGTACCTGAGTCCAGGGCTGCAGGCGTGATCACAGTCGAGGAGTGTAGGCTTAGGTGGGTTAATAGGTCAGGCCAGGTCCACAAGCAGAGGTCATGGACGAGGCACAGGTGATGAGAAGCTCATCATGGTCTCTAATTACCCCTAATTAACTAGTCTTCCTAATTAATTAGCTAGGAATATGTAAATATATGGGTTAATTATTAAATAAGGGATAAAATAGTAAAGGACCTTAAAATAAGTTAAAAATGTTATATTATTATCCAATTAATATTATTAATAATTTAATTAACAAGTGGACTCGAAATATCATCAGTAATTTATCTAAGTAATGTGTTAACTAACTTAAGTATAATTTGTACCAAAGTATGTAATAACTTAAGTAACCTTACTTAATTAAATAAAGTAAGATAAAAAGGTAAAAAATGTAAATTCAAGGTCTAAATATAATAATTGTCTTATTTATAATCATATATAAAAATTTGAAAAAGATTTAAATTAAAATAAACCTTGAAAACCTTAGTGTACATTTTAGTCCTTATTCTTTATTTCAATCGAGTCCTTATTCTTCACCTAGGTCCTCAGTTTTCATTTCAAGTAAGTCCCTGAAAACCTCTTCTTCTTTTCTTCTTTAGCCTCCTCGATGGCTGACGATAGGAGGTGCATTCACCCACCGATCACCATGTATCCGACGTCCTTCCTTCCTCTCTAAGCTCCTGGAGCTTGTGCTCACCATCTTCTTTCCATCCATCGGTCTGGATGAAACTGCAATCCTATTTTAGGGTTGAAGTTAACCTCACCGGCATCGAAGAAGACGTCGGTGGTTACTTCACTCCTGGACCTTTCTCCGTCCAGATACACCCTCCTCCTCAGCCGTCGCAACCTATAAATACCCCTCCACACCCTCGATTTCAGGAAGTTAGCTCCCTTCCCTCTTCTTCCACTGAGCTAATCGATAGGCTATTCTCTCCAAAATCCGACGACCTTCCTCCACTTCCTCCATCTTCCTCTGTCCACCTTTGCTTGCTCTGGATCTCTGCCAACATCGGCCAAGTCTCTTGACGCAACGTTGACGCTGGATATCTTCTGCTTCACTCCGCCTACACTTGCCGAACTTCTTCCCTATCCCTCTGATTTCCTCTTCCGTTAAGGACCTTCGATGGAGATCTTCTGCCCCCTTCGTCTAGGTAACAGTAGGTTAGGTAAGTAGTTTAATTAGAGTAGTTAGTTAGGTAGATTAGATAGGCTTAATGTCAGATTTTCATTCGTCTTCCTAAGCTCCGACGAGCTCGTTGAGCTTGACTAGAGCAATCTTTTGTCTTTTTAAAACATCAATCACCTTCCTTAATCTCCCATGATCATTTCTATCATCTTAATTCCCTGATTTGATCACCTATTCACCTAAACCACATCCACCTTCACCAGCTGCTTCCGCTGTCCATGGCGGAAGTATCTGAGCCTAATCCACTTCCACTGGGGCCCTCCACCACTTAACCATCACTTAAGGGCCCCTATCTTCATTTTAATTTGAATAATAATCACCTATAACCTAAATGCTTAAATTCATATACTCTCCTGAGCTCACTGTCAATGGCGGCTCAGGAGTTCCTATAGCTAATTAATCACCTATAATTCATCGCCACTTCCTTCTGACTTGTTTTCTCACTCAATTGAGTGAGAGAACATGTCCTGAGCTCAATTGAACTCAGAATCTAATCACTGTGAATTCAAAGCATAACTTTCAGTTTAATTGTTAATTGAAGAAATTAATATGATCCTGAGGTTCCTTGTGACCTCAAGTAGCTTTTCAGATCATCCATGGCATGTTTTAATGTTGTTTCTACACTTTTAGCCTTTTTCTAAACTCACTAGGGCTCCGGCAAGCTCTGGCAAGTCAAATGTACTCTTCAGCTCAAAGAACTTTGCGTGAAGCTCCAGATCACTCATTTGAGGTTCACTGATCATTCTGAAGCATTTTGTTTGAGGTTTTAAGACCTGGAGCTCTATCTAGACCTCTGTCTTCTCCAACTCCGGTAGAGTTGGAGATGACTGTTGGTTAGGGTTAAGCCTAATTTTAAAGGTCTAGAAGCATCAGAAAGATGCCCTGAGATAATCCAATAGATCAATCACTTAGATAGACCTTAGTTTGTTTTGTCGAACAAGCTCACTTAGGATCTTAGGCGACAGGCCTGAAACCTTAGAAATCCAAGTTGAAACTTCCTTCTGAGAGTCTGAATCTATTCCTGAGGAGAAATAGAAGTGAATTAAGGCATTAATTTCATCTGAGATGACCTAATTTAGAAAGTCAAATATCAAGGCTTAATGGTCAACCTTAAGTCTAATCTGTGGATTTAGGATTCAATGAGAGGAATTGATAAGTTCAATTTGTTCCTAGGATGAATTTAAACAGAACAAATTCAATTTGGATGAACTCTGATCAGTTTTATAGAAGAATTCGATTGCTGTTCAATTTGGGTTGCTTTTGAACCCAAACTGACGACAGTGAGTTTTTGATGAATTTCAAATGAATAATTTGGATAGATAGATCCTTAACAACCTTTAGGGGTTGTTTGAGTTGATAAAGTAGATCTCTAGCTATCTGTTGGATTAAACAGAACTTGAAATGGAGTTCTGAAGCTCCTTAATGAAGCTCTTAAGCTTCTTCACCTTCCTGAAGCTCCTCAGAGTCCTTTCCTTCACCTGTAGATGTGGAAATACTTTCTAAACTTAGTCAGCACCTCATCTGAGGTCAAAGAGACACTCTACAGGATCTTAGAGCCAAAACACTCCTCTGCAGGCTAGAATGGCCATGGCAATCCAAACTTTTTGCCCTTCAAATAGAAGAGCAAAACCTTCCCTGAGTATCAAATTGATACTATAATTGTGTAGAGTGACCTTAGAGCTTTCCAGCGAGCTTTTATTTGCTCGATTTGGAGCTCTATGCTGGTCGGAGCCTTCGGTTCATTCTTGGCCTGGAAGGGGAAGACTTAGTCCCACATCGGCAAAGGAGAAGTGCCCGCCTGTGAATAAAACTAAAAACTTCATAGGGTTGTTTGGTCATCAGCGCTGGGTGCACAAATGAGCATATGTGTGTGTGGGTGCGTAAGGTGCACGTGACCGATGTGTGTGCGCTTGTGGGTGCGTGCGGTGCGCGTGCCCGGGTGTGTGTGTGCCTGTGGGCGTGCGAGCATGGGCCCGTGAGGGCGTGTGCATGTGGGCCTAGGAGGTCGTGGACAGAAAGGCTCGAGACTATGCTAAATCAGAAATAAACCAAACCGAATAAAAACTAGGCTCGGACCCAGTAGGGTCTAGTCCCACCCTGAGAGGGGTGCTGTGTATCCTCGACTGGTCCGAGCCGCCAACCATAAAACCTAATTTTTGGTTCAGATGGGTTAAACCGATTCGGTTCAGCTTAGCTGAAAAGGAAAAGAAGGGTTGCAAAGGAAGAGGAGAAGAAGAGGAGAGCTCATTGAGGTTGAATAGAATAAACAGGTAGAAGAGCAAAGGAAAGGTAACAAGCAGAACAAAATGATAAGAAGAAAGATTAAGAAGAAGAGATGTATAAGAAGAAGAGCTCGAGAAATGAAAAAGAAATAAGAGAAAGATAAAAAGAGAAGAGAGGGAGAGAGAAAGGTAGAAGAACAAGAGAAGGATTGAGCATGTAGACAGAGAAGAATAAATAGTAGTCTAATTTCTTGTATTCTACTAATTTCTTTTTGAGCATAAATGATGTAATAAGGCATATATTCATTCGAATTTCTTTTTCTTGCCTTAATCTCTTGTAAATAAGAAGAATTAAAAGAAATAAACATGTTTAATTGTTTGTAATAGTAAATCATATGTGTAAATATTTTTTCCTTGTGGAATTTTGCATGTTTTTCAATTGAAAATCCTTAAGCAAGATTCATATTCTTAAAGTAAATTTAATTATAATTCCCATAAGTAACTTAGGATTTAGTGGTGAATTTAAACTAAGTTATGCCTCCCAGCGAACGACCTGGACTCAACCAGTTAAAAAGAAATAAAATCTAAAATGTTAGGTTAACTTGACCCTATACTACTCAATCAACATAAATTCAAGTTGACCTAAGTTACTTTCTTTTGCACATAATTAAGCATAATTAACTTAATTAACTGTGTTGAAAAAGTTAACGATCATTTTAACGGCGCCGTTGCCGGGGAGGTAACTGTAAATTATATTTGCCATTATTTCTTTTTAGTTGTTTTATACTAATTAGTCTTGTTTTGTTTTGTTTTCTGTGTTCTTTTCAGGTTTACATCTACAGGTATTCTTAGGAAAGGAGGCGGGTTTTCTATTTCTATTTTGTTTTTCACTATACATACCATTGTGAGTATTCCTTTCTGAGTCTCTAGTTTAGTTTGTATTGTTGCATTTAGTTAGTAAAAATTAAAAATTACAAAAATATGCATACTTTTGGACTAGCAATAGCATGTTCTAAGCATACATTCTTAGGAGTGCATATACCTGCCAGTAGTTCTGAGATCTGACTCGGGAAAAGTTTTCTACTATTTTTCTCGTATCAGTGGGAAAACACGCATAAAACCGCATAGATCCCTATCTTGGAATTAATAACAAGACCATATCTTTGTCTGAAAATACTTAAAAAGCGATCACTTTACTTCTTTCTATCATTTTTGTGAAAAAGATTAAGTAAAAAAGAGGATAATAAAATTGTGACTTAAATCTGTCTGTAGAATGCATGCGGGTTTTATCGCTATTGTCTGTTGCATGCTATTGCGCACACAGCGCGATCACTAGAGTCACACAAGTCTAATTTTTCTCTCTCTCCTCTTTGCACCTCTTAGGGCTTTGGTCGAAGAACAACAAGTCTGTCTCACTACTAGAGCCCCGGGGAGCCAGTAGTGAGCAGTCTCTATCCTAGACCTTAGGCCTTTGAGCTTTAAGGATACACACTTGCGTAGACACGGGTTTAGGATGCGTATTTTGATACCGATATTATACTTGTTTGCATCCAAAGTATTTTGCGTATTCTAAGACTCTCTTCTTTCTTTTGAAAGAAGAGAAAAACCCATTTTTTCGTGCTATTTTGCGGGTCTTGTTGCTGCTGTTTTTGGTGGTGTGAGTGTGCCTTTGCACATTCTTTTTGTTTTATGCACGGGAGGTGATCCTTGAAACCACCTCTTGTAACTCCGTTGACAGGTATTCCTAAATCAGTTGCAGCTAAGCAACCAATAAATTTCCCATCTAATTCATCTGTTTATTCTACATTTGATTCTATGATCAATTGCAGAATCAGAATCCCGAGATCCCTTCTTCTTCTAGTCAGGGGGAGATGCCGCCTTTTGATATTCATGAGGCGCTCCTGAACCAGAATCTTAGAATGCTCGAGCAGAATCGTCAAATTAATCTGTTGACGACTGCTCTTAGTAACTTGCAGAATCTACAAGCCCGTCCTCCACCTCAACCTGAGGCGGGTTTTGATCTTCTTGATTTACTGATCCCCCGTCCTAGGCCTCTACTCCGAGACTATTATAATCCATCTAATGCACAAGTAGAGCCTAATGATAGGATTCCCATTGGGGAAAATGACCTAGAATTAAAGCCAAACATTATAGGTCTAATCCCACATTTTCATGGATTTGCATCCGAGGATCCATTTCAACATATTGAAGATCTTAAAAATCTATCTCAAACTCTTGGACCTCAAAATCAGAATAGGGAAATCTTACTAATGAAAATGTTCTCTTTTAGCCTTAAAGATAAAGCTGCATATTGGTATAGAACTATTGCAAGACCAATCTCAACTTGGGCTGAACTTGAATCTGCATTTTTGAAGAAATTCTTTCCTATTGGTTGCACCAATGCTTTAAGGCGAGCTATCACGACTTTTAATCAAAATCAAGGAGAACCAATTCATGAAGCGTGGGAACGCTTTCATGAATTACAAAGGAAATGCCCACATCACGACATCCCTCGTTGTTAACTAATGCACATCTTTTATTATGGATTGCAAGAAGGCATTCGCAATCTAGTCGATGCTTCTTTTGGAGGGAACTTTCTAAATCGCGATGCAGAATCTGCTTCAAAATTATTTGAAGGGATGACGGAAAACTCGATTAACAATGCATCTATGTTACAAATTACGCGGGGCACTAATACAACACACCAAAATCAGCATAAGGGCATTCATGAGATCGGTAATCCATCTAGTTCCAAGGATTTAGAGATTATTGCAGAAAAAATGGACAAAGTTGACATCGTAGCAAAGCATCTTGATGAGGTTCGAAATACAATGAAAACTCTTACACCTCTACTTGCTACGCAAAATCCTGCGCATTCACTTGTTTCGCAAATTCCCACAGGGAGGGAATTTATGAATAATCTGGATTCTAGAGATCCATCTTCCTTGGGTTTTTTATCTACTCCTGCACCAACCCAAGGAGGGACCTTTGTCCCACAATCTTTCCCACCCTTTTCCCTACCCTTTCCTGTTGTAGAAAACATGCCTTATCCTTTAGATTTGAACACCATTCAGGGATATGCACCAAGACCAAACCCATATTCTAACTCCTATAATCCTAGATGGCATAATCACCCTAATTTCTCTTGGTCTGACCATTCACAAAGACCATCATATCCGACTCAGACCAGGCAAAACCCGCCTACGTTGCTGTTTCAGTAACCTAATGCAGGGCCATTTTATGTGGGTTTGCAGAACCCCGCAGGGCCAAATAGAGATTCACAGCTTGACCAGATTTTGCAAGCTGTGACTAAGAGCCAGCAACAGAATGCTGAAGCTCTTATTGAAGTCCAACAGCAATGTTTGGCATAATTGGCTGATCTTAAGGGCCAAATCACATAGTTAGCTGAATCTCCTCAGCTAGGGGCCCTTCCATCCCAGCCAGTTCCAAACCCTAGGAATATCCAGCAGAGACAACACCCGGGAGTTTAAAATCCGAATCAGGGACATGTCCATTTCCTTAATCAATTACCCCTGAATCAAAATTTGAATCAAAATCCGAATCCACCCTCTGCTAATCATGATTTTGAGTATCTTAATCAACAACAATCATTTTCAAATCAACCTTTAATCTCTAATTCATCTTTCCAGAATCAACAAGCATTTTCTTCTTCATCAGCTTCCTCTTCACATGCGTGTATTAACTCTATTACAACCCACCGTGGAACTTCCACTAGGGATCCAGTTTATCCAAGGGACTTATCCCAAGACCCTAGTACATCTAGAATGACCCCTGTTTCTACACCTGTAATAGGTGCAGAACCTGATCCCGCAATTCCCGCTAATTCGCAAGATCCGGGAAATACCTCAATAGAACAGGAAATCCAAGTCTCATTTCCTGAAGCTTTGAAGAAGACTAGGAAACAAAAACAACCTATTATATTAGATGAGGATTTAATTAAAATTTTTGAATAGGTACACATTAATATTCCACTCCTAGATGCTATCAAACACATTCCGACTTATGAGAGATTTCTTAAGGAGTTGTGTACTCCTAAGCGTAAGCCGAAGAAAGGAAGCACTGTGGTACTTTCAGAGCATGTGAGCTCTATCATTTCAAGTACACTTCCTTTGAAAAAGAAAGACCCAAGATCTTCATTTATTTCTTGTATAATTGGGGATTAGTGTTTTGATAGAGTCCTAGATTTAGGAGCATCTATTAACCTCATTCCTTTATCTTTGGTAAAACATTTCCAAATAGAAAACCTTAAGTCTACCAATGTGACTTTACAATTAGCCGAAAGATCTATCAAGTCACCTAAAGGAATGTTGGAGGATGTAATTGTAAGAGTTCAGGATTTTTATTTTCCAGTGAATTTTATTGTACTTGATATAGAAGTACTCGAACACATTAGAGATACCCCAATTATTTTAGGGAGATCCTTTTTGGCCACTACAAAGGCCAACATAGATTGTGAATATGAAAAGATTGAATTAAAATTTGGGGAGAAGACAATTAAATTAGATATATTTAGAGCTTCTAGAAGATTGGATTGCAATTGGATTGAGGAAATCAGATTTATCGTAGTTTTTTAGGATGACATTAGTTCCTTAGAACTACAGAGCACATCTTTTGATATCTCATACCCTCAAAACGAAACCCTATTATCAGAATCTATACTCAATCCTGAATCTAAATCTTATGACTCATTTAATTCACTTTTTACAGTTGAAAATCCCACCCCAAATCCTGCTGTTGATTCTACTCCTGTACTAGAATTGAAACCATTGCCTGATAACCTTAAATATGTCTATCTCAAATTTGATCGAACATATCCTGTAATTATCAACTCTCATCTTTCTGAATCACAAGAATCAAAATTGATCAAGGTTCATCGAGATCATAAGAAGGCAATTGGGTGGACTCTACATGATCTCACTGGGATCCGCCCCAATTTTTGTACTCATTGCATCTATATTGAAGATGGGGCACGACCTTCAAGAGAAGCTCAAAGACGTCTAAATCTGAATTTAAAGGAGGTCGTAAAGAAAGAAATAATCAAGTGGCTAGATGCTGATATTATATATCCCATATCTGATAGCCCTTGGGTGAGTCCAATTCAAGTGGTACCTAAAAAAGCAGGACTCACCATAATTAAGACTGAATCTGGAGAAATCATTCCCACACGAATTGCGAATTCGTGGTGGGTTTGTATTGATTATCGCAAGTTTAACACAGTTACAAAGAAGGACCATTTTCCTTTGCCATTCATTGATCAAATCCTTGAGAGATTAGCTGGTAATAAGTTCTTCTTCTTTTTAGATGGTTACTCCGGATATAATCAAGTAGCAATCTATCCCGAAGATCAAGAGAAAACAACTTTCACCTCGGGTAAACGGGTGTGTGTGGGTGCACAAATGAGCATATGTGTGTGTGGGTGTGTGCGGTGCGCGTGCCCGGGTGTGAGTGCACCTGTGGGCATGCGAGCATGGGCCCGTGAGGGCATGTGCATGTGGGCTTGGGAGGCCGTGGGCCAGAAAGGCTCAAGACTATGCTGAAGCAAAAATAAACCGAACCGAATAAAAATTAGGCTCAGACCCAGTAGGGTCTGGTCCCACCCTTAGAGGGCTGCTGTGTATTCCCAACTGGTCCGAGCCGCCAACCATAAAACCTATTTTTTGGTTTAGATGGGTTAAACCAGTTCGGTTCAGCTCAGCTGCAAAGGAAAAGAAGGGTTGCAAAGGAAGAGAAGGAAAAGAAGAGGAGAGCTCGTTGAGGTTGAATAGAATAAACAGGCAGAAGAGCAAAGGAAAGGTAACAAGCAAAACAAAATGATAAGAAGAAAGATTAAGAAGAGATGCATAAGAAGAAGAGCTCGAGAAATGAAAAAGAAATAAAAGAAAGATAAAAAGAGAAAAGAGAGAGAGAGAGAGAGAAAGGTAGAAGAAGAAGAGAAGAAGGATTGTAGCTGAAGACAGAGAATAATAAATAGTGGTTTAATTTCTTGTATTCTACTAATTTCTTTTTGAGCATAAATAATGTAATAAGTCATATATTCATTGGAATTTCTTTTTCTTGCCTTAATCTCTTGTAAATAAGAAGAATTAAAAGAAATAAATATGTTTACTTGTTTGTAATAGTAAATCATATGTGTAAATATGTTTTCCTTGTGGAATTTTACATATTTTTCAATTGGAAATCCTTAAGCAAGATTCATATTCTTAAAGTAAATTTAATTATAATTCCCATAAGTAGCTTAGGATTTAGTGGTAAATTTAAAACCTGGACTCAACCAGTTAAAAAGAAATAAAATCTAAAATGTTAGGTTAACTTGACCTTATACTACTCAATCGACATAAATTAAAGTTGACCTAAGTTACTTTCTTTTGCACATAATTAAGCATAATTAACTTAATTAACTGTGTTGAGAAAGTTAACGATCAGCAGGTGTGCGTGGGTGAGAGGGACCTCACCCCGTGTTTGGAGGCGGAAAGCTTCTTTCACTTTTTCCACTTATATGCCTTGGACGCCTTTTCTACTCACGATGTGGGACTATCCCACATCACTTTTCTTCACACAATAGCAGTGTCTGATGCTTCGCCAATTAGGTGAGCTGGGGAGTGGGTCTTCGATTGAAGGACCTGGGAAGGGTCCTGGGGGTGATGCGCACAGCCTGAAAGTGGAATTGAGGGGATTGTGGCTAGAGAACTGCGTTCGTGGTCGGAGACAAAGGCAGCAGCGGCGATGGATGGTGGGTACCTGAGAGCAAAAATACGGCCTCGCGGCCCAATTAAACTCGCTCAGAACCTTCGCCGGACCACGGTGAATGTGTGGGTGGTGGTCTTGTAGCGTGAGAGGGTGTGGGGGGGGCAATCGGTGACGGAGGAGATGGATGGAAGTGGGTTTGTTCAATGGAGCATTGGAGGGGGCAATAGGGTGAAATAGAAGAGAGGAAATGAGTGGAAAGGTGTGGTGGAGGTTTTGAGGTAGTTTGCGAGGGGTTTGGTGGTGTGTGGAGCAAGATGTACCTTGCTAGAGGTGTGGCCAGAGCGGTGGAAGACGGAGTCACGGAGGCGTGGTCGAGGTCGAAACAACGTGTCGAAAGTGTTGGTGTGATGAGGAAAAGTTTAGGGATTAGTTGAATGTACTAACGGACGAAGTGGGAAGGAGAAGGTGCAGGTTGTGGTGTTGCCGGCGCCGGAGAAGAGAATAGCTCTGGAGAGAGGGAAACGATGAGGAAGGAGATTAGGGTGTCGTCTGGTACGGCTTGACGCAAGAAGAAACAGGGAAGAAAATTCAGCTGCTGGTATTATGAACAGAGGACGAAAATGGATGGAGGGGCTCGCCGAATGTTGATGAGCTTTCGGCTGAGAGAGAGGAATTGGGGTTATCTTGGCCGATTTCGAGCGTAGGGAGAACGGTATGATCAGGGGGTTCTTTTATAGACCTTAGGAGGAAGTTTTGAGCTTGGAAAGCTTACCGGAGTTGGGAAATTCCTTGATACCCAAATCTCTCATGTGTTCGCATGAGAGATTGGGTAGGGGCGTGGGATTTGGTTCAAAAGAAAGGGAATTTCTTGATGAACTTCCCTTTCAAATTTGAAAGGGATTTGTCAAGAAATCAAGGAGTTCTTTCCAAATTAAGGTCGTCGGAGCAAGTGGGAATAGGTTTAATGGTGGTAGGGACCTTTTTGTGAGAATGACGACAAAGTTAGGGGTCTATTTGAAAAGATTTTGAAAGTTAAGGGCATAAATATAATCAGATAGGACCAAGTTGCAAACTAGGTCAAGACAAATTCATATTGGGCCCAAATTTTGGTACAAACCTAATTTGGACCTAAGGAATCCAATGGTGAAGTTGGATTTTGGTTTTGACCACGTTTGGCTAGGTAATTTATGTAAAAACCTAAATTAGGGCAAATGTATGTCTGAGATTCTGTTTTAGGTCAAAATGGATTCTGATGGTCAAATTGAAGATTCTAAACCCTAGAGAATATTTTTCTATGAATTTTAGAACGTTTAGGTGAATTTTATCTTGACCAGAACCTCAATTAATTAAGCAGGTCTATTTTTAGGGTTTTAAAAGTTATTTAATTCTCAGAACACGTGCAAACACTTTTCTATCTATTCTATCTCACTTGTTATCCTTTTAAGACCATTCGACCCTCAATTAACCCCTAGGAAAACCCATAGTTGTACTGCATTCATGATATGATGGCAAAATTATAGTTTTAACCCTAGTTTCTTTTTTTTCCCTCATAATGATTATGTAATGAAATGTGACTCTCTGGCAGTTATGTAGGAGCATTTACTGACTTAATTGAATCAAAATGAGCTAATTATGGCTCATGATGGTGTTCCCATCACTTAAGGTCGAGGATATGGAGCACGATGGTGGTTGTTCTCAGGAGAGAGAGAGTGGAGATTGCGGTGATACAATCGAGGGAGCCGATGGTGGCCAGAGCGATGGTTGTGGACGGGTTCGTGGTGGTGGCCATAGTGAAGGTGGCTATCATGATCATTGGAGAGAGCGTCGAGGACGGAGGTCGCAATGGCGTGGCTGCTATTGTGCGTGGGCATAAAAGAGAGATCCAGCGGGCTTCACATGGTCGTAGGGAGAGGGGAGTTGAGAATGATGGTGTGTGAGCATGTAGAGAGACTATGTGGAGGGGTGGGCTTCGGTGCATGCAAAGGAAGGTAGAATACGTGGGAGAGAGGGATGTGAGTAGGCCCTCTTCGTGAGGGGGAGAGGAGGAAGAAGAGAAAGGGGAGGGAGCAGGACTTTTGGTGCAAAAGATAATAGAGGATTGTGGATATTTTTGGTCTTCGTGAAAGATCAACGGAAGATGGTGGCCTTTTTTTCCTTTTTCTTTGTTTACTTAGAAGAAAGGGAATAATAGAGAGAGAGAGAGATGTGGTGATTAAGGAAAGAAATAATGGGGAAATGCTAATTGGTTCGTGATAAATTCAATTAAAGGGTGGTGTTGCCCTATTTTATCAAAGGAAATAATTCTCAAGGTATTCAAAATGAGAAAATGGCAATCTTATTTTCAATCAAGATTTGATGTGATGTCATTGTATTTTTCTGTAATGATCCTACATAAAAAGATATATAATCAATCAAATTATGTCAAAATTGATGCTATGCAAGGAATAATAATTCTAAAGCTTAATTAATTTTATCAAATGCAATACATGCTTCAAATTACATTTTTATTTAAAAAATGATGTACTTAGACTCTAATTTAGTCCATTAAAGTAAACTCATCAAATACCCCCATGTTTAAGATTTGCTAGTCTCGAGCAAAGTCATACAGAGAAGAACCGGATCTCTAGACCAGAATTTTGTCATCAGGATGCCTTATTGTGCCTCACTTTTAGAGACTAATTTGAAATACTATCCCTAGGCCTTAAGGTACTCAAGTACCAGTCAAGATACAGACTTGAGTGACCTTAGCTTTGAGTCTTTGATAAAGGTTTCTCAGGCCCCAAAGCCTGCCCAAGGGTTTATTGATCCCAGAGATTAAAGCACCCGTACATTCATGCAAAAGTCCAGGTTCAACTTGCTTGGTCATTTTTCATAATAGAGATAGAGATATTTTTTAGATTTTTCTCTTTTTGTAATTTTTGTGTTTGCTCTCAACACGGTCTTTGTCAAATTCCTTGTTCCCATTATCGATCCTCAAAGGGTCCATGGCATTTGATGCTTCGGGATTGCACCACCCATGGTAAATCCCAGAACCCTGGCAATCGACACTTCGTGATATTGTGGCCCATGACATTCTTTTACTAATTCAAGCCCTAACAATAGACATTTCGGGATAATGTCACCCATGGCACCTGAGTAGCACAATGCGCTTACGTGCTCCCAATATGACATTTAAATATCTTAAGAGACAAACGCCGAGAAGATGACATGTTATAACGCATCCTCAGGGGGAGTATTTACCCTTCCTCTCATGCAGCAGAAACTCTTCTAATCAACTAGTGTTTTTAGCATCTCCTAAATTAGATTTTCGAGAAAACTATTTTTTCAGACGGAGGAATTTTTGAAGCTATTCTTCATTAAGCATATGAACTAGACTAGTGTGTGAGATGTGGATGCTTAAGTTACCAAGATCCACAAATCAAAGAGCAGACAAAGAGGCCGAATACTTTCTAAGCCTTAGACTTAATACATCGGCTTTTCAACTTCCTCAACCACTTGAAGAATACTCCATATCTTAACAAATACTCGAATTTTGGAGCCAAGAATGCCCTAAAGGCCTAAAGTCAATATATCTCACTTATCTCCTAAGGTTTGGCACTTCAGGTCTTAATTCATCAATCATTCTAGTCCAGAACTTAGGTAGACTTTTCCAAAATCAAATGCTAGGACTAACACAATTTTACTCCTTTTCTCTCTCTGTCTCTCTTTCTTCTCTCTTTCTCTCTCTCTTCTTCTTCTTGTTTTTAATGGAACTATCAATGAACTCCACAAGTATGAAATTTATATCCCCAAGTATTACCATTACTCCCCCTGCCTAAAATGTGCAATGTCCTCATTGCATAAAAAAGGGTAGATAGTACTTGAAAAAGAGTTGGGCTTCCTTCAACTGTAGATTCTAATGAAGGGGGTGAGATTTACGTGAAATGAAATAAAATGTGGAAATAAAATAACAATATCACAAAAATAGTAATCACACAAGTACACATGAATTTTTAGATAGAAACTCAAACCCAGGTAAAAACTACCACCTAAGCCTCTTGACTTAGGATTTTTTGATCGATTTAGTTGATCAAATCCACTAACGTACTATTTAAACGAGGGTAATCCAACCCCTTACAACCATGCTACTTTGAACAAGGGTAGCATACCTCAAACCCCTCCTTTTCGTAAGGAGTATTTTCTCTCACGAGGGAAACGGGAATTTGTAAGGTGAATACCTAACAAAGATAATATAACAATATCTTATAGAGACTCAAAGTAAATGTCTTAAACTTAGCTTCTATAGGCAACAGGTACTTCCCTAAGATGAAAGTGAAGTGCGCAGAGGATCGGTGCCCTCGGATGAAGATTGTGTGGATGGGAGGGTAATGGCGCTTCTAGTACTTGATAATCTCTTCTTGGACACAATATGAGTGGAAATAGTGTTTCTTAGGTGTGTGTAACAAAGCAAGGGTCCTTCTCTATTTATAGAGGCCCTTGAAAGAGTTTAGAAGCCTCTTCTAGTTGTTAGAAGGCTTCTATAGCCATTGAGAATAATCCCAAGGTAAATCAGGTCGAAATCAGGGTTATTAATGATTCTGACAAGGTTATCAGACGTCTGAATCTATTATTAGATCTTTGGGTCATCGTCTGATCTAGAAGAGTAGAAGATCTTATCAGGGTTGGATCAAGACGGACGTCTAATGAGGTATTTTAAGACGTTTGGGAATCTAATCAGACGTCTAATTCTAGACAGGTTTCCTTCCTGTTTTGTCAAGATCGAAACATGCTGCTAGTGTTAAGTTGCACAGACGACAGATCAGACGTCTGGTAATAGGTCTGGACGTCTAGAAACACAAATCACTATGGGAATGGATTTCCTGAAGCTCAAACAGCTATAAGGTCTGATAAAAGGTAATTAGAGTTAGATCTTAGCCTAACATCTATTTATCCGACATCTGGGATACTCTATGGACGTCTGAAAGTAAATATGAATCATATTAAGGGTTAATTCTCAACGATTAAATTTGTTAAGCCAATGGTCCTCTAGTTGGATGTTTAACAAGGTCATCAGTTGTCTTCTAAGACATTTGGACTAAAGGCTGAACGTTTGAAACTGCTAGACAGAGTGGGTTTCCGGCCTAAGTGTTTTGGACGTCTGATCAAATAGTCAGACATCTTAAAGTTTAAAATCAGATGTTTGATGTCCAGGTTGGACGTTTAATCAGGTTGTCTGATGCCTACTTTAGTTTTCTAAGTTCTCTACGAGATGTCTAAGTATCCTAGGGTTAAGTATATGATCCTAGGAGTATTGTTTGTTACTTTGGGGCTCTTTAACAAATGATCTAAGGAAATAAAAAGTGAAAAGACAAAATACATAGAAAAACATAAAAGAACTTCTGTCTTATTCTTCATCTTCTTCAAACTTTCGCTCCACGCAAAGCTCTTTCTCCTCCATCAAGCTCCTCCAATCCACCATAGATGCAAGCTTGAGCTCCTTCACACTTGTATCAATTTGCATTTTCCTGAAATTCATAAACTCAAATGCAAATGTTAAATAACAAGTGTTTGTTATCATCAAAATTAACGATCGTGGTGTTCTTGCATCAACAACTCAACAAACAAGATGGACAATTCCTGCAAATCAGGGTCGAGAAAACTAGAGAGAGACCTGAAAAAGATACGTAACAATGCGGGCCTTGTGCATAGGTAATGTAAGATGTTGGAAAGATGGTGATGGAGAGTGATGCCGAATGCTTGCCAGACACAGGTGAGAATGGGATAAGTTTAGGTCTCCCTTAGAAGTCTCACATAATGCACATGAACAATGACCTCAAAGAGTGCAGGGTGAGGAGTCAAAGGCTCCTCAAGCAGCGATGGGTAGGGAAGAGAGGGTGCCAAAAGGAATACTCTATGGATGATGGACTAAGCTGAACAAATGTCAATTCATACTCATCACTCCACTCACTGCAACAAAATAAGACTTTAGCAACAATCTTTTAAGGGTGAATTTTCTTTTGTGGATCAAAAACAAATAAGTGATAAGTAAAGTACCATCAAAAAAATTAAACCAATTTTTAAAGACAAATCAATTATTGTGAACATTTGGTCACCTTTCCTCTTCATTTTTTTTCCTTAGATGCATCGATTTCCTTAATTCACGTCAGCGCTAATTCCTGATTAGAGCGCGCAAGAAATTTCCCCTCCCGCTCGAGTAAACCACGATCTCATAGCTCCGAGCGCTCATCTCCTTCAAACCCTCTCGATCCCGCGCTCTCCCTTGCCGTCCTCTGCTCTACAAGTTCCTCCACGTCGCCGCCTCTACACCGCGAGTTCCCCCCACGTCGCCTCCTCTACCCACGAGCTCCTCCGACACCGCTGCCCGTACATCGCGATTCCTCCCACGCCACCGCCTCTACATACGAGCTCCTCCCACGCCGCCGCCTCTATCCAGCCAACGCCCCACCACTAGCGCTGGAGATCTTCCACTCGACTCACTCTGCCGCCGTGTTTTCTGTCACATTGATTGCACGTCGGAGCCCCACGTCACCGCCGCCACTCGTAACGTCTCATCGCTCTCTTCCTTTCTTAATTTAGTAGTATGTACACCTTCATCCCTGCTTGTTCATCTTCTTCTCTTCCCCTTGATTTTCTACCGTGCACTGCATCAGTAGAGAATCGATTAGATTTTTTTCCTTTTAGCAATTATTTGTGTATTTGGAGGTTTCAGATCACTATGGAAAGGGAATTTTTATGTTGATGCATGGATGATGCAGGTAGAGTTCCTGCCGTTCAATGCCAATTTCTGCATTTGCTTTTATGTTTTTTATGCACATCCTTTGTCTTTTGCATTCAATTATGTTGATTTCTGGATGTGGATGTTTTCCTGAGATGTTTTTTGTGTTTTCAATTTGCTTTGATTTGTGCAAAAGGTCTGATCTTTGGCATCGGTTGTTCCCAAGGGGAAGGGGACTTGATTACAATACATATATTCATATTTACATGTCAATGGTGTTCTCTTGAGATTGATTTATTTTATACAGTAACATCTGGAGAGAGTGCCAAAGATATTCCCATGGAAATATGCCTAAAACCCCCTTAGGAAAAAAACGAAGAAGAAATAAAGAAAAGAAACTAAAAGAAAAAGTGCATGAAACAGTGAATATATAGATGATGACCAATGTTGTTGGGTGTGCAATTTTGATAAAGGGAGAGGAACTTAATGGGCAAAATGCTGGAATTGATGGAATTGGAAGAGAAGTTGCAGCAAAATTGGGGAGAAAATCCCATTTAAACAACATATTTGCATACCAAGCCAGTGAAATTGCTTATTCAGGTTTGGAAGCGAAATGGATTTTTTTAAGCAAAATGGATTTTTTTACTGATATTTTTAGATATTGGTATTAATGTTCCTCAAAGATAGGAAGAATTGAATTTTTATTCGGATTAATGACAAAGTTATCAATGATTTGTTCTTTTTGTTACTCATTTTGGAAGAGACGACTCGGTAAATGAGTGCATTATTCAGGGTGCTCCATCGTTGTCATGGCTGATGGGAGTTTACCCCAAAAAATCAGCCTTGACTGTCAGGTAGAGTTATTACCTGATAATCTTTTTCTTCCAGAGAAAAGCAGGGATTCTACTAGTGGTGATTCTAGCTATGAATCTGGAAGAAAGGTGCTCATCAAAAGCAGCATCAAGAAGGCATCTTTGAAGCTTCCTTTGATGATTATGACAGGAGATCAGCATGAAATAGCAGAGGAAGCAAGTACTGATTGTACAAATAATATGATTAGTAGGAAAGTTCAATGGACCGATGTGTAGAAAGGGGCTTGTTGAGATAAGGGAATTCCAACCTAGGTAAATCCTGCACTTACACTTTTTTGCAGTTCCATTGATGTAATATTTAGTATTTATGATCTATTGCTAGTAATCTTTGAGGTGGCTATTTCTTGTTGAATCTGCTAAATCAGGTTTCTTCTCATTTTTTTGGTCAACTTATGCATCAACATATCCCTTTTTGTATTAGGTAGCATTTTGATCATGGTGATGTGATAGTCATGCCATTTTTAATTTATTCTATCTTATCTTGGATACTCTTTTTAGTTTGGGAAGCTATCAAAATCTAAGACAAATGGCAGTCGCTCAATACTAGAGGAAGTGAGGGCCAAGCAAGAAGCCAATGCCAAGTGTTTGTCACTTGGTAGAGGTCGTGTGAATCATTTCAATTCTTGGTTTGGAATCAATAATAAACCTAAGAAGTTTATAGTTGCATATTTGTTCATTTGAATTTAAATCTGAAGATCTGTTCCTAAATAACACATTCTTTAAAGAACATCGAGTAATATTCTTTATACTATCCCACCATACCTGGTGTTCACTTATAGTGCCCCAAATAATTGGACTACATCCAGTATGTATGAGTATGCGGTTGGTCTTAAGAGGGACCATAATGCTTGTGTAATCTTTACAGAGGTGTAAATCAATTTTGGTAATTCTTGGCTTTGTTTTTTAACATGTGCTGAATTGTTGCGAGATAAGCCACAAAATCAACAGGCCTTCTTTTGGAAGAGTTTCCTGGTATTGTCAATCCACTTGATGGGTAATCTGGTCCACTAAGCATTTTGTTGTAGTTTCCTTTTCTTGAGGTTACTCTGGCAAACTCAAGTATTGTAAAACTTAGGTCTGTCTTGTGAATTTCAGTGTAAAATGGATGCAGGTTTCAGATTCTATGAGAATGTATCAGTACTCTGGTAAGGTAAAGTGTTTAGCCTTGTATCACTATACTCTTGAGATACAGTTATTATTCTATTTTATCTTATCCAGTTTGATAAGTTATTTTTGCCTGCCTAGTAGAAGTTTATTGAGTAATGGTATCCATATCTACCTTCCAACCCTACCTCGTGTAAGCATTTTTTACTGCATCTCCTGTGAAACCAGAAGTTCCTGCTAATCCTACCCATCCTGAGGTTGCAACTTCAAATCTTGGTACAACCACCAGTGGCAATACACCGGAAGCAGCAGGTCAGTGATGACCTAGCAGGTAACTCGGACAAACTGGAAGGTGTGACCCATAGTGAGACTACTTTTACCGTTCCAAAAGATTGCAGCATACAAGTATACAAGGACGTCACTCTTAGCATGGAAACCGACAAGTTGTTATTAAGGGAGATGGTGCAATTGAAGATGTCAATGACAATGGTGTCACTCATTCTATGCAAGAGTCATTGATAGTCAAGGAAAAGATTCAAGATTTTACATTGTTCGACTACGGAGAAATCAAGATGTCATCTTAGCTTCAAAAAGTGACCTTGGTCGGTTGGAAGTTGAAGAGAAAACACCAAGGGACACCATTAGGAAAATGATTCAAAAGCAAAAGGTACTGTGCCTTTGAGCTATTTCTTGATGGTCATGTTTTATGTACTTGATGCTGTATTATGTTATCTATATGCCTATCTTACTATTGTGACTAACGTATCATCTCACCAGGCCAATTGTGATGAACTTTGGAAGAATGTTGAAGATGTGAGGAAGAATGAAAGGGCATCCCATCAAGCTGTGGCTGCCAAATTTCAAGTGATAAGGTCCATAAGAGAGAGCCGATATGATTAAGCTTGTGAATTCTATAGATGACACTGATGACAAAGTAAAAATCCCATTTCCAGATGCTTTGCCATTATTAAATTTACTCTAATCCATTTATTCAAGTGTATTATATGGCCAATGCAGATTAATTCTTTAAAACACCGAATGCAACATGA
This sequence comes from Thalassia testudinum, assembly GCA_037157565.1. Classification (NCBI taxonomy): domain Eukaryota; kingdom Viridiplantae; phylum Streptophyta; class Magnoliopsida; order Alismatales; family Hydrocharitaceae; genus Thalassia; species Thalassia testudinum. Next base: position 25,546,869 of record JAZHRO010000003.1, read on the forward strand.
AATCATCCCTCTAAAAGAAGAGAAACAGTTGCTAGAGAAAATGAAGTTGAGGCAGAAGCATGAAGATCATTCCTCTAAACTGTCATCACAGTCTTAAATGGAGAAGGTATTTGAGCAAAATGGCCAGATTCAGGACCAACTGAAGGCACTTTTGTTTCTTATGATTGGTATTTTAAGAACAACCAACCAAACTCAGGTGTCAGTTACCTGGGAATTACCTTGTTTTAACAACATTTGATGCCAGAGCTTGACTCTCTTAAAAAAGCTTTATCAGAAATGGAAGTGAATGCAAAAGCTGCAAAGATAAAATATGATGATCAATGTGTAATTCTCAGAAACCTGCAAGAGCAGCATATATGGTGATTGCTGTAGTGATCTATTGCTGAAAGAGCATGTCAGTTATATATTGTGCAGGATGAGATCGGGCAAATTCTTCTCTTTTGCAAAGGTGCTGATAGGTTTGAATTTAACATTGTATATTACCCATAATTATTGTTTGTTTCCGGATTACTTTCAACTTATATGCTTATCATGACTTTTTTTCAAAGGACTTATTATAACATTTTTGGATCTGTACTTGTTCATTGACCTTGCTAAGCATAATTTTTGAGAGATTTGCTAAAAATGGAAAAGCATTCTTGAAGGATACAACAAGACACTAGAATGACTATGGGGAAGCATGTTTACGGACATTAGCACTTGCATACAGGAAACTCGAGGAATCAGAGTATCATAAATGGTATGCTGAGTTTATTAAACCAAAGACTGCTATTGGAACAGGCCGAGAAAACCAACTTCAACATGTCTCAGAATTGATGGAAAGAGAGCTAATTTTGGTAGGAGCAACTATTGTGGAGGAATTTATTTGTATTCACTTTTTCTTTTATAAAAAAAAATATTGTGATCCTAAGGGGGGAATAATTGTACTTGATTTTGAGTTTAATAAATTGGGGTAATTCAAACTCCTAAGTTTGCGTAATATTTATCTTATATTTGAAATTCAATAAAAGTAATGTCTTTTGTTAAAGGTCAATTTTGTCAAATTATTTTGTTTGGCTTATATTGAAAAAAAGTGAAAGCAATATTTGGATGGATTTTTATCTTAATAATGTTATACCCATAAATCAAGTCATCTCTAAAGGACATTTAGAGAATTATTTTCGTCTATAAAAATTATAGGGATAGAATCATCCATCCCTAAAAGCTTTTATGTGATGTCATTAATGTATTTTTGTACTCTATCTATCGTGACCAATTTTCCGTTGAGTTGTGAGAACGGAATATACGTCTCCAAAAGTTTTGGTGATCCTCATTTGGGTGATGGATTTTTGAGAATGGTTTATCTGTCACTTACCCTTATTTCCATCTCCAAAGTTTGTAAATTTGTCCTCATAGGTCATCCCTAAAACCTTATTTTGTTGTAGTGACTATAGGATGTATCAGTTTGGTTATCCCCCTATAAAGCAGTAATGTGAGTAGAGACTTGAGGAAGGTGGTTCCTTAGAGAGTTCAACTCTCTAAGGGTGGTGAAAAGGGTCAAAGAGGACTTAAGAGGTTCAGCATTCATCCCCAATAGCTGTTCTAGTTCATGAATGTCATCTCTAGCAGCCTTGGTAAATAATTGAATTTCATCATTCCTATCATTGGGGTGGTCATCCTAGAATTGGGCCAACTATTCGCCCTCAAGGTTGGACTAATCAAGGGTGGTGATGAGAACCTCATCATAAATCCTAACTAGCACAATCTAACCCAGATATGTGAGAAAAAGCTCCTACCTGATCCAAAGAAAGGCTTAATTCAGAGAATTTTGAGTTTAGGAATAAAATAAATCATAAGGGGTAAAACTGCAATTTCACCAATGCAGTTTGCAAATAGGGTAATTAAGAGTCTAAACACAGGTCAAACAAGCTTAACAAGAAGGAAAGCGGGATGATCTGATCTAAAAAAGGGTTGTAGCAACTTCCAGGAATTAAATGATATTCTGTAACCCTAAAACACATCCACTTTAATTCACGAGGCTTAAGGCAGGATAAAAATCAACTAAACCCTCTAAAATTCATAGAAAAATACTCTTTAGGGTTTAGAACCTTCAATTTGGCCTTAGAAACCTATTTTGACCTAAAAAGAGAATCATGCCCAATTAATAACTTAATTTAGGTTTTTACGTAAATTAGCTGGTCAAACATAGTCCAACCTAGAATTAAAATTCACCATTAAAATCCTTAGGTTCAAACAAGTCTGGTATAAAAACTTGAGCCTAAGAAGAGACCTACTTGATCAACTTTACAATTTGGTCCTTTTCATTTACTTTTTGACCCTTATCTTTTGAAATCCTTGCATTTAGGCTCCCATCTTTTCATCGTTCTTTGCAGAACGGTCCTCCCTGCAACTTTTGTGCAGTGCCATACTCCGGCGATCTTGTGCGGAGCATGGCGCCGCGCAGGGCAGAGCTACAGTCCTGCAAAGCAGAAGCGGGGTTCCCTGTGACGTCCTCCGTCGCAGGGACCCGCCCATGACCTCTGCCGACCACCATACCTTCCATACGAACGCGTGGAAGGTATGGGTGTCATCTCCGACCTTACTCCGGCGAGGCTGGCACGATGCCAGCCCGCCCCTCCCTCTGCGCTAACCCCTTTATAAGGACCGACACCCCCTGCTGGCTCCTTCAGGCTCTTCTTTGACGGAGAACCCCCCCTTTTCATCCCTTCCTCCTCCGTCAGAAGGCCCGAAGCTTCCGGTGACTTCCTCCTCTTCCTCCTTGATGCTCTGCTACCCTACCTGTAGCAGGGTTTGCCTTGTTCCCTTGTCCGCGCCGGGCTGTACCCGCCGACGCCCTCCGCCTGCTTCCTCGTCGCCGCACTCCTCCTCCAGGGCTCCTTCTTCTCCAGCTCCGGCAGATACGAGCCGGCTGCTCCGCCCTCCCCCTTCGTCTAATACTTAGGTAAATAGCTTCCTCTCCATTTCCCTTACATTGTCCCTCTCTTAATCTACCTTTTTACTCCACCGCACGCGACTTCCACCTGCTCCGTCTCCGACCACCTTCTCCGGCGAGTTCATCCCACCTCCACAGACCTCCTCACCCCTCGCCGACTACCCCAGAAGCTTCCCCTCACTCCACTCAATCGATGCCCCATCTCCATTCACTGCCAACCACCGCCCGACTACCTCTCGAACAAATCCATCGTCTCGCACACAGTCCGACCTAGGGCTACCTCCACACGCGCCCTCGCGCCTCGCTAACACCCGCACTGCATTTGTCGCACTCCGGCGAAGCTCCCTGCGTATTCTGACTAGGACAAGAGGCCGTATTTCTACTTTCAGGTCGGAGCCCCTTCGCCGCCATTACTGAGCTGTTGCAGCTCCACCTGCAGCTGCAGGCGCTTTCCAGCCCAGGTGCACACCCCAGGTCGCGCGGTTTACCTCTGCGAAGGCACCTAGGCCTGCAATTGGGGTGAAGGCGTCGTGAGCTGCTGCAATTGCCTGCGATTTCCTCAGCTGCAGGCGCTAATTTGGGAGGTGGGACTTTAGTCCCACCTCGGAAGTGCGTGGCCAAGCGCCCACACTTAAATTGGAAAAGTGTCTAAGGCTATTCACCTTCGAACACAGGGGTCAGGTCCCTCTCCCGCACGTTGCGCGTCACGCGCTCGCTCGCCCTCGCCCGCGCTTACGCCCCGCGGGTCTGGGCAGGATCCGATTACCCAAACTGCGCACTCCTCGCCCACCACCGCACGCCGGTGGGCCTGGTCCCAGGCGCGATACCCGCACCCGATTACCCGGCTCTGGGAGAGCGGTCCTAAGAGAGAAATCTGAGAAAGAGAGAGACACGGGGAAGGGTAGGGGTAGGTTTTGCTCTAACCCTTGTGTGAGCGTGCAGGAACAGAATGAGAAGAAGGAAGGAAAAGAAGAAGAAGGGGAGCGGCCGAAGCCTCAGCCGCTCAGGGCAACTGAAGAAGAAGAAACAAAGGAGAGAAACAGAAGAAGAGAATGTACTGTAGCAAACCTATAGTTAAGTCGTCTAACCACTGCATCAGACGACGGGAGGGCAGCGGCCAGAACAGAAAGAAGAGAAAAGAAGAGGAGCTGTAAGGGAAGAAAAGAAAGAAGGAAGCAGAGAAGAAAAAGAAAAGAGAAAGAAGAAAGAAGACTGAAGCAGCAAGCAAGGGAAGAAAGAAAGAGAAGAACAGAAGAAAGGAAGCAGAAAGAAGAAGAAGGCTGAAGAAGAAGATTGCCACAGCCGCAGAAGAAGAAAAGAAAAGAAAGAAGAAAGGAAGACTCTGCAGAAAAAAGAAGAGAAGGAGATCAGCTGAAAGAAAAAGGACAGAAAGAAGAGAGAAGAGGAAGCCAAGAGAAACTCTAGCTCCCTCTCTCTCTCTCTCTTATTTTTGTAACCTAATTGAGAATTTTTATATTTATAGAATTCTAGTTGCTCCCTGAGTTCGAACTCGGGAAAACTTTTTTCGAGTAAAAATTTGTAGTAATCTGGTAGCTGTCTTATTACATACTATAACGAATGTAACTTAAAGTATAATAAATGTAAATAAGGCAACCGGATACTATTCTTGACACCGTTGTCAGGGAGCAATGGCTATTCTAGAAGCTATAAAATCTCTATTTATGAGTTTCTAATAATCTCTTCTCTCTTTTGTGTGCAGGTACAGGAAAATCAAGAAGCAGCCACACAACAACCACTCCAAGGACAGGTAACTTCTATCCTCTCACTATTAACCCCTAAATTCTAAAGAGGAAGAAAAAGAAAAGAATAAACAATATAGGTATAACCTATCTTTCATACCTAGTAACAGCTGCATATTTTCAAACCATTATTCCTGCACATACTATTAAGGGTATTCAAGGGCTAACACTTTCTTGCCTGAGCCCTAATTACCCAACAAGGAGTTAATTGGACCAAGTAGAGCCAACATAGGAATTAACGCTAGGGTTTTAGAGACACACTCCTTAATCAAGAATTGAGAAATCCCAAAAGAAGTGTGCCTAAGCCATTGATTGAAAATACATATTCAGAAAAATCCCAAGCAATTGGCTCTCTAAAAACACTTGAACCCTAAAAGACAAGACCTAATAAGTTCTCAAAGGAATCAATAGGTGAAGTTGACCCCTTGGGTCAACCAACCTTCAACTTAGGTTACTTTTCGCACTTAAAAAGCTAAAAGTTCAAGTGAAAATCTAAGCACCATGATCTTAAACTAAAAGTGGTAGACTTAAGATGTTAAGATTCCCATTCTGGTCTACTTGGAATCTCAGTGACAAGAGAGGTCGGGTGGGGGAAACCCTGTAACCCGTGGGGACGCTCTACTGTGTAGGGGTCTTCGCGGGACTCACCCTTTCTGGTTGCCCAGGTAATTCTCAAGTGGTCGATCTTTTGATCAAGGGGTCCATCTGCCCCGCACCTCTATAGTCACCCAACATTTTGGGTGTCTCGATTGGGTCCAGCACCTGCTAAACTCATCTCTTCCAATAGTATATGTTTGGTAGGAGGTCCTTGAAACCTCCTTTAGAACTTCACTCTCCTCGAGGCCGAGCTTCAGTGCCCTTGTTTGAGAAAACAACACCTCACATCAACCTCTCCTCCGACTCCGAACCCAACTCACCTTCTTCCACAATGGCTCAGCCAGTTAAGGAAGAAAACAATCTGGAGCACCAGCTCCAGCGACTCAATGACCTTTTCCAGAACTTTGTGCACCCACCGCAGCGTCCTATGATGCAGGACCATTATAATCCTGTTGCGGTGGCTATTGAGCCTCGAGTCAGAATCCCGACTGGAGGACTTGATTCTGAATTAAAACCCAAAATGATTCATGCCATACCTAAATTTCATGGGCTTAATTCTGAAGATCCCTTCTAGCACATCAAACAGTTAAAACATCTGGCCCAAACTTTTGTATCAGATGAACAAAATCGGGACATTCTCCTCATGAAGATGTTCTCCTTCTCCCTTATGGACAAGGCCGCTCATTGGTACCAAATGCAGACCCGGCCGATCAACAATTGGGAAGAACTTCAGTCTGAGTTTTTGAAGTTCTTTCCCGTTGGTCGGACCAATGCCTTGCGCCATCAGATTACCTACTTCACTCAGCAAACGGGAGAACCTCTCCGTGAGGCTTGGGATCGCTTTCAGGATCTCATGAGAAAGTGCCCCCATCACGGAGTTCCTAAATGGGAACAAGTCTAGTCTTTTTACCAGGGACTCCGTGAGGATATCAGGCTTTTTGTCAATGCAACTTGTGAAGGGAATATCATGGGTCAACATGAGGACACCGTGTGGGAGATTCTCGAAAACATGTGCGAGAACTCCATCAACAATGACTCCATGGGATTATTCGACAGGATGAATACCCGCGCATCGACGAACCTTAGGGGAGCACGCGAGATGCAGGACTTGTCCGCATCAGTCGACCTAGAACTGATGGCCAGTCGATTGGACAAGGTCTCTATCATTGAGAAGAAGGTAGACGAGTTGACTCAGCACTTGCAGCGAGCCACCTCTGCGCATAGCTCGTTTGCACAGCTTCCTTCCACACGGGAGACTGTGTAAAACATTCTCCACCGACCTTCTCCTGGGATGGATCCATATCCACCCCCATCTGATTCTCGGATCGGAGGGTCTCCGATCCTTTCTATACCAGCCAGGGGAATTCCATTCCCCCATTTTCTAATTCTTTGGAGGTTCCTCAGAACTGCGAGGACCTCAACGCCATCCAGAATGATCCATTCCCCAACACCTACAATCCTGGATGGCGAAACCATCCCAACTTCTAGTGGGCGGGAAATTCCCAAACTCAGAGACCACCCTTTCAGCCCCGTCCACAACTATCTCGTCCTTACCAGCCGCGTCAACCTCGGCCCAACCCTCCTTATCCATCAGGGCCAAACCAGGACCAAATGTCCCTCATCCTTTAGACTCTGGCTGACATTCAAAGAACGAATGCGGCTATTCAGAAACAGCACAAGGACGAACTTACAGAGGTTCGAAATCAATTGGCTCAGTTGGCAAATTCTCGCCAACCGGGCACACTTCCATCCCAACCTCTTCCTAACCCTAATAATGTGCCGACCCAGCGACGCGTTATGAACCCAAACCCAAGCCAAGCACACATGAATTATCAGGTCCCCTCTGTTCCTTCACCTGATGGGATGGAGGCTTCCACTTCTTATGCAGGCTATCAACAGCAACCCATCCTATCCAACCCTAACCAAAATCAAGCAGGACAATTCTGTAACGACCCGTAGTGGTAAAGAGACCCAAGATCCACCCTATCCAAACCACTCCGAGCCTGGTAGTGATCCCAATCCTAGGACAGTAATCCAGGACGTTCTTATCCCCATCCCAGATCAAAGACCTGGACCTATCCTAGAAGAACCAACCAAGGTTCCATTTCCCGAGGCCTTGACCAAGGGAAAGAAGACAACAAAACCCGTGGCACCAGAGGAGGACCTGATCAAACTCTTTGAGCAGGTCCAAATAAACATCCCCTTGATGGATGCAATTCGCTACGTACCGGCTTACGCACGATTCTTAAAGAGTGTATGTACACCTCAGCGTAAGCCGCGAACCAAGAGTGAGAGTCCAATTGTACTGTCAGAGCAAGCCAGTTCTGTAATCCTAAGTAGGCTCCCACCCAAGGAAAAAGATCCTGGTACTCCCCTGATTTCCTGCAAAATAGGTGAAACCCAATTTGACAGAGCATTACTAAACTTGGACGCTTCCATAAATCTAATACCCACATCCTTACTTAGCCACCTAGAAGAATCCGAGCTAAAACCAACTGAGGTGACACTACAATTAGCCGATCGATCCATAAAGTCACCTAAAGGGATTCTCGAAGATGTTATTGTAAGAGTGCGGGATTTTTATTTTCATGTAGACTTTATAGTCTTGGACATGGATGCACCTGAGAACCCTAGGGATACACCGATCATTCTAGGGAGACCTTTCCTGGCTACTGCTAGAGCCAACATCAGCTGTGAGGAGGGTCAAATAGAGCTCAAATTTGAAAATCAAACCTTAAAAATTGATATATTTAAGGCTCAGCAAGGAATCAATTGCGGTGTCATCGAACAGATTTGTGATATCAGGGCTTTGGTTGATAAACACATTTTGAGAATGACCTGATTATACCTCATCAACCACAGAAAGATCTTGAACCGCAATTAGAGGAGTCAAATCCAGATTTAGACAGACCCATAACTCCTACCCTTGAACCTCACATCTACCCTGAACCACCCGCTACTACTGATAACCCCGTCCTTGAGCTGAAACCCCTTCCCGACCATTTGAAATACATCTTTTTGGGTTCTAATCATACCCTTCCTATGATTATAAATTCCAAGCTTACTCTCGAACAGGAATCCCATTTGATTGCTGTTCTCCAACAACATCGCAGAGCCATTGGATGGATGATGAGAACCTCATCATGAGCCATAACTAGCTCATTTTGACCCAATACAAAGGATAAAAGCTCCTACATATCTCAAGGAAAGGCTTAACTCAGAGAATTCTGAGTTTGAGAAGAAAACCAGTCATAAGGGGTAAAAGTGCAATTTTACCAGTATAATCTGCATACAGGGTAATTCAGGGCCCAAACACAGGTCAGAACAGCTTAATAAGAATAAAAGTGGGACGAGATGATCTAACAAGGGCTACAGCACTTTCAAGGAACCAAATGATAATCTGTAACCCTAAAACAACCCACTTCAATTCACAAGGTTCGAGGCAAAGTAAAAATAGAATAAACCCTCTAAAATTCATAGAAAAATAATCTCTAGGGTTTAGAACCTTCAATTTGGCCTTTAGAACCCATTTTGACCTACATTGAGAACCATGCCCAATTAATAACTTAATTTGGGTTTTTGCGCAAATTGACCGGTCAAACAAGGTTTAATATGAAAATAAAATTCACCATCAGATTCCTTAGGTCCTAATTAGTCATGTATAAAAACTTGAGCCTAAGAAGAAACCTCCTTGACCGACTTTACACTTTGGTCCTCATATATTTACTCTTTGGCCCTCAACTTTTGAACCCTCGCATTTAGGCCCCTAACTCTCCTTCGTTCTTTGCAAACAGGTCCCTCCTGCAAAACCCTGCCAGCACCATGCTCCGGCGACCTTGCGCGGAGCATGGCGCCGCGCAGGGTGAGGTGGAGGACCTGGCATGTGTACCAGGGGTGCCCTGCGTCGTCAGCCGTCGCAGGAGCACCCCCATGGTCATTGCAGCCCCCCATACCGGCCGTGCGAACGCACGGACGGTATGGGTTCGAATTCCGACCATGCTCCGGCGAGGGAGACACGTCGTCTCCCTCCGCCTTCCTCCCTGCTTCAACCCTATAAATACCCCCCGCCGCTCCACCGACCAAGGCAGCCTGGATCTGACGGAGAAAACCCCCAGCTTTCGTCTCTTCTTTCTCCGGCAGACGCTCACCAGCTCCGGCGACTTCCTCTCCCTCCACCTCTTCGCTCTGCCGCACTACCAGCAGCAGAGACCTCCTCCCCTGCTCTTCCCGCGCCACGCCGCACCCAGCTGGCGCCTCTCCAGCCTTCTGCTCGCCGCCGCCCCTCTCCCTGAGCATCATCTTCTCCGGCGACAGTCGATACGACTGTCGCCCTGTTCCTCCCCCTTCGTCCCTGCAGTTAAGTTAGACTTACTCCCCTTCTCCTCCTCTTTCTTTCCCCGCTTTCGATTTAGTCAATTAAGCCCTCTACCGACCCTGTTCACCCTCATCCTCTCCGCCTCCGACCACCCTCCGGCGAGCCGCTCCCATCACCTCAGCGACCCACACGGCTCGCCGACCACCGCAGAACTTCCGCCTCCTCACCCTGATCCTCTTCCGCCCCTCCACTTCCCACCAAACACCCTCTGCAGACCCACCGAACACACCCACTCCCTCGCTCACAGTCTGACCTAGGACGACCTAACAGCTCCATCTCGCCCCCTGCAGACCCCCTGACCACCTTCGCCGTGCCACGGCGAAGGTCCTCCGCCTGTCTGATTTGGCCGAGAGGCCGTGCCATTGGTTTCAGGTTCCAGGCCTTGACCGCCATTGGCGAGGAAGCTCGAAGCCTGCTCGAGGTTGCTCCAAGCCGAGATATCCCAGATTGAATAGCCACGGCCAGCGCGGAAGAGTCTCACGCACACACCCTGGCCCTCGATTGGAGCTGTACGCCGCAACAGCCGATGCAATTGGGAGCACCATCCCTGCTGCAGGCGTAAGAGAATTGGGGTGGGACATTTAGTCCCACCTCGGAATCTCTCAAAGGCGCGCGGACACATAAATTGAAAAACTGCCATACGCTGGTTGCCTCAGTTACCACGGGGTGAGGTCCCTCTCACCCGACCCGACCCGACTCGGCCTCGTCCGTGACCACGCTCCGCGGACCTGGCCCGACCCGATTAGACTGACCTGCACTCCTCGCCCACCACGCACGCCGGTGGGCCTGGACCCGGGCCTGACCCGAACCCGATTACCCGATAGCGCTCTGGGAGAGCTTCCGAGGAGTGATTTCAGAGAGAGAGATACGCGGGGGAGGGGGGTAGAGTAGGTTTTTGTCTTGACGAATAAACTCTAAAGTGTGCAGGCCAAAGAAGAAGAAGCAGACCCGCTGAAGAAGAAGGAGCTGCTGCACTGTAGCGAAGGCATTGTTAAGTCGTCTCAGCACCGGGGCAGACGACGGAAGGTCAGCAGCCAAAGAAGAAGAAGACCCGCTGAAGAAGAAGGAAGAGCAACGGCCATCGCGAGAGAAGAAAAAGAGAAGTCAAGGCAGGTGAAGACAAAGAAGAAGAAGGAATGAAGAGAAGCAAGAAGCAAGAAAAGAAGAAGATGATCTGACGAAAAAGAAAGAAAGGAAACAAGAAGAAGAGCACGAGGGGAAAATCTGAAGAAAGCAGAAGAAGAAGAAGAAGAAGAAGAAGAAGAAGAAGAACAGGAAGAACCAAAGACAAAGAGGAAGAAAGAAGAAAAGAAGAAGAAGCCAATTTTTTATCTCTCTCTCTTTTTATTTTTGTAATAGAACTTGTATATCTCTAGAATACAACTTGCTCCCTGAGTTCGACCTCGGGAACTCTTTCAGTTTTCCGAGTAATAAAAATTTTATATGAAACGTTGGTGACAACCGGCTTTACTACAACGATATAACTGAAACCGACGCTTCATCATTTGGCGCCGTTGCCGGGGAGCAACGGCTATTCTAGAGGTAAACATTCCTGTTTCTTTTAAGTTCTGATAATCTCCTCTCTTTTGTGCAGCTACAGGAACGCAAGAAGACAAGCAACCACACCAAAGACAGGTAAATTTTTCCTCTCACTATTAACCCCTAAGCTCTAAAGAGGAAGAAAAGAAAAGAACAAGCAATATAGGGTTAACCTGTCTTCCATATTTAGTAACCATAAAAGTTGCATGTTTTCAACTCATTATTTCTGCACACTATTAAGGGTATTTAAGGGCTAACACATTCTTGCTTGAGCCCTAATTACCCAACAAAGAATTAACTGGACCAAGTAGAGCCAACCTAGGATCCAACACTAGGGATTTAGAGACACTCCTTAAGCAAGAATTGAGAAAACCAAATGAAGTGTGCCCAAGCCCTTGTCTGAAAATACCTATTCAAAGAAAATCTAAAACAATTGGCTCTCTCTAAACACTTGAACCCTAAAAGACAGGACCTAAAAGCTCTCAAAGAAAACAAGAGGTAAAGTTGACCCCATGGGTCAACCAACCTTAAATTAGGTCACTCTTTGCACTTAAAAGACTAAAGTTCAAGTGAAACCTTAAGCACCCTGATCTTAAAATTGGTAGACTTAAGAGGTCAAGATCCCCATTCTGGTCTACCTGGAACCGCAGTGACAAGAGAGGTCGGGTGGGGGAAACCCTGTAACCCGTGGGGACGCTCTACCGTGTAGGGGTCTTCGCGGGACTCTCCCTCTCTGGCTGCCCAGGTAATTCTCAGGTGGACGATCTTTCTGATCAAGGGGTCCATCTGCCCCGAACCTCTATAGTCACCCAACAATTTTTGGGTGTCTTGATTGGGTCCAGCACCTGCTTATCTCATCCAGCCCTTCAGTATTTTTCAGGAGGTCCTTGAAACCTCCAATAGAAGTTCACTCTTCCCGAGGCTAAGCCTCGGCTCCTTTGTTTTTGCAGAAATCATTCACATAGCCCCTCTTTCCTCTGATTCTGAACAAAATCCCCTTCTTCCATCTTGATTCAAACTTTGATTCCACCACCTGATCCAATTATGCAGCCTAATTACCTAGCAAGACTACCATTCAAGAAACCTGAATATCGGAGATCTATGAAAGATAAAATGATCGAGAATGCCATAAGATTCTATGAAAAAGAAGAAAAAACCTCAACACCAAGAGGAGATATTCAGGTTGATGTCCCAACAACCACGTCCTTCATCATGAACTGTGCCCAAATTCTATTGACTGGAATTTCAAAAGGATCAACCCGAGATATGCTCATGACAGGATACATTGAGATGGAAAAATTACACCAATCTGAATACCTTCAATGCTTGACAAATCCTGTACTTTGGGAACAACACCAAGATGCCCTTATAAAACGGGTAGAAATAATGAAATCAGTAGAACAAATTATCAACCAGAAATACCCGTATAAACCAGAAACAGAGGATGAACCATCTTGGAACAGTATTAAGGAACCATTCAGTTTCCCAGATCCCGGGATTGAGGCACAAAGTGGTTGTAAAATCCCAACCCAGGTAGAAGATAGCATTAAAATAGGTTGGGAAGTTGCAGGAGAACACAATGCTGAGCCAACCCTAGGCCATAAATCACCAAGCTTAGAACTCCAAGACTCCTGCAATAACAAGATTAGAATTGAACCTCTGGAGGGTATAAATTCCACCCCTTGTTTTGATAAGGTGACCCTCGAAGGTTATTCGGACTTAGGTTCTAATAATTCTACCCACATCCTAAGCCTAGAACCTAGATCTGAAACTTATTGGGAAGATTATGAGGCCCTTTATGAGGAAGATCAAATTTTTACAGGATATGATTCCGGGCCTCTATTTAATGAGTATCCCTCTCCAACATCCTCAGGAAATCTGATCGATTTCTCAGAAAACATGCCAATTTATGATACAGAAACTGAGGAGTTGGATGAGCAAGGTTTTAATAGGGTCTATCCTACCAGCTTAGAGCTTGAACAGAACATCTTTTTGAGCCCAGAAGTGATATATAGGCTAGAACCCAATCAGGCTGCTGATTCCACATCTGATGATTTCTGCTGTGGTGGAATTCATGATCATTTTCGCCAACTCTCCGACAATTTCAGATCTGACTATAATTGCGGAGAGATTCCCCTTCCTGAACGTGCCAGGCCTATCTACGACCTCAGTTCACATGATTCTGACTCTGACTCTGACTCTGAGGTCCTGATTCCCGAGATCACCGATAACACAGAATCATTCCTTTTCGATCCTCAGGAACCAAAAACAGAAAATGCCAAGAGTGATTGCAACCCAGAATCCAAATTTTTTCTCGAATCCGATTTCTTTCATCCTACAAACACTCTTCCGGCATTTGATAGTTACCCAGAGGACTCTCTGCAGAAAATCACCTATCATCTGTTTCTAGAAGAGCCCTCGTACACAATGGCCACCTCATCCGCACACACAGAACGGATCAAAACCTCTTCCAAACCCCGACCCGCAACCGGACTCAATTTCTATGCTGATTCACCTCTCACCGAGCCGATTGCATTTCCACATCGGGTTTCGAACATTGATCAGACTACATACCATGCTCTATCATTCTCTGATCACCCCTGTAGGGTTCCTGCATCAACCACTGATTATCCTACGGGTCCCTACTCTAACCAGGCTGATTCGGCACAGCCAAACCCTGCGTTTACACTTCCACATCCATCTGAGCTTCATAATTTCTGGTGGGCTCCACACCTTTTTATCCACATCTATCAACCCACCAGATTGATTGGGTTTGGGCTGCATCATCAGCCTGTTGATCTGAACAAGCACCTGGTTGGACCAACCAGGCTCTTAATCAAGGTGCTTGTCTTACAAAACTCTGCTGAGTTGACCATCCCCTCTCCATCGCATTTCCCGCTTGGCTGAAGGCATCAAATTTAGCGCTCAACGGGAGGCAGCCCGTCATTCTCTTTGAAAACCTGAAACTTGTTCTGACAGCTTTTTGCACTTGAAGTTCACACTTTAGGACAGCCGACTCCACCTCAGGTGCTTGCATCTGAGATTAGAAATCGTCCGCAACAGTCACCCCGACCCATTCACTCATCAAAACAGCTATCCTAATGTATGAACTTAGTCGAATAGAAACCCCTAGGTTACAATGAGGACATTGCAAATCTTAGGCATGGGGGGGTATGAAAGTGCAAAAACTCGTAAGAAAAGGTTTCAAACAAAAAAATTCACATATGCCAAAAATACCATAAAAATTAAAAAATTTTTGAAAAAGAATAAGAGGAAAAGAGGAGAAGGAAAATTTTGTGAAGGAGAGAAGAAACAAAATGAAAAAGGAGCACAAAATTATAAGAAAAGTTGATAGTCATTAGTAAGGAACTAAGGAATTAACCTAAGTTCTAGACCTCATTCAAGAAAATAACTGAAAAGTGCACAATAAGATTAGTAAGAATGCAAACCTTAGGCATTCTTGAATAGACTCTTAGTACTCATTAAGATCTGGACACTCCTCAAGAGGTTGAGGAAAATGAAAAGCTGAAGTATTAGGTCTAAGGCTTAGGGAGTATTCGGCCTCGTTAACTAATTTTTGGTTTACGGGACTCAGTAACCTAAGCACCCTAATCTCACACACAGCCTGGTTCAGTAAGCGTAAAAATCAGAATCACGCAGAAGCGTCGCAAAAATCTGAAAAGAACACCTAGAATAGGAATGGCCGATCAACACAAGTTGATTTGGACGAGTTCCCAGCGCGGAGAGGCGGGAAATCCCCTCGAAGATGCGTAACAAAATATCATCTCCTCGGTGCTTGTCTCTTAGGATATTTACATATCCTACGGGGGGCATGTAAGCACTCTGCTGGTCCAGATTCCATGGATGGCATTATCTCGAAGTGTCAATTGCCAGGGTCTGGATTCGGCCACGGAATACCATGGATGGGATTATCTCGAAATCTCAATAGCCAGGGTTCCGGGGGTTGCCATGGGCGGTGCTATCTCGAAGCATCGATCGCCAGGAACCCTTGAGGATTGATGATGGGAGCAAGGAATCTGATACAGACCGTGTTGAAAAGCCAATCCTAGACTAGAACTAAAAAGAAAAAGAGAGAGAAAACTCTCCAAACAGAAAAAACTTTCTATCTCTCTCTTACAAAACGCACTGCGAACTGGGCCAGGGCTAAAATCATTTCAAGCACGGGTGCTTTAACCACGAAGTCCAATAAACCTTAGGTTAGTTCTTGCGTGCCTTAAAAACCTTTGCTAAAAGACTGAGGCTAAGGCTAGACAGATTTGGATCTTGATTGGTACTAGAGTATCTTTTAGGCCTATGGTCAGCATTCTAACCTAATCTATGCTCAAATAAAAAGGCACTTATCTAAAACCATTGAAAACTTCATGGTCTAGAACAAGGGTTGAAACCTTAAGTTTTTTTTGCTAAGGGACTAGCAAAAGCTAGGCATGGGGGTATGATGAGAACCTCATCATGAGCCATAACTAGCTCATTTTGACCCAATACAAAGGATAAAAGCTCCTACATATCTCAAGGAAAGGCTTAACTCAGAGAATTCTGAGTTTGAGAAGAAAACCAGTCATAAGGGGTAAAAGTGCAATTTTACCAGTATAATCTGCATACAGGGTAATTCAGGGCCCAAACACAGGTCAGAACAGCTTAATAAGAATAAAAGTGGGACGAGATGATCTAGCAAGGGCTACAGCACTTTCAAGGAACCAAATGATAATCTGTAACCCTAAAACAACCCACTTCAATTCACAAGGTTCGAGGCAAAGTAAAAATAGAATAAACCCTCTAAAATTCATAGAAAAATAATCTCTAGGGTTTAGAACCTTCAATTTGGCCTTTAGAACCCATTTTGACCTACATTGAGAACCATGCCCAATTAATAACTTAATTTGGGTTTTTGCGCAAATTGACCGGTCAAACAAGGTTTAATATGAAAATAAAATTCACCATCAGATTCCTTAGGTCCTAATTAGTCATGTATAAAAACTTGAGCCTAAGAAGAAACCTCCTTGACCGACTTTACACTTTGGTCCTCATATATTTACTCTTTGGCCCTCAACTTTTGAACCCTCGCATTTAGGCCCCTAACTCTCCTTCGTTCTTTGCAAACAGGTCCCTCCTGCAAAACCCTGCCAGCACCATGCTCCGGCGACCTTGCGCGGAGCATGGCGCCGCGCAGGGTGAGGTGGAGGACCTGGCATGTGTACCAGGGGTGCCCTGCGTCGTCAGCCGTCGCAGGAGCACCCCCATGGTCATTGCAGCCCCCCATACCGGCCGTGCGAACGCACGGACGGTATGGGTTCGAATTCCGACCATGCTCCGGCGAGGGAGACACGTCGTCTCCCTCCGCCTTCCTCCCTGCTTCAACCCTATAAATACCCCCCGCCGCTCCACCGACCAAGGCAGCCTGGATCTGACGGAGAAAACCCCCAGCTTTCGTCTCTTCTTTCTCCGGCAGACGCTCACCAGCTCCGGCGACTTCCTCTCCCTCCACCTCTTCGCTCTGCCGCACTACCAGCAGCAGAGACCTCCTCCCCTGCTCTTCCCGCGCCACGCCGCACCCAGCTGGCGCCTCTCCAGCCTTCTGCTCGCCGCCGCCCCTCTCCCTGAGCATCATCTTCTCCGGCGACAGTCGATACGACTGTCGCCCTGTTCCTCCCCCTTCGTCCCTGCAGTTAAGTTAGACTTACTCCCCTTCTCCTCCTCTTTCTTTCCCCGCTTTCGATTTAGTCAATTAAGCCCTCTACCGACCCTGTTCACCCTCATCCTCTCCGCCTCCGACCACCCTCCGGCGAGCCGCTCCCATCACCTCAGCGACCCACACGGCTCGCCGACCACCGCAGAACTTCCGCCTCCTCACCCTGATCCTCTTCCGCCCCTCCACTTCCCACCAAACACCCTCTGCAGACCCACCGAACACACCCACTCCCTCGCTCACAGTCTGACCTAGGACGACCTAACAGCTCCATCTCGCCCCCTGCAGACCCCCTGACCACCTTCGCCGTGCCACGGCGAAGGTCCTCCGCCTGTCTGATTTGGCCGAGAGGCCGTGCCATTGGTTTCAGGTTCCAGGCCTTGACCGCCATTGGCGAGGAAGCTCGAAGCCTGCTCGAGGTTGCTCCAAGCCGAGATATCCCAGATTGAATAGCCACGGCCAGCGCGGAAGAGTCTCACGCACACACCCTGGCCCTCGATTGGAGCTGTACGCCGCAACAGCCGATGCAATTGGGAGCACCATCCCTGCTGCAGGCGTAAGAGAATTGGGGTGGGACATTTAGTCCCACCTCGGAATCTCTCAAAGGCGCGCGGACACATAAATTGAAAAACTGCCATACGCTGGTTGCCTCAGTTACCACGGGGTGAGGTCCCTCTCACCCGACCCGACCCGACTCGGCCTCGTCCGTGACCACGCTCCGCGGACCTGGCCCGACCCGATTAGACTGACCTGCACTCCTCGCCCACCACGCACGCCGGTGGGCCTGGACCCGGGCCTGACCCGAACCCGATTACCCGATAGCGCTCTGGGAGAGCTTCCGAGGAGTGATTTCAGAGAGAGAGATACGCGGGGGAGGGGGGTAGAGTAGGTTTTTGTCTTGACGAATAAACTCTAAAGTGTGCAGGCCAAAGAAGAAGAAGCAGACCCGCTGAAGAAGAAGGAGCTGCTGCACTGTAGCGAAGGCATTGTTAAGTCGTCTCAGCACCGGGGCAGACGACGGAAGGTCAGCAGCCAAAGAAGAAGAAGACCCGCTGAAGAAGAAGGAAGAGCAACGGCCATCGCGAGAGAAGAAAAAGAGAAGTCAAGGCAGGTGAAGACAAAGAAGAAGAAGGAATGAAGAGAAGCAAGAAGCAAGAAAAGAAGAAGATGATCTGACGAAAAAGAAAGAAAGGAAACAAGAAGAAGAGCACGAGGGGAAAATCTGAAGAAAGCAGAAGAAGAAGAAGAAGAAGAAGAAGAAGAACAGGAAGAACCAAAGACAAAGAGGAAGAAAGAAGAAAAGAAGAAGAAGCCAATTTTTTATCTCTCTCTCTCTTTATTTTTGTAATAGAACTTGTATATCTCTAGAATACAACTTGCTCCCTGAGTTCGACCTCGGGAACTCTTTCAGTTTTCCGAGTAATAAAAATTTTATATGAAACGTTGGTGACAACCGGCTTTACTACAACGATATAACTGAAACCGACGCTTCATCAATGGACTCTCGATGATTTGACTGGAATAAGTCCCTCTTATTGCACACATCATATTTATTCAGAAGAGGGCGCACGACCTTCTTGTGAAATGCAGAGACGTTTAAACCCCAATCTGCAGGAGGTCGTGAAAAAGGAGATCATCAAGTGGTTAGATGCAGGGATCATCTACCCGATCTCCGACAGTTGTTGGGTGAGCCCGATTCAGGTTGTGCCTAAAAAGGCAGGGCTCACCACCATTACGACTGAAATCGGAGAAGTCATACCTACCCGATTAGCCAACTCGTGGAGAGTCTGCATAGATTACTGACGACTCAATTCCTCCACGAAGAAGAATCATTTCCTACTTCCTTTCATTGATCAGATTCTCGAGAAATTAGCGGGAAATCGATTCTTCTGCTTTCTTGACGGGTACTTCGGTTATAACCAAGTAGCTATTTATCCTGAGGACCAAGAGAAGACCACGTTCACCTACCCCTTCGGAACTTACGCGTTCCGAAGGATGTCATTCGGTCTCTGCAATGCACCTGCGACTTTTCAGTGGTGCATGCTTGCCATATTCTCTGATATGGTAGGTGATTATTTGGAAGTCTTCATAGATGACTTTTCAGTTTTTGGGGCATCATTTGATGATTGCCTCCAGCACTTGGTTCATATACTCAGGCACTGCATCGACGTTAATTTGGTTCTTTCCTGGGAAAAGAACCATTTTATGGTGCCTGAAGGAATCGTCCTAGGACATCTGATTTCTGAGAAGGGCATCCAAGTGGATCAAGCCAAGGTTGATCTAATCTCTCGCCTTCCTATGCCTAGCTCGATCAGGGACATCCGTTCTTTTCTGGGGCATGTCGGTTTTTACCGTCGTTTCATTCCTGATTTCTTGAAAATCGTGTGCCCCCTGACGACTCTTCTCTCTAAGGATGTACCCTTTGAAATCTCCAAGGAATGCACTTAAGCCTTTGAGAACCTCCGTGATCGAGTCACCCAGACCCCGATCCTACAATCCCCTGATTGGTTTCAACCCTTTGAGATCATGTGCGATGTGTCTGATTTCGCTGTAGGAGCGGTTCTGGGACAGAAAGTTGATGGGAAACCGTGGTCATCTACTATGCTATCAAGACATTTGACGAGGCTCAGCGTAACTATACAGTTACGGAGAAAGAGCTGCTAGCAGTAGTATTTGCCCTTGAAAAATTTTGAGCTTATCTCCTGGGTTCCCACGTCATCATCTGCTCGGATCACACAGCTGTGAGTTATCTCCTTGCCAAGAAGAACGTGAAGCCCCGACTAATCCGATGGATCTTGCTGTTGCAAGAATTCGATCTCGAGATTCGCGACAAGGCGGGAAGACATAATGTGGTAGCTGACCATTTGTCTCGCCTTCCTTCTGAGGTTATCAACCCTTCCAGACCCATCACGGAGCATTTCCCTGATGAGCACCTGCTGACTATTGGTATTAGACTTCCATGGTTTGCTGATATAGTAAACTACTTGGCATCTCATCAGATCCCGTCTGATTGGCCGAAGGCCAAGAAAGACAAATTGCGCTCTGATGCCAAGTATTACATTTGGGAAGATCCGTACCTCTTCCGCATAGGTGCTGACCAAATCATCCGGAGATGTGTCTCGGAAGGTGAAGTCAATGATATTCTTTCCTTCTGCCATGACCAGGCATGCGGTGGCCATTTCTCTAGGCACAATCACATCGAAAATCCTCCAGTGTGGCTTTTATTGGCTCACTTTGTTCAAGGATGCATACAATCACTGTAAGGCATGCAGTCGTTGCCAAACTTTGGGCAACATGAGCCATCGCGACATGATGCCTTTGCAGCCGATTCTCGTATGCGAAATCTTTGATGTTTGGGGGATTGATTTTATGGGTCCCTTTCCTGTTTCGGATGGTTTCGAATACATTCTACTGGCTGTAGACTACGTGTCCAAATGGATCTAAGTTATACCGACCCGAACCTGTGATCACAAAATCGTTCTCAAATTCATTCATCACAATATCTTCTCACGGTTCGGGATTCCTCGTGCTATCATCTCAGACGGGGGGACCCATTTCACAAATGCTCAGTTCAGGTCACTGATGACCAAATATGGGGTGTTTCACCGAATCTCTACTCCTTATCACCCCTAGACTAATGGTCTAGCTGAGCTGTCAAATTGGGAGATCAAGAAAATCCTGCAGGTCATTGTTCGGCTTGACAGGAAGGACTAGTCATCCCGACTTCTGAAAGCCTTGTGGGCCTATAGGATCGCCCACAAAACCCAATTAGCATGTCTCCCTTTAGACTGGTGTACGGGAAGGCATGTCACCTTCCCGTCGAACTGGGGCACAAAGCCTATTAGGCAGTACGGAATTGTAATCTAGATCTTTCTAAGGTTGGAACCCACAGAAAGCTTCAAATCAGCGAAATCGATGAATTACGTCTTGATGCGTACGAGAACTCGCGAATCTATAAGGAGCGAGTTAAAGCCTTTCATGACAAGCACATCTCTAGAAAGATCTTTCATCCTAGTCAGAAGGTCCTACTCTTCGATGCCCGACTCAAACTTTTTCCTGGGAAGTTGCGATCCAAGTGGGTCGGACCATACTTGGTCTGATAGGATTTTGGAAATGGAGCTGTCGAAATCAGTCCACTCAGCCATGATTCTGAACCTTTCATCGTGAATGGTTAGAGACTCAAACTGTTCATTAATATAACCTCTACTGATTTGGCTGAATCATCATTTATTCTCCATTCTCCCTGAGCATATTGCACCCAGCCGATGGCGTAAAACTTAGCGCTTAATGGGAGGCAGCCTGTCATTCTCCTTGAAAACCTGAAACCCTTTCTAACACTTTTGCGCACTTAAGGATCACCCTTTAGGACAGCCGACTCCACCTCAGGTGCTTGCATTTGAGATTAGAAATCGTCTGCAACAGTCACCCTGACCCATTCACTCATCAAAACATCTGTCCTAGGGAATGAACTAAATAAAAACCCCCTAAGTTACAATGAGGACATTGCAAATCTTAGGCATAGGGGTATGAAAGTGTAAAAACTTGTAAGAAAAGGTTTTAAAAGAAAAAATTCACATATCCCAAAAACACCATAAAAATTAATTTTTTTTTTTTGAAAACAAAAGAATAATAAAATGAGAGGAGGAAAGAAAATTTTGAGGACTCTACAAAGGAGGAGAAAGGAACAAAATGGAAAGGAGCACAAAATGAAAAAAAAAAGTAATAGTCATCAGTAAGAAATTAAGGAATTAACCTAAGTTCTAGACCTCATTTAGGAAAATAAATGGAAAGTGCACAGTGAGATTAGTAAGAACGTAAACTTTAGGCATTCTTGGATAGACTCGTAGTATCCATTAAGATCTAGACATTCCTCAAGAGGTTGAGGAAAATGAAAGGCTTAAGTATTAGGTCCAAGACTTAGGGAGTATTTTGCCTCGTTAACTAATTTTTGATTTACCGGACTCAGTAACTTAAGCACCCTAACTTCACACACAGCTTGGTTCAGTAAGCATAAAAATCAAAATCACGCTGAAGCGTTGCAAAAATTTTGAAAATGACACCTAGAGTAGGAGCGGCCGATCAACACAAGTTGGTTTGGACGAGTTCCCAACGCGGAGAGGTGGGAAATTTCCCTCGAAGATGTGTAACAAAATATCATCTCCTCGGTGCTTGTCTCTTAGGATATTTACATATCCTACCTGGGCCATGTAAGCACTCTGCTGGTTCAGATTCCATGGATGGCATTATCACGAAATGTCAATTGCCAAGGTCTGAATTCGGCCACGGAACACTATGGATGGGATTATCTCGAAATCTCAATAGCCAGGGTTCTGGGGGTTACCATGGGCGGTGCTATCTCGAAGCATCGACTGCCAGGAACCCTTGAGGATTGATGATGGGGACAAGGAATCTGATACAGACCGTGTTGAAAAGTCAATCCTAAGCTATAATTAAAAAGAAAAAGAGAGAAAACTCTTCAAAGATATAAATCTTCTATCTCTCTTTCTTGCAAAACGCATTACGAACTGAGCCAGGGCTAAAGTTATCTCAAGTACGGATGCTTTAACCACAAAGTTCAATAAACCTTAGGTTAGTTTTTGTAGGCCTTAAAAACCTTTGTTAAGGACTGAGGCTGAGGTTAGACAGATCTGGATCTTGGTTGGTACTAGAGTACCTTTTAGGCCTATGGTAGGCATTCTGACCTAATCTAGTTTGCAAAAGAAAAAGCACTTATCTGAAATCATTAAGAACTTCATGGTTTAGAACAAGGGTTGAAACCTTAAAATTTTGCTAAGGGACTAAAAAAAGCTAGGCATGGGGGTATGATGAGAACCTCATCATAAACCCTAACTAGCACAATCTAACCCAGATATGTGAGAAAAAGCTCCTACATGGCCCAAAGAAAGGCTTAACTCAGAGAATTCTGAGTTTAGGAATGAAACAAATCATAATGGGTAAAACTACAATTTCACCAATGCAGTTTGCAAATAGAGTAGTTAAGGGTCCAAACACAGGTCAAACAAGCTTAACAAGAAGGAAAGTGGGATGATCTGATTTAAAAAAGGGTTGTAGCAACTTTCAGGAATTAAATGACATTCTGTAACCCTAAAACACACCCACTTCAATTCACGAGGTTTGAGGCAGGATAAAAATCAACTAAACTCTCTAAAATTCGTAGAAAAATACTCTTTAGGGCTTAGAACCTTCAATTTGACCTTAGAAACCTATTTTGACCTAAAAAGAGAACCATGTCCAATTAGTAACTTAATTTGGATTTTTACGCAAATTGGTCGGTCAAACATGGTCCAACCTAGAATTAAAATTCACCATTAAAATCCTTAGGTTCAAACTAGTCTGGTATAAAAACTTGAGCCTAAGAAGAGACCTACTTGACTGATTTTACAATTTGATCCTCTTCATTTACTTTTTGACCCTTATCTTTTGAAACCCTTGCATTTAGGTCCCCATCTTTTCATCGTTCTTTGCAGAACGGTCCTCCCTGCAACTTCTGTGCAACGCCATACTCCGACGACCTTGCGCGGAGCATGACGCCGTGCATGGCAGGGCTGCCGTCTTGCAAAGCAGAAGCGAGGTTCCCTGTGACGTCCTCCGTCGCAGGGACCCGCCCATGCCCTCTGCCAACCACCATACCTTCTGTGCGAACACGCGGAAGGTATGGGTGTCATCTCCGGCCTTACTCCGACGAGGCTGGCACGACGCCAGCCCGCTCCTCCCTTTGCGCCAACCCCTTTATAAGGATCGGCACCCCCTGCCGACTCCTTCAAGCTCTTCTTTGATGGAGAACCCCCCCTTTTCATCCCTTCATCCTCCGTCAGAAGGCCCGAAGCTTCCGGCGACTTCCTCCTCTTCCTCCTCGTCGCTCTGCTGCTCTACCTGCAGCAGGGTTTGCCTTGCTCCCTCGTCCGCGTCGGGCTGTACCCGCCGGCGCCCTCCGCCTGCTTCCTCGTCGCAGCACTCCTCTAGGGCTCCTTCTCCAGCTCCGGCAGATACGAGCCGACTGCTCCGCCCTCCCCCTTTGTCTAATACTTAGGTAAATAGCTTCCTCTCCATTTCCCTTACATTTTCCCTCTCTTAATCTACCTTTTTACTCCACCGCACGCGACTTCCACCTCCACCTGCTCCGTCTCCGACCACCTTCTCCGGCGAGTCCATCCCACCTCCACAGACCTCCTCACCCCTTGCCGACTACCCCAGAAGCTTCCCCTCACTCCACTCAACCGATCCCCCCTTTCCATTCACTTCCAACCACCGCCCGACTACCTCTCGAACAAACCCATCGTGTCGCACACAGTCCGACCTAGGGCTACCTCCACATGCGCCGTCGCGCCTCGCCAACACCCGCACTGCATTCGCCGCACTCCAGCGAAGCTCCCTGCGTATTCTGACTGGGCCAAGAGGCCGTATTTCTGCTTTCAGGTCGGAGCCCTTTCGCCGCCATTATTGAGCTGCTGCAGCTCCTCCACCTGCAGCTGCAGGCACTTTCTAGCCCAGGTGCACACCCCAGGTCACGCGGTTTACCTCTGCGAAGGCACTCAGGCCTGCAGTTGGGGCGAAGGCGTCGCGAGCTGCTGCAATTGCCTGCGGTTTCCTCAGCTGCAAGTGCTAATTTGGTAGGTGGGTGTTTGCACCTCAAAATACGCCTGCAATAAAGCCTTCTCATGCTATTTCCTAGCATTAACGTTGCATATTAGGATTCTATAGTTGCATTTGTAAAAACACTTGCATTCATGCATTTAATTAAGAGGAGAGAAGATTGAAAATAATGGCTTGCATATTTACATTTTTCCTCAAGTGCCTCATTGCAAAATCCACATCTTTTTTATTTTCTCCTCTTGATTTTCTTTTTTCTCTTCCCACGGTTGCACCTCTCTTCCCGTAGTAGCTGCATGCATTTACTCCACGTCATTTCTCCCTGCCAACGCCACTCCCTACAGCTGCCAATCCCGTGCCCTCTCCCTACTGCAGCCGGCACGCCACTCTCTCCTCCTCTATAAGAAGCTGCAGCTTCTTCCTTGCGAGACACACGCTGCTGCACGAAACAAAAACCCACAGCCACCTCTTCCACCGTCTTCCCCTCCCATACGTCGGCTCTCCGTCGAGGAGGCACCCGGCGAGCAAGAGTACCCACTGTGGTGCACACCACCACAGTGGGAACACCACCGCCTAGCTTTTCGACGAGCCGGTGGGCGTGGTGCCTTCCCTCGTTTCATTTTTTTCCTTTCACGCCATTGCCACCGCTTCAAGCTCCGAAGCTTGAAGTCGCGGCAGCAGCAGCCAGCAGCAGGACCCCCCGCCTCCTCCGCGACCTTCCCCGCAGGCGCTCAGCCCTCCGTGCGCGCCTGCAGGGCCTCCTCCGCTCCGTTCTCCGTTCTGTCGCCTCCGCCCTTGCACCCGCGACCGGCCGCTACGCGCACTGCAGCGGCCGGCCAGGCCCTCTCGCCGTCCCCTGCCAGCCCCCGCGCCCCTCCGCGACCACCTGCAGACCTCCTCCACGTTCGCTTCCCCGCGTCATCGCCTGCTCGTCGTCTCCGCGCCAGCCTGCAGAATCCTCACGCGAAGGCGCGCCTGCACCTGCGACGTCCAAACGTCCGTCGCCATCTCCAGACGACGCGACGTCCGGACGTCCGCCGCCTCCAGCAGACGTCTTAACTCGCGCCATCGCCCGCTTTCTCTCCAACTCCCACCAGCTCTCTCTCTGGCGCAAGTACTCCTGCCCGCTCTCTCCCTCCCTCTCTCTCTCTCTTTTTCACTCACTCTCAGTACACTACACCAACGCACACACATCTTCACCGACACTTCCACACACCCACACACACATAAACACTAGTATAAACATATATATATCTATACGTATACATATATATAGTACCATATATATATATATACATATATCTATATATATATATATACATATCTATCTACTTATATATATATATATATCTAGATACATATACTTATATACATATATATATACATCTATATAGTATTATATATATATATATTTACATACATATATACATATATAGCTATATACATACATATATACATCTATATATATCTATACATATATACCTATACACATATATATATTTTCACGCTATTTGCCATACGCGGTATTGCGGGAATATCTGCACCAGTTGCTGATATTCCCTGATACACGCGTACAAAAAGCATGGACCCATTCATCATCCATCCTCCATCCACACTCCACGTGGCACCTAGTCGTGCTGGTTGCGTCTCTCTAGACGTCGACTGACTCAACATAGTGCTACACTCCATCGTCACCTCCACCCCCACCCCTTTATATATATAATACATATATATACATATATATCTATAGATACTATATTTACTTTCTGTCTGTTAGCTTCCTTCTTAGTAAAAAGAAAAAAAAATATATAAAAGAGAAAAGATAATCTTTGATTTGCAGGTATCTCGTCTTGCGAGTAGCAAGACTTGTTTTGGAACTCTGTTTTGGCTAAAAGCTAAGGACACAATTTTGAGGGTGTGCCTCAAGGACAAGGATTACCAGAAAAAAATCTAAATAAGGAAAAACACCAAAAACATAATAAACGAACGGAAGAGACACGTTTTAAGGAAAACGCAAAAACTCGACTTGAACCCACTTCCCTTAGTTCGACCCTGGGCCTAAAAGTGATAAGATAAAATCAATTAGGCCAGGTTAAAGATTTTGTAAAGAGATGGTTAGGTCCGAATTAGGTTAACCGCTATAGACATTTCAACGATAAAAACATCATTTTAACAACCTATCCGGGTCGACCCATCATCTTTCTGGTGTCGTTGCCGGGGAAGTGCGCTTTCAAGTAAGTTTTTATTAAATTCCTTTCAATTTTTGTCTTCTCTCTTCACGGGTATTGTTGTTTTTGGTGTGCAGGTGAACCTGGTGGAAGGAGAAGGAAAGCAGACGAAGCTGAAGATGTGAGCAGATCCAAGGCGGGAACGAGAGCGTGAAGACGTCGACACCGCATTGGAGCTTCGCACACGTTGCCGAATAAGTAGGTTCTCTTTTTCTTAGCAAACTAGGGTTAACTTGCCACCTCAATAAAAAAAAAAAAACTAAAAAATACTTCTTGGGATCTCTTGAGGCAAGTGGATTAAAATTCACTTGTTTGATTTGTTGTCTTCACTCCCACTGCCCCGAGATTTCCCACCACACTTCGCATAGCGAAAATCCGAGAATCTTGATTCTTGGATTTTTCGCCGTGGGAAGTATTCTTTGAGGCAAAGAAAAAGATTGCTTGCATCCCTCTTTTGCCTCGCTTATCTTTAATTCAGGATCACATTTTTGGTGGGGAGACTTGGAATTGAGTTAATTCCAACCTCACCACGACTTTTCAACTTGCCTGTGATTCGATCCTGAATACTTCAACACCAACAACTTTATTTTCTTTATCTGTTGGTTGAGCCTTGTGTGGACATTCTTCTTGGTTATTGGAAGCACTTGAATTGAAGTGCCTTGGCTCCCTTTCACATTGATATAAAACTGATTCGTGCATCCACACTTAGAAATCTCCATTTAGGGTAGCCCATTGCATTTTAGCATGCATTAACTAACTGATAATTGAAGAAGGGTTTCTTGGGTTTTAGAAGGAAAACCTATATTTTTGCAAAAATCCAAAGATTGGTTGAATTGGTAATTCAGCAAAACCGTAAAATCCATATTACTTAAGGCTGAACTCTAAAAAACCATTTACCAATAAAAACTTCAATTCGGGGAGATTTCCCCGTTGCATGCTTGTTTTTAAACACTCTGAAAATCAATCACTTGGGCATTATCCGTAAACAACGTCCTTCACATTCTAAAAGCACTTGACCCTAAGCCTCTAATTAAAACTGGTAGTAACTTGACCCTTTTTAAGGATTGGAGGTCTAACTACCTACGTGTAGCGGCTACGTGCTGGTGAGAGTTCCCGCGTGCTATCGGGTGTCTAAGACTGGGGCAAACGGCCTTTCAATCTGGCCCGGTGGTTCCGCGGTGCTCGCATTCAGTTCCGTAGTTCGTGATAGTAGGTAACTTAGATCTTTAGGTCTAAGGGCACACTGTAGAGGTTAGGAACTTGACTGTATTGACTTGTAATCAAGTGTACCTTTGCGACGTCATTTCTCTCATTCCTTTTCCCTTCTCATCTCCCCAACTCTTCCTACGGTAGTGCATGTTTGGGAGGAGGTCACAAAATCCTGAATTGTTTGAATTGACTGATAAATCTAGAAAAGAAGCCGAATCGTCCTCCTCCTCCACAAACATGGCTGCACGCCTACCCCCAAATCGCGAGGGAGGAAACCGCCCTCAGAATCCACCAGGTGGTGGAGCCGTAGATCCCATAACCCGCCTCCAAGCCCAAATGGAAATGTATAATGAGCAAATCGAAGCCATTCGGGAAACATTGGAGGAAATGCAGAACCCTCCCGAACGGGAGGAGCCTAGGTCTCTTAGCTCTTATCAGAATCTCGCTGCTACAGAGACCATAGGACAAATTCGGGTCCCCATGGGCGGGGACGACTTTGAATTAAAACCAAACATAATTGGCCTAATCAATTTTCACTTTCATGGTCTTGCAAGTGAAGACCCATTTCTCCACTTGGAAGACCTAACCCGACTTGCTGAAACTGTTAAACCAAGAAATGTCGGGTTATCTATAGTCCTCATGAAGATGTTCCCGTTTTCATTGCGGGATAAAGCGTCGCAATGATTACGCACCCTTGGGAGAACCATCCACTCTTGGGAAGAGATGCGAACATCGTTTCTCAAGAAGTTCTTCCCAATCGGGCGGACCAATGTGCTTTGCCGTGCTATCACTTCATTTACGCAACAAAACGGCGAACAATTTCATGAGGCATGGGAGAGGTATAACGACCTTCTCAGGAAGTGTCAGCACCACGGTCTGCCTAAGTGGCATATAGCCCAGATTTTCTACTATGGGATAAATGAGACTTTGAAGCAGATTGCAGATGCTTCCTGCGGAGGGAACTTTATGAATAAAGACGAGAATGGAGCATTCGAACTGTTTGAAAATATGAGTGAAAACTCGATGAACAATGCTTCCATTGTCGCCTTTAATTGTACCAGCCAGCCCCGAAATGTCCACGAAGCTGACACGGGACCCTCCCATTCATCCACTGATCTAAGCCTTATTGCACAAAAATTGGATGAAGTCTCCGTCGTGCACAAGAAGCTGGACGAGCTTCTGGCCAACCCTGCTCGATCTATGGCAAACACCACCTCTTCACCACTTCGTCACAATCCAAGTTCTTCTAATACCAGGCTTATCCCGAGAAACCCCGTTAGACCTTCCTTACCGAGTGTCGCGCCAAGCGACTCGGTAAGTCATGTGGAACTGGCTTCTGCGAGCCAGTATTTCGACACGGAGGACCAAGCCTCCGTGTGCTCGGACGCATATCTACATGCGGATGCGTCTTCTGGCATAGAAGACGCTTGCGCCCTGGGGAGCAACCCGTTCTCTGCCACTTATAACCCAGGGTGGCGTAATCATCCGAACTTCACATGGTCCAACAACCCGCAGTGCCAAAACCTCGCGGGTGGACCAATGCGACCGACCGCACCCGTCATCCCAAGGGTCCAGTTTAATCCTATGGCAAATCCTCCATCAGGCCCTTGCGTACCACAAACTGAACACGCATCAAGCCCTCTTGACAAATTGATGCCAATGATGACGGAAATGTCAAAGCGCCATGAAGAGAACATGACCTCTCTTCAGCACCAATTGGCGCAGCAGAACGCCGAGATCAGTCAACTACGCATGGCGACTCGATCTAAGGGCACTCTTCCCGCCCAACCTGTTCCAAACCTGCGAAATTTTGTACCCCGTGGTTCTCAACCACAGGTACGACCTTCTCAGGGACAGGTTAATCAAGTTCTGCAAGCTTCGAGCATTCCACCGGGATTTCAGGCTAATCCTACTGCAGCACCACACTCTTATGTCCCCATTGCAAGCCCTCCTCCGCCGTATGATCCCACTGGACCCGCATCGTCCAATGCTATCACTACGAGGAGTGGTAAGCAGACCGTCGATCCGCCTCGACCTAATCCTGGCCTGTCTTCTTCTTCGCCCTCTCATTCGAGATGAATACCGCATTCGCGAGAGGACGATTCACCAAAACTTGTGCCAGAATCAGTCCCATTCCCTAAGGCTCTACTAAGGGAGCCAAAAGGCAAAAAGAAAAATACGCAGGCCTTTGACAACTTGCGTAATTTGTTCAGGGATGTAGAAATCAAGGTATCCCTGCTTGAGGCAATCGACCACATACCTACTGTCGCTCGATTTTTCAAAAACTACACAACACCCAGGCGACAGTCAAAGAAGACTAAGAATCCGATGGTTCTCTCGCCTCATGCGAGTTGTGCTGTACTGTCAAACTTACCACCGAAGCAGAAAGATCCGGGCACACCACTGATTTCCTGTAGCATCCAAGGCTGCAGTTTTAACCGTGCCCTACTTGATCTAGGATCTTCCATCAATCTCATACCGACCATCATGCTCGAAAAATTTTCCTTGGGAAATCTGAAACCCACCCCTGTCACGTTACAGTTGGCAAATCGTTCTGTCAAAATCCCGAAGGGTGTGGTGGAAGACGTGGTGGTTAGGGTCAATAGTCTCTGTTTTCCTGTTGACTTTCTTGTTTTAGATATGGAAGTTCCTAGTTCACTTTCTAATTGGCCGATCATCCTTGGTCGACCTTTCTTGGCCACAGCCCGTGCCCATATCGACTGCGAGTCGGGCTGTATTGAGATTGCCATTCGATCTAAGAAGCTCAAGCTTAACATATTCAAGGCAGCCAAGAACTTTGATTGTGATTGCATCGAGGATGACACGTCTGACGAGGACATGGCCGTCAGCACGTGTATCGGACTAATTGGGACCTATTCGGACTGCTGCGGATTACCTATAAACACTGATGACTGCCTAACCAACACATACTGTGACGTTCCCCAATCCCTCCCTTGTCCAGTACCTTCTCCTGGCCAGACTTCTGACGAGGTTTTCTCCGCTTCCCATACCTCGTGGTCTGAGTCATATCCGGGCTACTCACCGTCGGTCCACACTCTTGAAGACCGAATTGCCCTTTCTTCCCCGCCAAATCAGGCGGATTTGCAAATCCACACTGGGACCTTGAGCCCATATACTTCTCATTGGGGCTATTCATTTTTGGATCCATCTATCTAAAAAGCCCCTCTTCTTGGCCAATCTGAAGGCCAGTTTCTTCCTCTTAACTTGTTCTCCTACCCGTCTGGGACACTCTCGTCCCAAGAAATGCCAGATCCTTCCCCATCCACTCCCGAGCTAAAAGTGCTGCCTAATACACTCAAGTATGTTTTCCTGGGACCAAATGAAACGCTCCCTGTAATCATCAATTCAAAATTAACCAGGGAGTAGGAGTGCAAACTAACTAAGGTCCTCCTAGAACACAAGGCAGCTATTGGATGGTCTTTATCAGACTTATCTGGCATTAGCCCCTCCTACTGCACTCACCGTATATATACGGAGGAGGAGGCTTGACCTTCCCGCGAGATGCTGCGATGTCTCAACCCTACCATGCGGGAGGTCGTTAAGAAGGAAATCATTAAGTGGCTGGATGCGGGTATAATCTACCCGATCAGTGATAGCCCCTGGGTGAGTCCGATTCACGTTGTGCCCAAAAAGGCAGGACTCACCATCCGTGTCAATGACAGGGGAGAATCCATCCCTACACGCACTCCTACATCTTGGAGAGTGT
The DNA here is from genome assembly GCA_037157565.1 of Thalassia testudinum. Lineage (NCBI taxonomy): Eukaryota > Viridiplantae > Streptophyta > Magnoliopsida > Alismatales > Hydrocharitaceae > Thalassia > Thalassia testudinum. Next base: position 25,578,551 of record JAZHRO010000003.1, read on the forward strand.
GTGTAGATTATAGGAAACTCAATGCTGCAACCAAGAAAGATCACTTCCCGCTACCATTTATTGACCAAATCCTGGAGCGGTTAGCGGGAAATAAATTTTTCTACTTCCTGGATGGATTCTCAGGATATAACCAGGTGGCAATAGACCCCCGAGACCAAGAGAAAACCACTTTTACCTGCCCTTTCGGCACCTTCGCCTTTAGAAGGATGCCGTTCGGACTTTGTAACGCGCCAGCAACTTTCCAGAGATGCATGCTGGCGATATTTCATGACATGGTGGGTGACTTTCTCGAGGTCTTCATGGATGACTTTTCAGTCTTTGGACCATCTTTCGACGAATGTCTTGCCAACCTGACTCGCATCCTTAGGAGATGTATTGATGTAAACCTCGTGCTTTCCTGGGAAAAAAGTCATTTTATGGTGCACGAGGGAATTGTTCTCGGACATATCATCTCCGATAGGGGTATCGAGGTTGGCAGAGCTAAGCTCGACGTCATTGCTGATTTACCTGTGCCTGATTCTGTCAAACAAATCCGCTCCTTCTTGGGTCACGTCGGTTTCTATAGGAGATTCATCAAAAGCTTCTCCAAAATTTCTCGACCCTTAACTCATTTCCTATCAACCGATGTGCCCTTCGACATGGGCCCCGACTGTATACAAGCATTCACGCAGCTGCGTAATGCTGTCACCAAGGCCCCTGTTCTCCAGCCGCCTGATTGGTCCCTCGACTTTGAACTTATGTGTGACGCTTCAGACCTTGCAGTCGGAGCCATCCTGGGACAAAGACGCGATAGACACCCCTTCGTGGTATACTACGCCAGTAAGACGTTGGACGAGGCCCAGCGTAATTATACTACCACTGAAAAGGAACTACTGCCGGTCGTCTTTGGGCTGGAGAAATTCTGCTCTTACCTTCTGGGCTCTCACGTTATTGTTTTCACTGATCACGCGGCCATTCGCCATCTCATGCACAAGAAGGATGCCAAGCCTAGACTGATTCGTTGGATCCTTCTGCTCCAGGAATTGGACATTGAAATTCGTGATAAGGCCGGAGCCCAGAATGTTGTGGCTGATCACCTTTCCAGATTGGACCCTGACCATATTGGACTTACTCTGCCAATTAATGAAATTTTTCCTGATGAGCACCTATTGGCAATAAATGTGGCAAGTGGACTTACCTTGCTTCTGGATCTCTTCCACGTGGCTGGCCTAAAAACCAGCGCGAGCGTCTTATGGCAGAAGCAAAGTATTATTTCTGGGATAATCCACTTCTTTTTCGGATAGGTGCTGATCAAATCATCCGTCGCTGTATTCCTAACAGTGAGTTCCCCAGTGTGCTATCCTTTTGCCACGATCAGGCCTGTGGAGGCCATTTCTCTGGGAGGAAAACTGCAGCCAAGGTGTTGCAGTGCGGTTTCTTTTGGCCCTCCCTTCACCAGGACGTGCACACTTATGCCAAGCATTGCACTAGGTGCCAGTCGTTAGGGTCAATGGCACGTCGTGACATGATGCCCTTGCAACACATCCTAGCTGCGGAAATCTTCGACATCTGGGGAATTGACTTCATGGGTCTCTTTCCTCCATCCAACGACTTCGAATTCATCCTCGTGGCCGTCGACTATGTTTCGAAATGGATCGAGGCTATTCCCGCGCGTCGTGCTGACCATGTTATCTCCACCCGATTCGTCAAGGACCACATCTTTGTGCGTTTTGGGATCCCTCGGGCCATTATCTCGGATGGAGGAAGCCACTTTACCCATGCTTCTTTTCGGGCACTTCTGAGGAGGTACGGAGTCCACCATCGTATCGCATCCCCGTATCATCCTCAGACGAACGGCCAGGTGGAAGTGTCGAACCGGCAAATCAAGCAGATTCTCCAGAAAACGATTCGGCCTGACCGTAACGATTGGTCCGACAAGCTGACTGACGCACTTTGGGCGTATCGGACCGCCTTCAAGTCTCCCCTTGGTATGTCTCCATATAGAATCATTTACGGGAAGCCTTGTCATTTGCCCGTGGAGTTGGAGCACCGCGCTTATTGGGCGGTTCGCCAATGTAACCTCGACCCAGACTTGTGTGGTCGAGAAAGGAAACTTCAACTCCAAGAGCTGGAAGAGCTCCGTCGTGAAGCCTATGATTCTGCTCTAACCTTTAAACAGCGCACTAAGGCTTTTCACGACAGCCATATTCGGCGGAAGGAATTTGAGCCATCTCAGCAACTTTGGCTCTATAATGCCCGACTCAAATTCTTTCCTGGGAAATTGAAGTCCAAATGGACACCTTTCCTAGTCTCAAGACCATTCCCCAATGGGGCCGTCGAGATCGAAGATCCCAAATCTGGGCGTAAATTTACGGTCAACGGGCAGCGTTTGAAACCTTATCTGACTCATGAACCTGCCCCTGTTGGAGAAATCGTTGCCTTGCTGGAGGGTAACTAATTCTTTGCCTCATTCTGAGTCCAGCTGGGGACGTTAAATTCAGCGCTTGTTGGGAGGCACCCTAACAGCACTCATCATCCACCATCACTTTTCACACCTCTATCGCGATCACTTCACCACCCACCATCCACCCACCCTACCACCCTGATCTATACCCTACACTTCAGCTCTCGCTACCTGATCTTTCGTCCTTTCTCTACCCTTCCCTGCATGCATATGAGGACATAGCATTGTTTAGCATGGGGGGGTGGATAGGCATCCTTAGGATCTGGGTATTTTAGGGTATCATGCAGTTTCTATATATACATAAATAAATAAATAAATAAATAAAAATAGAGAGGGAAAATGGTGTTTAGTAATGATCTAAAAGCTGAAACAAAAATACAATAAGTGTTTATGGATATTCAACCTCTGTTTTGAAGAATTTCCAGGCCACAAAAGCTTGATTCGCTCAGACTCGGCTTAATTTACTTAAAGCATTGACAAAATAGATCAAGATCTCTCCTAACTAAGGATGTATTCTTGTACTTGAGACACAAGTACAAGATCTGTTGGTTTACTTTTACTTGAGAGCTTAAGTAAACGTGGTTCACACTACACATATCAGGAAAGGCCAGGTGAACATAAGATCCAACCCTAGTGTTCATTAGGGAAGGTGGAGTCCTTACCTGTGCACGCAGGTAGACTTTTTATCCCAGGCTTTAGTCTTGTGTTTAGGAGTGACTCTTTCCACCAAAAAGAAACTCTCTCACCAAAAAGAAAAAAGTGTGCTCCTTCTGAATGTGTTGTAAGAGATATACTGACACGTGTTTCAAAAAAAAATAAAAAAAAAACCAAAAGAGTCAGTATATCTCATAAATGTCTATAAAGTCTTTGCCCTACAAGAAGTTCGTCAGGGCAGGTTACAAATCCGTTGTTTTCCTGTGAGCCAAAAAAAAAAAAAAATCAGAAAATGGGAGTTGAGTTTTCCGTCATCATCTTAAGGGTCAATCCGAAGACATGAGCTGAAATTGGGACCAACCTGTACTTAAAAATTCGTGAAACCCTGGGATTGAGTCTTAATGTTCATCTAGTCAGTCTTGATCCTTCACTATACACAAACCATAACCTCTTGAGCTCTCGAGTACGGCAAAAATCTCCTGGGTCCTGGAAATCGTACTTAAGGTTTAAATATCAAGAGTCTTGGTTAGTTGAGAGATGATTTATGTCATGTGAGACTTAAAGTACTGGTAGTCTTCTTTACAATTGGTTCTCACAATATTCGACAATAAACACACCTATATCACCTCAGAAGAAAATCTTCAGCTTAAGATCATTTCTAAATACTGTTTTGCTAGGGACTAGCAAAAGATAGGCATGGGGGTATATGTTTGCACCTCAAAATACGCCTGCAATAAAGCCTTCTCATGCTATTTCCTAGCATTAACGTTGCATATTAGGATTCTACAGTTGCATTTGTAAAAACAGTTGCATTCATGCATTTAATTAAGAGGAGAGAAGATTGAAAATAATGGCTTGCATATTTACATTTTTCCTCAAGTGCCTCATTGCAAAATCCACATCTTTTTTATTTTCTCCTCTTGATTTTCTTTTTTCTCTTCCTGCGGTTGCACCTCTCTTCCTGCAGCAGCTGCATGCATTTACTCCACGTCATTTCTCCCTGCCAACGCCACTCCCTACAGCTGCCAATCCCGCGCCCTCTCCCTGCTGCAGCCAGCACGCCACTCTCTCCTCCTCTATAAGAAGCTGCAGCTTCTTCCTTGCGAGACACACGCTGCTGCACGAAACAACAACCCGCAGCCACCTCTTCCACCGTCTTCCCCTCCCATACGTCGGCCCTCCGTCGAGGAGGCACTTGGCGAGCAGGAGTACCCACTGTGGTGCACACCACCACAGTGGGAACACCACCGCCCAGCTCTTCGACGAGCCGGTGGGCGTGGTGCCTTCCCTCGTTTCGTTTTTTTCCTTTCACGCCATTGCCACCGCTTCAAGCTCCGAAGCTTGAAGTCGCGGCAGCAGCAGCAGCAGCAGGACCCCCCGCCTCCTCCGCGACCTTCCCCGCAGGCGCTCAGCCCTCCGCATGCGCCTGCAGGGCCTCCTCCGCTCCGTTCTCCGTTCTGTCGCCTCCGCCCTTGCACCCGCGACCGGCCGCTGCGCGTACTGCAGCGGCCGGCCAGGCCCTCTTGCCGTCCCCTGCCAGCCCCCGCGCCCCTTCGCGACCACCTGCAGACCTCCTCCACTTTCGCTTCCCCGCGCCATCGCCCGCTCGTCGTCTTCGCACCGGCCTGCAGAATCCTCACGTGAAGGCGTGCCTGCACCCGCGACATCCAGACGTCTGTCGCCATCTCCAGACGACGCAACGTCCGGACGTCCGCCGCCTCCAGCAGACGTCTTAGCTCGCGCCATCGCCCGCTCTCTCTCCAAGTCCCGCTAGCTCTCTCTTTGGCGCGAGTACTCCCACCCGCTCTCTCTCTCCCGCTCTCTCCCTCTCTCTCTCTCTCTCTTTTTCACTCACTCTCAGTACACTACACCAACGCACACACACATCTTCACCGACACTTCCACACACCCACACACACATAAACACTAGTATAAACATATATATATCTATATATATATATGTACTTATATACATAGTATATCTATATAGTTATGTATACATACATATATATATAATATATATATATACTTACACATATACTTATATACATATATATATATATACATATCTATCTACTTATATATATACATATATATCTAGATACATATACTTATATACATATATATATACATACATACATATATATATATATACATACATATATATATATATCTATATATATCTATACATATATACCTATACATTTATATATATATATATATATATATATATTTACTTATATACATACACATATATATATTTTCATGTTATTTGCCATACGCGGTATTGTGGGAATATCTGCACCAGTTGCTGATATTCCCCGATACACGCGTACAAAAAGCGTGGACCCATTCATCATCCATCCTCCATCCACACTCCACGCGGCACCTAGTCATGCTGGTTGCGTCTCTCTAGACGTCGACTGACTCGACATAGTGCTACACTCCATCGTCACCTCCACCCCTACCCCTTTATATATATAATACATATATATACATATATATCTATAGATACTATATTTACTTTCTGTCTGTTAGCTTCCTTCTTAGTAAAAAGAAAAAAAATATATAAAAGAGAAGATAATCTTTGATTTGCAGGTACCCCGTCTTGCGAGTAGCAAGACTTGTTTTGGAACTCTGTTTTGGCTAAAAGCTAAGGACACAATTTTGAGGGTGTGCCTCAAGGACAAGGATTACCAGAAAAAATCTAAATAAGGAAAAACACCAAAAACATAATAAACGAACGGAAGAGACACGTTTTAAGGAAAACGTAGAAACTCGACTTGAACCTACTTCCCTGAGTTCGACCCTGGGCCTAAAAGTGACAAGATAAAATCAATTAGGCCAGGTTAAAGATTTTGTAAAGAGATGGTCAGGTCCAAATTAAGTTAACCACTATAGACATTTCAACGATAAAAACATCATTTTAACAACCTATCCGGGCTGACCCATCAGTGGGACTTTAGTCCCACCTCGGAAGTGCGTGGCCAAGTGCCCACACTTAAATTAGAAAAGTGTCTAAGGCTATTCGCCTTCGAACACAGGGGTCAGGTCCCTCTTCCGCACGTTGCGCGCCACGCGCTCGCCCTCGCCCGCGCTCACGCCCCGCGGTTCTGGGCAGGATCCGATTACCCAAATCGCGCACTCCTCGCCCACCACCGCACGCCGGTGGGCCTGGTCCCGGACGCGATACCCGCACCCGATTACCCGGCTCTGGGAGAGCGGTCCTAAGAGAGAAATCTGAGAAAGAGAGAGATGCGGGGAAGGGTAGGGGTAGGTTTTGCTCTAACCCTTGTGTGAGTGTGCATGAACAGAAGGAGAAGAAGGAAGGAAGGAAAAGAAGGGGAGCGGCCGAAGCCTCAGCTGCTCAGGGCAGCTGAAGAAGAAGAAACGAAGGAGAGAAACAGAAGAAGAAGAGGAGGAAGGCACTGTAGCAAACCTATAGTTAAGTCGTTTGACCACTGCATCAGACGATGGAAGGGCAGCGGCCAGAACAGAAAGAAGAGAAAAGAAGAGGAGCTGTAAGGGAAGAAAAGAAAGAAGGAAGCAGAGAAGAAAAAGAAGAAAAGAGAAAGAAGAAAGAAGACTGAAGCTGCAAGCAAGGGAAGAAAGAAAGAGAAGAACAGAAGAAAGAAAGCAGAAAGAAGAAGAAGGCTGAAGAAGAAGAAGAAGAAGATTACCACAGCCGCAGAAGAAGAAAAGAAAAGAAAGAAGAAGAAAGGAAGACTCTGCAGAAAAAAGAAGAGGAGATCAGCTGAAAGAAAAAGGACAGAAAGAAAAGGAGAGAAGCCAAGAGAAACTCTAGCTCCCTCTCTCTCTCTCTCTCTTATTTTTGTAACCTAATTGAGAATTTTTATATTTCTAAAATTCTAGTTGCTCCCTGAGTTCGACCTCGGGAAAACTTTTTTCGAGTAAAAATTTGTAGTAATCTGGTAGCTATCTTATTACATACTATAACGACTGTAACTTAAAGTATAATAAACGTAAACAAGCCAACCGGATACTAGGTGGCTCCCATTTTATTATCATGTGAAGATAGGTTTGAAGCAATAAGAGTGGGATTGTTTTCAACAACGACATCCTCGGGTTCTTGTTTAATGCTAAGATCCTGCCCCTTGGGTGTATTGATTCCCTCATCAAAAGTATCAATTGCTTCCATTTTTTTCTAATCTTTGAGAGGATGATCATCATAATCAAAAGTAGGTAAGAATCCAGATTCGGATAAATCAGTAAGATCCTCAATGGATAAGTCCTCAAACAAAACATATTCCCCCCTTGAGTCACTCCATACTTTGAGATCGTGCCCCTCAAACTCATCGTTATCCTCCTCTATGTTTCTTACCTCTTGCCTATGAGACTCAGGAATATCCTCAATGCTAGGATCAAGTACTTCAAGTGTTTCCTTATCCTCCTCAAAAATTAAATCTTCATGTCCTTGAGACCAAAATTAAACCAAGTCATATAGTTCGGTATCAATCTCATTAAGGGCACCTGTAAATTCTCAGATTGTTGTATGGTCAGTGTAGGTTCCCTAAGTAAAGGGTCCAGGTTTTTATTATTGATTCACAATATGATTCCTTCTGACACCCAAAAGTCATGAGATTTATTAACTTTAGAATCACAACCCTTAGGGAAATCTAACTAGGGTGCAAGGTCCTCAGAGGCGTAATGTGTAGGCTCGAAATCCCTGGGATGGGGTGTAGATTCCACCTGAAAATCAAGAATGGGAGTTGGGTTGACTATTTGACTACGACCATTTTCATCAAATGTAATAAAGATACTATCATTCGGGTCGAGTTCATCTAATGGGACCATCTTCCCCTTTGATTGGCTCCAATAAAGCTCAGGTGGAAAGTCTAAGGGATCCTCCTTTTCTGGTTGCCACCATTCTACATCACAATTCATTGAGTGGATATTCCTTTCAATTTCCGGTGTATCCATGTAGTCCCCCTCCCCCTTAATGCAAGGACTTCTCAAAGAAGGATTATCGAGTATAGAGAGATCTACATTATCCTCAAGAGGGTAGACATACTCCATGATTAAGTCCCTAATGACCCCTTCCATCTTATGGCGTGGCTCTCTCAAAGAAGAAGCATCTAGCGTGGAGGGGTTAGAATCAATCTCAAGGGAGTAAATCAAGTGACTTCATTTAATTGGTGACTTGTCCTCACTCTCCTAAAGATTCCATCATTTCAATCTATTATTTTTGCATTTCAAACTTGAATGTGGAGAAGCTATCATTCTTTTTCGGAGGAAAGGCAAGTTCAGGGTTATAATACCTAGGAGTTTCTGTCCAACCATTTGAATTAAAATCATCTAGGGAGGGTGGGTTGGGTTTGTTTAAAGTGTGTGACGTATCAGAGAAGGTGCATCCTACTCCTAGGTTCTGCTCATAATCACAGGATTAGGGATTAATTAGACCAATGCTCCCATAGTTGGAGTAGAAAGGATCCCATTGTTCATTAGGATATCCATCAAAGGATGGACAAGTGCGGGTCATGAGATCATAATAAGGTGTTCGGGGGTGAGGGTAAGAAGTGACATAGTTGTAATCCATTTGAAAAATAAATCTTGAAAAACACACCTCGAGTCAAATGCAAAACAATGGGACTCCTTTTGTTTAAAGATCGATTAGGGTTTTAAGCAATCCTCCAAACTATCCCTCAAAGTTGTCAAATGGGTTAAGTTTGTGCCCGTCCATTTCTACTATAGTGGTATAAGAGGACGAATGTGACTTGAGATCCCTGATAGGCTCTTTGGAGAAGAATGGAGGACAATTATATTGTCTCTTGGTGGCCAAACAAGTTTCCCAATCAATTTCGCGTCCTAGGCCGACCTTTGTTAGTGTCGTAAGACCTACTTGCAAAGAGATTTAGCCTCAAATCGAGATCGCACACCATGAACTCTCCGAGGTTGTGTGATGAGACAGACTTGTTGATGGAGATGAGATAGAAAGAAGTCTCTAGTGTACCTTAGTGAAGTGCTCACGTGATGCTCGTGTGCATCACATCGAAAATCAATTTTCTTTGAAAAGAATCACACACAAGTCCTTTAATCAAATATGGTGTGATTTTTGCTTTTAAGGCCCAATTTGATTAGCAGTCCCAATTTCTTAGAAGGTGACCACTTATTTAATAGCTTCAACCAATTTAATGGTCTTGGAATTTAGCTTGGATGCAATGCATGGACAGGAGATGGATGCAAAGATGAGAGAATATACCCGACTCTAGCAATCTTCGTACAAGTAATGTACACAATGCAAGTAAAGTAGATCTAACGTGCTACTTAATCACCCCTAAAATGAACGCACCTAAGGATATGCAACTTCTAAGTAGGTAGCTCGATAGTTTTTTTTTATATATATCTAGCAAGCAAGTAAACGACTAAACTAAATACTAAATCTACCACAGAATAATCCACACCACAAAGGAATCCTAATAATTAAAGAAAGTGGGGACAGACCCCTGAAATCAGCCTCGATGCTACAAGGGTGAGAAAACTGAAATGTAAAGCTAATAGACTCAGGTCTCAGATCTCCTAATTCAATCGATGTTGAAGGAGAATCCCCTTGTAGCGAGATCTGGGTCTCCTTTCTCGTGTCTTCTTGTGGGCACAACTCAAGGTCCACGCCAGGGCTCTAGTGTGCCTGTCGTCTCAACTCGTTAATTCCTCGCACAGAAAAAATAGAGTTTAATCAAGACAAATTGTGCCTCAGAATAGAGCAAAAATATAATTAAGTAAATCTATTACGTCTGTTGCCTCCTTGGCAACAATACCATTTGATATGAGAAATTTTCGCTTTTGCAATAACTAATACTGCTAATACTAATAATAATTATGTGTTGTTGTAGTAGGTGTGGTGGAAAACTCCTAGATCAAAGAATAGTTAGATATGTTATGCTAAAAGATGTAATCAACACAAACGTATCTCATATTAAATAAACCACACATACGTAAGATCTAATGCACATGACAAATCTCATATCAATGAAATCAATAATGCACTAAATAAGTTAATCTAATCATCACATGCATCACTAAATACCAAGGTAGAATGTTGTCTTCACAGAGAGATAAGTATGCATATAGGTTCATAAAAATATATCAATCAGACTTGTGTTCGCAACTAAAATATAAGAACTTGAGTAGTAAACTTAGTAGATCACAGTGGATGCAGTGCGGTGACGGGAATGTTGAAGAGTCACGGTTGCGGTCATCGAGGTGAAGTTGGTGGAGCGTGTTGTCACCACAGTACCTGATGGAAAGACACGGTTGCATGGTGCGGGTGTTCTCGGTGAAGGTCGAGGAAGTGCGATCAGGAGTCACATGCTATCACCACGTGGTCGAAGGAAGTGAATGGGCACGGTCGTAGTCGAAGACGAAATCGTGGTGCGGTGGTGAATGCAGTGGTGGAATGCGGTGTTGACGTCGAGGAGGAAGGTCGCAGTGATGATGAAGTAGCAATCCCAATCAGGAAACACGGTGTGGAGCCACGTGCTATCACCATGTGGCCGAAGGAGGTTGAGGTATACAGTCGTCGCAGTTGAGGAAGAGACGTGGTGCAATCGCAGTGACGACGTCGAGGTGTGGTGACGCAATGGTGGCCACTCTCAAAGGAGAGAGCGAACCGAGAGCACGGTGGTGAGCGCGGATGGTGATGCATAGTGTTGACGTCAACGAGGAAGTCAGGCACGGTGGTGATAGTGCACGGTCACAGTCGATGTCGACATCGTGGTGCGATGAGCTCGAGCGGAGGAAGAGCATGGTAGCGGATGTCGTGGACGTCGTGGTTGGTGCGGAGACGGTGCAGAGTTGCAGTGGTGGCTGGTCACAGTTGAGAGGAGGCCCGCGACGATCGCAGTCGAGGACATGGAGAGCGTGGTGGTGGTTGTTCTCAAGAGAGAGCAGAGATCGCGGTGGCACGGTCGAGGGAGTCGATGGTGGCTAGAGCGATGGTCGTAATCGGGTTCGCAGTGGTGGCTGCAGTGAAGGTGGCTGTTGCGGTCGTCGGTGGGAGCGTCGTGGATGGAGGTCGCGGTGGCGTGGCTACTGTTGGATGTGGGCTTGAGAGAGACCGAGCGGGCTTCACGTGGTCGTAGGGAGAGGGGAGTTGAGAATGATGGTGTGTGCGCATGCAGATGAGACTACGTGTAGGGGTGGGCTTCGATGCATGCAAGGGAACGTAGAATACGTAGGCGAGAGGGACTTGAGTGGGTCCCCTTCGTGAGGTATAGAGGACGAAGAAGGCAAAGGGAGGGTGCGGGATTTTCGGTGCAAAAATTATAGAGGATGGTGGATATTTTTGGTCTTCGTGAAGCAGTAGAGAGGGAAAGTGGTTTGCATGCGTACGCAATTGGCGAGAGAGAGAGAGAGAGAGAGAGAGAGAGAGAGAGAGAGAGAGAGAGCGTGAGGGAGTGGCTGGAGGGAGACTCCCGAGATCAGGGGAAGGCGGTGGCCTTTTTTTCATTTTTCTTTGTTTACGTAGAATAGACGGAATAATAGAGAGAGACGTCGTGATTAAGGAAAGAAATAATGGAGGAAATGGTAATTGGTTATCATTTCCTCGATTAGAGGGTGTTGTTGCCTTATTTTATCAAGGGAAATAATTTTTAAGGTATTCAAAATGAGAAAATGACAACCTTATTATGTATCAAGATTTGATGGGATGTCATTGTATTTTTCCAAAATGATTATGCAAAAAAAATGTAAGTAATCAAATTATGTTAAAATTGATGGAATGCAGGGAACAATAATTCTAAAATTTAATTAATTTTATCAAATGCAATGCATGCTTCAAATTACATTTTTATTTCAAAAATGTACTTAGACTCTAATTTGATCTACTAAAGTGGATTTATCAGCACATCCATTTGAATATATGGATTCCATGTCTCATAAGAATCTAGGATTGATGTTGCACATATGATGAGGGAATGGAGGATCATAATGTGGAAAATTGGAGGATAGTGATGCAGTCTAAGATAATTAAACTCCATATATAAGAATGATGTATGGACCCTTGTGGATCCTCTTAATGAGGTAAAACACCAATCAAGTGCAAATGGATTTACAAGAGAGAGAGGGGTCCAGATGAGAAGGTAGAGACCTTCAAAGCATGGCTTGTAGCCAGGGACTATATCCAGAAGGAAGGGGTTGACTATGAGCAAACCTTCTCTGCTGTCGTCATGGTTAAAATCCATTCGGATATTACTAGCCATAGTTGCAGACCATGACTATGACATTTGATAAATGAATGTTAAGATAACTTTCCTTAATGGTTTCTTCAAGGAGGACAACTATATGAAGCAACTTGAGGATTTTCAGGTAGATGGTAGGGAAAGAAAGGTGTGCAAGTTAAGGAAGCCCATTTATGGACTCAAGCAGGCTTCTTGTAGTTGGAACATTTGGTTCAATGAAACCATAAAGAGTTATGAATTCCATCAAAATCAAAATGAACCTTTTGTCTACAAGAAGGGCAGTGGTAGTGCTATCACCTTCCTAGTGTTGTAAGTGGATGAAAACCTACTGATTAGGAATGATGTAGGAATGTTATCCAATATTAAGCTTTGGTTATCCTATAACTTTAAGATGAAGGGTCTCAGAAAGGCCTCTCGGATCTTAGGCTTGAAGATGTTTAAAAATAGAGAAAAGAGGATAGTAGAACTATCACAACAAAGATACATTACCAAGGTTTTAGAGAGATTCTACATGGATAACTCCAAGAAGGCCTTTCTCCTCATTAGACATGGTATTACCTTGTTGAAGGGATTGTTTCCCCAAACAGTTGAGGAGAAGAATGCCATGGGTGGATGATCACATGCTTCTATGGTGGATAGCCAGATGAATGCCACACTATATAACAACCAGATATCTGTCACGTAGTGAGGGTGTAGAAAATGATGACGTACATCAATATGTTTTATCCTAGAATGATGTATCAGATTCTTGGATAAGTTTATTTCACTAATGTTGTCACATAAAACCCTAATTTTCTCAAAATTTAATACTAGGTCTTGCCAAGTCTGTTTCATCCACAACACCTATGAATATTCTAAGGTAGTCAAAATATGTCCTGCCTTGGTAGCGTTAGTTCAACCTCTCACAAATAATATTTTGATGACTTTACAAAAATACAGAAAAAAAACATAAAAATAACATATTTTCTCTGTTATGATATAATTGCAGGTCTCGTGGATTTTCCAAGACAGATAACTAGGAGCGTGAAGATGCATCATGTTATAGGTCTTAGGCATTTTTATGTATACATTCAAAATGTTGTAATTTTCTTTTGTTGAGTCTAGAAATATTGTAAAGAGCCCCCAAAAGATAACATACTCTTAGCTTACTTAGGCTCTCTACACTTAGGAAAAATTAGGAACAAAAACCTAACTAAAATCGCATATCAGACATCCAACACACCTGTCAGACGTCTGATATTCAACTTTAAGACGTCAGATCATACTTTCAGACATCTAATTACCTATAGCATTGTTTGCACATTAAGCCTTCAGTCGATGCAACCTTCAATCAAATGTCCATAGGCTTATCCAAACCTCCAACACATACCTCAGACGTCTTTAAACCAACCGTTAGACTCCAATTACTATTTTCTTCATTATTCTGCAAAACTAATGGTTAGATATACTTTTAGATGTCTGGACATGTCTCTAGACATCTAATAATGGACCGTTACCCATTTACTTTGCGGAGACTTGTCAGAAATCAAATCTCTCTTTTTTCATTACCTAAGCAAGTTATTAATCACTTTCCAAATGTCTAGGGCACTGGGTAGACATCCACACTGACGTCTGATTCTTAAGATCTAGAACCCTGTTTTGATCTGATCAAAACAGGAACAAACCTGCCTATAATTAGACGTTTAATTTTATTACCAGACATCTTATAATAGCATATCAGACATCCACCTAGAACCCTATTTTAATCCAATGAAAATAGTAAGCCTGACTCATAAAATCACATGTCAATAATTTTGGTCAAACATCTGACCTAAAAATCAGACGTCTGATCCTCTTGTCAGAATCATAATTACCCTGATTTGAGTTGGATTTCGTCTCAATCTCTTGGGATTTGCCTCCAATAGCTAGGAGCCTTCTCCTAAGCCTTCTTGAAGGTTTTAAACTTACTTATAAATACACTATAACCCCTCTTAGGCATTACACACTCTCTTGAGATATAGTTCACTTAGATTATCACTTACTTGCGCATTGCTTCCTTTGCCTTTGTGCCATGCAACCACTCTATTTGGGGTAAACCAATACTCCCATTGTGTTACATATTGTCATGTTCAGGGAGTCTCCTTCACCCTTAGTAGATAAGTAAAATTATTCATATTTTGGGGTGCTCTATAGGGTGTATTTTACATTTCTTTTTACTTGATTGTTGTAGTTGGGTATCTGACCTATCGGATCCTCGTCTCTTCACTGTGAAGGGAGAACCTTCCGTTTAGGGATCGGAGGTAGGCTTTGTAATTGAGATACATTACCTTCATTGAAGTAGTGTGATTAGTGGATTGATCACTTTGTGATCGTAAATCCTAAGTCAAGAGATTGGCTTAGGTGGTGGTTTTCACCCGATTTGGATTTCCACCTAAAAAATCTTATGCCTCCTTTTTATGATTGTATTTCATCTTACAATTATTTTTTTTAAAATTCACTATTCACCTCCCTCCAGTGCGATTTCATTTGGTATCAGAGCAGGTTTCTACTTTTTGGAGTAACATCCGCAGAAGATCCTATGGAGGAAAGAGTAGTATCCATTGGTAGATCGGAGGGGCAATGCACTACCTGACTGCCTCTCTTTGAAGGAAACAACTACACGTATTGAAAGTTGAGAATGAAGATGTAGCTTCAAGCCAACGATTTCTCCGTTTAGGAGAAATGCGAATCCGCATACGACATTCCCGAAAAACCAGAGACGGGATACATGGTGGAGCAGATTCATCACCTTGGGCTAAATGCAAAGGTGATGCACTCACTCTACTGTGCACTTAGCTCGGAGGAGTTCAACAGCATTAGTCAATGCACAACTACCCATGAAGTATGGAGAACCTTAGAGGTAACTCACGAAGGTACGTCTCAAGTTAAATCCTCTGAGATTAATGTTTTATCGCAGGAATTCGAAGCCTTCACTATGAAGGAAAATGAGAGACTTGGGGACATCTACACCCGATTAACGTTAATCGTGAATAACCTTAAGTCTCTAGGGAAGACATTCGTAAAGGGGGAGCTTAAAGCCAAGCTCCTTCGCTCCCTTGGACCCAAATGGCAGCAAAAGGATATGACCATAGAAGAAACCAACCAAGGATCTAGACATGGAGAATCTACTTGGAAATCTAATGGCTTATGAGACAAAGATGGACCAAAAGAAGAATTCGATCACACCAGAGCTAAAGAAGAAGACCTTAGCTCTCAAGGCAACATCGGACGATGAGGTAAGTACCGATGACGAAGAATTTATTTTATTAGATAAAAAATTAAAAAAGTTTCTTAGAAATAGAAAAGAGATTAAGGGAAAGAAAAGGGAAGAAGAACCTCTAGTTTTCTACAATTGCAAGAAGAGAGCTCAAATAAGGAAGGAGTGCCCCTTTCTCAAAAGGGATGATGAGAAGAAGGGCAAGAAGCTTTCCGACTACAAGAAGCTCTCAATGCCCAAGACTTTCAAGAAGAAAGCATTCCAAGCAACTTGGGATGACTCCACCTCCAAAGAAGAAGAAGAGGAAACAAAAGAAGAAACGGCATGCTTGGGACTCATGGCAACCAACGACACTTCCGGATCTGAGTTTGAAGAACTTGAGGTAAATTCATATTTCTTAGATGAATTGCAAGAAGCATTTGATTTATTGTATCTAGATTTAAAAGAAACAAAGACTAAAAGTAAAGCATTAAAAGTAGAAAACTTTGAGTATAGGGAATTAATAAATGACCTTAAAGAAAAGAACTTAATTCTCACTAAAGAAACCACAGCTTTAAATATGCAAATAGGAAATCTAATGATTGAAAAAGAATCATTAACAAAGGATTTATATACAACCATAAGTGAACAAAAATTCCTAGATAGAGAACTTCTTGACAAGATTCATGTTCTTGAAAAATCAAACTCTTTTAGAAATGATGAGAGTAGCCTACTTAGATTAGAAATTAGAGGACTAGAAGATAAACTCGACATAATGAAAATAGAGATAAATCACCTCAAAGAAAAATCAAATCAGTTGCTTGAGGACTTAACCAAATTTACAAAAGGAAATGATAACTTGGACAAGCTTATTGTCCATCAAAAACCTTCCTCAAGTAAATGTGGACTAGGTTATTATGAAACTAGTCAAAATAAATCGCAAAAGGATTCTCCTCCAAAGAGAACTACTAATAAATACGGATCCACATTACAATGGATATCGAAAAGATAACTTTCACTTTGTTTTGTAGGTTTCAAAAGATATAATGTCAAAAACTAGATATACAAAATGAAGGATGAGAAACTCAAATTAGAAAGACCTAAATAAACACCAAGTCATCAAAGGAGGTCTTTTGTAGGAATAAAGGGACCTACAAGAAAGAAGACAAGGAGACCACTGCCATCAACGAGGCCGATGGGTGATGGACTCCGGGTGTTCCAAATACATGACGGGAGACAAGCATCTATTTTTGGACCTCCAACTTATGGATGGAGAAATGGTTACATTTGGCAACAACCACAAAGGTCATATTATTGGTCTTGGTAAAATAGGTAACCCTCTTTCCTTTATCTCAAATGTTTCATTAGTAAAAGGATTAAAACACAACTTATTAAGTGTTAGTCAAATTTGTGATAAGGGATATAAGGTAGTTTTCACTTCAAAAATATTTAAAATTATACATGCATCAACAAATGAAACCCTTCTTAAAGGAACTAGGTTTAAAGAATTTATATTGTAGAATTTGATAAAGATAGTACTTATGAATGTCTTGTAGCTAAAAATGAATTGCATGTATGGCATAGAAGACTAGGACATGTTTATATGAGACTAGTTCAAAAGTTAGCCAAACATGTAGATGACCTTATGTGTGATTCTTGTAAATTAGGAAAAATCATGAAATCTAGTTTTAAAACCAAAGAAGTTATATCAACGTCAAGACCACTATAATTACTTCACCTAGATTTGTTTGGACCAACAAAATATCAGTCTTAGTGGATGCAAATATTGCCTTGCAATTGTAGATGATTTTTTAAAGTTTTCATGGGTCTCCTTGTTGAGATTTAAAGATGGAGTGTTTTCTGTCTTTTCTATTTTTTATAAGATGGTTCAAATTGAAAAAGGCTACCAAATCACTCGAATTTGTAGTGATCATGGTGGCGAGTTTGAAAACTTCTTGTTTGATGATTTTTGTCAAGAGCAGGTATTACTCATGAGTTCTCTTTCCCCCGAACACCTCAACAAAATGGGGTAGTTGAGAGAAAGAATCGCACTCTTTAAGAGTATGCTCGAACATTGTGCATAGATTTCAGGTTATCGAAGTACTTTTGGGTTGAGGCGATTAACACTGCTTATTACGTGTTAAATCGCATCTTAATTCAATCCCGGTTGCGAAAAACTTGCTTTGAACTATATTATAGGAAAATATCCAAGATTAATTATTTAAAGTTTTTGGATGTCGATGCTTTGTTTTGAATACCCATTCTAATTTAGATAAATTTGATGTCAAAGGTGAAGAATCCATTTTCATTGGTTATTCTTCACGTAGTAAGGCATATCGGATTTTTAACAAGACCACATTAACAGTGGAGGAAACCTTTTATGTTTCCTTCGATGAATCATCTTACTCTTCCTCTATTGACCGAGTCAATATGGAAGATGAAGATGATTCTCCTATTGATGTGTCTGACATCTCAAATTCCAATATCCATAATATTCCAAAAGATTGGGTATATCAAAGGGATCATCCCAAAAGTCAGGTCATTAGAAGTGTTTCCGATGGCATTAAAACCCGATTTCGTTTTAGTTGCTCTTTCAGTCTCTCTACTTCTGTATCTCAAGTTGAACCAAAGAGTGTCGAGGAAGTATGCTCCGAAGAACCTTGGATGATGGTCATGCAGGAGGAACTCAACCAATTTCAAAGGAATGAAGTTTGGGATATAGTACTTAAGCCTGAAGGGCAAACGGTAATAGGAATCAAATGGGTATTCCGGAACAAGTTGAATGAATCCGATATAGTCATTCAGAACAAAGCTCGTTTGATACTACAGGGGTACAACCAAGAAGAAGGAATTGATTTTGATGAGACCTATACTCCCATAGCTCAACTTGAATCAATTCGCATGCTTCTTGCGTATGCCACCTTCCTTGGCTTTAAACTCTTTCAAATGGACATTAAGAGTGCTTTTCTTAACAAATTCATTAAGAATGAAGTTTTTGTAAAGCAACCTCCCGATTTTGAGTCTCATGATAAGCCTAACTTTGTCTATAAATTAAACAAGGCATTATATGGTTTAAAGCAAGCTTCTAGAACTTGGTATGAGAGACTTAAAGACTATTTGAGTGCAAACTTCTCTATAGGAGAAGCTAATTCTACATTATTCAATAAAAGAAAAGGAAAAGATATTTTATTAGTTCAAATATATTTAGATGATATTCTCTTCGGTGGTCCTCCAAGATTATGTAGGAAGAATTCAAAATGAGTTTGATGGGTGAACTCAAGTTTTCTTGGGTTTATAAATCACTCAACTTGAATTCGGGACCTTTGTGTGTCAATCAAAACACAAAAAGGAGATGTTGAAAAGATTTGAGATGGAGAAAAGTAAAGAGAAGAACACTCCTATAAGTGTCACAACCTCCGTAGACTTGGACGAATCAGGTACGCCCATAGATCAAAAACTCTATCGTAGCATGATTGGCTCCTTGTTGTATTTAACCTCTTGAAGACCTGACATTTTATTCAGTATTTTCTTATGTGCTAAGTTTCAATCAAACCCTAAATAATCACACTTAAATGCAGTTAAATGAATATTTAGACACCTAGTTGACACATCTGAATATGGTTTATTTTACCCTAGGAGTCCATAATTCAACTTAATTACATATAGCGATGCGGATTATACAGGTAGCCGCACCTATAGGAAGAGTACTAGTGGGACGTGCCAATTCTTAGGCGAATCACTAGTCTCTTGGTTCTCAAAGAAACAATCTAGTGTAGTCATATTAACCACGGAGGCTGAATATATAGCTGCTGCTCTAACATGTTCCCAAGTATTATGGATGAAAAATGCTTTGAAAGATTTTAATTTGATATTTAATAAGATAAAAATATTATGTGATAATACTAATGCTATCAACCTTTTTAAAAATTTCGTATATCACTCCTGTACAAAACATATTGATATTCGACATCAGTTTTTAAGGAATAATGTATTTAAGGGAAAAATCGAGGTTGAATTTATTTGTACTGAATTATAATTGGCTAATATTTTCACTAAACTTTTGAATTATGATTGTTTTAATTTCATACATAGGAAACTAGTCATATGTAAGATAAGTGATATTTGAAGAATTTATTGACCTAGTGAAATTTTGTTTGTCATGAACATTGAATGAGTTTTGACTTCATCAAGTTAGAGAACATTTAAACATAGTTCAAAAATCAAAATGCACATTCTGTGCAATATCAAACGTCTGATAAAACCACCAGACGTCTTATACTTAAAAATTCAACGTCTAAATATGCTAAACAGGCGTCGATTTCATTAAGTTATTTTCCATTTAAAATGTTTTGAAGAATGGTTTTCCAGACGTTCGTAAACATCTACAAACGTTTATCATGTTGTCGAATATCTTTTGATAGACGTCTATTTAGCATCAAGGTCAGAAGTCAGGAGGCTTTGGATTCAGGTATCAAGCGTTTGAATATTGATTTAGATGTCGTATAAGTCGTTTGGTTACAAAATCAGATGACAACATGTAGCTTTGGATATCCAGGGAGTATTGATTTCAGAGATCAGACATCTAAGTTTCTTTTTTGACGTCCAGTCTGCCGTCTAATACAGAAATCATACAACAACCTGTAGCTTGAATCATTTTCCAGGGATGTCTGTCTGTAAAAATCAGACATCTAAATATTTCATTAGACGTCTTGTAGTTTGTTTGATTCGAGAATCAGACGATGAGATCGAAAGGGTTAAAATCTCAAATGATTAATCTTGACGTCTGACGACATCACCAGACATTTGATTTGAGCAAAAATTGTCCGTTTGCATCTGATTTCTGGGGGGTTTTGAGATGTAATTCTCCCCAACTTTAGGGTGAGACTTGCTCAACCCCTTGGGGTATATGACCCACACCTCCACGGTCCCACTCGACCTAAAAAACAAAAGGCCCATCTCTTCAAACCCTTCATCGGCCACAGCTGCTACTGCTGCTGCTCTTGCCGCCAGACGTCCGCACAGCCTCCCTGTCGATCGATGACTTAGCAGCCCACCTCCGTGCATGTCCTCCTCGTGTCAGGGGGAGCTCCCCGTAGGAAGCAAGCCGAAGGCTCTTCCACTTCCTCTTCCACTTATTTGGCTGACCAATTGCATAGTGACATCGCTAGATAGCGGTTTCGTCACTTTGCAAATGCCAAAGTCAAGAATCCTTGCATCGATGTATGGAACGATTTTGCACATCTAAACCTTCGGGAACATTTTGAAACCCTTCATCTCTTCCACTACTTTGACCGACAGTTCCACTCTGGCATTGAAACTGTTGGTGTGTTCCCTGACATGGTCCGCCTCTTCTATGCTAACATCGTTGAAGAGTACAACAACGATGAACTTGAGTTACATACCCATCTGTTTGGTCGTGCAATTCATATTACGTCTGATTCTATTTTCGCTCTTCTTGACATCCCTAACGAGGGAAACAATTTTAATGACATTCTGAGGCTGTATGACTCAAAAGTCATTAACCAAGAATTAATACTACCTGATAAATATGAAGAAAATCTTGGTACTTAACTATGCAAGAATCTCAACCCCTTCCCCAACTACTTTCTCGAATTTTTGGTTAGGACCTTCTCAATAAATCGGTTGGTTGTGATTATATCTCGCACCAACATAAGGCGCTTCTTTTTGGCGCGGTGCATCACATACCTGTAACGACCTGATTCCCAAGTCCCCACGAGACACGAGAACCGGACCGACTCGACTAATCCTAAGACCTAGTCGTCCAACGAGGAAGTAACTAAAAGAGCAGTAAAATAAACCACATTCAGCATGAATATAACTAACAGTAAGGAAATACAGCAGTAAGGAAAGAAACCACTACAGTATATATCACTACAACAATAGAACAACATTCATAACATAATATGAACTGCAGGTAAAGAAAGGTACAGCGGAAACAAGAACTACTCACTATAACGGAACAAAAAGAGGTACAAGAGAACAGTGGTAACTCTACTGGACCCTACTCAGCCCAGCGTCCTCTGCAGCCGCTGACCTTGGCTGCTTAACACCTGGTCCTGAAAGGTAACGAGTGTAACACGTCAGCAAAACGCTGAGTAGAGTGGCACCTAAACAAAAGAAACAGTAAAGTGTACAGTAGCTGTTTAATTTTCCTTCTTCCTTTATTTACGTCTTTCTATTGTTTCACAATTTATCTATTTCTCAGATCTTCACTTGATCTCAAATGTTCCTCGTGGGAACGATCTTGATTGTAGTCTTTTCCAAACAGTAGAAGTAGCACGTGGTGCTCTCCTCACCGGGAGAGTCCCCCGTGGTGATCCTACTCTCAGTCAACCACCCCAAGGTCACTGACAGACATAACGGTGACTACGGCACATGCGGTAAACGCACGGGTAGCTAACTCGCACTGGCACGCGGTCAGTCGTTTCCGTTAACGGGTGCGCCCAAAGCACAGCACGGAACCAGTACAGGGCAGAACCCTCTCAGTAACAGGGGTCCAACCCCTCCACAGTAACCAAACAGGGGCCTTGCCCCTCCACAGTCCGTGCACCCTCGCCTGACTACCCTGGTTTGCCCCAGTGGGCCTAACAAGTCGGTGTGGGAGGCTAGCAGAACCCCGAGGCTCGTGGGGTAGCTAGTACCTCCCTACACTAGTAACTCTCCTCGATACTACGTACACGAGGGTCAGCAAGTCGGTACAGAGTGGCCAGTCCTAACCCCGGGTCCCTGGGGCGGCTGGCTCCGCTTTGCACTAAACATGGGGGACAGTCGCTCTCCTTGGTACTCCGTACTCAAGGGCCAGCTCAATTCCCCAATTCTATTCCATTCACTTTCCAGGAGTTCTACTCCTAATTCCCCGTAGGGTTCCAGCTCTTTAACTCAGAACATTCCAGTTTCACCATTCCAGTTTCACGTTCATACATCCCATATTCTTAATCATGTTCATTTATTCATAACAGGCAGCTGTTAATTCAATTCACAGGCAGCTATTATTTCCTTTCCACATTTTCCAAGACTGCAGTATTCATACATTTCACTAGTTTTCCCGTCCTAGGATTCATGCCATATCCTAGGATCTATCATACAATCTAGTTTTCCAGCCCTAGGATTCATGTAACACCCTAGGAATCTACCATTCAATCTATTTCTCATTCCTAGGATTCATGCAATGTCCTAGGTTCTATTTATGGTTTCATAATTTAACAGATTATACTTAAAGCCACTCTACCGGTTACAACAGGCGAACTAGGGGTGTGGTCGGGAATCCCGCGTGCCTCCGCAACCCCCGAGACTGCAACGGAACGAGGTCCTGTCACAAGGATCAAACACAATGAACTTCTCAAAACAGTATACAGCTACTGTAGATAGGTAGAGGATGTAATTCCGAAAAGAACGCAACATGAAACGCGGAAAACGGAGCCTGAACAGGCCCGAAACGGGTCGAAAACGACGAAACAGTGCAAAATCAGACGTTTGGAACTTATTCCAGACGTCTTAAAAAGTGGATCAACGAATTACCTCACTTTGCGTGGGCTCTCAGACGTCTAGAAGCCTGCGAGGGCGTCTGGCCTAGTTCCCAGACGTCCGATGGTCACCCCGGACGTCTGGAAGTCGTTCCCGTCGTCTGGTGCTACAGCCAGACGTCTGATTCGCGTTGGATGGCGAATCACCGAACCTGCGTGTACCCATCTCTCTCTCTCAGTACGGTCAGTCGAAGAAAAGGAAGAGGATGGAAATAACTCACCTTTCAGACGTCTGGACAGTCTTCCAGACGTCGTGCCCGTCGTCTGGCTATCAGACCAGACGTCTGATTCTGGAAAAGTTTCCAGAACCAGGGCGTGACTCGCCCTCCGCTCGCGACGCCCGACCACGCTACGAGTGCTCCGCCTGCTGCTCGAGCTGCAGAAGGCCTCCCGCGTCGCTCTGCGCCCGCTGCGCCCCCGTCGGCCAGCTCCCGCTGCCCCGGCAGGCTTGAGCCCTCACGGCCGAAGCCTCCTCCCCCGTGCAGCACCTCCTCCCACGCTCAACGCAGCTGTCGCTGCCGCCGCTCACTCGCGCACCGACTGGAAGGAGAAGAGGAAGGGGGCGGAGGTGACGGGAGTGAGGGGGAGGGTGTGGCCTTTTAAGGCCTCGCGAGGAGAGAGAGAGCGCAACAGAGGGCGCAGGAGGGAGAGGGAAAAAGAAGAGGCGGAGCAGGTCTGCGCGTGCAGGCGCGCAGACGCAACGGTGTGCGCGCAGAAAAAAATGAATCCCAGACGTCTGGAAGTGATACCAGATGTCTGGTACGACGTCTGGGACACCTCCCAGACGTCTTAAAAGACGTTTGAAAGCACGGTTCGTAACAATATAACAAACTCAAAGGAAGTTTCGTCCCCAAAACTTGCGCTAACTAGGGTGCGGGAAAACGTCATAGATATCATAACAAACTCAGAGGACCGAAGCCGGTCCGAAAAGACGTACCCGCGAAGAGTTCCGGGTACCGCTCCCGCATTGCCGCCTCAGGCTCCCAGGTAGCCTCCTCGTACCGCTGGCTCCTCCATAAAACCTTTACCAGGGGTACTTACTTTCGTCTCAAACTGCGGACGGCTCGATCTAGAATCTGCACTGGCCGCTCGGGGTAGGTCAGGTCGTCGCTCACCTCGACGCTCTCGTGACTCAGTACGTGACTAGGATCGGCTACGTACTTCCTGAGGTTGGACACGTGGAACACGTCGTGCACACTAAAAAGCTGCGAGGGGAGGGCAAGCCTGTAAGCTACGGGTCCAACCCGCTCCAGGACCTCAAAGGGCCCCACAAACCTCGGCGCGAGCTTCCCTCTCACCCCAAACCGCTGCAGGCCCTTCATGGGCGAAACACGAAGAAAGACGTGGTCCCCAACCTCAAACTGCACCTCTCTGCGTCTCCGGTCCGCGTAGCTCTTCTGTCTGCTCCTGACAGTGCGGAGTCGGCTGTGGATCTGCTCGACTACCTCCTGACTCTGCCGGATCAACCTGGGGCCAACCTCCCACTTGGTCCCCACCTGAACTCAACTCAAGGGTGCCATACACCTCCGTCCGTACAGAGCCTCGTAGGGAGCCATGCTGATACTCGAGTGATAACTGTTGTTGTATGCAAACTCCGCCAGGGGCAGGTGCTCCTCCCAAGAGCCCCTCCAGTCCAGTACACAGGCATGCAAAAGTTCCTCAAGTGTCTGTATCGTGCGCTCAGACTGTCCGTCCGTCTGGGGGTGGTAAGCTGTACTAAACCTCAACCGCGTCCCCAAGGCCTGCTGAAACTCAGCCCAAAACTGGGACGTAAAGCGGGTATCCCGGTCAGATACGATCTCCCGCGGAACTCCGTGTAGTCGTACCACATCATGAATATACCTCTCTGCCAACTGTGCTGGTCCCAAAGTGACTCGGATCGGCAAGAATCGCGCCGTCTTCGTCAGTCTATCCACTATTACCCAGACTGCGTCGTGTCCTCGCTGGGTAACAGGTAAGCCCACCACCAAGTCCATGGTGATGCTCTCCCACTTCCACTCTGGCACTGGAAGCGGCTGTAGCGGCCCTGCAGGCCTCTGATGCTCGGCTTTCACCTGCTGGCACACTAAGCACTGCTGCACGAATTCACCCACATCCCGCTTCATCCCCCTCCACCAAAACTCACGTCTCAAGTCGTGGTACATCTTCGTGTTTCCGGGATGTATGGTGAATCTGGAACCGTGTGCCTTAGCCAGGAGCTCTCTCAACAGCTCCTCGTCTCTGGGAACGCACAACCGTCCCCTCAAGCGCAGCACCTGGTCTGTGAAAGAGAAGTCCCCCGGGTCTCCCGACAGTACTCTGTCGCGCAAGGACTGCAAGTACGGATCGGCCATCTGTCCTGTGATGATGCGGTCTATCAGCTCTGGCCTGGTCTGTCGTGTCACCGTCACTGCCCCATAGTGCCCCCGTAACTCCAGGGGTTGCCAACTGCCCACCTCCTCCAAAAAGCTCCAACTCTGTAACTGTAAACTGGCCAAGTGCGCGGGCACCTTACGGCTCAAGGCGTCAGCCATCACATTGGCCTTTCCCGGGTGGTAGGAGATGCTGCAGTCGTAGTCCTTCAGGAGCTCCAACCAACGTCTCTGTCTCATGTTGAGCTCCTTCTGATCAAAAGGGTATCTGAGGCTCTTGTGATCTGTGAAAATTTCGAAGGTCTCACCGTACAAGTAGTGCCTCCAAGTCTTCAGCGCGAAGACAACAGCTGCCAACTCTAGGTCGTGGCTAGGGTAGGTATGCTCATGGGGCTTCAGTTGCCGCGAAGCGTAAGCGACAACGTGACCCCTCTGCATGAGCACACCTCCTAACCCCTGCAAGGAGGCGTCCGTGTACACAACGAACCCGCCACTACTGTCAGGGATGGTGAGCACGGGAGCCGAGGTCAACCTCTCCTTCAGCTCCAGAAAACACGCCTCACAGGCGTCTGTCCAAGGGAAGGGCACGTCCTTCCGGGTCAACTGTGTCATAGGAGGTGCAATATGTGAAAAACCTCTGATGAATCGTCTGTAGTAGCCTGCCAGTCCCAGGAAACTACGAATCTCAGTGACTAAACGCGGTCTCTCCCACCTGAGTACTGCCTCAACCTTGGCTGGGTCCACCGCCAAGCCATCTCCAGAGATCACATGACCTAAGAAGGTCACCTCCCTCAACCAGAACTCGCACTTGTTGTATTTGGCGTACAGCCTACGTCGTCTCAGAGTGTCCAGAACCATCCGCAAGTACTGTCCGTGCTGCGTCTGACCTCTAGAATAGACGAGTACATCATCTATGAAAACCACCACGAACTGGTCCAAGTACGGTCTAAACACCCGGTTCATCAGGTCCATGAAAGCAGCGGGGGCATTGGTCAGCCCAAACGGCATGACCAAAAACTCATAGTGTCCGTACCGGGTGCGGAAAGCTGTCTTGGAGACGTCGGTCTCCCTGATCCTAAACTGGTGGTATCCAGACCTCAAGTCGATCTTGGAAAACACCGTGGCACCCCGCAACTGGTCAAACAAGTCGTCGATCCTCGACAGCGGATATTTGTTCTTGATGGTGACCCTATTCAGCTGTCGGTAGTTCACACAAAGGCGTAGGGTACCATCCTTCTTCTTCACAAACAGTACCGGGGCTCCCCAGGGAGACACACTGGGCCTCACGAAATCTTTTTCCAAAAGGTCCTGCAATTGGGACTTGAGCTCTCGCAGCTCAAGCGGTGCCATCCTGTATGGCGCGGTGGAGATGGGGCTGGTCCCTGGTACTAGTGAGATCTCAAACTCGATCTCACGCTCGGGTGGTAGTCCTGGTAACTCGTCTGGAAACACGTCAAGGTACTCTCTGACCACCGGGATACTCTGGAAGTCTGCCACAGGGCTGGGCTCTGCCACCACACAAGCTAGGAAGCCCTCACACCCCTGGCTCAAAAGTCTCGCCGCCCGAAGTGCCGAAATGCACCTGAAACCTCCGTCCACTGACTGTCCGTGAAACTCGAAAGAAGGCAACTCCGGCATGGAGAAGACAATCTTCCTCTCGAAACAGTCCACCAGGGCGTGGTAAGCGGATAGCCAATCCATCGCCAGAATCACTCCAAAGTCCTCCATCTGTATCATAATCAGGTCAGCTGGCAGGCTATGTCCCTCGACGCTGACCTCGCAATCCGTGTACACCTCCTCAGCTACAAACAGCTGACCACTCGGACCTCTGATTACGAACGGATTTTCTAATGCTGTATAATCCTGGTCCAAACTAACTGCGAAACTGGCTGCGACAAACGAGTGCATAGCGCCGGAATCGAAAAGCGTGTAAACGAGTCTGTCGGAAACTGAAACCATACCTGCCACCACCGATCCCGAAGCTCTGGTGTCCCTGTGTGTCAGGGTGTTGATACGCCCTTCAGCTCTAGGTGTGGACGAAGCAGCCACACTCTGCGTCGGACGGGTAGGTGCTGGCCGGTACCCTCCTCGTGACTGCTGTCCTCCTCCTCGTGCCTGGGAACCGCGACCTCCTGCGCGCCCTCCAGTGCTCTGCACGGGAAGTATCTGTTGACCTCCTGCCCTAGACGGGCAGTCCCTCATTATGTGGCCCGGCTGGCCACACTGGTAACAGAGGGGAACCCGACTCCCGCCCTCAGTGGGTCCTTGCTGTCGGCTGGGCGGGGGTCCGGTGCTGGCGACTGGCCCCTGTCGAGGGCCCCCAAAGGCCCCTGATGGCCCTGTAAAACGTGACAGCTCTCCTGCGGACGCCACGTGTCTCCTCTCTCGCCGGCCCTGTGAAAAGTCTGGCTGAAAGGGCCTCTTCCGCCAGCCGTCAATGTCTCGCGCGGACGGGTTGGTCTCCTTGTAAGTCATAGCTGCCTCCACCGCCCTCGAAAACGTAGGCAGCTTCAGGGGTTAGACATACCCCCGAATCGCAGGCCGGAGCCCCTCGGTGAACCTCCAAAGGCGCTCCTCCTCAGTAGCTACCGCTGTCGCTGCAAAGCGGGACAGCTCCAGGAAACGCGTGCGGTACGCTCTCACGGTCATCGTCCCTTGGCGAAGAGTGTGGAACTCCCGCCTCCTCTGGTCCTGCACGTCTGGGGAAAGTACTGCTCGCAGAAGAGGGCGACGAACCGGTCCCAAGTCGACTCGTCCCTCTCCTGTCCCCGGATCACCCTCCACCACCTGTGTGCCGCACTCTCCAGCTGGTACATGGAAAAGGCCACGCGGCACTCCACCGGGGGGCGAAGGGTGTCAAAGATCTTCTCCAGCTGCTCAAGCCAGTCCTATGCCTCGGTTGGGTCCTCATCCCCCTTGAAGGAGGGGGGCTTCAGCTTCCAGAACTGCCCGAAAAGCTCGAAGTGGCGCTGTAGGGGAGGTGCTGGTGCACCTCCAGGCGAAGGTGCCTCGTGCAAAAAAGTATCGGAGGAAGGTGGGGGCTGCGGCGGCCCATCCCCTCCCCCGTGTCCAGCGCCGCGTCCGTCGAGTGGTCCCACAGAGGACTCCCCCTCCACAACCCCAGGGTGAGGTGCTCGGGGCGGTGGGTGGAGCTCCTCTCGTACAATGTCTCGTATCAGCCGAGCGAGGTCCTGGGCCTGGATGCCCGGAAGTAGTGGCTGGTCCACTAGGGTGTCGGCAACGGCACGCCCACCTTTCCGACCTCGTCCTCGATCGCGCCCGCGGCCCGCCTCACTGGTCCCACGACAAGGCATCTCCTGCAAGGAGACGCGAAACAAAACGGAACACGTCACTACGGAACGATACCGAACGGAAATGTCTAAGAGCTCATGTCAAAAGATATGTTGTGGTGGCTACTCTAGTTATAGACATGTGAATTGATTATTTTCCAGTTAGTTGATTCACTTCTCGGGACGACCTTGCTTTGATACCATCTTGTAACGACCCGATTCCCAAGTCCCTACGAGACACGAGAACCGGACCGACTCGACTAATCCCAAGACCTAGTCGTCCAACGAGGAAGTAACCAAAAGAGCAGTAAAATAAACCACATTCAGCATGAATATAACTAACAGTAAGGAAATACAGCAGTAAGGAAAGAAACCACTACAGTATATACCACCACAACAGTAGAACAACATTCACAACATAATATGAACTACAGGTAAAGAAAGGTACAGCGGAAACAAGAACTACTCACTATAACGGAACAAAAAGAGGTACAAGAGAACGGTAGTAACTCTACTGGACCCTACTCGGCCCAGCGTCCTCTGCAGCCGCTGACCCTGGCTGCTTAACACCTGGTCTTGAAAGGTAACGAGTGTAACACGTCAGCAAAACGCTGAGTAGAGTGGCAGCTAAACTAAAGAAACAGTAAATGTACAGTAGCTGTTTAATTTTCTTTCTTCCTTTATTTATGTCTTTCTATTATTTCACAATTTATCTATTTCTCAGATCCTTCACTTGATCTCGAATGTTCCTCGTGGGAACGATCTTGATTGCAGTCTTTTCCGAACAGTAGAAGTAGCACGTGGTGCTCTCCTGCCTGGGAGAGTCCCCCGTGGTGATCCTACTCTCAGTCAACCACCCCAAGGTCACTGACAGACGTAACGGTGACTACGGCACGCGCGGTAAACGCACGGGTAGCTAACCCGCACTGGCACGCGGTCAGTCGTTTTCGTTAACGGGTGCACCCAAAGCACAGCACGGAACCAGTACAGGGCAGAGCCCTCTCAGTAACAGGGGTCCAACCCCTCCACAGTAACCAAACAGGGGCCTTGCCCCTCCACAGTCCGCGCACCCTCGCCTGACTACCCTGGTTTGCCCCAGTGGGCCTAACAAGTCGGTGTGGGAGGCTAGCAGAACCCCGAGGCCCGTGGGGTAGCTAGTACCTCCCTACACTAGTAACTCTCCTCGGTACTACGTACACGAGGGTCAGCAAGTCGGTACAGAGTGGCCAGTCCTAACCCCGGGTCCCTGGGGCGGCTGGCTCCGCTTTGCACTAAACATGGGGGACAGTCGCTCTCCTTGGTACTCCGTACTCAAGGGCCAGCTCAATTCCCCAATTCTATTCCATTCACTTTCCAGGAGTTCTACTCCTAATTCCCTGTAGGGTTCCAGCTCTTTAACTCAGAACATTCCAGTTTCACCATTCCAGTTTCACGTTCATACATCCCATATTCTTAATCATGTTCATTTATTCATAACAGGCAGCTGTTAATTCAATTCACAGGCAGCTATTATTTCCTTTCCACATTTTCCAAGACTGCAGTATTCATACATTTCACTAGTTTTCCCGTCCTAGGATTCATGCCATATCCTAGGATCTATCATACAATCTAGTTTTCCAGCCCTAGGATTCATGTAACACCCTAGGAATCTACCATTCAATCTATTTCTCATTCCTAGGATTCATGCAATGTCCTAGGTTCTATTTATGGTTTCATAATTTAACAGATTATACTTAAAGCCACTCTACCGGTTACAACAGGCGAACTGGGGGTGTGGTCGGGAATCCCGCGTGCCTCCGCAACCCCCGAGACTGCAACGGAACGGGGTCCTGTCACAAGGATCAAACACAATGAACTTCTCAAAACAGTATACAGCTACTGTAGACAGGTAGAGGATGTAATTCCGAAAAGAACGCAACATGAAACGCGGAAAACGGAGCTCGAACGAGCCCGAAACGGGTCGAAAACGACGAAACAGTGCAAAATCAGATGTCTGGAACTTATTCCAGACGTCTTAAAAAGTGGATCAGCGAATTACCTCGCTCTGTGTGGGCTCTCAGACGTCTAGAAGCCTGCGGGGGCGTCTGGCCTAGTTCCCAGGCGTCCGATGGTCACCGCAGACGTCTGGAAGTCGTTCCCGTCGTCTGGTGCTATAGCCAGACGTCTGATTCGCATTGGATGGCGAATCACCGAACCTGCGCGTACCCATCTCTCTCTCTCAGTACGGTCAGTCGAAGAAAAGGAAGAGGACGGAAATAACTCACCTTTCAGACGTCTAGACAGTCTTCCAGATGTCGTGCCCGTCGTCTGGCTATCAGACCAGATGTCTGATTCTGGAAAAGTTTCCAGAACCAGGGCATGACTCGCCCTCCGCTCGCGACTCCCGGTTGCGCTGCGAGTGCTTCGCCTGCTGCTCGAGCTGCAGAAGGCCTCCCACGTCGTTCCGCGCCCATTGCGCCCCCGCCGGCCGGCTCTGACTGCCCCGGCAGGCTCGAGTCCTCACGGCCGACGCCTCCTCCCCTGCGCAGCACCTCCTCCCATGCTCACCGCGGCTGTCGCTGCCGCCGCTCACTCGCGCCCGCTCTCGCGCACCGACTGGAAGGAGAAGAGGAAGGGGGCGGAGGTGACGGGAGTGAGGGGGAGGGCGTGGCCTTTTAAGGCCGCGCGAGGAGGAGAGAGAGAGCGCGACAGAGGGTGCAGGAGGGAGAGGGAAAAAGAAGAGGCGAAGCAGGTCTGCGCGTGCAGGCGCGCACACGTAACGGTGTGCGCGTAGAAAAAAATGAATCCCAGACGTCTGGAAGTGATACCAGACGTCTGGTACGACGTCTGGGACACCTCCCAGACGTCTTCAAAGACGTTTGAAAGCACGGTTCGTAACAATACCCTTCAACTTTTGCCACATCATTGTTCGTGTCATAAATGAGGACCATGGGGCTTCTCTACCTTTTGGGTCCATACCATCCAAGATATTTCCAAGCCATCAGATTCCCCTAGATGATCTGGTGATGGATAAAAAGGTCGAGCCCTACAACTGAGCCACAGCCGCCAAGATGCACATTCTTAGGGAGCATCTCGAGCTAGAAGAAGAGCCATCCAATGAGGAACCACTCCCACCTTTTCCGGATTTCCATGTTGAGCGTCCTCTTCAGATAGAAGCTCCTAGATCGAGCTTTGATGAGGCCTGGGATCCTACCACGAATTCCATCTCTGCGGGCATCTCTCTTTTGATGCGGCGAATCGGAGAAATGTACACTTTTATGGGTGACATGCATCGAGACATCAACAAACTTCGCACTGACATTCGCAATTTGTAAATGGGACAAGGACCTGCTCCTCGTCACTGCCGCCATGATCAAGAAGACTAGACTACTTTTACTTGCAGCTGATGTATTTTCCTTTGTTTCTTTCTTTCTTTTCATGTTGGCATGTATTAAGGGGCTTTGACCCTATACTTATATTTTCTTTGGGAACAATAGCTAGTTCGTGCTAAGGGCACATACATTTTCCTTAGTTTTTTTTTCATGCTTTGTCAAAACACTTTGATTATATCTTTAGCATGCAATTTTTCTATATTTATATTGTCCTCATGATCTCTGTTCTACTTTAACATAAGATCATGTCTAGCTAAAACATGTTTACTTAATGTATGATAGTTGTAGTTTAGTTTAATACCTTTAGGAACCCTTCTTGATGACATTCAAAATGGGGGAGAACTTAGGATCATGAAAATAAACTAAAAACTTGATCAAGTTTAGCATAAATCACTATTTATAAAATTAAGGGGGAGAAAATAAGATCCTAAATATATATTTTGAAAATCATCAAAAAGGGGGAGATTATTAGTTAATATCTCATAAATAATATTTTGATGATTTTATAAAAATAAAGAAAAAGAAATAAAACATAGAAATGACATATTTTTTTCTGTCATGATATAATTATAGGTCTCGTGGATATTCCAAGACAGATGGCAAGGAGCATGAAGATGCATCATGTTATAGGTCTTAGGCTTTTTATGTATGCATTCAAAAGGTTGTAATTTTCTATTGTTGAGTCTAGAAATATTGTAAAGAGCCCTCAAAGATAACATACTCTTAGCTTACTTAAGCTCTCTATACTTAAGAAAAATTAAGAATAAAAACCTAACTCAGAACACATATCAGACGTCCAACACACCTGTCAAGTGTCTGATATTCAACTTTAAGATGTCTGATCACAGTTTTAGACGTCTAATTACCTATAGCATTATCTGCACATTTAGCCTCTAGTCGATGCAACCTTCAATCAGACGTCCATAGGCTTATCCAGACGTCCAATACATACCTCAAACGTCTTTAAACCAACTGTTAGACTTCTCTTGCTATTTCATTCATTATTCTGCAAAACTAATGGTTAGATATACTTTTAGACATTTGGACATGTCTCCAAAAGTCTAATAATGGACCGTTACCCATTTACTTT
This sequence comes from Thalassia testudinum, assembly GCA_037157565.1. Lineage (NCBI taxonomy): Eukaryota > Viridiplantae > Streptophyta > Magnoliopsida > Alismatales > Hydrocharitaceae > Thalassia > Thalassia testudinum. Next base: position 25,611,705 of record JAZHRO010000003.1, read on the forward strand.
GCGGAGACTTGTTAAAAATCAAATCTCGCTTTTTTCATTACCTAAGCAAGTTATTAATCACTTTCCAGACATCTAGGGCACTGGGTAGACATCCACAATGACGTCTGATCCTTAAATCTGGAACCCTATTTGGATATAATCAAAACAGGAACAAATCCGCTTATAATTAGACGTCCAATTTTATTACCAGACATCTTATAATAGCATATCAGACATCCTCCTAGAACCCTGTTTTGATTAAATGAAAACAATAAGCCTGACTCATAAAATCAAACGTCTATAATTTTAGTTAGACGTCTGACAAGACGTCTGACCTAAAAATCAGACGTCTAATCCTCCTGTCAGAATCATAATTACCTTGATTTGAGTTGGATTTCGTCCCAATCTCTTGGGACTTGCCTCCAACGGCTAGGAGCCCTCTTCTAAGCCTTCTTGAAGGTTCTAAACTTGTTTATAAATACACTATAACCCCTCCTAGGCATTACGCACCCTCTTGATATATAATTCACTTAGATTATCACTTGCTCACTTGCTCATTGCTTCCTTTGCCCTTGTGTTGTGCAATCACTCTATTTGGGGTAAACCAATACTCCCACTGTGCTACATATTGTCATCTTCAGGGAGTCTCCTTCACCCTTAGTAGATAAGTAAAATTATTCATATTTTGGGGTGCTCTATAGGGTGTATTTTACATTTCTTTTTACTTGATTGTTGTAGCTGGGTATCCGACCTGTTGGATCCCCGTCTCTTCACTGTGAAGGGAGAAACCTCTGTTTAGGGATCGGAGGTGGAATTTGTAATTGATGTATACTACCCTCGTTGAAGTAGTGTGGTTAGTGGATTGATCACTTTGTGATCGTAAATCCTAAGTCAAGAGATTGGCTTAGGTGATGGTTTTCACCTAGTTTGGATTTTTACCTAAAAAATCTTGTGCCTCCTTTTTGTGATTGTATTTCATCTTGCAATTATTTTTTTTTTAAATTCACTATTCACCCCCTCTCTAGTACAATTTTAGGTAGTGGAAAGGGCAAACATGTTTCACTTGTACTTTTCTTATCAATTTTACTTCCTAAATAATCGTCATCACTGAATGCATATAGCTCAAGCATCGGAGTACATGGATAAAATAAATTGTAATTACTAATGATTTCAAATATGTAAAGATTCATGTGACTGCGTTTAAGTGTGAATCTTAAGGTCAAACTTGAAATCATGCACATAAACATGTAGCAAATATTATATCAGGTCTACTTGATGTTAAATAAAGTAATAAACTAATCATCCTCGATATTTAGTTTGATCAACTTCTTTACCTTTTTCATCCATGTCACGACTTATATGTGTACCCATTAGAGTTTCCTTTCCTTTGGATCTCTCCATTCTAAATTTCTTTAAATTTCCTTTGATTGGTTGGTGAAGATTCTATCTTTCATTTGATAGATTTGGAGACTTAGAAAGTACTTGAATTCTCTCACAGGACTAATTTCAAATTCTACCTATACAACCTTTGCAAATTCTTGACATAGACATTCATTAGTAGATCAAAAAATAATGTCATCAATATAAATTTGTATAACTAATAAATTGGATTTTTCTTTATTGGTAAACAAAGTAGAATTAACTTTTCTCATAGAAAAATTGGATTTAATCAAATAATCTCATAACCTTTAGTACAGTGCCCTAGATGTATGTGCACCAGAGGGGGGTAAAAAATGCGGAATAAAAATAAATGCAAATAAAAACAATCCCACAAATCAAAAAATGCGGAATAAAAATAAATGCAAATAAAAACAATCCCACAAATCAATCACCGCAAGAGACAAGTACTTTTAGGTGAAAACTCAACCCGAGTAAAAATCACTACCTAGGTCTTCTCGACTTAGGATTTCCTAATCGATCGAGTCGATCAAATATACTATACATACCACTTAAACTGAGGGTGATACAACCTTAATACAAGTCACACTACTTAACAACGAGGGTAGTGTACCTCAAATCTCTTTTTCTCACGAAGAATATTTTGACTCACGAGGGAGATGGGAATTCACCACGTGAATACCCAACCAAAAGCAAAATGGAAAATACAACCTATAGAGCCACAAAATATAATATTTGACCTAAGCTTCTATAGGCAAAAAAACTCCCTTAGATGGAAGTGGATGGGAGTGAGAATGTAGTGACTTTGTGCTCTTGGATATGGAGTATGAGCTTGGAGAGCAAGGCCATAATCTTCTTCACTTGATCTTTCAGAAAATGGATATAATAGAGGGAAGAATTGATTCTTGGGTGTGTATGACAAAGGAGAGGCTCCCATCTATTTATAGATGTGTTAGAAACCTTTAAGAAGGATTGGGAGGCTCCTTGTAACCGTTGGGAATAAATCCAAAGTGATTAGGTCGAAATCCAAATTAGATCAGGCTCATAATGACTCTATCAACAGAATCAGACGTCTAATTTTACAATCAGATGTCTAACCATATTTTTGGTCGTCTGATCTGAAGGGTCAATGCTCTTGATTTAATTGGACCTAAAAAGGGATCTTGACACAAAGCACTAGACGTCTGGGAAAAATATTGGACATCTAAAAAGTGCGGGTTTGGTTCCTAGAAATGACAAGATCCAAACAAGGATCTAGTGCAAAGTGATCAGACATCTTACTGGACGTCTAGACAAACTATTGGACGTTTGATGGTAAAGGTTCTTCATAGGAATTGATTCCCGAGAAGCCAACAGTTAGATTTGGTCTGACAATTTTAGATTTTGGCCTAACGTTTCTTTATAAGACATCTAAGGGTCTCTCTAGACATTTGGGAACAATAATAAAATATTTCTAGGTTGGTTCACGAGGATATTGCTCTGACAGGCTAACGGTCCTATTATTGGACGTCTGTCAAGGTCATTAGACGTCTTGATGGATGTTTAGAAATAGGTCAGGATGTTTAAATAAGAAGGTCAAAGACTTAGGTCTTTTATTATAGGACATTGGTTGTCTGATCAAAACATTAGACGACTTAACTGAAGATATCAGACATCTGGTAAACACATTAGACGTTTAATAAGGCTATTTGATTGAGGTTTTGGCTTTCCAACTTAGCTCCTAATTTTGCCTAAGTGTCCTAATGAAGGGTAAGTGTTTCTACGACCTAGGGTGTTATATATTGAGCTCTTTAGCATATATCTAAAAATGAAAGAACACAAATTACAGGTACATGAAAAGAAAATCTATCCTATTTTTCTTTTCTAGATCTTCAAGCTTTAGCTTCTTTCACCAAAGTTCCAACCTATGCTCCTTGATGCTTTTGATCCTAAGTCAAGTTCCTCCATTCTGCCATGGACTTCAACTTGAGCTTGCTTCCATTTGCATATTAACTTGAAACTTGAAATCTAATGCAAATGTTAAATCACAAGTATTTTGTTATCATTAAAATCAATGATCGTGTTGCACTTGCACCAACACCCTAGGTACTTGTTTTAAGTCTGTTCGTGATTTGGTAATTCAGGATTTATGAATCGAGGAAGTTGCTTAACATGCACTTCTTTTATAAATCCATTTAAGAATGCAAGATTTTACATTCATAAACTTATATTTAATTAGATATTCCATGCCTAACGTATGTTGGTTTGAAGATATTTTAGGCATAATTACATATGGTTAGTACAATATAGTTATTATATTAGGCATAATTAGTACATTTTCAGGGTTAACTATTGCATATTTAAGCTTAATTGTTTAATGTACATTAATGCATTTTTGTTTCTTTGCAGGTGCAGGACATGCATCCTTCCCATGCACTTCAAACACCTTTGTAAAAACCCAAACACATACAACATCATATTCCAAAAAAACCACCTAAACCCAACCCAGCTTAAACCTCACATAATTCCTCCTATTTCACATAAATTACCCACCAAATAATCCACACAACACCCCTCTCACATAAATACGCTCCAACGCAAACCCTTCACACCCCATGCAAATTCACATGCACTTCTAACGTAATCATCACCCACAACAACGGAAATCCCTATGCTCAACTTCACGTAACACCGGGTAGAATCCGGCTAACGTTCCCCTCTTATGAGGGTGTGCGGTTCCCGCTCCTTGTCCATCTCCGGTAGGAGATAGAGCTCGGTGGAATTCCTTTCTCCAAGTATGCCTTTGCCTCCTTCTTCTCTTCTCTCCCTGTCAGCTTTTAATCCTCCTCCCTTTATCGCCGATTCCCTCCTACCACCTTTTCTTCCAGTTGTAAACCACTTCCAATTCTTGGTCCTGTCATGTCGGCGGATGGTGAAGACATACTTCGTAGAATTGAACAGCTGCTTCAGATAGATGAAGAGAAGTGCGTGATTCATCTAACAGGGAATGAGGTTAATGAGCCAGACATTTGGAAGAGATGTTTGCTCTTCAAAGCCCATACTGATAAGTCTTAGAACCTGTTGCCATGGTAACAAACTTGGCTCGTTACCTCAATCAGGTAGAGCACGGGTCCTTTTATAGATCAAGTTCATGGTACAATTACAGTCATAGCCTTATTCAGAGAAGACATTTGAAAAACGACACTTCTATTCTTTATATTACAACAATAAGAAGGTGCACCCAAAAACCTCTAATTCAAGAATCGGGACCTGACGTTTGGATGGCGTGTTTTCGAAAGGAAAGGGATCTCTATAATGTTCTTAATCGCTCACCTTGGCATTTGAATGGAGATGTAATTCTCTTGATGAAGGGCGAGCCAAACAAATAACCTTCAGATTACTCCTTTCATTATGCCACCTTTTGGATTCAGGTACATAATCTCCCTCCTGAATATAAAGGTAGATTGTCTCTTGCAAGAATAGGCAACGATTTGGGGGTCATTAAAGCCATTGATATGGATACAACTGCTTCAAAAATGTATGCTCGAATTAAGTTGGATATTGATGTTAGGAAGCCCCTGATATCAGAAATTCAGATTGAAAAGATGGGTGATGTTCCTATCATTTGTTCTCTAAAATATGAGAACCTTCCACGGTTTTGTAAGTTTTGTGGAAGAACGGGGCATGAAAAATTAGATTGTCCCTCTTTGCAGCGGTTCTATATTCATTTGGAAGAAATTAAAACTGAAGAGATGAATATGCGTGCTCTTAATGTGGTTTTGGTTTCGAATCGTTATAGTGATGATCTGGGTGCGGAAAGAAAGAAAAAAGAAAAAAAAAAAAAAAAACCTTCTTTTACTGCTGAGGTTCGGAGTTCTTCTGCCTAACCAGACAATTGCCGGCCGGCCAGTTCTTCCCGACGGGAGGAGGATGAGAATCGTGGCGGTTCATCCTTGGAAATTTTAGGAGAACGTGCAGACATGGGAACTAGGAGTGGAGGTTTCTTTTCCACCAAATCTACCACCCAGGCAGCCACATCAGCAATCGAGGTAACCCTTGAAGAACCCTCTAGTTCCAGCAACCCCACACCCACCACCCCCAAGTTCCATATCCCACCTCTCTGCCATCTAAGCCACTTCCTAATCCCACCGCAAATTCCCCCTCTATTGCCAACGACGGGAACCTTCCACCTATAATTTCTACCATACCAACTTCAGACATTAACATCCCTCCTCTCCCAGCGCCTATCCCCAACGTCATGGATCCACAGGCGATGGAGATATCAACTTCGTCTCGTCCCAATCCAAACAAGACCCTTCCTTTCAGAAAACTTAGAAAAACGTGGAAAACGAAATTGAGGGAGAAAAATTAATTTCCAATTCGCAAGGAAAACGCCGCTGCTCTTCTTCTTTGGAGAATATTGCAGCACCGCCTTATTCTAAAAAGCGGAAATTAGATGCTACAGAAATTTCCATTGATTCAACAGCGGCAGCTAGCTTTTTGCGGCTACCGCCAACGTCATGAGTTGCCTAGCTTGGAATTGTAGGGGATTGGGGGGTTCCTTTGCAGTTCATCATTTAAAAACTCTCCTAAATCCTACTGGCCCATCTATTTGTTTTATCTCACAGACACACATCAGAAGTAGACGAATGGATGAAATTATGCGAGGCATTAAAGATTACAATGTTTTTTCTGTGGATGCAAATGGGCGTTCTAGGGGATTGGCACTACTCTAATAATTCCATCAGTTTGAAAGTTGCCTATGCTGAACAGCATTGTAATTCTCTGTCAAATTTTGAATGTTGGTGATGAGGATTGGTTTCTTCTTTGTATTTATGGTACGCCCAAAAAAAAAAAAAAAAAAAAAAAGGAAGGCATTTTTGGCAGTGTCTGACAAGGCTTGCTGGAAATTATTCCAACAGGCTTTTATGCATCGGTGATTTCAACACTATCCTCATGGCTAATGATAAATTAGGAAGGGCCAGAGTTCCTAGCAGTGAATTCATGCATTTACAATCCTTTATGTCTACTCTTGGTCTTCTTGATCTTGGCTTTAATGAGCCAGCGTATACTTGGTCAAACAAAAGACAAAAGAGATTTCATATTAAAGAAAGATTGGATAGAGCATTAGCATCCGTCAATCGGTGTACAAGCTTCCTTACTGCCTCTGTTCTTCATCTTCCAGCCATCAGATGTGATCACAACCCTGTTTTTCTCAAATTTTCTGGTCATACTGTCACAAAAGGTTTCCGCCCCCTGATATTTGAAGCTTATTGGAGAGAGAAGGCTGGCTATTGTGATGCCTTTAAGCAGATTTGGAGGAAAAAATATTTAAATGCTACGCATGAACAACAAGCAAGGTTTGTGCTAAAGGAACTGAAATCTTGGAGTATCTGGAAGCATTGGGTCATGGAAAGACAGAAAAATGAAAATGAAAAAAAGCGAGATCTCAAACATCCAATTGAGCCCTGTCACAGATGAATCTCTCTATAGAGAACGCGAGCTAGCTCAAGAATATGACAAGATTCCTAACATGGAAGAAATATACTGGTTTCAACATGCTCATCGTAATTGGATTTTCGGGGCAGACCAAAATACAAGGTTCTATCACTTATTTGCTACGAGCAGAAATAAGAAGAATGACATTAAATGGCTACAGTTGCCAGATGGTACCATTATCAACTCTAAAGAAGGAATTGAAAAGGAGTTCCTTTCTTTTTTGTCCAAGCTCTACATCTCTGAAAAGAGTTCACTTTCTTCTCCGCAGTTCTTGAATGTTGAAGAAGGTATTCATGCTGAAAATTTTGATTGGGTTGATTCTATACCCCAGGAAGAGGAGATAAAAGGTGTCCTATTTAAAATGGGCCTGATGGACTTCCTGCCATATTTTATTAGTCTAGTTGGAATGAAGTCAAGGGTGATATCATCTGCTTTGTTCAGAACTGTTTTAAAAAATCCACTATGCCACCAGATATGAGCAAGACTTTTATTACCCTTGTGCCAAAAAAAGATAACCACGTCCAGCCCAAAGATTTCAGGCTAATAAGTTTAACTAATACTCTTTATAAATTGGTGACACAGTTGGTGGCGAGGAGAATTATTCCCATTCTGAATTATGTTATTTCACAAAATCAGTCTGGTTTTTGAAAGGGGCGCCAGATTATTGATAATATCGTCATTGCTAAGGAAATTGTTCATTCTATGAAAACTAATACTAGAAGAGCAGGCTCGATGGCATTTAAACTTGACATGGAGAAGGCTAATCAGCCACACGAAAAATCTAATCAGAATGATCTTTCTATAATCCCAAGAACAATCCAATCATTGTATCATCAACCCAAAAAGGAATCAGGAGAGAAGGGATGGAAGGATATCAGAATCCATCGTTGCAATGATTTGATGGAGAATTACTTGCAGATTCTCTAAAGTCGTGGAGTCCTCCAGAGAGGGGGCGATGGTGCTTCCAAAGAGAACAAAGAGAAAGTGCGGAAGAAATTGAGGGGGAAAAACCATTCCCTGAGGGTTCTGTCTTGGGGCCTATTTATAACTTTCTCTACAATGGGATGCAGAGAATCGTAATCGCCCACTTCTCTCTTATCCCTTTGGGGGCCATAACAACTTAATATGAATTGACAATTCTACCTATCATAGGATTGCATTTCCTTAAAGATATCTATGTATAAAATTCCTATATCCTTATGAGATGCAAGTGGTTAATTAACTTAATTAGATCACATTAATTACCACATATGTGATGTTAAATACAAATGTATATTATAGTGTATCATTTTATAATAATAATATAATATGGTTTGCATTATGATTCCAACAATCTTCCACTCGAACCACGTATATTATCCTTATAATCATATGCTTTCATATACCTATATGAGTTCAATTATGTAACATCACAATAAACCACATCTCAATCAATCTCGTTCATACTATGTTAACATATGACGAAGTCAATTTTTGTCATTATAAAGTCGACTAGATTAAGTAATGATCACATACATTAACATAAATAATGATATAGATCTGATATAGGTACATACTATGAAAATTACATGTAAATGTGATCTACACATGCCTATTTTCAACAGACCCAAAAAACTTTATCATACAAAGGATCACATGGTAAGGACAAATAAGTTGCAAACTGTAAATGGAATTTATTATGCGCATAATTGAAATATATGTTCATACATGAAACATCAAAATAGAACATACTCCCACTGAATTGTTGTATCACAAAATAAATGCAATACACATACAAACAACATGCTCATAAAAAACCTTTGACATTAGCCTTTTAATGAGATGGTCTGCCACCATGGAGTTGATCTCAATGTATTCAAGGGACACTTGTCCACTTTGAACTATTTCCTTGTCCACTAGATACTTGATATCAATATGCTTCGACCTTGAAGAACTTTTGTTGCTGTTGGAGTATAGCACTGCCAAATTATTATTACAGTAAAGCCGAAGTGGTCTCTCAACACCATCAATAATCCTTAGTGTTGTGACAAAATTCCTAAACCATACCCCATGATTTGAGGCCTCGAAGCACGCTATAAATTCTACTTCCATAGTGGAGGTAGCTATCCAGGTTTGCTTAGCACTCCTCCACTAGATAGTTCCTCCAACTAGTAGAAAAATGTATCCCAAAGTAGATCTTCAAGTATCTTGACATCCCGCGAAGTCGAAGTCGGAATATCCAAATACCTCCAAATGATCTGATCTCTTGTATTTGAGCATGAAATCCTTTGTTCTTTGTGAGTAGTGCATGACCCGTTTAGCTATCTTCCATTGGTCGGGTCCAGGCTTGCTCAAATACCTACCTAACATGCTAACAATGTATGCTAGGTCTGGCTATGTGTAGACTTGAGCATACATCAAACTTCCCACTGCCAATGCATAGGGAATATTTTCCATCTCTTTTGCTTCACAGTCATTCTTAGGGCATTGATTAAGAGAAAATTTATCTCCCTTAGGCATTGGAGTATCTCCTAGTTTGTAATTTTCGATGCCAAAACACCTTAGAATGGTATAAATGTATCTCCTTTGTGGCAATCTAAGAATACCCCAAGAATGGTCTTGTTGTATCTGGATTCCTAATACAAAGGACACTTCACCAAGATTCTTCCTTTCAAAATTACTTGAGAGAAATGTCTTGGTTTCTTGAAGCAAACCACTATCATTACAGGTAATGAGAATGTCATCCACATGTAATACCAGGGAGATATATTTTCCCCTATAGAATTTATGGTATATGCATTCATCAACCGGTTTCATCTCACAATAAAATGAGACAATTACTTGATGAAATTTATAATACCATTGTCTTAAAGTTTGCTTTAATTCATAAATGACTTTATTTAGTTTGCAAATCATTTGCTTTGCATCTCCTAATGCAAAGTTTTCTGGTTGTACAATGTAAATTGTTTCGTTAATGTTTCAATTAAGAAACACTGTTTTTGCATCCATCTGATGTAATTTTAAATCAAAATGAGCTACTAAAGTCATTATGGTTCCAAATGAATCCTTAGATGAAAGTGACGAAAATGTCTCTTATAATCAATGTCTTCTTTTTGAGTAAATCCTTTGACAATAAGACTAGCTTTATATTTTTCTATATTACCTTATGAGTTTCGTTTGGTTTTAAATATCCATTTACAACCAATAAGCTTCACACCTTCAGGCAATGGGACAATATCCCAAACCCGTTGTCACTTATAAATTTCATCTTTTCATTCATGGCATTGATCCAATCCTAAGAATGTGAACTCCTCATGACATGAGTGACTAAAATGGGATCCGTATCCATTTGGTATGCCTATAGTTTCTGGAGAAAGACAACGTAATCACTTGATATTGCGTTTCTCCTTTCTCTACTGATCTTTTAATGAGTGCTTGATCAGGAATGTTTTGAGGTTGTTTGGTTTGATTAATGGAAAGATTATTCACATTACTTTCTTCCCCTGATGTTGTTGGAACAACATTTGAAATAAGAACTTAACCCTTTTCGATGGTTTTCTTATGACCAGGATCTGGTTCTTCAAAATAATGTGGTGACTATTATCCCCCAAACCAATATCCTCAAAGAAGTGGGCATTTCTAGTCTCAAAAATTGAGCGAGTCGCTGGGTCATAAAATTTATAACCCTTCGACATTTCAAAGTACTCTACAAAATGGCAAGTAACCATCTTAAAGTCTAGTTTTCTTTCGGTAGGCCTATATGACCTAGCCGCAGTTGGACACTCCCAGATATGAAAATGTCTTAGACTAAGTGCCTTAGTAATCCACATTTCATAAGGGGTTTTAGCTACTGCTTTAGTTGGTACTCTATTGAGAACATATACAGTTTTTTTTAATGCTTCTCCCTATAGAGACTCAAGTAAGGAGGTATGACTAATCATACTCTGTACAATATCCTTCAGAGTCCTATTGTGGCACTCAACAACACCATTCATGCTTGGTGTCCTAGGCATGGTGTACTGAGATACTGTGCCGCACTCATTTAGAAAAAAAGCAAAAGGTCCTAGACTCTATTCTCCTGATCCATCATACCTCCCATAGTACTCACCACCATGATCAAATTTGACGACTTTAATACTTTTCCCAAGTTGGTTTTCCACCTCAGCCTTATAGGATTTAAACACATCCAAGGACTACAACTTTTCGTGAAGGAAAAGATACTTATATCTAGAGTAGTCATCTATGAACGTAATAAAGTATTGTTGACCATTCCAAGAAGCTGTAGGGAATAGACTATAGATATCCGTATGAATTAGTTTTAAGATATCCGTAGCTCTAGTGGCACCTACAACTCTTTTGTTTATTTTTTTCCCTTTTAAACAATCTACACATACATCCAAATCTATATAATCAAGAGAATTAAGAATTTCATTTGATATAAGCCTATCCATTCTCTATTTAGAGATATGGCTCAAATGCTTATGCCATAACAAAGCGGAATTCTTTGAAGTTAATTTTCGCTTTGTATCACTAAAGGTTGCATGCAAAGTTTCATGGCTGGATGAAAATGTATGAAGCATTTAGTGATATAATCTATCATTGACATACAAAGAGCTAGAACCAACTAAATTTGAATTAAGAAACAACTGAAATTATCTATCTCTAAATGAACAAAAGTAACCACATTTGTCTAATAGATAAATAGAAATCAAATTCCGTCTAAATGACGATACAATAAAAATTTCTTTCAAATCTAATTGATAGCCGGTAGTCAATGATAGCTTGAAATTCACAATGGCTTTTACCTCCAACTTCTTACCGCCACCTATATAAATATGCTTTTCAGCATCACTTGGTAGTTAGCAATTTAGGCAACCCTTTCTTTTCATGCCAAGAATGATATTTGGTACATTCCTTCTTCAAGTGTCCTTCACCCTTGCAGAAGAAGCAGGATGCCTTAGGCCTTTTCTAACTCCCTTTGGAGGAGGATGAACTGGTAGTAGTTGTATCTTTAGTCCGCTTCCTTTTGGGCTCAAAAACCAGATGAGCACACTCTGGTTTGTCTTATTTTAACCTTTCTTCCTCTTTCATGCAATAAGAAATGAGTTCATTGAAAGTCCACTTCTCACTTTGGCAGTGTAGCTGACCTTAAATTGCCTGTATTGTGTAAGGAGGGAGATCAAAATCAAATGCACGAGGTCATCTAACAACTTCAACTTAAGTGCCCTCAGCTTTGAGGTCAAATGAGACATTTCCATGATATGTGCCCTTATGTTTCAAATGCCTCTGTACTTAAGTGAGACAAGTTTGCTAAGGAGATTATTGGTCTAAGCTTTCTCATTCTTAGCAAATTTTTTCTCAATCTCATTAAGGAATTTTTTAGTATTTAATTCCTCTGAGATGACACCCCTAAAGTTCTCTAGGATGGCACGTTTCATGATCTTCAGACACATGTGATTTGATCGCTCCCACCTCTTAAAGTTCTTAATATCATCAGAAGAACTCTTATCCATAAGAGGGGAAGAAGGATCAATCTTAAGCGCAAGGTCCAGATCCATGCATCCCAGAACAATGACACTTTCTTTCTAGAACTTAAAATTGGATCCGTTTAATTCTGGAAAACAAAATACATGCTCAGAATAAAAATGAACAATACAACATTAATACTTAGTCCTTGGACAATAAATATTAATATTGTAAAGGATAGTCTTAAGCAATGATAAATGACTATTGAAAACAATCATGTAAGTTATTAAGCTATATTTGGATTAACTTAATTACTCACATGAATCCTAACAATTCAATAGTAAAATTTATCATAAATATATGCGTGTATTCAGTAATGAGGCAATTTTCCTTTGGGCTAATCATCCCACACATGAATACAAATATATAGTCGTTTTAATGTTTTAAATAAACTGACACAAGAAGCAAACTACTTTGACAAGAATTACTAAATGTGCCAGAACACTTAATACGTTAAAACCAACCACTAATGTTCATACCAAAGAATTCATGATCATAATATTATATCCTAAACAACACACTTGTACCGGGACTGGGGATGGGTACTGGTACCAACTGTATGGACCAAGTACCGGTACCAAAAACAAGTACCGGCACCTTATGGGTATTGGTCCTTCCTAATATCCTCATGTACCGGTACCCCTTATGGGTACCGATATACATAGGGCACATGCTTTGTGAAATCGTACCATGTGTGTACTGGTACTAGGCCTTATGTACCAGTACCTAAATGATGTGTATCAGTACTGATCTTATGTACCGATACTAAATTGGTTCTAGATACGTTCCTGGAATCCTGATCTGTATCCAACATGTATTGGTACTAATGTTTAGTATAGATACTTGAACAATATAGGAAGTGTTCCAGAATCACCTAAGAGATATCCGTACTCTACAAGTACCGTTACTCATCATGAGTACTGGTACCGAATCAATATCGACCCAATTCTAGGGCGACAATCAGGAATCGAAATATGGGAAAAATCCCTGAATCCCGATTCCAATAAAAAACATCTGTTTCAGAGATTGTGCACAAGATATAAACAATCATGAATATATAAAACAAACATCAGATGCATTGATTCATCATAGATGGGATTGAATCAAACCCAAAAACAAATTGAAGAACAGTTTCAAAATTGAACAAAAACTATTCTTCCAAAACCCGAATAGTTAGGGCAACGATACAACGAAAAGATATGCTCTGATACCACTTGATAGAATTAACTAATCAACCATTTGAAAATTTAATTAGAATGATCTTTCTATAATCCCAAGAATAATCCAATTATTGTATCAACCAAAAACGAATCAGGAGAGAAGGGATAGAAGTAGACCTGAATCCATCGTTGCGGTTATTTGACGAAGAATCACGTGCGAATTCTCCAGAGTCATGAAGTCCTCTAGAGAGGGGGTGATGGTGCTTCCAAAGAGAACAGAGAGAATGCAGAAGAAACTAAGGGGGAAAAACCATACCCCCAGGGGCCTATTTATAACTTTCTCTACAAGAGGATGCAGAAAATCGTAACCGCCCACTTCTCTCTTAACTCTTCGGGGACCATAACCACTTACTATGAAATGACAATTACGCCCTATCATAGAATTGCATTTCCTTAAAGTATCTATGTATAAAATTCCCATATCCTTATGAGATGCAAGTGATTAATTAACTTAATTAGATCACATTAATTACCATATATGTGATGTTAAATACGAATGTATATTACAGCGTATGATTTCGTAATAATAATATAATATGATTCACATTGTGATTCCAACATTTCAATTGTCTGGAATGGGACTTCATTATTTCTTGCCTCCACCAGCTATTGTCTATCCTATGATTCTTTCAAGATTTTGGTAAATGGAATTCTTATGAGCTCTATTTTTCCTTTGCGTGGAGTAAGACAAGGTTGCCCTCTTTCCCCCTATCTTTTTATTCTTTCTACTTCTTTCTTTTTATTTGAAAAATGCTTTGTCGAGAAGCTTTCTTGCCGGATACAAACTTACAACTTCTTCGCCAACCATATCTCATCTAATGTATGCCGATGATACGCTATTATTTGGTAATGCAACTCTTGGTGATGCATATACTTGGCTGAACATTCTTAAAGATTACAAGCTTCATTCGGGGCAAAAAGTGAATATGCAAAAATCAAGAATTTTTTTCTCGCCTTGTGTTCCTCTTCATGTTCAACAGAACAATCTTGATTTATTTAAAGAATGGAAGAGAATGAAATATATCTTGGTTGTCCATTTCTTGATGGTAGGAGAGGGAAGCATTTAAAGAAAATGATACAAGCAAAATGCCACACCAAATTATCTGGTTGGAAATCTCATATTTTATCTCAAGTGGGTAGATTGGTTCTTCTAAAAAGTTCATTGTTGGCAATTCCTATTTATTTGATGTTTACATATCTTTTCCCTATAAATGTTTGTGCATTTGTTGATAAATGTCCTCGTGATTTTTGGTGGGGATATGAAGCAAATGGGAAGCATATGTATCTCTTAGCGTGGAAGAAAATTGCCACGCCTATTGCTTTTGAGGGATTGGGTGTCCGATCTTCTCATACTAACAATATAAAGACTGCTTGGAGGCTTTGTCATGCGCAGGGCTCCCTTTGGGCTGACCTTTTGAAAGACATATATATTATAGGCAATCTGATTTCTGGGAAGCCCAATCGTCATTCAACGCTTCCTGGCCCCTTTTGGATGCTTTAATGCCAGTACAACATTTACTGTTTGAAGGTATTTTTTGGCTAGTTGGTGATGACTGCTGCATTAATTTATGGCACGATAATTGGATCAAAGGACTCGAATACCCTGTTTTTCCAAAGCTCTCAAATACTGTCCATCCGACTTTACTCAGTGACCTTATTTCTTCTATTGGCTGTTGGAACAGCTCATTGATTGAAGCGATCTTTGATTTGGAAATAGTGGAGCACATAAAACAAACTATTTGCAAGCTAAATTCAAAAGATGAGATGATATGGCGTCATCACCCAAAAGGGAAGTTCAGCATCAGATCGACTTATTTTTCTCTGATCTCAAGCAAACTAAAAGATGATGGGCTAGACTCCGGATAGTTGAAGTTGGTGAGGACTTTTCACTGAAACTAACTTGGCCCCTAGGATGAAACTTTTCCAATGGCACCTATTGATGAATTGTCTGCCATTATCAGATGTAATTTCCAATAGGATTGGGTGCGATCCGAGACCTTATCCTTTTTGCCATTCTTTGGGTGAAAATGCTGCTCATCTATTCTTCTATTGCTCCTTGTCACGAGCAGCCTAGTTTGCTGCAAATCTAAAAATCAACTGCAATGCTGGCTCTTGGCTGAACCAAACTTTTGATCACTGTTCTCATAAGTAATAGGATTTCGAATGGCACCTAAGAATTTTTAATATGTTGCATTCCTTATGACTCTCAAGATGTGAAATAATATTTGGCAAAGCCAATTATATTCCTATTCAGATATGAGAACATGCTCAACTTATGCTAATGTTTTATTCTTCGAAAAGGGAGAATATCTTCATTTTGAAGGTTGGGAGGCTTGAAGATTGACGACCTGATTTGAATTTGCAACCTTCTAGTCCCTTTACTATTTATACTGATGCAGCGATTAGAAAAGAATTTTCTTTTACCATTGAGAAAGATTAATATCACGATTCTATTTTATTTGCTCGAGTGAAGATTCATTCATGTTTAATGGAAGAAGTTGAAGCTCATGCCATTAGACTTGCTATCCAAATTGCTTTGGACAACTCTAGTAGGAATTTCTTAATTAAGAGTGATGCTTTTAATCATGTTACACTACAAAAAAAAAATCATTTTAACAACATTTAATATTTACCATTATAAACTTTTTATTTGCCATTATATGTAATAGCGACACTTAAAGCCGCCTACCGCCTTCGTTGGCATCATTAAAAAGTTAGCAACAATTATTTAATCATTGCTAAATCAATGGTATTAGCACTACTTTAATTATTGCAAATAATGTCGCTAATGATCTTTAATTACAATTTATTTACTATTATTTTACCACTATTTATTTATATTAATGATAATTTAATTAACGTTATTAGTGTCGTTATATACTTAATTTAATGACTTTTTTTTCACTGAATTACCACTATTGATTTACTTTAGTGATACTTTATTTTATCATTTAAATACCTTTATTGATATTATATAACAATTATTTGTACATCTAAATCGCTACTATTGATTTACTTTAATAGCACTTTATTATGCCATTAAATTGTCACTAATTATTTACTTTAATGACATTTTCTTTTGTCATTTAATTATCCCTGTTGATTAACTTTAATGATATATATACAACTTAATTTTATTCTTTACTAAGAAATAAGAAATAAGTTTTTTTAACAGACAAAATATAAAGACACGAGTATAAAATCTTTTTTATTGACTTCCCATATAATAAAAGTACATGTTCTCCTCTTAAGGGTAATACAAGAAAAAAAAAAGAAAAATATAGAAAAAATAAAAAATACAACAAAAATTCTAAAATATTAAGTACTTCGTCAACCTAACTGAAATCATCTGTAAAATTATAAAACTTTGATATCTATTCCACAATGCAGGACTTCACATCATCCCTATTTGGAAGCCCAAGATACCCTTTACGTGTCACATAGCAGCAGAGTGTAATGCCAAGAGCCCCAATATTTAACGCTCCTATAGCTGAAGTGACATGATCATAACCAAGAGCAATATTTGTAGTTAATGGACTGAGAGTGTAGAAAGGTGCTTCGTTGCACCACTCCAGCTGCTTTGCCATATTTTCTGAAATTTTATGCATTGGAATGTGCCTGTGTCCATTCATCACATAAATAAGAAAAAGAAGTCGGTTCGGTCCGATTAATTACGAAGAAGTGCATATTTTATTATCATTAATTCAGCAATAAAAATAGAGTAAAAGCTGAATCTTATATATTAGTGACTAGAAAAGACAAGTTGCATTTCATTACCTTTACATCCTCATCCCAAGCATGCCTTGTCAACTCTCATTGGGTCAAAAGCTCTGCAAATTGAGCAGTGTCATTGGCATATTCATAAATAGAGCCAAGCCTCATTTAACAGGGCCACATCATACTGATTGCAAATATCAAGTACGTAGTCCCAATCCTCGTACAAAAATTCTCCTTGTAAAGCCAGGCACCACTTAGCATGAATTGATTCTCCCCAGGAAACAATGCCAGTCATCCTTTTCGCCGTTAACTGGATGTAACGAAGCAACACCTAACAAAGTAAAAACCACACCTAATAGAAGGTTTAGGGCATGAGATTTTTTATTTTTTTAAAAATAAATGCAAGATCATAACACAAATACTAATTATGAAATGATTTTTTTTGAAAAAGATAATTACGCATGTAGAAGCATATATAAGTAGACTGCACTAACTCCTCAGATATTGTAAATCCATTAATAAGCCAGGTCAATGAACCTTAATCAGCTGGCCTTGAACATTAATTTTCACAAGTTCTTGATGCCTTGTTGAAAGCAATAAAGCCAGAGAAGTTGACTTTGATTTGGTATGCACCTTGTAACTTTCCTGAAACGTAGGCCATAAGATTCAATCAGTTCATGATCTTACTGTCAGAACCAACAAGTCAGAACCATGTAAAAAACCAATTCTTGATCTTACTGTCAGAACCACGTAAAAAATCAGTTCTTGATCTTATTGTTAAAACCAACAAGTCAGAACTAAAATGTAGCCATGTAAAAAATTCAAGATTTTCAAGCAGTTCTTAATCTTACTTAAATGTAGTCAGAGCAGATTCAAGCACTTCTTGATACTCAACCAACAAGTCAAGCCCTCTTCACTTGCAACAAAAAATATCAAGATCTTTTAATGGTTTTTACTGTCAAAACCATGTAAAAAATTCAATTTAAAAAAATATTCCATACAAGCTCACTAAAAAAATTCAACAAAATGGGTTTTTCCTGAAAGGGACAAGGCAAGTAGAACTATATGTTTTCAAAATATAGTTCACTAATAAAATTAGAAGCAAACTTTATATCCCATTGGCCATCCCAAGTACAAGTTCTGATTATAGCTATATTCAACAAAATTGGTTTTTCCTGAAAGGGACAAGGCAATTAGAACTATATGTTTTTTCTACATTTGAAAGGTAAACCAGGGAATGCCATAACACATGGATACACTTATCCCACTTTGCAGTTTCCACCTGTAGATTAGCCATTACTTCCATGTCCCAACTAGGATCCGTTTTCAAAATATGAAACGAGATGCAACAAAAGCCAAAGGCATAATCTCATGATAACACCAACTCTTCAACCCTTCACATATTTTTTTAAGGAAAATAAAAGGGGAAAAAAATAAAAATATAGTTTATATGAAGGGAAGAAGGCCAACCAAAATATGAAAATGATACAAAAAAGGATAGGGGAGTAGGGAGGCCACTCAAACGAGAACAATATAGGAAAATTGTAACTTAAACAGGAAACAAAAGAATGGATGGGCAAAGCATTGGTAAATGATCAATCCCATGATCCTCATCTTTATCTAAAGTAGCTACTTTTCAAGAACATCCCATGATCTTCATTTGCCATTGGGAACACAAGCAATGGATGGGTGAAGCACTAATAAAAGACCTTGACATCCACTCACCTTTAGAGCATTCCCAACCATTTTCAAGAAGGAAACAATTGTGACATCCTTTCCTTCTCTCCCAATCTACCAAAAGTCTAATCTTAGACATTGATAAAATAGGGTTCACTTTGAAAAAGCATGCCGAAAAATTCTTTACCTTTGATTTTTCAATAGGAAGGTAGAAGCTGGAATTAAGGACTTCCCTAGAAACAGCGAAGGATTTACCCTACCGACTTAACGAAAACATGCAACTCAACGGTTCAGTGTAACTTACAAAAGCTCATTCTTCAGTAAAATTACAGGATTGTGTTCTTTCTAAACCAACAACTGCTGAAAGGAAGTTTAGTCTGCTCTTTGAATGTGACCATCCTTTCTGCATATCTCAGCATGTGCCAACCTGCATCTATACTTGATCATATCATAGTTGATCTATATGGGGCAAAGATGCCCTTAAATCATGTTGCTGCTGTTTTTGCCCTCGATGCAAAGACAGCCTATCACACCATATGATCAAAGTGCCTTGAAGCCCATACAGACAACCATTATCTCATCTCCTCTAGGTTTGAATCCAACAGGTGATGGGCAAAGACTGCTGGCAGTAATTCCACCGCTCACAAAGAACATGCAGGCACTTAACAAGGTTGTCAGCAAGCATTCTGAAGATGTCAAAGAAAGAATCAGAAGAGCATGGCAGAATGCACTAGATATGATCAAGAAAGCCAAATTGAGCATCTCCAAAGATGATCTGAAAAGATTAGAGAAGGAAGTTGAAGACATTACGAATAGATTTGTCAAATCTGCAGAGGATATGTGCAAAGCAAAGGAGAAAGAGATTCTTGGGAAATGATGGCATAAAATTTCATGATCTGATGTTTTCTCGTGGTTCTAGTTTGAAAACTCTTTTGATTTCAGAGCACTAAAGCTTTGTGGTCTACATAGAGGAAGCTGGTAGCAACACACCCAAAATCTTTCAGGAAGGAAAGTTACTATTTTTGCACTAATAGGATCAGTCAAACAGGGAGGCACAATGTCTCTCCTTCAATACCTTTCATCTTGTAGAAGCTTGTTGGTCGTTCATTAAAGAGGGTTATTTTTTATTTGTACAATTCTTATCAGTTATTGCCTTGTGTTGGTGGTATTCAAATATAGAGATGCTGGAAAAGTTCACCGTTTATATCAGCATGATGTGCATTTTTTCAATCAAAGAATAGTTTTTCGCAAAAAAAAAAAAGCCTGCATCTATACTATCTTACTAATAGAAATACTAAAAAATTTTGATGCTGCATTTTTCTTCCCCTATGCTTGACATGGATGCAATGCATTGAATTCACAAAGGATGAGATTGAATTGAAGAGGAAAGGATATCAAGGTGATCAAGGTGGATGCTAGAAAAAGATATCTACTGAAATTCCAATGTCATTTGGGATTATTAAATTAATCAAGCCTTGGTATCTGAATATTAAATCCACTTTTGATGGATATATAAATCTCCATAATAGCCAAAAATATGGATCCATCAGGAACACTAATTTGACAATTTGATGTGTCCAAAATTCAAGGAGGCACTTACAGAAGTTAAAGATTTCTCGCTTTTGGTTCAAAGCTTGGATCAAGTTCATTTCGTGCCTTGAAAACTATCTAGAATCACATGCCTTGTATATCTTCTCTACCAATACAAAGTTCAAAAAACAATTCAAGAAAATACCATGAAAATCTAGACCTAATGTGCAGTACATGTATACTTTTGAAAACATTGGAATAATTCTAGAATTTAGTATTATAAATCATGCTGCTGACGAGTCAAATAGCAGTACTCAGCCAGACCCCGTAACATACCAGTTATGCCTTGTCCAAATAACTACAACAATCAATTTTTTGGAAATTTGTGTTAGGCAGTAGAGCTCCAAAATATCTTTTTTGGAAAGAAGTGGAGCTCCAAAATATCAGACAAAAAGGATATAGAAAGGTGGGAAAAAGTACCTTTCATCTTCCAACAATATGGAAGCTTTTAATGGGCATATCAAGTTGTAAATCTAATTTCAGGAAAGGATGTTATTCCAATCCACAAACCAAAGGAAGATAGCATTCATCCCCAACTTCCCTACCATCCTCTTGACCATAGTTCAGTTATTCCAATCCACCACGGTTATTGCAACATCTAGCTACA
Source organism: Thalassia testudinum (assembly GCA_037157565.1). Taxonomy (NCBI): domain Eukaryota; kingdom Viridiplantae; phylum Streptophyta; class Magnoliopsida; order Alismatales; family Hydrocharitaceae; genus Thalassia; species Thalassia testudinum. Next base: position 25,632,876 of record JAZHRO010000003.1, read on the forward strand.
AATGAGAAAACAACCCATGAAAACAGCCCACGGTTACTTCAGAATCAGTTAATTCCAGAATCAGTTATTGCAGCACTGTACCCCAAAAAGAAATGATATGTGAACATCTAGCTATAAATTAAAATCAGTCCCCTTACAAATGCTCCCACAAAGAAAACAGATTCATCTTTTTTAAAACCATGTATCATAAAGGCCATTTTACTTAAAATTGTTCACAGAAATGCAACAAAACTTTAACAAGTAGTCCAATATTTTTCCACCACGATTTTGATTTTACAAGATTGTACTTCATTTTTTGGGAGGTCAGCAAATGTGCTCAGCATATCAACTAAACCAAACAATCAGGGAAAATCATAAGAAAAAGCTTACCTGCCATCTAAATGGATAAATCCCACACTAAAGTTAAAAGGGTACATCTGCAATTCAAAGAAATGCACTGTCATGGATTTAAGCATGGAAATAGCATCTTACAAAAAGCAAGTTAAGGCTATCAACACTAAAATCAAAGTGGTCTAACTCATCATTGACCCCACATGTAGTGGGAACTGTGGGCTCGATACAACAGTAAATTTTTTTTCAAGGAATCAAAAGAAAACAATTTTGCTAGCATCAGTGTATTTAAGAGATAAATCCTTTTTCTTGGTATCTTGTATGAAGAAGATTAATCTAGCATGCTTTAGAATACTACTTGACATGTATCATCATTTCACTAATACCACATGATGTACCCTTAATCAATGATTGAGCTATCGCAAGATTGTTTTTTTGGCTTGTACTCAGATTTGTGTGCTAACTATTGCCTAACTAAGACGTGAAAAAGCAAACCAATTAAAGGGTGGTACTCATTGGGAAGAGTAATAATTGTGTGTAAAGGCATTGGACCCATAGGTGATTATAAACTTTTACCAAATAATGAGGTGAACTTCCTTGGATGCCAACCTGACTTAAGGATTTGATGAATGGCACGGAAGATGCAAGGATGTTGTTGATATGATGGGATCGAATATTTTGAACATCAGAAACAATTGGAACAAAAAGATGAAGCTAAGTGCAAATGAACAAAATCCTTTCTAAATCTTATTTTATTTTTTTTAAAAACAAAAAGGATAGCTACCTAAACTCGATAGCCATCCACTACATTCAACTACCAAAGCATAACAAAAAAATCTTGTCTAAATCTTACTAATCATTTGCAACAAATTGGACAAAAATAACTTGAAAAATCATAATTAACCAATAACCATTGAATAAAGGAAGAGTATTATTTAAATGCGAATCACCTTTTCCATTAGATTGCTATTGCACTTTTGAAGAAGCATAAGTATGACAAAGTTCAGACCTTTAAACAGCATCAATGGCTTTAGCACTGGGAGCAGCAACAATTTTAAGATTTGATTGTGTTTATGAAAGCATCTTCAAGGTCTTGCTTTGGCAATGATCTTGCAAACCCTGTTTTATGAGCAAGTAATTGAGTTCTACTTGACCTTTGAGTTGCAATATAAACGACAATTAATCACTAAATCAGACCTCCTCTATTGTTAACCAAAAAATACAAAAATCACAACTAACCTTATGGTTCTTTATGAACCTTTTTGAAGCATAATACAACCACGAAATTCCAAAATCTAAATTTCCTAACAATATGAGATCCACCAATAAATTCATGCACTTCAATTCCCACAATTAGCTATTCTTTATCTTTAGAAAAAATAGGAAAATCAAAATAGCTCACCTGATTCCCTGCAAGTATATGCCCTTAGCTTTCAAAATACCATTCAGAAATCCAAGGTCCTCTTGTGTATGTTGTTCTTAGTTTACGCAGATACCTTACTATCCAACCATCCCATACACAAAATCTTCATCCAAGAGTTTCTTCTTTTCAAAAATCAATAATTTTTTAATGTAAATTTAGTTAATATTTTAGTAATTCAAAATGACAACATGTAGAGACAAGTTTTTAATTGCAGACAAAAATTTCCCAGCATACCAAGTATTGAGTAGATAATCAACTAGCTTTAGTTAGATTATATGAAACAACTACAAGTAGAGCTAAATGTTCCAAAAGCTATCGTATAGAAGTCCCCTCATGGCAATTACCAAATGATTCATGAGAGAAAATGAGCTACCATGTGCTTAAATTTGTTGTGAAAATGTTACAACCCTAACATGTTCAACTTATGAAACCGGAGGCTTTATATGTTTCCTACATCATGATACACATAAAAAACACATTAATTGAAGTAACATGTTGAGAGATAACAAAACTAGTATTGGAGGTTTTCAAAGATATTAGGTATCTAAAGATACCCGATAGAAAATAAGCTAAGGAACATTAAAAAGGTATAAAAAATATTAATATGTTGAATGCTTCAATACAAAGCGATTACGCTTACCTTCAAGTAGGGATGTAAAATATTTGCCAAAGGTTTTAAAAAGTTAGAGGGATCATCCTTTTAGGCTTCTCAAAACTAGGAACATTTTCTAGCAAAGTTGAAAATTAATGGATGTTAGAACATTCTTTTTTGAAAGATAATAGATGTTAAAGCATTAGAAGTGCTTTGCCATTTGTAGTGTTTTTGCATTTTTCTATCTTTATAGGTTAGGTTTCCTCGTATTCCCCTTATATGCCCCTTCATAGATATGGAGAGGCTCCTGTCAATAGAATTCGCTCATTTCTTTTCCGACAACAGATAAAATGGGAAAAGTGAATAAAAGCTAGTAAATAGATTCCACTCTATATCAACGGATACATGAGAGTTTAAGTGAAATATTATCATGGATTTTGCAACAAATACTACTAAGCATCACTTCAGAAAGCAGCAAAAGAGATCTATCAGAAAAGATCTCCACATTGTAGCAAGGATTGTGACTACACACAACTAGCCAAGTGGAGATTCCACAGGGATGTCAGAGAAAGAGAAAAAAGGAATCATTCAATTGAAAATTCCTAACATACACATTCTATACAAAGAAGAAAACCCAAGAAACAAATGTGCCAAAGAAAAGAAAACCTCTTTCTGTGTGAGTTGAGTGCTTGTTTCACTAGAGAAGGACAAGTCCAAATGATTATGCACCCTTTCCCCTTCCGGAAAAAAAAAACATAAGAACCTCTAAGTAAAAAGGTAATGAAATATCATTATAATGAAGCTCTTCACCTAATTCCCACAGCCACCATAACCAAATAAACAAGCTAACAGTAACTAATCATATAGGCATTTCATCAAACATGTGGTGCTCACCATACCAAGACATTTGCTAAAATCCACGTATAAGGAGCAAACCAGGCACTCATAATAAACTAATTAGAAAAAAAGAGACCCATCTGTTCGAGCGCCTCTATGGCCACCACCACACTATTTCGAAGTACCTTGTGTATGCCTGCCTCCTCTTCAAAGTTTTCAAGAGTTCTTCAATGTCGAAGTACGTCGTAGAGGAGGTGGGCAACAAGGAAGGGCAGTTGGGTCATCGGGAAGGATGGCGAGGAGGTGCCGAGGTGGTCGACGACGGAGATAAGGGTAGCAGCCGAACTTGGCGTTGAGTTTAAGGAGGGAGAGGAGGGAGGAGGCATCGTGAAGGTGAAGTTCGGCGCGATCCTCATGGTTAGGGTCTTCTCGTCATCAGTGAGGGAGGTGGCCGGTGATGGAGGTGGTAAGGGGATGGGGGAGGCGAGAGATGGGCAGAGGTGAAGGAGGGAAGAGGATGGTTATCGGTTTTGGGTTTGAGGAGAGGGTAGAAGAGGAGGACAAGATGGTGGAGGTCGGGCTATGCTTGGATTTTCGATGGGAGGTCAACCAGGAGAGGGTTTTTTTTTTTTTTTTTTTGGCTTTTAAGAGTCGAGCGAGACATTTCAGGGAGCGGTAATTTTGGATTCCATGGGAGATTTTGGGCAGAGGAGAGGCGTCATCGTTACCCGCTGGATTTTTTTAATTTTCATTTGCAAACATACTTAATGTGAGAGGGATTTTTTTTTCCTTTTGGGTTACGAGTGATATAATGTATACATGTAACAGGCACATACATCCACCACTATTGTTAATCAACGGTAAATAGCAATCGTGTCACAAAAAAATGCAGCTCATCTAAGAGAAATACAGTTACATATATATTTATCATTAACATTAATTATCAATCATCTAAATATTATTGAGTGATATATATTTTTATTATTATTAAGTTATTTTAATATATATATTATTTGATAAAAAGAAAAATAATGACATAATTTTTATTTTTTTAAATCATATATATAATGACATATATATTTGACACGAAAAATAATTATCATCTACAAAATTATAGTGACACATATAAAAATTTATCAATAAATCAAGAAAATTAATGACAGACATATTATATGTCACTATTTAATTTACTATTAAAGACTTTTTTTTGTAGTGTTAGTAGTATGGTTAGGACAAGACAATTTCATTGGATAACAAAGTAAATTATTGAAGATGATAAGGATATGCTTTTCAGGTCTAACTCTATCTCCTTAATGCATGTTCCTAGATCTAATGTTGTATTAGCTCATACTCTCATTGGCTACTGTGGGAGACTTCATTGCCATGGGATTTAGGTGCCGCCTAACCTTTCCGGCTGCTTGCAATTACTTTTGTCTCTTTTTCAATGGAATGGCTTCTTTTTTTTCTTGAAAAAGAAAAAAAAAAACTTCACGTTGCACCACAACACACAACAATCAACGTTATCCCCATGCAAACACAATTCTCCCTTCCTTTGCCCCCAACCCCACGTAACCTTATCTCAAACCCCATGCAACTAATAAAACACACGTAACCCCCACCAACAAATTATATATCCCATCAACCCCCAGCCTTTCTCTAGCTATAAAATAATCCCATGAATTTCCAGACGATTCTCCACTTCCGATCTCTCTCCCTCTCCACATACCCCTCTCCACTCGTCAATCTAGCCACATCCGGCACATTCCACCACCCTTCTTCCTCTCAATTATTTCCCATCTCTCTCTCCACGATTTCCGCCCCTTCCACACCTCTCAATCCCATCTCCACCATATGGCCCTCCACCACTCAATTTTCTCCAACTCCCCTCTACGGTTCCTTCCAATTCCTCCATCATTTTCCCAAAATTTCTCCTCCCAAAAGCATACACCATTGTCCATGACGACTCCATCTTCAACATCATCTTTGCTCTCTAACGAGCAAGAAGATTGAGTGGACCTCTCCACTACCATCTCGAGACTTCTGCACCCACTGCTTCTCCGCATTTAAAAACGGTTAACTCTCTCAATCTCTCTCTTGTTCTAGTTTCAATTTTATTTTTTTTCCAATAATTCTAGTTATTTTTATTCTAGAACTTTAGTTTTAATTCTAATTTTTCTACTCAATCTCCTTTTGCAATTAGTTGTACTCAAATACTTTTTTTAGAGCAATACAAGTCATGTTATTTCATTCATCTTGTTCCTATTTTTATTACATGCTTTTGGTTGCTTACCAGCATTTTATTAGCGTTAGTTGCTTGGTATTTTGCATTTCATCTTCTATTTTAGAAATTCAAAAAAAAAAAAGAAGTAGGAAATGCCAAAAAAATATTTCATTGATCGTTTTGAAAAGTGTAGAAAACTCTATTTTGCCTCCTTAAGATGCCTGGGACTTCTAATTGCAATTTCAAAATCCTTGGAGTTTGATTTTGTAAATTTAAAATGATCTACTTTGAATATTTATCATATTAGGGTTCCTACGCATTAGTTTTTGGCATCATAAATTGTCAGGGAGGCAGTGAAGGTAAGCCCTACTAGGAGGGGGTGGCGTAATAATTACGGAAATAAATATAAATAATCTTACAAGATGCAATCACACAAAGTACACAAAGTATTTTTAGGTGGAAACCCAAACCGGGTGAAATCCATCACTTAACCCTTTCGAGTTAGGATTTTCCGATCAACCAAGTTGATCAAAATCCACTAAATCGAATCACTTTAAAACGAGGGTGATTCAACCTCAATACAACCACGCTACAAGTGCGAAGGTAGCGTTCCTCAACCCCTTCTCTCCACGAGAAGGATTTTATCCCACGAAGGAGACGGGAATTCGCAAAGCGAATACCCAACCAAATAACAAAGATAAAACAAAAATCCTATAGAGCCAACAAAATAATTTTGAACCTAAGCTTCTATAGGAATTAGGATGCTTCCCTTTGAAAGGAGTGCGTCGACGACACAGATGCGTGAGTCATGTGACGGCGCAACGTCACTCTCGTGAACTACGGCGAGAGAGTGGGTGCGCGAAGCTTGATGCTCTCAAGATGAACGGAATTAGAGCTTGGAGAGCAAGGGCTTCTCTTGGACACAAAAGAGTGGAACTAAGTTGCTTAGGTGTGTCTTGTGTTTCTCTTGGTGTGTTTTTGTGTTGCAAAGGTTCCCCTCTATTTATAGAGGCCTTAGGAAGGCTTTGGAAGGCTTAGGAAAGGTTCCATAGCTGTTGGGTGCAAAGCCCAAGAGAATCAGCCCGAAATCAGGAACAATCATTGTTCTGACAGGCTTATCAGACGTCTAATTCTGGCATCAGACGTCTGGAAGTTCACTTTAAGACGTCTGATTTCAAGGTCAGACGTCTGATTTTGGGCGGGTCCCTTCCTGACTTGAAACAGATCTAAACAGGGTTCTTGTGCAAGTCCATCAGACGACATATAGGACGTCTGGCACTATGTCTGGACGTCTGGAAACCTACTTTTTCTGTGGCAATGGATTTCCAAACGTTGCAACGGCTAGAAAATCTCTGAGAAGAGATTTTGGGTCAGCCGAGGCAAAACGGTCATTTATCAGACGTCTGGAAAGGCCTAAGGACGTCTGATAAGGCTCTAACGGTCACATTCTTGACTGTTCGCTAAGCCAGCCAACGGTCCACTAATTGGACGTCTGGCAAAGTCATCAGACGTCTCCTAAGACGTCTGGTCTAAGGTCTGGACGTCTGATTTCATCAGACAGAACTAACTATGTCCAGCCTAATAGTTATTAAACGTCTGAATCAACAGTCAGACGTCTTAAAATACTTTATCAGACGTCTGATTTGGGAATTAGACGTCTGGAAGTGCTGTTTGAACCCTATATTGGTTTTCTAAGTTCTCTACAGAAAATCTAAGTATCCTAGGGTTGTGCCGGTGTTCCTAGGACTACTGTTAGGGTACTTTGAGGCTCTTTAACATAATTTTCTAAGGAAATAAAGAGTAAGAAAATAACGACAAATGTACATGAAAGGAATAAAAAGAATTCTATCCTATTCTTCTTGTCCTTCCATCTTCAATATATCGCTCCTCGCGAATCTCCTCTGTTCTCCATCAAGCTCCTCAAATCCGTCCTGGATGCGAGCTCAAATTCCGTCTAAACACGTCTACATTTGCAATTGACCTAAAATCTAAGACTCCAAGTGCAACTGTTAAATAACACGTGTTTTGTTATCATCAAAACAAATGATCGTGGTGCTCTAGCACAGACACAATTTTTTTTACTTTCATGTTGCTATTTTTGATCCAATACTAATTTATCTTTTATGATGGTCTTTCGTGTGCAGGAAATCGAAGAAGATACACGATGAGGCACTTCAAGATCAAGTGAAGGTGAAGACTAGAGGTGTTAAAAAAAATCCATTAATTTTGGATATCCGACTCGAATTATCATTTTTGATCCTATTGGGGTGGGTATCCATTTATAAATATGGGTCGAGTATACATTAAATATGACCCGTTACTTCTTGGGTCTTCGTTTGGATACCTGTCAAGACATCCATGGGTATCCCTTAACTAACCTGTCATATGATTTGTCCATGATCCATCCACATTACCAATCTCGTGACCAAACAAAGCCAACTTGCGACCCCTCTTTCTTCAGTTCTCACTATGCTCACAGTTTAATCCTAATCCATTGGCCATTACAACCCCTATCCCTTCAAGCGGATCGGGAGAGGGGGCTGCAAGCGGGGGGCGAAGGTTCGGAGGTGGAGGTTGCATCGCAATCGACATTGACGGGGGCGACGTCAAGGCTACCCGGGCCAACGGATCTAGACTCGATCTAGCTTGAAAATCGTGGACATGGTCGAGCTTGGAGGCGAAGAGGCGCTTGAGGTCACGGAGCTCGGTCCGAGAGTAGGCAAATACATGGAACGTGACGTGGCCACTAGAGGGGGGTCTCGCTTTCCTTCCTTCCCTCGACCCTTCAACATGACAAACCCCCTCCTCGCCATCCTTGATCACACATGCCTTCTGTTACGACCTGATCCCAAATCCCTACAGGACCTAAGATCGACCCGTCTTGACTAATCCTAAGACCTAGTCGTCCAACGAGAAATAACCAAAAATAGGAAAAATTTTACAACCACACATGCAATGTAACTAAGTAGAAAACAATCAAGAGGCAGTAAAGGAAATAGAGCGAACATTCTCACAATATTATAGGCTATCACAACTATGACAGTGTAAAAGTAACTGAAACAGTATTACATAGAATAAAAATATTCACTACTACAACAAAAGCTAGGAAACAGTAAGGAAATGCAGCTAAGGCTGGGCTCGACTAGGCCCAGCTCTCCCTACAACCGATGGTGCTGGCTGCTCAACTCCCTGACCTGGACAAGGTTATAAAATTTTCGGAGTCAGCGAACGCTAAGTAGAGTGATAATTCAGCCATTTACATGTAGTTAAGACAAGCAATTAATTAATGCAATTAAGTAACTATCCATTTTCATTTAGCTCAACAAGTAGTTCTAATTTGTTGCTCCTTTATCCATTAAATCATTTCTTGATCTGGCCTGCTCCTCACGAGAACGATCTTAATTGCAGTCTTTTCCATGATGTATGATGTGCACATGGTGCTCTCCTGGTCAGGAGAGTCCACCGTGGTAATCCTACACCTAGTCAACCACCCCGAGGTCATGGTCGCGATGTAACGGTGACTACGGCACGCGTGATAAGCGCACGGGTAGCTATCCCACACTGGCATGCAGTCAGTCATTTCCATTAGTGGGTACGCCTAAAGGTACAATACGGAACAATACAAGGCCTTACCCTCTCAGAACAGGGGTCTCGCCCCTCCACAGTCTGCGTACCCTCATCTGACTATCTCGATTTGCCCAGTGGGCTTAACAAGAGTCGGTGTAGAGCGGCTACTCCTAACCCTGGGCCTCATGGGTGATTGCGCAGCAATCATAGGTCTTAATTGACCTAAATTAGGCTAGGACTTAGCATAAGTTAGGGTAATTCATGCATGCATAAGCGTTATCTGCATCTTTACTGCTTTCCTTTAGCTATGCATAAAATAATGTTATAATGTGCTGATTAAGTGCATTATGTCAATTACAGGTAATAAGCTGGATCTGGAGTTGGATCTGAAGTTGGATCAGGAATAATGGGTGTTGTAGCTGGGCTGGAGCAGAAGACTTAGATTAGATATAGTGAATAATGATGTAAGAGAGTTAAGGTATGCTATTTTATTAAGTAGGAATAAAGCAGTAAAAAGTGAAGAGTTTCGGTCCATCCTAGCCCTAGGATAGCCTAGAGACTTCCCTAAGCCTTAGCCACCCTTAGATTAGGTCACCGCACCCTAGGAAACCTTAAAACCCTAATTCCAACCTTTATCTGGACGTCCAGATGAATTATAGGATGTCCAGAACCCTTAACCAACTCCCGCACACCCTAAACCCACTTCTGCAGTGTTATTGGATGTCCAGACACTTTGTCAGACGTCCAATTTCTGCAGAATACCCAAGACAGAACCTTGAATCCTTCCTGACTCTGATTGGACGTCCAGATAACAAGTCTGGACTTCTGATTTTTAAGTATAAGACATCTGATTCTATTTTTGGACGTCTGGAACTGCTCTCCAGTTCCTATTTTGAGATTCAAGCCTTGATCTTGGATCTCTAGCTCCTTAAACCCAATTCTAACCCCATAGGAACCTAAATTAAGTTGCCCTAACCCTAGTACACCACCTATAGACCTCCCTAAGGACCTAATTAGGTCCTCACTAAACCTAATTGACTTAGATCATAGTCAATTATCATCACCTAAGCCAATTGGAATCATAGGGTCCAATTGAGCTCAGATCTCAACCCACACAAGTCCAATTGGACTTTGTGAGAGTCCAATTGACCTAAGTCCAACCTAATTGAGTTATTTTACTCTCAATTAGGTTCACACTCATTCAATTAAACTTGGGTTAAGTTTAATTGCAATTCCCCCTTAGCAATTAGGGTTTGCAACCCTAATTTAAGGCCTACACCTACCTAAGGACCTAACCTAGGCCACTTAGCCACCTAGGGCACTACCACACACTCACACACACACACCCATTCACGCACACACACTCATCTAGAGTTCTCTAGAACTCTCTTGAAGTGGCGCAACTCTTGGTTGCTGAATTTAGCAACCAAGAGTCATTCAATTCTTGATCCACCTTTTATGGATCTAAGAACTACTCTTTCTCTCACTTGGCCGTCTAGTCATAGGACTCTCTCTAGAGAGTTCCACACTTCTCTAGAGAGACTCCCTTAGGTCTATAAAAAGACCTAAGGGGTGGCCATTTGCACCCATCCCATTTTTGGCATTCATTCACTCTTGGCTTCCATTTAGCTTAGCTACATTCCACTTCCACTCCACCTTCATGAGTTGCTTCACCATGGCCACCACCACCTCCATGCTAAGATGCTGGATCACCTCTCCAACCTCTCTCCAAGGGCCGGCCTAATCACCATTGGCCGCCCTTCCTCCTCTCAACCACTCAAAGGCCATCGGAGCCACCTCCGAATGCCCTTATTTCTGCTAGACTAGATTATAGTTCTTCTTAGATTTACATGCTTTATTTAGTGCTTAGTAGTGTAGCTCCATATTCTCCCCCAATGATGCATGCATAATCTCCCCTTAGATTTATGTATGCGATCGTTTTCTGCTAGATAGATTTGTATTTCCAAGCATTCCTCTATAAACTTTCCATGAGCTTAATGTTGTAGCCACCATCATGAATTGAATGAATAAAAATCTTTTTCTATATATATATCTATGTGTGAAAATCACCATGAGCTTATTGCAATATATTTTGTGTGATTAAAGTTGCCTACTTTTAATTACTATCTTTTGGCAGCTAGCATGGCATACATCAATACGTAAATCACCATACATCGACATGAGATTTTAAGCAAGTAGAGCGGAAGAGATCGATTTCAAATTTACATTTCCACAAATGCCTCCCAGAGAAGAATGACCGGGACTCAAGTCTCGTTATCCTTGTAAATTATTTTTGTTGATCATATTACGCACTATACTATGATACTTTTTCCTATCAAAATGCGCGACACGACTACCAAACACTGGGGCAGCTAGCTCCCTCCCTACACTAAGTAGCTCACCTCGGCATCACGTACACGAGGGCCAAACAAAGTCGGTGTAAAGTGACTAGGCCTAATCCCAGGGCTCAACCCAATAGACGGCTAGCTCCCCTCTACACTAAAGGGACAGTTGCTCTCCTTGTTACCGCGTGCATAAAGGCCAGCTCACTTCTCGTCTACAGGCGTTCTTCGCTTAATTCCCCGTAGGGTTCATGCTGGTATTTCTTTCATTTCATTTTCCAACATTCCGATCTCTTTATTCACATTACAGGTTTCATTCTTATAACAGGCAGCTCATGATTTATTAACTGAAAAAGCATCATATCAATAACCAATACAATTGCTAGCATTTAGGGTTTTACATGCATCTCAAGTGTATAGTGTAGCTCAAACCAGACTCATTTGTTCCTGCCCTAGGGTTTTACATGCATCTCAAGTAAATAGTGTAGCTCAAACCATACTCATTTGTTCCTGCCTTAGGGTTCATTCAAGTTATTCTAAACATGCAGTTTATTTTGTTTAAATCATAATATTAATGTAAACCACTCAACCGAGAAACACGGGAGGAATGGGGGCTCAGATCGTAGATCCCATCACCTCCGCGAGTCCTGTGTACTCGACTGGCTGGAGACTTATACAATTGAGAAACCACATCAAACGAGTCCAAAATCGTATACAAGTGACATTAACTCGTAGAGAAACTCAAGCGAAAGACAACGGTTGTTCGTTTGCGGAAATCTGATTCCGTTTAGGCCCTATATGGGCCAAAAATGTACACTGTCCAAAATCAGGCGTCTGAGACTAGCCCCAGACGTCAGTACTCACCTTGGGTTTCCTGCAGCTTCCTCGAACGTCCGGATCCTTTCGCGATCGTCTGATGGAAATCCCAGACGTCGGACTCCCCTTTCGGTAGTCTGGAAATATGGTCAGACGTCTGGTGATGTGCCCAGACGTCCAAAAGTGCCTCCAAGGGTGCACCGTGCACCTTTCCAATGCTCTGCCCTGCGTACGCACGCGTAGAGCTAAAAATGGCTAAACCAATCCCCTGCGGTAAGGCTTGCATGGCCGAAAATCGTGCAGAAGCACGTACCTTGGCACTAGCGTGCTTTCAGATGTCTGGCTTCAACTTCGATCGTCCCCCTGCTACTCCAGACGTCTAAGATATGCTCCAGATGCCTGATACTGGAAAATATCCAGTAAGTAGAACTCTTGCGAGCCTTCTTCTCCACGTGGACCCCTCCGCGCCACCTGTAGCTGCTATGCCAGTAGCTTCAGGAGGTCGCGAAGCTCACCTTCGCGAGCTCCTCCTCCTCACATGCATCCTCGACTCCTCCCGCACGAGCTCCTCCAAGCTCCCAAGGCTCCCTCGCGAGGTCCTCCCCTTGAGCTCATCCCACTCTCTCGCTCCCCTCTCCTCCTTCTTCGCGTCCCGTTTCTCCTCTTCCTCTCCACTCATCGTGCTGGAGGCTGGGAGGAAGGTGGCATCCGAATGGAGGGAAAAGATGGAGGTGGTGGCTGGTGGTGATGGAGAGAGTGGCGTGGGTGTGGGGGTTTAAATAGGAAAGGGTTAGGGTTTGGGGTGAGGAGAGAGGGGGTGTGCGTGTTGCATGCGTCGAGAAAAGAAAACAAGGTATGGTTCTTCTACTTTCAGATGTCCGACCATCTATCTAGATGTCTAGACAGATGTCTGATGAATGATCCAGACATCTTAACCAACCCAAATGGCAACAGGGCATTTCAACATAACAAACTTAACGGAAGTTTCGTCCCCGAAACTTGAGCCAAGTAGAGTGTGGAAAAGGTAGCGTAAAAGTGCATAAAAAACTTAAAGAGGATCAACGTAGATTTGAAGAGACGTACCTTCAAAAAGCTCCAAGTATTGTTCTCGCATTGCTGCCTTAGGCTCCCAAGTGGCCTCCTCATATCGCTAGCTTCTCCATAGGACTTTCACTAGTGTTACCTGCTTCCGTCTCAGGCTCTGGACAACTCTGTTTAATATCTGTACTGGCCTCTCGAGATAGGTTAGGTTGTCTCCCACGTCGATGCTCTCGTGGCTCAGAATGTGGTTGGGATCGACGACATACTTCCTGAGGTTGGATATGTGGAACACGTCGTGTACCTCAGAAAGCTGGGGAGGAAGGGCAAGCTGGTAAGCAACGGGTCCTACCCACTCCAAGCCTTCAAAAGGTCCCACAAACCTCGGCGCAAGCTTCCCTTTCACCCCAAAACACTGCAAGCCCTTTATGGGCGAAACATGGAGGAAGATGTGATCCCCAACCTTGAACTGCACCTCTCTGCGCATCCTATCGGCATAGCTTTTCTGCCTGCTCCTGACAGTGCGGAGTCACTTGTGAATCTACTCTATCACCTTTAGACTTTGTCGAATCAGCCTGGAGCCAACCTCCCACTTGGTCCCCACCTCAACCCAACTCAATAGTGTGGTACACCTCCTCCAGTACAGAGCCTCGTAAGGCACCATGCCGATACTCGAATGATAGCTGTTATTGTATGCAAACTCTGCTAAGGGAAAATGCTCCTCCCAGGAGCCTCTCCAGTCTAGTACACAAGTGCGTAGGAGGTCCTCGAGTGTCTGTATGGTGAGCTCTGACTGGCCGTCGGTCTAGGGGTGATAGGCGATACTGAACCTCAGACGGGTCCCCAATGCCTGCTAAAACTCTGCACAGAACTAGGAAGTGAAATGAGTATCCCTTCAAATATGATCTCGTAAGGGACTTCGTGCAGACGCACCACATCTCTGACGTATCTCTCTGTTAGCTGTGCTGGCCCAAAGGTGACTCGGATAAGTAGGAACCGTGCCGTCTTCGTCAACTGGTCTACTATCACCCAAACTGCATCATGTTCCCGCTGGATAACTGGTAGACCCACCACCAAATTCATGGTGATGCTCTCCCCTTCCACTCTAGCACAAGAAGTGGTTGCAGCGGCCCTGCAGGCCTCTGGTGCTCGACCTTCACCTGCTGGCATACCAAGCATTGTTGAACAAACTCACTAACATCCTACTTCATCCCTCTCCACCAAAAATCGCGTCGCAAATCATGGTACATCTTTGTATTTTCGGGATGTATGGTGAACTGGGACCCGTGCGCCTCAGTCAGGAGCTCTCTCAACAACTCCTCGTCTCTAGGAATGCATAGGTGTCCCCTCATGCGCAGTATCTCATCTAAGAAGGAAAAGTCTCCTGGGTCCCCTGTCAACACCCTATCTCGTAGTGTCTACAAGTACGGATCGGCCATCTGCCTTGCAATGATGTGGTCTATCAGCTCTGGTTGTGCTTGTCGCGTCACTGTCACTGCCCTGCAATACCCCCATGACTCCCAGGGTCACCAACTACCCACCTCCTCCATGAGTCTCCAACTCTGTGCCTGCAAGTTGGCCAAGTGGGCAGGCACCTTCCGGCTCAAGGCGTCGACCACCACATTGGCCTTCCCTGGGTTGTAGGAGATGCTGCAGTCTTAGTCCTTCAGGAGTTCTAACCAACGTCTCTGCCTCAGGTTGAGCTCATTCTAGTCAAATAGGTACCTGAGGCTCTTGTGGTCAGTGAAGATATCAAATGTCTCACCATACAGGTAGTGCCTCCATGTTTTCAGCGCGAAGACAATTGCTGCCAGCTCCAAGTCATGGGTGGGGTAGTTATGCTCATGGGGCTTCAGTTGCCGTGAAGTGTAAGCGACAACGTGATCCCGCTGCATGAGCATACCACCCAACCCCTGCAACGATGCGTCGGTGTAAACCACGAATTCGCCACTACTGTATGGAATGGTAAGTATAGGAACTGAAGTCAGTCTCTCCTTCAACTCCTGAAAGCACGCCTCACACTGGTTGGTTCAGGTAAAGGGCACGTCCTTCCGATTCAGTTGAGTCATAAGATGCATGATCTGAGAGAACCCTCTGATAAACCGCTGGTAGTAGCCTGCCATCCCCAGAAAGTTGCGTACCTCTGTCATTGTGAGTGGTCTCTCCTACCTGAGCATGGCCTCAACCTTGGCTAGATCCACAGCCAATCCGTCTCCCAAAATTACGTGGCCTAAGAAAGTCACCTATCTCATCCAAAACTCGCACTTGTTGTACTTGATATACAGCCTGCATCATCTCAAGGTATCCAGGACCATACGTAAATGTTGTCCATGCTGCACCTGATCTCGTAGTAGATTAGGATGTCGTCGATGAACACTACCACAAACTGGTCTAAGTATGGTCTAAAAACACGGTTCATTATGTCCATGAAAGCAGCGGGGACATTGGTTAGCTCAAACGGCATGACTAAGAACTCATAGTGCCTGTACCGAGTACGGAAAGCTGTCTTGGAGACATCTATCTCCTTGATCCTCAACTGCTGGTAATCTGACCTTAGATCTATCTTAGAGAATACGGTGGCATCTCTCAACTGGTCAAAGAGGTCATCGATACGAGGCAACGGGTACTTGTTCTTAACGGTGACCCAATTCAGCTATCGGTAATTGAGACAACGTCGTAAGGTATCGTCCTTCTTCACAAACAATACAGGTGCTCCCCATGGAGACGCACTGGGCCTCACAAAGCCCTTCTCCAACAGGTCCTGTACTGTGACTTGAGCTCTCGCAGCTCAAGTGGCGCCATCCTGTATGATGCAGTAGAAATGGGGCTGATCCCTGGTACTAGTGAGATCTCAAACTCGATCTCACGCTCAGGCAGTAGTCCTGGCAATTCCTCCGAGAAAACGTCGGGGTACTCGCAGACCACCAGAATACTCTGAAAGTCGGCCACGGGACTAGACTCTGCTACAACATAAGCCAAGAAGCCTTCACACCCCTGGCCCAAAAGCTTCGCTGCCCGAAGCACGGAGATGCACCTAAAACCTCCGTCCACTAGCTGGCCGTGAAACTCAAAGGGAGGCAACTCTGGTATGGAGAAGACGATCTTCCTCTCAAAACAGTCCACCAAGGCGTGATAGGCAGACAACCAGTCCATCTCTAGGATCATGCCAAAGTCCTCCATCGGGATTACAATTAGGTTGGCGAGAAGACTGTGTCCCCCTATAGCAATATCACAGCCTGTAATGACCTCCTCTACTACGAACAATTGTCCATCTGGCCCTCTAATCAAGAACGAAACATCTAACAGCACGCTGCCCAATCCCAAACTGACGGCAAAACTCAAGGAGACAAAAGAATGTGTGGCACTAGAATTGAAAAGAACGTAGTCTAATCTGCCAGAAACGGTAACCATACCTGCCACCACAGAACTCGAAGCCCTGGCATCTCTGTGTGTTTCGGCATTGATATGTCCCTCAGCCCTAGGTGCAGACGAAGCGGCCACACTCTGGGTTGGGCGAGCAGCAACTTGCCGGTACCCTCCTCGTGACTGCTGTCCTCCTCCACGTGCCTGGTGACCACGACTGCTAGCTCGACCTCCAGCACTCGGTGCGGGGAGAATTTGCTGTGCTCCGACCCTAGATGGCAGTCCCTCCTGATGTGGCCCGGTTGGCAACACTAGTAGCAAAGAGGGACATGACCTCCTCCCTCAGTCAGTCTCTGCTGGTGGCTGGGCGGGGGTCTGGTGCTGGTAGCTGGTCCTTGTCTGGGACTCCCAAAGGCCGTTGGTGGCCCCGCAAAACGAGACAGCTCTCCTGCGGCCGCGTGTGCCTCCTCTCCCGACGACCCTGTGAGTACTCTAGCTGGTAGGGCCTCTTCCGTCCACCGTCAGTGTCTTGCGTGGTCGGGTTGGTCTCCTCATAAGTCATGGCCGCCTCAACCACACGAGAGAAAGTGGGCAACTTCAGGGCTTTCACATACCCCCGAATCGCAGGTCGAAGCCCCTCAGTAAACCTCCACAGGCGCTCCTCAGTAGACGCAGCTATCAGGGCGAAGCGTGACAGCTCCAAGAAACGCGTGCGGTATGCGCTAACTGTCATCGCCCCCTGATAGAGAGTATGGAACTCCCGCCTCCTCTGGTCCTGCCAGGTCTGCAGAAAGTACATCTCACACAAGAGAGCCATGAACTGGTCCCATGTTGGCTCTCTCCCCTCCTGGCCTCAGACTGCCCTCCACCACCTGTGGGCTGTGCTCTCTAGTTGGTACGTGGCAAAGGCCACGTGGCACGTTGCAGGAGGGCAGAGGGTGTCAAACACCTTCTCTATTTGCTCCAGCCAGTCCTCTACCTCAGACGGGCTCTCATCCCCCATGAAGGAGGGGGGCTTCAGCTTGCGGAACTGGCCGAAAAGCTCATGGTGGAGCTGCAACGGGGGAATAGGTATGCCTCCAGGCAAGGAGGGCTCGTGCTCAGAACTGTCTGAGGGTGGAAGGGGTGGTGGAGGATCACCCCCTCCAGCTCGTACGACGTTGCGGTGGTTTCCCTATCCCATGGAGGACTCTCCCTCCACGTCCTCAGGGAGGGGTGGCGAGGAGGCTGCTGAAGCTCCTCCCGTACGATATCTTTGATTAGTTGGGTGAGATTCAGGGCCTGGATGCCCGGAAGGAGAAGTGGGTCTGCGTGTGCCTCAGGTATGGCACGTCCGCCCCTTTGACCCCGCCCACGGCCACGTCTGTGGCTTGCCTCGGGAACTCCCCGACGAGGCATCTCCTACAAGGAGATGCACGAAAAGAGCAGGAACTGTCAATGATAACAGATTACATCAAAAGATAAGACTCGAAGCGAAGATCAAAGCGATACGTTGTGATGGCTACCCTAGTTACATGCATGTGGGTGGCTATTTTTCAGACCATTTGGTTCATTTCTCGGGACGACCTTGCTCTGATACCATCTTGTTACGACTCGATCCCAGATCCCTACAAGATTCGAGACTAGCCCGCCTTGACTAATACCAAGACCTAGTCATCCAACGAGAAATAACAAAAAATAGGAAAAATTTCACAACCACACATGCAATGTAGCTAAGTTGAAAACAATCAAAAGGCAGTAAAGGAAACAGAGCGAACAGTCTCATAATATTACAGGCCATCACAACTATGACAGCAGAAAGTACAGCAAAAAAATAACTGAAACAATATTACATAGAATAAAAATACTCACTACTACAATAGAAGCTAGGAAACAGTAAGGAAATGTAGCTAAGACTGGGCTCGACTGGGCCCAGCTTCCTTTGCAGCTAGTGGTGCTGCCTGCTCAACTTCCTGACCTGGATATGGGTATAAAATTTTTGGAGTCAGCGAACGTTGAGTAGAGTGGTAATTCAGTCATTTACATGTAGTTAAGACAAGCAATTAATTAATGCAATTAAGTAACTATCTATTTTCATTTAGCTCAACAAGTAGTTCTAATTAGTTGTTCCTCTATCCATCTAATAATTTCTTGATCTGGCCTGTTCCTCACGGGAATGGTCATGATTGCAGTCTTTTCCATGATATAGGATGTGCACGTGGTGCTCTCCTGGTCGGGAGAATCCCCCGTGGTAATCCTACACCTAGTTAACCACCCCGAGGTCATGGTCGCAACATAGCGGTGACTACGGCACTCGTGATAAGTGCGTGGGTAGCTATCTCGCACTGGCACGTGGTTAGTCATTTTCGCTAGCAGGTACGCCTAAAGGTACAGCATGGAACAGTATAGGGCCTTGCCCTCTCAGAATAGGGGTCTCACCCCTCCACAGTCCACGTACTCTTGTCCAACTATCCAGGTTTACCTAGTGGGCCTAACAAGAGTCACTGTAGGGCAGCTAGTCCTAACCCTGAGCCCCATAAGGCAGCTAGCTCCCTCCCTACATTAAGTAGTTCACCTCGGTACCACGAACACGAGGGCCAAATAGCTCCAGGGCCAAACTGTAGAGTGACTAGGCCTAACCCCAAGGCTCAACCCAACGGACGACTAGCTCCCCTATACACTAAAGGGACAGTTGCTCTCCATGGTACCGTGTACACAAGGGCCAGCTCACTTCCCGTCTACAGGAGTTCTTCTCCTAATTCCCCATAGGGTTCATACTGGTATTTCTTTCGTTTCATTTTCCAACATTCCGATCTCTCTATTTACATTACAGGTTTCATTCTTATAACAGGTAGCTTGTGATTTACTAATTGAGAAAGCATCATATCAATAACCAATACAATTGCTAGCATTTAGGATTTTACATGCATCTTAAGTATACAGTGTAGCTCAAACCAGACTCATTTGTTCCTGCCCTAGGGTTTTACATGCATCTCAAGTAAATAGTGTAGCTCAAACCATACTCATTTGTTCCTGCCCTAGGGTTCATTCTCATCCTAGGGTTCATTCAAGCTATTCTAAACATGCAATTTATTTGTTTAAATAATAATATTAATATAAACCACTCTACTGGAAAACACGAGAGGAATGGGGGCTCGAATCGTAGATCTTGTCGCCTCTGTGGGTCTTGCGTACTCGACTGGCTGGAGACCTATACAATTGACCAAGCACATCAAACGAGTCCAAAACTTTATACAAGTGACATTAACTCATAGAGAACTCAAGCGAAAAACAACGGTAGTCCGTTTGTGGAAATCGATTCTGTTTGGGCCCTAAACGGGCCAAAAACATGCACACTGTCCAAAATCAAATGTCTGGGACTAGCCCTAGATGTCTTAAAAGGCGTTAGTACTCACCCTGGGTTTCCTACAGCTTCCTTGAACATCCGAATCCTTCCACGATCATCTGATGGGAATCCCAGATGTCGGACTCCCCTTCCGATCGTCTGAAAGTACGATCAGACGTCTAGCGATGTGCTTAGACGTCCAAAAGTGCCTCGAAGGGCGCACCGTGCACCTTTCCAACGCTCTGCCTTGTGTACACATGAGCAGAGCTAAAAATGGCTAAACCAATCCCCTGCGATAAGACCTGCATGGCCGGAAACTGTGCAGAAGCACGTACCTTGGCACTAGCGTGCTTTCAGACGTCCTTCTTCAGCTCCGGACGTCCCTATGCTACTCCAGACGTCTGAGATGTGCTCCAGATGTTTGATACTGGAAAATATCCAGTACGCAGAACTCTCGCGAGCCTTCTTCTCCACGTGGACCCCTCTATGCCGCCTGCAGCTGCTACGCCAGTAGCTTCAGGAGGTCGCGAAGATCACCTTCGCGAGCTCCTCCTCCTTCGCGTCCCGTCTCTCTTCTTCCTCTCCACTCGCCGCGTTGGAGGCTGGGAGGAAGGTAGCGGTTGACAGGAGGGAAAAGATGGAGGTGGTGGCTGGTGGTGATGGAGAGAGTGGCGTGGGTGTGGGGGTTTAAAAAGGAAATGATTAGGGTTTGGGGTGAGGAGAGAGGGGGTGTGCATGTTGCATGCGCGTGGGAAAAGAAAATAAGGTACGGTTCTTCTACTTTTAGACGTCCGATCATCTATCCAGACATATGGACAGACGTCTGATGGATGATCCAGACGTCTTAACCAACCCAAATGGCAGCGGGTCATTTCACCTTCTCGATAACGTGCGATGTTCGTGCATCATTTCCCATCATGGCTAGTGCGTACATAGCCTGGTAGTCATGCGCATTCCCCCCAACCTCATCTTGAAGACATGGTTATATGCTTAAAGTTTCCATTTATTTTTTTGAAATAAAGAAATGACTACTACTATTAATAGTAGTCATTAAGATTTATTAATATGCGATCTATTTATATTTATATTTTATTTTATTTTATTCATTTATTTATTTATTTATATTTATTTTTTAGTATTTTAAAAAATTTAAATTTACATCTATTTAATAACATTTTTCTTATTTATATTTTATATGAAGTTATTTTTTAATAAATATTGTTTAAATATTTTTATATATTTATAAAAGTATTTTATCATTTTAATGAATATTTTCATATATTTTTTATTTTTTAATCATTTTCTTTAAATTATATTTCATATCTTTACATTTTTATATTTTAACTAAATTAATTAATTAGGTACTCAACAGATACCCATGACCTAATCTAACATAGTTAGATATCATATCTATTGTATTTCCGTTTGAATGAGATGGTTCGGATCATGACCCACTTGAGATTAGGTTAGGTCTAGTTGGGTCAAGTAGGAAAGATATGGATACCTGACCCACAAAAATCCCTAGTGAAGACCCAAGGTAGTACCAGATCTCTTTATCTTTTTATTATATGAAAAAATACAAAAGAAAATTTTTGCTATAAAACGTGTGGTGTGCATTGCATGCAAATAAAAAACACTAGAACCGTACACTTTCAGAATCCGCTTTTACTGTTGGGGGGGGGATTGAAAAATCTGTTCTTGACTTCTTGTGTGGCCAAAAATTCCATGTTTTTTTTTTGAGATACACATTTAATTAAGGAACAATCTAATCAAATTTCAAAGAGAAACTCACTCAATTTTTTTCTAAAATTCTTGGATTGCACAAGTCGATATTGAAACAGTACCCAAAAATTTTTGGCTACTCAAACTTTCTGAGAACGACACACTGATCCAAATCACATAAAATCAATGGGGTTGTTTTCTCTATCAAACAAGGATTATTAGGAAAGATTTTGAAAATTTTTGGACGACTAGAATATTAGTACATTAGTACTACATAACTCTATTTTGATGTTTAACAAAATAAATAATTATTATCTTCTCTGTCTCTTATCACTGAATTGCAAATTATAAATTACATAAGGTTGATGAGATACAAGAAGGTTGAAAAGCTAGAACATTTACATTAGCTCAAGAAGATCATCTTATTTCAAGATGAAGGTTACTTTTTCTTTATTTTAAATCTATGTTAAAGAGCCTCACTTATTTTCACAGTCACTTTCAAAATCATTTTATTAAACATCTAATTATTTATACTTAGAAACTAAGTCATTTTTATTAAATAATTAATTAGCATTATTTCAGAAGATTACTAATATGTTGACCTTTATCTACTTATATCTTTATGTGATCCTTTCAAAATTTTTTTAGAAGTTATTTTTGACACATGTTTTATAAGATGTTCGAAACTTCTCAAAAATAGATACATTGTAGGTAACTGCTCAAAATTTTTAATTTAAAATTAATAATTGAAAATCAGTTATTCGATGAAACATAAAAATTAGACACAATTGAATTCAACTATATTTTATTAATAGACTAATCTAGACGATCTTTTGTTATTGCAAATTTAATATTTGAATTTTAGATTCGATTTTACTCTTTCATAACTAAATAAACATTTGTAACTCAACGTTTCAAGGATCCATTGACTTGTATAAATATACTCCTTGGTCCTTTATTAAAACACGCATTAGGTGCTCCTATCTTCACTAGAAAATCTTCAAGGGTACATTATTTTACAAAAGCTATTTTTCATGCAATCAAAGTTCTCTCAATTCTCTCAAGCTTGCTAGATTACAAGGAATTTATAACTTCCATGCATCAAAGCTAATTTTCAAAAAGGGAAGTTTGAAAGAAAGTATTTTCTTATTCCTATACTCCTTACTTTCACGTGTAAATATTATATTCACTAAGGAAAGTTCTATTGGGGTATATCTGGTTAGTTAAATTGAGCTTATGCTTTTAAGCCATAGTTACACATGTGGCTCTACAGCATTGCTACAAACTTCATCTATATTGTTGTTGAGTTTCTTGGTATGGAATTCTCGTTCTTCCTTGAAAGCAGAACAAAAGTACTTTCTTGTGGGTTGTACAGGAAAGTGATTGATGTAATTGAAGCATACCATTGTCGATTATAAGTGGTATTGGTTAGTGATTTGCTTGCGCGAAGCAAGCGGAAAAATCCTTGTTGGGAGATAAGGTATAGGAGTTTTTCCTTGTTGAAGGGTTCCTCTCTAAATACTATGTTCAATCCTCGATCTTGTGCCAAATAAGGAACAATCTAACCAAATTTCAAAGTGAAATTCACTCTAGAATTTTGTCTTAAATTCTTTGACTTCATGAGGTTCAGTATTGAAATAGTACTAAAAAATTTTGGACTTCTTGAACTTTTTGAGAACTACACACTGATCCAAATCACATAAAATTGGTGGGGTTGTTTTCTCTATCAAACAAGGATTATCAGGAAAAATTTTGAAAATTTTTGGACAATTGGAAGTCTTCTGTTTGGGTGTTTCAAACAGATAGTCTTTTCTGCTGACTTAGACCTATCCTGAAGTAAAATCTATATAAAATATCGAAACCCCAAGAAAAATTCTAAAAAAAAAAATGTCATTGCACTTTAGCGGTGTGATAATCCACCAGTTTCCTGCTTTGTTTGCTTATCGTCACACCACATCTAATTTAAAATTGATTCATTGCTCGAAAATCAACATTTGGCTAGAAGAAGCATATCATAGGGCAATCATTTTAGGAATTGCATGATTTGCTTATAGTGAATTGATGTTTTATGTCGAAATTGGTGCATTCATTTGCATACTTTTCTTGGACTCTAAAGATTAAAGGAAGATATAATCACGCACTTGCAACTGTTTGAAGACATGGTTGTTGAGAATTTGAAACTTGCTTAGTTTTAACATACTTAAGAGCAATCTCTAAAACTCATTAAGCAAGGTCTAACCCTAAAACACACTCATTTTTGAAATAAAGGCCATGTATGTGATGTATGCCACTACACTCAGTTTCTAATTGGATCTTAAGGGCAAACTCCCCCTAACGCCTACCACTTTCCATAAGCACTCAATCCCAAGCCTTAAAATGGAGTAGACATGTCCTAGATAAGATTAATCAAGTCTTAACAGTTTGGAAAGGTTTGTAAATTGTTTGCCTTGATTGCTTGAGCTAAATCTAGTGTCTAAGCTACGGGTCCAAAGTCAAACAACTTAAGTGGGCTAGAGGATACTCAATTAGAACCTTGGCAATAGCCTTAGAAATGCTCCCTCTAGCTCCAACCCTACTCAACCTGGCTAGATTGGTTTACGGAAGAGAGGTGGAATTATTTGCATTTTGATTCATTCCTTTAAGATTTCTAGGTTCATCCACGATTACACATTAAGGCTAGGTCTTGTTTGCTTCATTTGTTTAATTAGGGGTTCACACTTTCTCTTATTTGTTTGCTTCGTATCTCCTAAAATCTTCTTAAGTTGTATGCACGATAGGAGATCACAAAATTCATGTCTAGAGGGACCTTTGCATTCTAAGTCTAAAGGGAAACTTGATTTTTGAAAAATCTAATCTTATTGCAAACCCGTCTAGTTCAAGCTCACCCCTACCATAATTCGAGATCCTTAAACAACTGGCCCAAATGCAAGAAATGTAGGAATGGATTGTAGCCCAAATGATGAAAGCAGAGGTGAATCAACCCAAGCCTTTGAAAGATTTTTATGATCTATCTAATCACTTACCTAGACCAAGTGTTAGCATTTCGTATGGTGATTATGAGAGTAAGCCTCAAATCTTGAGTCTGATTCAACACTTCCATGGAAACAGTAATGAAGATCTTTTCCAGCACTTGGAAGAATTGACCACCCTAGACCAAACCACCAAAGCCTAGAACACAGATGATGATTTAATGATGATGAAGCTATTTTGCACATTGGTACAGGATCATAGGAAGGCCCATTAACACCTAGAAAGAATTGAGAAGTGCTTTCCTTAAGAAATTCTTCCCCATGGTATGTAGTAATGGCCTTAGGAAAGCAATCACCACCTTTACTTGAAAACCTAGGAAACGGCTTCATGAGGATGGGAAGGGTTCATGGACCTAAACCGGAAGTGTCTACATCATGAGGTGCCCAAATGTCAACTTGTGCAGATTTTCTATCATGGGTTTACTAACTAAAATCGAAATTATGTGGATGCTTCATGTGGAGACAATTTCCTCAATAAGGATGCAGATAACGCTTATCTGCTATTTGAGGAAATGAGTGAAAATTCTTTAAACCATGCCTCCATGGACACATTTGATAGATCCATGCAACCTAAAGCTATGATATATGAAATTAAGGATCAATTTAGTAAGGTTGAAATGGATATTCTCTGCCAAAGATTGGATAAGGTGGTCATAAAGAAATTTGAAGAACTAATTGCACAAAACCCGAATCCCACTAAGTCCACTATTCAGGGAACAACCTCTAATTGTCTCTCTTCTTCTTCCCAAGTTTCCTCTGGGAGGGAACTTGCAAACAATCTGGAAGTGGCTCAACCTGTGAGCCTAACTAGAACCTTTGATTGTGGGTATTATGTGTCGTTTATTCTGTCCTGTGAGCCTAACTAGAACCTTTGATTGTGGGTATTATGTGTCATTTATTCTGTCCTTTACCTATAACAACATCTAGGCTATCCATGATAACTCTAGAAACAACTCGTATTCCAACACTTATAACTCAGGTTGGAGAAACCATCTAAACTTTTCCTGGAAGCCTCAAGAGCAAGAGAACACTCAAGTGACTCAACCTAGACCTTATTATGGTTACTAGAACCAACAAAGATAAATGGGTTAGAGTTATGCTTATCAAACCTTGCCCTCTAATTGATTCAACCAGCCTAATATGAATAACCTGAACCAAATTAGCCAGCATGAGGAATCAAAAGCTGGTTGAGATGCAGACGACTGATTGCGCATTAATCATAGGTTCTAAATCACGTAAATTGGGGTAGAGACCTAGCTACATTGTTTATATTGTATTCATATCAAGCATAGCATGCATTGCATTCTTTTTGTATAGTTGTACATAAAATAATGTTTGGAACCTAGTATTATTTGATGCTTTAATCTCATGATGCAAGTGAATAAGAAGAGCAGGAAGTGATGCAAATGCGGAATAAAGTAGCGTACAAAAGAACCATGGCTTCCTGCCGAAGAATAATATGCAAAAGAAGAAATCAAGGAGAAGAAGAGCAGCAAGAAAAGAGAAGAGAAGGAGAACCAAACCCTAAACCCATTATCCACAACCAAATAGCCAAACCTAAGCCTAAACCTTACCAACCTAGCCCAATTACCTTTCACCCAACTCGAATTAGCCAATACCTAACACAATTACACCACCAATTTGACCTTTAGGATTCAATTTGGCTAACTGGCTAGCTAATTGGATTAATTAGGCTAGGAACCATTTAATTAGACCTTAGCCCTTAGGACAACCTATTTCTCTCCCTTATTATGTTTTAAAATCAAAATAGAAGAATAATCCTACCCATTGATTTCACATCCAAAGGTCATGTAGAAATTTCCTAATAATAGTAACTTGAGCCTAGCCACAAGATCATCATCCAGTGGCCACCACATCTAGCCTATTTTTAGACTAGGTGGACAACCATGGAGGCCCCATCTTCACTGTCCAACCATCATCAAAGGACCCACTTTAAACCTATTTTGTTAGATGCATCTTGGCCCTTCATCATATCCAACAACCCAAAATAGCCTACATGTTCTATAACAACACTTTAAACCTAAACCTAAGGGCTTTTTTGGCTTCTCAATCTTCTTCTTCCTCCACCCTCCAAAGCTAACCCCTCCCTCCACCTTCATAGTTGACCACCACCCTCCTCCTCCTTGTGTGGTCGACCACCACCACCATCTTCCTCCTTTCTCCTCCCTCTCCTCCCTTCTCCATCTCAAAGGTGTGGCTTCTCCTTTAGGCACACCCTAAGATCCCCACCTATAGATCTTAGGCGTACTCATTGGCGGTAGCAAAGACCATCACTTGGTCTAAACCATCACCACCACACAAAAGCCAACGATCTCTTGGAGATACTCCCAGCATGGTGAACTTAGTCTTACTTTCATTTACTTTTGTGCTATTCTATTTGATGTTTTCTTTTGATTTGAATGTTATTTTCTATTTGAACATTTGATGTTGATATGTTGATGGTATATCCAATGAAGCATTAGTTGAATCTTGTGTTTTCCATCTTTCCTCGTATTTTCTTTTTCTTCTTCTTTCTTCTCTTGTTTTCATGCCACCCACCTCTTCTTTTGCTAGTCATTCCCCACGTTAGGTCTCCCTCCATCACCTTCATATGCCTACCTTTAGAAACCTTAGGTAACCCTTTAGTTAGGTTTGATCGCATAGTTAGGTTTAACCACGTATTTGTTTCACACCTCAAATTATTTAGGTCATTTTGTGATCCGAAAGAGATAAAAAATAAAAAAATGAAAAAAAATGAAAAAAATACACCTATGGTCATCCAACCCCCAAATCACATTCCCAACAGTTGCTTAAATGCCTTAGGTAGTCATCAAATAATTGAGGTTGTGTGCACATCCAAATAGACATTCACATTTTATATTTCCTTGACATCACCTATGTCCTTTGCAAAAATAATGAACATGGTGAGGTTTTGATGCATGAACTCCTTGTGCTCCAATAAATCTTTCGCTTGGGATTGCACCTATTTGAAAAAGACAAAAAATAAAAAAAGAGGAAAAAAAACATAAATAGAGTGTGAGAAGAGAGATCAACAAGCATTGGATTTCAAAAATGATAATAACCTAATCAAACGATCAAATGCGTTGCCTCCCTTTAGAAGAATAACTAAGACTTACCCTAGACTAAGTTCTGTTAATAATTAAAAGAAGATCCATGCTTGGGCAAGTTATTTGACAATGACCTTAACTTAAAAATCAATCAAAACACCCAAGTTCATGTGTATTTTCATGGCGTTGTTCCTGAGGAGGCATGACCCGTTTTGGTAGATTATGTTGTTCATCCTTAGGATTATTTGACCCTAACATAGTTTGTCTTTGTTTGATCTCTTGTGTGCATGTATTGCTGTGTGGATCTACACACGCAGCAAGCCAAGGTGAAGCTCCAAGGTGCACACCTCTTCTCTTAGTTAGGATTTAGTTAGTTAGTTAGGTCTATTTTGAAAAAACAAAAAATAAAAAATTCAAATTTTGAATTTTGAATTCAACTTTCAAATTTTAGAAAAAGCAAAAAAAAAATTTTGGTGTGATTTGAATTTTAAGTTCTTATTCTTTTAAACACAGCTATTTTGATTCCTGAAATTCGAATGGATTGTGACTATTTTTGAAAATTATTTCTCGTCTGTCTAGGTAACTTAAATTCTTGAAATCTTTATCGAATATAGGATTTCAAGTTAGCTTTCTAAAGACACCATTCATACATCAAAATTCTATCTATGCAAATTTTAAAAAATTAGAGATTGAACAGGCGTCAAGTCTATCCAGACCTGAACCTCATTTAGGTTTGGAGAAAATTTTACAGACACCACGCAAATCTAATTGACTTGAAATTACTTGCATTGGAAATATCTGGTAATCTAGTTATTCCAATAAAATTTTGAAAAATTTGGAATTATTTTACTATGGTGCCTTTCTCATTGAAAAGAGGTTAGGGTGATACTGATAGAGGATAAAATGAGAGAGATACGTCTAAGGTGGTTTGGATATTTACAAAGAAGACCACTAGATGCTCTAGTTAGGAGATGCAAGAAGTTGGAGGCTGAACCCGCTAAGAGTGGGCGAAGAAGACCAAACAAGTGTTGGAAGGAAACTATTAAGTATTGCCTCAATTACTTTAATTTAAGTTCTGAAATGGCTGAATATCGATCTATGTGGAGGCAAAGAATCTACATAGCCAACCCCACTTAGTGTGGGAAAAGGCTTGATTGTTGTTGTTGTGGTGCCTTTCTCATTGTTTGCATGCTATCAGAACTGCCTATCTGACCCTGTTGAACATTTAAATCAATATAAAATCATAGAAAGGACATTAAATCAGTAAAAAATATTTTTTTAGATCCTTATTGGAAGGAGAAATAGTAACCAAAAGCTGGGACACTTTGGTTACTGTATCTACCTTCAGTGATCACCATAATCCACTGTCGGGTGTTTTCTGATTTCTAGAAGCATAAACCCTAGGTTGTCAAGACTTAGGATTTTTACTATCTTAGGTACCCAACATAATTGGTTGAGCCTTGTGGTGTATTCCTTGGTAGGTGAGAGGTCCTACATATAAAAGTCATTCACTTGAAACACCTTAACAACCATCACTAAGCACCCATGGGAATTGTAGGGCAAATTTAGAGGAAAAAGATCTACATCCGTGATTGAGTAAACACTTACCCTGGTAAATTGACTAACATTAGACAATTCCTATAAAAATCAACTAATCATGGTTAGAATCTAAAATCCCATCACTTTAATTAAAGACCTTGGTCCAAGGCAACTAGCCTTGCTTCTTCTCAACCAACCCCTTGTAGCTAGTTTTTGTTTGGTAGGAGGTCACTAAGACCTCAGCAGGCTGGTCCCTAGGAATCTTCTTTAAGAAGGCCTCCTATCTCTTGCTCTCCTTTTCCCATTCATTCTTCTTCCCCTTCCTCCTCTTTAGCCTCTGGAATGGCTGACAGCGGACCTCCTCTTGTGGATGGCCCTTTGGCCATTTTAAAGGCCCATCTCGCTGCATTTAAGTAGCATCACCAATAGAAATTGGAAACTATCATGCAAACTTTGCATGATATGAGAATCCACCATGGCAGGAACAATCTAGGCAACTAATAGATTTCTATGATTCGGTAGCACCTTGAGTGCAACCACTAGTCTAGATACATGCAGATTGGGATGCATTTGAGCTCAAACCTAATGTTATAAGTTTGATACAGACTTTTTATTATAGTAACTCAAATGAAGACCCATTCCAGCACTTAGAGGACTTAGGTCGGATTGTTGAGACTGTTTGACCTAGGAACGTAGACCTAGGCATTGTTCTAATGAAGCTTTTCCCTTTCTCTCTAAGGGACATGGTTTCATATTGGTTCAAGACCATAGGGAGGCCTATTAGAACCTAGGAGGAACTACGCAAGGAATTCATCCAAAAGTTCTTCCCTATTGGTTGAACAAATGCGATGCAACATGCCATTACAACTTTCTCCCAACAACTTGGGGAGAAGTTGCACGAGGCATGGGAGAGATTCCAGGATCTTCTGAGGAAGTGTCCACATCATGAGGTGCCCCACTGGCACATAGCCCAGATCTTGATCTACCATGGATTAGATGATACCCATAGGTATCTTGCAAATGCTTCGAGTGGTGGGAACTTACTAGCTAAGGATGTGGAGAGTGCATTCCAATTATTCAAATCCTTGGCTAAAAATTCTCTCAATGCCACGTCCATGAACCAGTTTAACAAATCTAGTCAATTCCAAGCTCCTGTACATGAAGTCCAAGCAAATTCAGCACGGGTTGATACGGAAATCATTGGGAAGAAGTTTGATAAGATGGATCTTATGGACAAGAAATTGGATGAATTGATTTGCTCTCGTTTAGTAGCTTCCAATGTTGCTCTATCCTCATTCCGAGCCTCACCTACTCGTACTTACATGCTTACTCAGGATGCATCTATTCCTCCTCCTTCCCCTTCTTCACGGGCCCTCACCTTTCAACCCTCAATACACCACCACCATCGTTTCGCACACCATCCACACCGCAACC
The DNA here is from genome assembly GCA_037157565.1 of Thalassia testudinum. Lineage (NCBI taxonomy): Eukaryota > Viridiplantae > Streptophyta > Magnoliopsida > Alismatales > Hydrocharitaceae > Thalassia > Thalassia testudinum. The sequence continues at coordinate 25,663,522 of JAZHRO010000003.1, forward strand.
ACTTAAGCCAGCATCAACCCACCACTCATCAAGCACCATCACTGCACTCCACTGCACCATTTACTCACACCACTTCACTCTATCACCTTCCCACCACCATTCCCACACTCCACCACCTTACTTTTTGTTATATAAGTTGGCTTGGCCAACATTAGAGTTTCATGTCCTTGCTTATGTTGCAAGTAGTGTAATGTTGTACATATGTTAATGCAAGTTCAAGTCTTTAGTTATTCTTGTTGTCATTCCCTTTCTTAATCAAAAGACAAAAAGAAAGAGCAAAGGATAAAAGTCCAACAAGAGTGTTTTTGTTGTAGTTGTGTTGTGTTTATCATTCTCTCTTAATCAAACAAAAGACCAAAAAAAAGTAGTGTAGTTTGTATCTTTGTTGCTTTTGCGTAGCCAAACAAAGACCAAAAAAAATCTCAAACGTGAAAAACAACAAAAAGAGAATAAGTAGTCAAGTAGATTTCAAATGAAAGAGAGCCAAACATCTCTTGTGGATTGACCAAGATTCACCAACTAAAGCTCTAAAATAAATTTTTAATTTGTGTTTGAACATGAAAATCTCATTATAACAACGTATTTAAACAACCTTCCTCATGCTTCAATAGTTCCCAGCCTATGTTCAGCATGCCACAGGGGCAAGCTCATGCGGTACTACAAGTGCATCTTATATCGCTTGGTATTCCTATTCTTGTACACCCTGGGCTTATATTAGCTACACCTACTCCTTTTACTCCACCTCATTGGCAACATGCTAACGAAAGCATTGTGACTTTGAGGAGTGGAACAACCACCAAGGATCCCTCATGGAGATAGGTGGATCTTGGCACAACTAGATCCCCTCCTCAGGTTGAGTCCTCTTCTTTTGATTCTGATAGGGAGCCAACTAAGAAGACAAAAGATAAAGGAAAAGAACCTATCATTGAAAACCCTGACATTCTTGTACACTTCCCTGGAGCTTTAATAAGAGGGACCAAGAAAAAGACTACAGGTACCAAAAATCATGAGGACCTAAAGGCTATGTTCAAAAATGTATACATACAAGTCCCCCTCCTCGAAGCTATAGATTGCATCCCTATTGTTGCTAGATTCTTTAAGGATTATTGTACACTATAGTGATAATCAAAGAAGGTGAAGAAGGCGATACTCTCCGAACATGCTAGTGCAATCATTCTAAGTGACTTCCCGCTTAAAAAGAAAGACCCGGGAACTCCACTCATTTCTTGCCTTTTGCAAGACTCCCATTTTGATCAGGCTTTACTCGATTTGGGTTCCTCTATTAATTTGACTCCCACTACTGTGTATGATCAATTTTGATTTGGGAAGTTAAAACCCACCTCAATTATAATTTAGTTGGCTAACAAATTAGTCAAGGTACCTCGTGGTGTGGTTGAAAATGTCATTGCGAAAGTTCATGGGTTCTGCTTCCTAGCGAACTTCTTTATTTTGGATATGGAGGTTCTTGCAAATCTTTGTGATGCACTTATTATTTTGGGTCACCCGTTTTTGGTGACCGCTCGTGCAAACATCGATTGTCCATCCAGATGCATGGTGATCACCCTGGGTAATGAGAAACTTAAGAATGGATATCTTTAGGGCGACAAAGAACTTTGATTGTTATCTAATTGAGGAGGATCCTAAGGATGAGGATTCCTGGGTAATAAAATCAACTAAAGTTCATTTTGATCGACCAAATGCTATTTTTGATCAACCAACACTGCTTTTATAAACTTTCTAAATCAGCTAGAAAACACTTACAAATAGGATCCCTCGACCCCCATTTCAAAACACCTCTCAAAGCATTTCTAAAGCAAAAAGTGCTTCCAGGCTCTCGTGCTTTTGTGTTTTTGTGCCTACTCATAAACACTTTCTAAAGCATGACTTTCCGAGGCTCCAAAAATCATGATTTGCATATTTCTGAAGTTCCATTGGATATTTTGTATATCTCTTTATTTTCAATTATTTTGATTTGGGACCCAAGTTATTGGAAGTCTCATTGTTCTTCATTTATCAAGTGTAAAAGAAAAGCAGCTTTTGTAAAGAGGTTATGCCACCCCCATTATTAAGTGTTACATTAGTGGATTGACTAGTTTCGACTAGTCAGGAAAATCGTAAGCTGGGAGGCTTAGCTAATGGTTCTTACCCAAAAAGGTTTCCACTATAAAATCGAGGTGTGGTCTGTCTTATGTGGCTTGAATTTTTAATTTTCATCTTCTTATCTATATACACTATTCACCTCCCTCTATTGTAGACTTGTAAGATCCAACAGGTACTTTTAGTACTCACATTTGATATTAGAGCTTGAGTTTTCTAACATAGAAAGACGTCAAAATCTTCCGTCATTAACGCCTACGCTGAAGAGCAATATGTAGTAAGACCATCTCTATTTGATAGCACCAACTATGATTATTGGAAAACATGGATGCGAATCTTCTTAGAGTATGAACTGCAAAGTATGGGATGCTATTGCATCCCAATACATGCATCCAAAGAAAAAGGAATAGCCGTCACATCTAATGAGAAGAAGAGAGCTACTCACAATGCCATGACAACGGATGCTATCTTTTGTGGCCAATCTAAAGATCTTTTTGATTTTTCGAGTATCAAATCAAATTGATGGAAATTTTAAAGGACCAATGTATCATGTTTTTGTGATACCACGATGAATTGTTTGCTAATAAAGGGAACCTCATGGGGGAGATTGGGGGTAAGGGGGGCAGGGGGTGGCAGAGGAGGCAGGATGAGATGTAAAGCTTATGGGAAAGGAAGAGAAGATCACAAGAGGTAGGAGTTTGGGAAGCTCGTGAGGAAGAGGTGAGGGGGTGAGGAGGTAGAAGTTGGAGCAGGGGAAGGGAAACTTGCAAGAAAGTCAAGGAGCTAAAAGGAGGGGAGTTTGCAGGGTGGGAAGGGAGTTAAGAAGGGAGCAGGAGGTCAAAGAGGCTATGGAGAGTTGGATAAAGAGGGAAAGGAGGTGGATATTGTTAGTGAGATAAGAGATGAGAAAAAAAGATATAAACATTAAAATAATCTCTGCTATTTAGTCCACATGATATGTAAGGGCATACAAGAAAGCACATGGATGTTTTTAAGGGTGCATATGTAAATACGAGTTATATAAAGGTATACAAATCTTTTCAAAAGCTCCTTTTTAAAAAGGCTTGTGTAATTTTCCGTCATAATTTAGAATCAAATGCATATAGCAGGAATATAATGCCATTGATCATATTTAGACAAAATCTTACTCTATTCCTAACATTACAAATTCACATTAAATACTTGAAAGGAATAGAAATCCCCACTGATAATTTCATTCCTACATCTAACCAAACAGTGGAACAAAATTGTCCATTCCTTTTCATTTCCTTCTCTATGCCATTCAGTTTTTTGATTCCATTCCAATGTTATTCCATTACTATCACAAACCCACTTTGTTTCTTGGTTCCTAAAACATATAAACTTCTTTTTTCATGGACAGAAGGAACTGCATTCTTTTTTTCTCTGGTTGAAAAAACCATACAGGAAGAGAACCTCAACAATACCAAGCAGGGAAAAACACGAGAGCCTCATAACACAGGAAGAGAACATGCAACTTTCAGATAATACCTACTTATCAAAGTCTACATCCAAAAGCCAGTACAATGAGTCAATATCTGGTAGCTAAACAAGCAGAGGCAAAACACTTCTTCCATCAATAAATTTAACAAATGAGCTTCATGTCAATAATGTGATAAGATACACCACTTCTAACCATACAAGCATGCTGTTGAGCTACCAAAATATACTACTATTTCCGACCTATAAGAAATTATGCCTTGTACTCAGAAAACAAAAGAATGGTGTAACAATTGAGGCCGTAATGAACAAAAAATAATACAAATATATGTACAGTGGTACATGTATGTTTGAACTGGTGAAATCACTGCCAGATGCAGGGAATGCAACACCATTTTTCAAGGGCCAGAAGCATGGGATGGCCCTCCTCGTTATCATCTGTGGTGGCAGCAGGCTGAAGTGGAAGTTCTGGTGGCAAGTGTCTATGGAATGCATTTACAGCGGCTGCAACACCATCTTCGTTACTAATTAGTTTGGCTAGTTCTAGGGCACGCAGCTTTACCTGCATGTTTGTTGCTAGTCGTACAGTTGGATCTTTTATTTATTTTGAAAAATATGTATTTCATAAGGTAGACCTCCAAAGACGTGTGTTTTTCTACAAATACAACCTACCATGCTTGTATGCAATGGGCCTCATACGTATTGACATCGACACTAAGGTGAAATCGTTGAGTCCAGCTATTTGATCCCTAAACCAGAACTGGCCCAGATTTCTTCATTTATATGAAAGGGAAAAGGAAATTAGAAACTAAAGCTCCACCTAAAGGCATTTTTTTGTTCTGTAGTGCTTTGAAAGTGCTAAACAAGCTTATGTTGACCACATGCATCTTTGAGTTTATGTTTATTATTTCTATATTGTAGGTTCGTGGATGAAGGGAGCTTCTTGATATTAGTGTCATCAGTTTTTGTTTTGTTTTGAATTCAATCTACGCACTTTTCAGTAAAAGAAAGCAATGTGATCGTTATTTTTCTCTTAAGAGGTGAAAGTACGTCTACTTGAGGTCAAAAGTCAGTAGTTATCTGCTTTTTTTCAAATGGGATAATCAGCCTAATTTATAGATAAATATCAGTTAAATACAGGAGGACGTGTCCAACAAAACCTCATCCAAGGTAACAATCTGGTTGCACTGTGAAGCATATTTTTAACATAGATGCTTTCTCCAAGGGGCTATTTGGGTAGACAATGAAATTAAAGGACTTGCAAGGTGAATAAGAAGAAAATGGAATTGGGAGAAGAATTAGACACTTTTTTGCTTTGGAGAATTAGATATCATCTCAAGGAATTAAACATTTTGTTATGGATTGTTTGAGAGAAGGTGGAATTATTTTGTTCCAGAACTAAACACTAATGGCCCATTTTGATGCATGTAGGAATAGGTTAAAAAGAAATATTTGAATTTAGGTGTTTGTTTTGGTGATGAATAAGGAGAGGGTTAAGGTGTGGGGGGATAAAATGATTGATTTGATGATGTGATGTTAGCAGATCTTTTTTTAATAGTATGAGTAAGAGTGGAGAATGGTAGTGAGTATTTTTATAATGTAAAAAAAATGAGTTGAGTTTTTTGTGATAAGATGAGATGTCTTTTGACACACTTCATGCAAGGCAATCTCGAAACCCACCCAAACACCCCCCACTAACCTATCCTATACCCAAACCCTTGGTTAATAACCCCACCAAACACACGGAATAAAATAATTCCAGAGTTTACGACTCCAAGCAAGGATGCCAATTCCTCACTCCAAACATTCCAAAAAATTAGTGTTCCTCTAGAGCTACAATGCCCCTGAGAAAGCTACAAGTGTCATATGTTACTTCTTTGACCTGGAAGTCCTTACACCTGGATTGGCACTACTCCAAGAAAATTTCATCCAATGCAGCAGATCAGATGTACCACCAATCTATGATAAGGACATAGTTACGGAAATAAGTTTCTTGATTCAAGAAAGAAACCCTACATCTCTCTTTAGAGAGAGAGATGTGGGTAAATTATTACATAGGATCACAAGAATAATAAGAGTACTAATCACTCTACTAAAATAAATAAAAGACGCTAATGCCCTTACCATAACACTCTCCCTCAAATTGGAGCGTAGATATTTATCATGCTCAGCTTGTCAGAAGTATCAAATGCAGCTCTGCATAGGGGCTTCGTGAAGATGTCTGCCGTTTGGTCCTCTGATGCAATTGGAGAAGTATAGATGACTTCCTTCCAAATGAGATCTCTAGTGTAATAACAATCTATTTCCACATGTTTTGTATGCTCATGAAACATGGATTATTGGTAACATATGTGGTAGCAAGATTATCGCATCTCATCTCCATTGGTCCCTCTCTTTGAACATGCAGGTCTCGTAGAATAGATTGTATCCACACCATTTCAGCTGTTGTTTTGTGTCATGGCACAATAATCAGATTATGCACTAGAGTTGGCCCACTACAGTCTATTTCTTGCTCCAGGTAACATTACCTACCACATACATGCAGAACCATGTGGTGGACTTCCTCTCTACCAGACATCTTGTATAGTATGCATCTGAGTATCCTACAACTGTCATAGGACACCCCTTCCTGAAGAGTAACCCACGACCTGGTGTCTTCTTTAGATATCTAAGAATCTGCATTGCAACATTCCAATGCTGCTTAATGGGCTTCTCCATGAATTGGTTGAGCTTCTCAACTACAAGAGAGATGTCAGGTCAAGTAATGGTAAGATACAATAGTTTTCTAATCAATTGTCTGTAACTCTTGCTTTCCATTGGTTTAACATCCTCATCATATAAATGCACCTTGGGATCCATGGGAATGTTAGCTATTTTAGCTCATAACATTCCAATATCCTAAAGAACATCAAGTGCATATTTTCTTTGGCTTACCACTATTCCTTCTTTTCCTCTGGCCACCTCAATTCCTAAGAAATATCGCAGAGTTCTCAAGTCTTTCATAACAAACTGAGTTGTCAACTATTCTTTTACTTGCACTATTCCCACATTATCATCACCAGTAATGATAAGATCATCAGCATAAACTAAAAGAGTGACAACACCTATTTCACTTCTCCTAGTAAATAAAGCATGATCAGATGTGGATCTTTTCAGACCCATGCTTTCCACAGCCTTAGACAACCTGTGAAACCATGCACGGGGACTCTGCTTGAGCCTATAAATTGCTTTCTTTAACTTGCACACACACTCCCCTTCAGTCTCAAAACCCGAGGGTTGTTGCATGTACACCTCTTCTTGAAGATCGCCATACAAGAAGGTGTTCTTCACATCAAGCTAGTGGAGATCTCATCCTCTCTTTGCTGCCACAAATAGAAGTATACAAACTAAAGGGAGTTTGACAACTGGTGAAAATGTGTCAGAAAAGTCCACACCATAAGTCTGAGCGAACCCTTTAGCCACTAATGAAGCCTTATGCTTAGAAATAGACCCGTCGGGGGTTATATTTCAAGGCAAAGACCCACCTGTAACCAACCACACGAGCACCGGGTGGTCTAGGTGTAAACTCCTATGTGCCTCTCTCATGAAGAGTATTAATCTCCTCCTTCATTACATTGTGCCATTCTGGTTGAAGCATTGCCTCCTGATATGTACGGGGTATAGATGTCGTCGAGAGAGCCATGTTAAAAGTAGCAAAGTTGGTTCCAAGTCCATCACTCATAGTAGTGCTAGCAACTCTGTAGTTGGTAGGACAACCATGGGGTGCCTTCCGAATTGTAATTGGAAGGTCCATATCATCTGTTGTTGGCACGGGAGTATTATCCTCTACAATAAGAGGACCTGTAGGTACATCAGAAGCCACAGATAAATCAGTATCATCAACATATTCCTGTGTAGGTGAGGAGGATGATGGTACTAAGGTAGGGAGAGAGGGGTAGCAATGATTCATGGCTTGTACGTCATTGGCTTTTTATATACCATCAATGGCTCTTTGAACTTATCATGCTCTAATTGAATAGAAGGCTTCTGAATAGGTGAGAAATCACCATATTGTATAGGTGGAAGTGGCATGGGAGCCACCTTAGGTAATCTGTCATGTGGCTCAAAAGATAATTATCGTGCAGTCATGGAGAAGAAAAGTACTACCTTATGAAATGTGATATCAGCACTCACATAATGTTTTCTAGCAATAGGATCATAGCATCTATATCCTTTGTGTACGAGTGTATCCCAAAAAGACAATAGCTCTTGGTGCTATCTTATCTCTGCCAAGTCCTGTAATGTGTACAAATCCAACACATCCAAAAGTACAGGGTGACACAAGAAATAAATCATGATTTGGATGTAAAATCTGCCATGGAACCTGTTATAATAACACAAAACTAGGCATCCTGTTAATGAGATAACAGGAAGTGAGAACATCACCCCAATACACCTGAGGCACATTATGATGTATAAGTAGTGTCCTTGCCACAATAGTATATGTCAATGTTTCCTTTCAGCTATTCCATTTTGTTGGAATGTACGTGGGCATGTGGTCTGATGTACAACACCCTGTAACCTATAGAAAGCATGTAATCTGGCAGTACAAAACTTCAAAGCATTGTCTGAGAATACACATTTAACACAAGTAGAAAACTGAGTTTTTATTTCTCCAATAAAATCTTCTATAATTATGCTCACATCAAACTTATTCCTAAGCAAAAATAACCACGGCATACAGGAATAATCATCCACAATAATAAGATAATATTTGTGACCTAGTCTATCAAGTACTTTACTGGGACCCCATACATTTAGATGAATCAAATAAAAAATAGACTCAGACAGGGATGAACTTGCAGGATAAGATGCACAGTAATGCGTTCCCAGCTGACAAGCATCACATCTAATTTCAGTAGTAGGTGACAAGTGGGGGATAATGCGTCATAGCCTATCCAGAGGAAGATGTTCGAGACGATGCCACTGAAGTGCAGTCCCAACAGTAAGATCATGGTCTCTACGACATGAAGTAGCCATATCTGTCTAAAGCATGCGATATACCTCCCATCTTCATGTCTACCACCAATCATCCTTTCCGTGAGCTTATCTTGTAACACACAACCTACATCATCAAATATAACTCGACAGTTGAGATCTTTAGTAACACGACTAATAGATAACAGATTAAAAGGAAACTCAGAAGCATATAAAACACAGGACAACTATAAGCTGGAGGTAAGTGAAACCTTCCCCGGTGCATTAGTCCTGGTGTGGCGACCATCTGCAACTTGTACTGTACAGCTTGATGCGACAGACTGAAGCTGCCTAAAGTAGGTCTGATCACCACTCAAATGTAATGAATCTCCTGAATCCATAAGCCACGTAGATCTGCTACACTAGGAAGGCACAAAAAAACTAGTATCACATAATATACTTGAGGAGGCGAGGGCAGCTGTATTTGAGGTAGATGGTGACTCGTGTCACCTATGCCAATCTCTGAGCCAGGGCATCAAATGCAGCTCTAGGTACCATATCACCCTCAGTCTCAATGGAGACTACATCCTGATTAGCCACAGGAGCCTTCCCATGCTTGCTCCAGCATTAAGCCTCAGCATGTCCAATATGCCTGCAGTAAGTGCAAGTTAGGTCTGGTTTACCGGGTGTACCCTGGCCTTGATCACAGCCATGAATACTAGGTCCACCATGACCTGCACGACCTCCTCTAGCAGCAAAGGTCTGTCCTGTAGTCTCAAGGACAGTAGACCTAATAGAGAGTCTACTAACCCGACTATAAGCCTCCCTCAGACTAGGAAGCTCCATCAGAGTAAGAATCTGGGACCATGCTGATTCATACTTAGAAGTCAGGCTAGAAAGAAACTTGAGTACTGAAAATTCCTTGCGATACTCCTTTTGTGTAGCATAGGTACAGATTGGTCTGCAGGTGTTGTAGTTCTCCAATAGTCCCTTCAGTTGAGTATAATATTGAGATAACGTAAAACCATCCTGTTTAAGATAAGTGTCATGAGTGATCTGAAACACCTTACTGGGATTCTTTCCATGCAAGTAGGTGTCATAAAGAGAATCCCACATTTCCTTCGCCGTCTTGTAATACATTATACTATCATCAATGTGAGATGCCACAACATTCATGATCCAAGCTCTTACCATGGCATTATCTTTTTTCCATGTGGCATACTTCCTAGTTTTATTAGCAAGCTCTTCCTCCAGAAGGATGTGTTTCTTATCGTGCCCTTCAATTGTCCTAAGGAACGTTTGAGACTGAGCATAGTTGGTCTCATCAAGCTTTGTAGTGGGAACAAGAAATGGATTCTTAATGTTCCCAGTACCAGCAGAAGACTCTGATGTGACTTCGAATGAAGTAGAAGAGGCCATGATGTCAAATTGGGAAGGAATAGCCACCAAACAAAGATCTAAAAAATAATTTTTAGACCATACAGAATATCCAACAAGCAAAAATCAGATCCTAACACTATATTTGGACGAGTAAAGTCCCAGAGATCATGTTAGGAGGATGATCCAATAGTATATGGATCAAACGGGAACTCCCATTAGAGCAAGATGCCCCCCAAGGATGCTTCCCAATCGGTTGGGGCTTCTACTTCTTGCCGGCGATGGTCGCACCGGCCGCCGCCGTTGGCCGCCCGCTGGAGAGAAGTGCTGCTGCTAGGCTTTGCTGATGGCTGCACGCCAGCTGCTGCCGCTGCTAGCTGCCGTCACTAAGTGTCGCCGAGTGCCTATTTTGGTCGCCGCCACTTCTAGTCGCTGCTGGCCACTAGCAGGGACCGTCACCTGCCACCATTGGTCGCCGCTGAGCGCCTACTGGAGGTCCCTCCTTGTGCGCAAGGAGAGAGAAAGAGGGCCAATCGACCCCCCTCCCTCAGCTGTCGACGATCTAGGGTTTTGGTGGGGGCGTTGAAGGCTACTTATTTGGTGGGATATCAAGAACACCAATCCAGGACTATCGCTCTGATACTAAGTTACGAAAATAAGTTTCTTGATTCAAGTAAGAAACCCTACATTTCTTTTTATAGAGAGATGTGGGTAAATTACTACAGAGGACCACAAGAATAATAAGAGTACTAATTACTCTACCAAAATAAATAAAAGACACTAATGCCCCTACTATATCAGACACATTGGACCAGAAGAGAAGGGCCTGAGATGCTAATCAATATCCTCCAAATCATGCACCCAACAACAGCATGAACATTCTGCTGCTGATAGCATGAAATGAGATTGATATTCTTTTGTGACAGCTGAAAGAAGGTATTTGATTGACTTATTCCATAGCCATCCTTCTGAGGAATAGAGAAGGAAAAAAATCCAAACAAGGATTAACTATAGTGGGAATGACCCTGTAACAGTGAAAAGATAATCCGAAGAAAATAAAAATGAGAATCTCAACACCTAAAGTTAGAACATAGATATCCCCACAATGCTTAGCTTGGAACATCTATCAAATGGAGACTTGGGAAGTACTTAAGTGAACATGACAGCTATCTGACCTGAAGAAACATGCATGGTGTGGATAAGCCCTTTTTAAATCAAGTCTCTAGTTTAATGATCCTTTCATGGAACATATGACTATTAGTAATATGAAGGGCAAGTATGTTATCGCATTACGTATTCATGGAAAGTTCTATGAGTATGAAGACCATAAAGGATGGAATGGATCCACATCATCTCAACTACCATTTTTGCCATGGCCCTACACTTAGATTCAATATTAGATCTAGAAACTATTGTTTAATTTTAGTTCTCCACATGACTAGAATCTTATAGAAGCCTATGGTGGACTTCTTATCGTTAGGACATCCCACAAAGTGAATGTCAAAATAAGCTATTGGGTCATGTGTCCTTTGTAAACAACAAGTCTTTCCCTAGAGAGGACTTCAAGCATATGTGAATCACGATTGTTGCGTCCCAATGCATCCAAGTAGGCATGTTTATAAATTGGCCAATGCTTCACACTACTAGAAAATGTCTAGGTGTGTAATAGTCCAATTCAGGAGCTTTCCCACTAATGTCCTGAACTGCCTGGGCTCTACAAGCTTTACCTTCTCATCATATAGGTAAACCTTGGGATCCATACGAATATTTTCTGATTTTGCATCCAATGTGCCTATCCCCCAACATCAATCAATAACATATTTCTTTGGGATAAGACAATGCCCTGCTTGTGCTTCAATCCTGAGAAAGTACTAGAGCAAGTGAAGGTCCTCAATGATAGTCTTTTTCTAGGCACTTTGACTCCCAGATACCTTCTGTTAATACCCTTATTTTGACATAACAAAATTATATTTTTATTGTGGACTAACCATTACAGGTTAAGTCGTATTTTAGCATGGATGCATCCTCATCAACATTTTACAAATACATCAAGGACAAAGAGGACTTGAAGTCTTTTCAATTTTATTGAGTCTAGAATTATGTACGGAACCTTAATAAGAAAACAAATGTAAGTTTTGATTTTTCGCAAAAATCATTCTCTTTCAAACCTTTGTTCATTCTAATGTTGCTTGACCAAACTTTCTTTTTGATCGACCAGACCTTGATCAACCAACTTATTATCTTAATCGATCAAATACCTCTAACGACCATATTCCCTTTTGATCGATAACCCATTTGATTTAATCGATCAAATATATTCCAACGGTCAAATTTTTTTTGAAATCTTAAAGTCGATCAAATAATCCTTTTAATCGATCAACTATGAATCGATCAATACTTTATTTTAATCGACCAAATATAGTTTTGATCGACCAAACATTTATTTTGATCGATCAAAACTGTGTTTTCAGAATTGTCGAAAAACACCTATAAATAGGACCTTCGACCCCCTCTTCAAAAACACACCTCAAGAGCTTTCAAAGAGAAAAACACGCCTACTCTCTCTAGTGCTTTCGTGCCTTTGCGTATACAATTAGTGCAATTCAAAGCATAACCCCTTGCGATTTGAGAAAGCTTTGTTTTTAAATATTGCTGAGGTTATATTCTTTTATTCTGTTGTTCTTGATCTGGGAATCCAAGCTGTATTGAAAGTCCCGTTCTTCTCTTGCTCAGGTGTAAGAGAAGATGTTTGTAAGAGGTTATGCCACCCTTGTTTAAGTGGTACATGATAGTAGATTTGACTAGCGTCGACTAGTCGAGAAAATCCTAAGCTGGGAGGCTTAGGTAGTGGTTTTCATCTGGAAGGATTTCCACTCTAAAATCAGGTCTTATTTTTCTGGCTTGTGCTTATACATTTTTGATCTGTGGTGAATGATTTTTTAAGTTCTTTCTAAATAGATATTACACTATTCACCACCTCCTCTAGTGTATACTTGATCCTTTAGGCTTCGCTCGCACTTACATTTGGTATCAGAGCTAAGTTTTACTCTAGTTAGGATGTCAAAGTCCTCTGAAGTATACGCCAAAGGTCAATCTACTGTTAGACCTCCTCTATTCAATGGCAACAACTATGAATTCTGGAAGACCAGAATGCAGGTATTCTTGGAATCAATGGATTATGAAGTCTGGGACGTGATAGCTTCAAAATACACGTGCCTAGAAATGAAGGAAGGTGTTGAGATTACGGTAGACCAGAAGAAGATTGCTACACACAACGCCAAAGCTATGAACGCTATCTTTTGTGGTCTATCCAAGGATGAGTTCAATCGAGTCTCAGCATACAAAACAACATATGAAATCTGGAATACTCTTGAAGTTACTCACAAAGGAACTTCAAAAGTCAAGAAAACTCGGATCAACCTCCTTACCCAAAAATATGAGCTCTTTCGTATGGAGAAACCATGGAGATGTACACCAGATTCACCGACATCGTCAACTCCTTAAGAAATCTAGATCAGAAGATCACAAATGAGGCATTGGTTTGAAAGATTCTTCAGTCTCTAACTAGTGATTGGGAAACCAAGACAACAGCTATTTAGGAATCTAAGGATCTTTCTATGCTAAAGCTGGATGATCTTAGAGGCAGCTTAATGGCCTATGAGGTTTAGCTCGAGCACATGAAAGAACACGAAATAGAAGGAAAGAAAAAAGACCTTGCTATGAAATATTGACTTCGAAGAATCAGAAAATGAATACGAGGAAGACATAGCCTTACTCTACAGAAAGTTCAAAAGATTCTTGAAGAACAAGAAAAACTGATGGAAGAAAAAGAAAGAACAAGAAAACCAGGTTATCTACCACAACTGTAAGAAGAAAGGGCATATGAGAAAAGAATGCCCACAACTTAGGCAAGTGGAAAAGAGAAAGGTAAGAAAACCTTTCAAGGACGATGCAAAGAATAAGGCTCTACAAGTAACTTGGGATGATAATGATACAAGCTTAGAAAAAAAAGCAAAGACACTTCAAGTGAAGACGTACTCTGCAGTCTTATGGCGATTGAAGACAAGATATCATCTTTTACTTTTGATGAGTTATTAGAAGCATTTTATAAGCTGCATGATTTAACTAAAGTACTTAAAGTAGTTAATAAGAAATTAACTAATGACCTAGATGAAGAAATTAACTTAAGGAATACTGCTAAATCTCTAAATCAACAATTATCTCAAGAGATCACCTCTCTTAAAGCTCATATTGACTTCAAATAGAATTAGGAAAATTAAAATAAAAGTTAGTTGCTCTTGTAAATGACCTAGCTAAGTTCACCAAAGGAAGAGCAAATCTAGAAAGGCTATTAGGAACACCAACCCAAACCAACCATAAAATTTGGGTTAGGATATATTCGTAATAATGATCATGAAGTATCAACTTCACAACCTGACACAAACTCCCTCTAGTCCTAAGGCCAAGAATAGGTCAACGGTTAAATAGGCACCTGCTAACAAAAGTGGACCTAAACGAAAATGGGTACCAGAAAGAGATTTGCAATCTTGTTTTGTAGGAATCTCTCAAGGATTAATAAAGTACTTAGATTGGACCTATCATAAAAAAGATGGGCACCTTGTAGCTACAAGGAGAAATACTAGACCTCACAGATGTAAATCAATGACAGGTCCAAGGTAAAGGAAGATGGGTCATGGACAATGATTGCTCAAATCACATGATCGGAGAAGACCTATTCCTCAACCTCAACCTCAACCGCAAGGTAGTTCAGTCACCTTTAGCAACAACCACAAAGGCTATATTACTGGTATTGGCCAAATTGGTAACTCCAAAACTTCTTTAATAATGTTTATCTTGTTAGTGGCCTAAAACATAACTTGCTTAGTGTAAGTCAGAATGTGATAAAGGCTATAAAGTTACTTTCACTTCAAAAGGTTTTAAAATTAAGCATAAAAATTCAAAGGAAATCCTTTCGATCGGGGACAGATCAAAAAGCATCTACACTATTGACTTTGACAAATGCAACGATCTTAATTGCTTGGTTGCATCAAATGATGAGTCAATATTGTGGCATTGTTGACTCGATCAAGTTCACATGCGAAGTATAAATAAACTTGTGAAACATGATTTAGTATAAGGGTTCAGAAAGAAAAATCTCTGTTCATCATGTGAATTAGGAAAATTGCAGAAAACTTCTTTCAAACCTAAGAACATGGTTAGTACTTCCAAGCCACTTGAGTTGATTCACTTGGATCTTTTCAAACCAACCAAGTCAAGTCCAAATGGGTGCAAATATTATCGTCTTAATTGATGACTTCTCCAGATTTACTTGGGTATTATTTTTAAGATCTAAAGATTCTACTTTCAAGGAATTTAGAAAATTAGCCAAGAGAATTCAAACCGAATCTAGCTTACCCATCACTAATATTAGGAGTGATCATAGAGGAGAATTTGAAAATAAAAAATTCTTAGATTTCTACCCTACTTTCTGGATAAAACAAGAATTTGCATTTTCTAGAGCAACTCAAAATGGTGTTGTAGAAAGGAAGAATAGAACCCCACAAGAGTGCGCCTACACTATGCTGTGCGAGTCAAAGCTATCTCGGTATTTTTGGGTTGAGGTTGTAAACACTGTTTGTTATATCCAAAATAGAGCCTCAATTAGACATATTTTTGAGAAAACACCCTTTGAACTGTACTTTGATAGGACTCCAGAGATCTCTTTAAAGTATTTAGTTGCAAGTGTTTCATATTGAATACAAAGGAGAACTTGGATAAGTTTGATGCAAAAAGTGAAGAAAGAATCTTTTTAGGATACTCTTCTAGAAGTAAAGCCTACAGAGTCTTTAATAAGAAGAAATTGATAGTTACAGAGGCTTTGCATGTGTATTTTGATGAATCGAATTAGTTAGATAATGCATCAACCATAGATGATGATCAACATCTAGATGATCCTTCAAATATACCTGAAGACACCATCTCTACTGAACTTCCTAAAGACAACCTACACTAAAGACCATCCTAAAGGCTTAATGATTGGTGAAGTCTCAAAAGGAATTCAAACTAGATCATCCTTTAATAACCTTGCACTTAGCATTTTTTTATCCCAACTAGAACCAAAATCTATGAAAGAAGCATTCACTGATGATTGTTGGATTATAGCTATGCAAGAAGAGTTGAATCAATTTGAAAGAAATGATGTTTGAAAATTAGTTCCTAAACCAGAATCGCAATCTATTATTGGAACAAAATGGGTCTTTGGAAATAAGCTTTATAAATCAGGAAACGTTGTAAGAAACAAAGCTAGACTTGTAGCTTAAGGCTACAATCAGGAAGAATTGACTTTGACAAAACTTATACTCCCATAGCTAGACTAAAATCTATTAGAATGTTACTAGCTTTAGCTGCTCATATAGGATTTAAACTATTCCAAATGGACGTCAAAAGCACATTTCTAAATGGGTTTCTAAAAGAAGAAGTCTATGTGAAACAACCTCCTGGCTTTGAAAGAACTAGTAACCCTGATCATGTTTTCAAACTTAATAAAGTTTTATATGGACTTAAACAAGTTCCTTGAGCTTGATATGAAAGGCTAAGAAGCCACTTAATAGAAAATGATTTCAAAATTGGCTTAATTGATCCAACTTTATTTACTAAAAGAAAAGACAATCAATTTATCTTAATTCAAATTTATGTTGATCGCATAATATTCGGTGCTACTAATGATCTTCTATGCCAAGAGTTTGCGAAAGTCAGGATCAATTCGAGATGAGCCTGATAGGAGATTAAAGTTCTTCCTAGGGTTGCAGGTTGATTAGCTAGAAGATGAAATCTTCATCTTGTAGACGACATACACAAAAGAAATTCGAAATGAACAAAATGAAAGGAAAAGACACACCAATGGCTACCACGACTCAACTCAAGGAAGATGAGTCAGGTAAGTGTATAGATCAAAAATTATATAGAAGCATAATAGCATCCTTGTTTTACTTGACTGTTAGAAGACCTGACATACTTTTTAGTACCTGTCTGTGTGCTAGATTTCAAGTAATTCCTAAAGAATCTTACCTGAATACCTTAAAACGGATACTTACGTACCTACTTAACATTGTTGATCTTGGTCTGTTCTACCCCAAATCAGCCACACTAGACTTACTTTCCTATTGTGATGCTGATTATGTGGGAAGTTAGACTGATCGCAAGAGTACTGGTGGAATGTGTTAATTTCTCGAAAATTCCCTAGTATCTTGGATCAACATGAAACAAAACAGTGTTTCCTTGTCCACAACTGAAGCTGAGTACATTGCTGTCTCTTTAGCATGTTCACAGATCCTATGGATGAAACAATCACTTAGAGATTTTGGACTAAACTTTGAAAACACTAGGATTCTTTGTGATAATACTAGTGTAATAAACTTGTCCAACAACCCCATTCAACACTCTAGGACAAAACATATAGTGTTGAGAGAGATGTAGTGTGGTTATTTAATCCCACATAGTGGTGTGAGACTTTCTGTTGTGTGTGATGGCCTACAAATAGGCATGCATTTCTCCCATTTTCCTTTGAGAAGAAATATAGAGAAAACACACCCTACGGGCACTTCTTCCGTGGTTTTCTCCTCGCTCGTTGTGAGTAGGGTTTCCATGTAAACTCAAGTGTTCCTTGATTTCTTATGCTTTGATATTATTGCTTCCACATTATTTTAGATTTCAACTTGGTATCAGAGAGGGTTTTATTATCTTGGGTTCTTTGATTTCATCATCTTGAGATGTTTATGTTCCATATGATCCATGATCTCGAGAAAGAAGGGAAATGCCCGAATCTCTTCGTAGGGGGAGATCGTGGCTGTTGGTTGTGTTGGTAGTGTGGAAGATCCTTGAGTAGATGGATTCGTCCTTCGCTTGGACCTCCACGGGGAGACCAATGATGCATATCGCTAGCAGAAGGGCATCACCCAACACAGATGTCAAGATCGAGGAGGGGTCTGCGTGGCAGCCTCCGAGGATGTCAACAACGACGTCGTTCTCGATGGAGGCAACGCACGCGATGCTGGCAATCATGGAGAAGGCAGGCGACGAGGGGTTGAGGAGGAAGACGAATCTCGCAAGGGAGGTCGCGATTTTGATTGCGATGGTGCACGATGTGTTTGCCATCGGAGATGTGCCTGCACCACGTGTTCAGCTCCCTGAATGCAGAGGGGTTTGTATGTTGACGGCGATTTTGAGGCTGTCATTGGGTTCTTTTGAGCCCTACAGAGAGAGTAAGAAGCGAGAAGACAAGGTGGCATACGCGGTCGAGGCGTGGTTGTTGTAGTAGAAGCATGGCGAGATCTTGTGTGAGGATCTCGACCGAGATTGCACAAGGAGATGAGGATGCCTAGGTGATTTGGCGAGGAGCCGCATCTGTTGGGTTCTTCGAACCTTAAGGTTTGATGCTTTTATTTCCATCTATTTTGCCTCTCTTAAATAAAAAGGGGAGGTAGGAAAGGAAGAACGGCAGAGATAAGAAGATGATATCAAAAAGAAAAAAGAAAAAAAGAGAGAAAAATAAAAAAAAGGGGAAAGAAAATAAAAAGACAGTAAAAAAGATGGAGAAAAAAATCGAAAAACAATAAAAAAAGGAAAAAAGAGGTTTATATTCAAGAGAAGAGATGGAGAAGTCATCTCTAGCTTTAATTGAGTTATTTTCTCATTTTTTCTCCCATATGAGTATAGGAGAACAAGTGTGAAAGCTTATTGTAGTCACCCCTATTTGGGAGTCCCTTTTATTCATGGACTCCACATGAGAAACCCAACTTTAGGAGGTCCAGAGTTTTGAGATCCTCAGAGGAAGGGTCCATTTCAGGTTTCGATGTGGGAGGTCCAGTTTCGTGGACTCCGGAGAGGGAGATCTACCTTCGAGGTCTTCAGAGGAAGACCCTATTTCAGGGATATTGAATGGGGAGCCACCAACACCAGGTTTTCAGAGCCAGCTACACTTCGTCCAGCAGCTCCAGCCTGTGTTCCTACCTACAAGTAAGAACCAATCCAGAGTGTTGTCTATTCTACTATGTAGAGTGGGTTTATTTGTGTTACAAGCTGAGCATTTCATGGTCCAACTTGATGGGGAGTGTTAAGAGAGATATGTGGTTATTTCGTCCCATATAGTGAAGTGAGACTTTTCATTGTGTGTGATGGCCTATAATAGGCATGTACTCACATTTTCCTTTGAGAAGAAATACTGACAAAACACGCCCTAAGGGCACTTCTCCCGTGGTTTTCTCCTCACTCCTCGTGAGTAGGGTTTCACGTGGAAACCCAAGTGTTGATTTCTTATACTTTGATATTATTGCTTCTGCATTATGTTAGATTTCAAATGATATTAGACACCACTTCCTTAAAGGTTATTCCCTAAAGAAGGAAATAGTCTTAGAATTCATTCAAACGAAGAAACAATTAGCTGATATCTTCACAAAACCTCTAGCAAAGCAAACATTTATAATGATAAGAAAAGACTTAGGCTTAACAAGACTTATATTGTTTTGTCTTGATAGCCATTAGTCGATCAAACAAATTGTGTTGATCGATCAAATGTTTATTCTAATCGATCAATCTTTTAATCTTTTAGGTAGGACCCTCCAAAATTTTCAACCTTTGATTGACCAAATGTTGGTTTTGATCGATCAAGCTTTAGGTGGGAAATTTTCCTCCACTAGAAATTCAATTTTCATTGATCAATCTGAATTTGGTCGACCAATCTGTATTTTGATCGACCAAATCTGGGCGGATTTGATCTTGTCGAGATTTCGTTTGGTGATTCTAATCACTTGGTCTGATCACTAATCACGATCAATCTTCGATTTCAATATCCAATCCACCTACTACCTTATTTGTTTTTCCTATCCTCTATAAAAATCACTTTTTACCATCACTTTTTACTACTACAAAAACACTTTCATCAACCAAACCTCCCCACACCTCCAACCAACCAAAGGCCTTACTCCAAGTGGACCCCTCTCCACCACATCAACCACCACCACCTTCTCTGACCATGCCTTGGTCAACCACCCACTGACGTCCTCTTCTCTTCAGTGAACCACCTCGCCGCTACCCCGTCCTTCGGCCATCTCCGGCGACCGCTTCGGCATCTGATGACCACCTCCAATGGCTCGACCTCCTCGCTGCCGACCGGATCGATCTTTGTCGATCCTTGGTATATCTTGTTTCTCTATTTATTTTCCATCAAACTTGTCACTTTGCTCTTGTTTTGATGTGTTTTTCTTGTGTTTTTTGTATTTTTTCGATCATTGTTCTTCGTGTCCTTCATTGTTCTTCATCATTCTTCATACGTTCTTCCCGTTTAATCTGTTCATATCTTATCTTTTTCGATTTTGTTGATTTTTATTCATCAAAATGTTGATGTTGATCGACCAAAAATATCATGTTCAAAACTCCAAAAAAAGTGATTTTGATCAACCACTTTTGATTTTTGATCAACCACCCCAAAAACCTGATCGACCATTCTTTCAACTTTGCAACTTGACTTGCTTCCTATCTATTTTCTAATCAACCAAAAATGATTTCTTGATTGACCAATTGACCCTTCTGATTGATCAACTGCCTATTGTTAATCGACCAGTCTGTGTTTTGATCGACCAACTTGATTCTTTTGATCGATCAAAATTGTAACAAACTTGCTTCAACGACCCCTAAACGTTCTAGTGCCTCTACCTCTACCCCTAGAGATGACACCTTTGACCGTTTCTTCATTAGTGAAGAGGCGTGTTAGAACTTCACTCTACTCCACCTCTTACCTCACGCCAGTCGACTTATCAACCTTGATTACTTCGAGTGCATTTTCTAGGTCTTAGAGATCGACTTACCTATCATAGGATAGGTCGCCTCTTTGATCAGACGTTTTATGTGGGTGCTAGGGGTAGTCATATCAAGGGCGTAGACCTTATGGCTTGTCACCTTTTCTACTCCAACCTTTGCAACATTAGTGAAGGTTTTGATATTTAGTTGACATCCAATGTCTACGGCATTGAGGACCTTGTTAATGCCGACGTTCTTTCTGGGGTCCTTGGTTGTCCCTCCTCTGGTCCTACCTACCTTGAGCTGCATCATGACATATCTTCTGAGGTCATTAGGGAGACATTGATGACTCCCGAATCTTTCGACTTGGGCAAGCTCACCAAGTCACCGTATTTTCGTCTTCTCCCGTGGTTTCTCAACTGCGTATTTCTTTGGAACTTGTCCAAATCCACTTCTTTTGAGAATTGTCTGGGTCCTAGGCTTGTGGCTCTATATGCCTTTATGACAAATAGGGCGTTCAATTGAAACCACTTCATCTTCACCTTCATGGAGAGGAAACCCATGAGTGTTTTCCCTTTTGGTACTCCTCTCCCATATCTTCATGCATTTTAATGTCCCCATGGACATTTTAATCATAAAAGTTCATCTTGTGTTTCCATTTTTGGAGAGCTCACCTACTCCAAAATGAAATAGGAGCGTTAGGATCGTCAGGATCCTCAAGTAGCAGCTTCCTCTTCTTAGCCTCCTTCTTAGGCTAGTCCTTCCTCTGGTCCACCTCCTTACTCTCCCTACCAGCATTTTGATGCTTATTGCCTGCCTCCAGTTTGACCCTCTCCCTCGTTCTACGACTTGGAGTGGCCCTACCTTGACAGGCAGTTTACCAGACACGACTATTTAGGAGTCTCGGACGTGATAAACGACATCTCTCTGATGATGCATCACCAAAGAGAGACAGGACAGATGATGATGGAGCATAGCACTCAGGTTTCTGCATACCTTAGGCAGGGTTAGTTTTTGGATCAGCTTGGAAAGCAGATCCACTCGCTGACTGTCTGTGACCATAGACTCCCTCGAGGATGGTGTTCAGCAGTAGCAGCTCCTTGTTTGAGTACTTCAGCACCATCCACCTCCAGACAGACACAAGCTGGTTCCTTAGTCCAGCAGTCGTCCCATGGATTTATAAACCTTCAGATCTCTCTAGTCTTGGGACATAGACGATGCTTCTCTACTGCAGGACCCAGCACCAACACGCCTCCATTCTTTCTGGATGATTTTGATATTGATGTGATGTTTTCATCGGATATAAAGACCATTATATTTTATTTCCATCTCTAGTTTCTTTTAGATTTCATTTCTTATGTTGGCTTGTAGAATATTATATTTTATTCTATTGTTGAATTATGATCTGTCTTGCTTTGTGGTACTTTTATTTGTTATGTGAGCACTGCGGTATCTTTATTTGAGATATATTGTTGAAAATGAGATATGTTTATCTACATAGCTTATAATTCTATTGCATAGAAGCATGTCATGAATTGCATGAGTATTTCAATAAGGGAGAGCACCAACTACTTGGCAATCTCATTGCTTAAAGCTTTTTGTTAATAACAAAAGGGGAGAAAAATTCATGCATACTTAATTATAATTTGTTATCATAAAAAAGGGAGATAATGTTAATACCCTTATTTTGATATAACAAAATTCTATTTTTTATTATGGACTAACAATTAAAGGTTAAGTCATATTTTAGCATGGATATGTCCTCATCAACATTTTCCAAATATATTACGGACAAAGAGGACTTGAAGTCTTTTCAATTTTATTGAGTCTAGAATTATGAACGGAACCTTAATAAGAAAATAAATGTACGTTTTCATTTTTTTGCAAAAATCGTTCTCTTTCAAACCTTTGTCAATTCTAATGTTGATCGACCAAACTTTCTTTTTAATCAGCCAGACCTTGATCGACCAACTTATTGCCTTAATCGATCAAAACCTCTAATGGTCATATTCCCTTTTGATCGATCAACCCATTTGATTTAATCGATCAAATATATTACATCAATTGAATTTCTTTTGAAATCTTAGAGTCGATCACGTAATCCTTTTAACCAATCAATCATGAATCGATCAATACTTTGTTTTAATCGACCAAATATAGTTTTGATCAACCAAATATTTATTTTGACCAATCAAAGTCACATTTCGAAAATTGTTAAAAAACACCTATAAATAGGGCCTTTGACCCCCTCTTCAAAAACACACTTCAAGAGTTTTCAAAGAGAAAAATACGCCTACACTCTCTAGTGCTTTTGTGCATCTGCACTTACAACTATTGCGATTCAAAGTATGATTCCTTGTGATTCAAGAAAGATTAGTTTATTTTTAAATATTGCTGAGGTTCCATAGGAATATTGTTATATTCTTTTATTCTGTTGTTCTTGATCTGGGAATCCAAGTTGTATTGGAAGTCCTGTTCTTTTCTTGGTTAGGTGTAAGAGAAGACGATTGTAAGAGATTGTGCCACCCTCATTTGAGTGGTACGTGATAGTGGTTTTGACTAGCGTTGATTAGTCAAGAAAATCTTAAGCTGGGAGGCTTAGTATTTTCACTTGGAAGGATTTTTACTCTAAAATCAGGTGCTATTTTTCTGGTTTGTGCTTATACATTTTTTATCTGTGGTGAATGATTTTTTAAGCTTTCTTTAAATAGATATTACACTATTCACCCACATTTAGTGTATTCTTGATCCCTTAGGCTTCGCTCGCACTCACACCTTCAACATGATCTATAATGATCATATCATCAACATAAATAAGCATCACTCCATCCTAATGATTTAAAAATCGAACCGGCCATTGAACCGATCAAGTTTGATTTTGATTTTTAGTAATTCAACCGATGGTTTGAATCGATCAAACCCTGTTATAATGCCACCATTTGAATCGAATCATCCAAGCTTCAGTTTGGTTTGCATTGGTTGAATCGGGTTGGACCAAAGTTTAGTTCATAAAAAACTAAATATAGCTGTTAGAAAATGCTATTTCTAGATATTTAATCACATTACAAAGTCACATGCATGTATTAAAACAAAAGGCATAAAAGGCAAGTATAGCATGGCTAAAGATGGGATGCCATGTTACAGTTTGGTTTGCATTGGTTGAATTGGATTGGACCAAAGTTTAGTTCATAAAAAAACTAAATATAACTATTAGAAAATGCTATTTCTAGATATTCAATCACATTACAAAATCATATGCATGTATTAAAACAAAAGGCATAAAAGGCAAGTATAGCATGGCTAAAGATGGGATGCCATGTTACAATTTCATGTTATGCCATGTTAGTTCTAAAATAATGGTGGAGAGGAGGGTCAGCAGAAGAGGAAGAGCAAGGAGGGGTGGTGGAGGTGGGGCATGGCCGTCGTTGGGGCAAGGGAAAGGAAGGAGGGGGGGTTTGGTGTTGGTGGTGGTCGGGGCCATGGGAGGGGAGTTGGTGGACCTAGAGGTAGGTAGAGGGGTGATGGATGAAAAAAGTCGAAGGGAGGAGGAAGAGAGAGGAGAAATGAAGATAGGGAAAGACATCCGTTGATGGACTATGCAATTGTGTCCAATGAGGGCTTTAACAAAGGGAGGATGGGCAGCAACGACGAGTCAAGGCCCCTAGGCTTTCACCTTGCAGCTCGAGAGAGGAGGGGGAAGGGGTTGGGTGTGAGGTAGCACAAGTCGTGAGAGATCGAGAGGCAAGTTTGTTGGTGGGTACACCCTTTTGCTTTTTTTGTTTTAAATTCTTGTGAAGCCGTTGAACTGTCAGTCTACTTCCATTGGCTTGATCGATTGAATTGGGTCCACACAAATTTAAGGTGATCCCTTTGGCTAGGCCAATTATTTTCTCACTGATTTTCGATCTAATCGGTTCAATCAACCGATCTGGTCCGATTTTTAAAACATGCTCCATACCATTTAAATTTTGAAGTACATGATACAAAGAGAGTGACCTATAGAATATTTACAAAAACTAACCTTTGCTTTAGGCCAAATATACCTTCTTCAACTTATAAACCTTAGGACACTTCCCTTGGGACTCAAAAATAGGAGGTTGCTACATGTATACTACATTCAAATCAATGTATAGAAAAGCATTTTCCAAATCAAGTTGATATAAAGGCCAATCATATGGCACTGCCACATATTAGAATCCAAATAGTCGTAAACCTAACAACTACTGTAGTGAGAATATCTCAAAAGATCCTCTCCATATATCTAAGTGAAAACTTTAATGACAAGTATTGCTTTGTAGCGTGCAATAAAACCATCATGATTGTGTTTTGATGTAAGCACCAACTTGGAGCCAACCACAATGGCATTGCTAGGTATATTTGTGAGCTCCCAAGTACTACAAGCTATAAGGGTTGACATCGTTCCTCCCATGGCTTGCTTCCTGTTGAATAATGCAAAACAATGGAAACGTAAACAAGATATCAAAAACATAGAAAACATACAGAACACTAGGGTTTATGTGGAAACCCCACTGATGAAGAGCAAAAAGAAAACTACGGGAGAAGTGCCCTTTGGGCGTGTATCTTTGTCATTCTCCTCTCTCAAAGAAATAAGTAGGGGTACATGCCTATTTATAGGTCACTATACATAACACAGTCCCACTCCACTATATGGGACTAAATAACAACACATACTCCAACACTCTCCTTTAAGCTGGAGCATGTAATGTCCAAGTTGTACAGCAAAATCCCACTCTAAACAATAGAACACAACTCTCTCAACTAGTTCTTACTTGTAGGCAGACCTCCCAGAGTTATGGTTCTCGTGTGCTAATCTGCAACAAAGGGATTCCTAAATGGGGAAATACAATAGGATCCACACTTTCCCTTTCTCCCAAACTCTATTGAAGAAAAAAAAAACAAGAGAAGAGCTTCTTCCCCTCTTTTCTTAAACATAATCACCATCAAAATTTTTCATTATTTGCTAATTTTCTTTTTTTTCTTTTTCCTTCAAAATTTTCCTTCCTCCTTTTTTCTCTCTCCTTTTTTCTTTCTGATTTTTCCCTTTTTTATTTTTCCTTCTCTCCCTTTTTACTTCATCTCACCTTCAAAACAAATGTAACAAACTGGAGAAACAAAATAAACAAACACCGCACCTCCGCCACTCGTGATCTTGCACGAGTCTCCATCGCTGCTAGGACCCATCAGCGTCACCAAGCCCCGCCTGGGCCTCCCACAATGCTGTAGTAGCACCTCCAAGAACAACACCCTTCTTTGCTGCAGCAGTACACCTGATTGGAAGCAACTGCAAGCAACTGCAACTAACTAATCAGAACAACCGTTTGGATCAACAGATCACTATCACCAGTAACTGAATCAACCACGCTGAGAACAAATCTTGCTGAATCGATAGATCGGTAACAAATCTTGCATGCAACAAATCTGATGACCTCTCTGATCTGATCAGATCTTGCAACACACACTGCAGATCAACCTTCTTCATGACCAACAAACTGCCCAACAACCTTAGCAACTACTGTGATCACACTGCAACCAACTGATCAACACTGCTGCAACCTGCTGGATGATCAACCCCCTGCAACTTGCTGCACTGCTGCAAACTGCTGCCAATCAACCTGCCGCAACAACCTTGGTGATCGGTTGTTATGGATCTTGCACCAATGTAACAACCTCGACGAGGTTGTTTCCTAAAGTAACAGAGGAGAGAAGGGCGTGAGGTGGAGGGTGAGGTGGTTTCATTTAGGTGGGATTGTTGATACTCCTATTTATCTAGTGATTTTCCTACTGTTAGTAGCTTTTTATTATTTGTTATTTCTTTATGAACCTGTAGTATTATTTACCCATACCTCTCTTTCTATAAAGAGGTATTGGGCTCTTTCTGAAGGAACAAGACAAGTTATTATCTCCTACTTGGTATCAGAGCACGGTCCTAGGTCAAGTTCCTGATATCCCACCGAAAAAATACCTCCAAACCCTAACCCTAACCCCTTCTTCCTTGCCTTACCACCGCCGGTTGATTGGCATCCTTCTCTTCCCCACCATCAACGACAACACCGACAACCAAGGGCCGCAGTGGCGTCGTAGGGGCCTTGTTGGCCCCTGCAGCGATTGCTGTAGCAGTTCTCTGGGCCGACCGAGGCCGGGAGATCCCCTTCCCATGTAGGTCGCCGCCTTCTAGGGTGGTTTCAGATTGTTCTCTCAACTGTGGCGGTGGTGGCAGCGCACGCGTACACCTGCAGCATCATGTGCGGCGGCACTAGGCGGTTGGCAGCAATTATACATTTGCAGCAGGACGTGCAGCGGTGTTGTGCGGTGGCACTAGGTGGTCAGTAGCACCTATGAGGAGCTGGTGCTGTGAGAATCATTGAGGATCAAGGGCTACGATTGCTGAAGATTGTCGCACTGCATCGCTGGTGTATGTACTTCATCCTCTTAGCAGATTTGCATATGCCACTGCAATGCCAGTCAAAAGAGGCTATGCATATATTGCCAGCTTGGGCCTTCCATACGTAATCTGATTAGGTGAGTTTGAAGGATATTCGGGGCTTTACAATGGATCAACAGTAGGGTATGCTTGGTTGATCTCTACATAGGTTTGCTTGCCTTTGCAAGATGCGTTATATATATATATATATATATTAGATCATAGTTTGGTCGTCTTTCTTGTCTCGATGGCATTGGATACCACTGCTGCTGCAGGGATGGTAGAATATGCAGGTGATGCTGCAGGAGAGTAACAGGAGTAACTGTGGTGCAGGATGGTGGGTCGATTTTGGTGTTTCACAGCACCTTTGTGGAGATCAAGCCTATTTCAGGTCACTCAGTTCCATTGTACCAGGGAGAACGGTACAAGTTGCTGATGGTAGGCATGCTCTAGTTGTTGGCTAGGAGGAAGTGTCTGTGACCCCTACATTGTGGCTGCCAGGAACACTACACGTATCGAAGTTTCCTATGAGCCTGTTGTCTGTAAGCAGGATCACGAAGGATCTTCATTGCAGGATTTTCTTTGTTGAGGTATGATGTATTGTTCAAGATAAGTGTACTGGGAAGACCATTGCCAAAGGTACACAGGAGAATGGTCTTTATCACCTTGGCCAGGAGTCTTTTACTGGAGCCAGCAGATATGACGGTGGGAGTGCCTTATAGTGACACACTCGTCTAGATCATTTGCCTCTAGATCTCCTTAGGAGGTTGATTCCATACATTTCACCTGTCACGACTATTCAATGTGATGCTTGCCAATTAGGTAAGCATCATCGGTCCTTTCCTACCCTTCTTCTTGATCAGTAGCTGCTTTTGAGTTACTCCATATGGATGTTTGGGGACCAAGTAGAGTTCCAGATAGGATGGGACATCGATATTATCTCGTAGTCGTCGATGATTTCACCAGAGTACTTGGGTCTTCCTTCTGAAGACCAAGGGAGATGTTGAACGTATCATAGAGACTTCTCTTAGAGATCAGAACTCAGTATTCTGCCACGGTGAAGATTGTACGACAGATAATGCCCTCGAATTCTGCACTGCTAGACTTACTGAGTTTTACAGGACTCATGGGATTATCCACCAGACTACTTGTTCCCATACTTCATAGTAGAATGGGGTTGCAGAGAGAAAGCACAGACACTTGGTAGAGGTTGCCTGCACTCTACTTATTCACCACACTGTTCCACAGAGATACTAGAGGAATGCTGTTTTGACGACGTGCTACCTTATTAACAAGATGCCGAGTTCAGTTCGTTACGTATAGATACCGATTCTTTTGTTACATCCAGATGGCGAGCTTTTTCACATGTTCTCTAGGACCTTTGGATGTGTTGCTTTTGTTCGTGTGCCATCACTTGGTCGCGATAAGCTTGCTCCTCGAGATGTTAAGTGCGTATTCTTAGGATACTCCAGGAGTCAGAAGGGGTACCGATGTTATGATTCCATCCATCACAAGCATTATGTCAGCGTTGATGTGACTTTTCATGAGACGATATCGTATTTTTCCATTGTTGGACAGACGAGTGTTCATGGTGATGCTGCTCCCATGCCTATTCCTCTAGTTTCACTTGAGGCGATTTCGATCTCCACACCTCTGCCGACTTCTTCAGGGTCTACTACTCTCTTGGATGACTACCAAAGATTGCATGGTCCACAACAAACATATAGTAGACCTCATGCAACACTACAGAGGCCTCTACACATACCAGTGACTGATGTTTCACAGGCAGTTAAGATGGGCTCTGATGACAAAGATCGTCTAGTTAGACCTGATTCCCCTAACAGTGTAGATCACCGTAGTAGTGAGGCTCCTTTTGCAGAGACTCAGTTAGAGATACCAGATGAGTCTGATCTTCCTGTTGCTATTAGGAAGGTGCCTCGCACGTGTCAGTCCATATATCGGATTGTAGGTGGTTTAATAGCTTCTGCCAGGCACTTACAACTTCACCCATTCCGTCTACCTATCAGCAGGCCATGCTTGATCCGAAGTGGAGTTAAGCCATGAAGGACAAGATGGCAGCACTTCGGAACAGACAGACCTAGGATCTTACCTTACTACCTACAGGTGCGTGACTTGTTGGTTTCATATGGATCTTTACCTTGAAGTACAACCCTGATGGGTCTATATCAAGGTATAAGGCTAGGTTGGTGACAAAGGGGTTCACTCAGACATATGAAGTGGACTTCTTTGATACTCTCTCCCGTTGCGCGGCTTGCCACTGTTCGGGTACTCATCTCTGTTGTTGCCCACAGAGATTGGCGGTTACACTAGCTTGATGTGAAGAATGCTTTCTCTACTGCGATCTTCAGGAGGAGGTTAACATGCAATAGCCCCCAAGTTTTGAGGTTCAGGGGGAGTGTGTGTGCAGACTTAGGAAGGCCATTTATGACTTGAAGTAGAGCTCAAGAGCTTGGTTTCAGAAGCTTTCAGATGTGTTGCAGACGATGGGGATGTAGAGGTCCTCTTCAGATCTTTCTCTGTTTGTCAGGAAAACAGAGAATGGCATTGTAGTACTACTGGTTTATATAGATGACTTGATTATCATTGGCAGTGATGAGACTAGGATAAGACAGGTCAAGGAGTCTCTTGCACAACAGTTTGTTATGAAGGATCTGGGCCAACTTAAATACTTTCTGGGGATCAAGATCGCTAGAAGCAGAGATGGGATTATTCTTTCTCAACGCAAGTATGTGTTAGACTCCTTCAGGAAACAGGCATGCTGGGGTCCAAGCCAGCCAATATTCCTATGGACCCCAAGGCACATCTACATGATGAGGTGGCAGAGGTAGTTGATAGCAAAGCGTACAGACAGCTTGTAGGCAAGCTGTTGTACAAGCTGTTGTACCTGACCATTACTAAACCAGGTATTGCCTTGGCAGTAGGCAAACTCGGCCAGTTTATGGAGAGGCCGACGAAGCTGCACTGGCAGGCAGCTATGCAGGTGCTGAGATACTTGAAGAAAGCACCAGATTGTGGTATTCTCTTTCAGAGAGGCTCTCTTATAATAATGGTAGGATATTTTGATGCAAATTATGTGAGATGTGTGCTTAACAGGAAATCCACCACTGGTTTCTATACCTTCGTAGATAGAAATTTGGTTACTTGGAGGAGCAAGAAACAGGGGGTAGTTTCTCACTTTAATGCTTAGTCAGGGTACAGGGCAATGGCCCAGATTGCTGCAGAGATGATCTGGATACGGCCACTCCTGCGTGATTTGCATGTTTGGATTGAGGAACCCATGGAGATGTGATGTGACAATTGGGCAGCTACCTATATAGCCAACAACCCGATGTTCCACGAGCACACCGAACACGCTGAGGTGGACTACCACTATACTAGAGATCTTATACAGCGTGGCTAATTGCGCACTACTTATGTGACATCTGAGGATCAGATAGCCGATGTATTCACAAAACCTCTACCTCGTTCAGCATTTGATTCCTACTGTTCCAAGCTGAGTTTGATTGATATCTATGCTCCAACTTGGGGAGTGTTGATACTCCTATTTATCTAGTGATTTTTCTATTGTTAGTAGCTTTTTATTATTTGTTATTTCTTTATAGACCTGAACTATTATTTACCCATGCCTCTCTTTCTATAAAGAGGTATTGGGTTCTTTTCGAAGGAACAAGAGAAGTTATTATCTCCTACTGGGATAGCAGGCCCTGATCTAAGATTGTTCTCTGATACCATGTTAAATAATATGAAACAACGGAAGCGTAAACAAGATATCAAAAGCATAGAAAAAAAACAATGGAACACTTAGGTTAAAGTGGAAACCCTACTGACGAAGAGCGGGAAGAAAATCATGGGAGAAGTGCCCTTTAGGCATATATCTCTACTATTCTCCTCAAATAAATAAATGGGAGGATACATGCCTATTTATAGGCCACCATACACAACACAAAGTCCCACTCCATTATGTGGGACTAAATAACAATACATACTCCACTTCTACGATGGATGTAGTAAAACTTCCTCACATGTAGGAACAAAGACTGTTGAGAGTGCCATACTATACTTCCTACAAGCAGATCCAAGGTAAACAATAGATATATGCTTGGAGATGTAGTCTTGAAGAATGTTGTGCATGCAGCATATTGAATACGGAAAAACCTTCATTTATAGCATTCACGTTAGAATTAATAGTGTCTACATCTATAGCTCCTATAGCATGACACTTACCATAGGCAAGTGGAGGGTCTCTAAATTGGTTATCCTATGTCATAGACATTACCACAAGGATGTACTTTATTTGCAACCATGAGTGTAATCGGTAAAGATTCTGACCCAGCAACCTACGATCTAGCAGTGAAGTATGGCATAGACTTGAAGAAGGTAAAATTAGCATTGACATATGTCTACCAGGATCAAAACACCAATATCCCTTTGTGTTCTCGAGTATCCAAGGAACACAAACTTCAATACATGAGCCAACTTATCCCATCCTGGTCCACACAAGTGAACGAAGCAATGGAAGACAAGGTCCAGAAATGTCATGTGTTGGGATTGTTTGTTATGCATCTGCATGCCCTTCTTTAATTCTAGTTCAACAAAATAAGCCTTGTATTTTACCAACTTATGGTTCAGCTCCTTGCTTTCCACTTTTTGCATCTCAATAATAGCCTAAAGGTCATCCGTTACACTATCAATATCGATCTTCCATTCCTCTATCACTACCTCCTTTTCCTTCCCCTTTAGTATGCACAAAGAACGATTAAGAGGCTTAGAATGCTTAGAATGGGATCAGTATTATTCATAGTTTCTTGCTAAAGCACTGTTAGAAACACCTTCCATCCTTCTCAGTGCCGTAAAAGTTGGTAGTTGATATTTAGTTGGACAGGTCATTAAGGGGTATACGGTATGTGGGGGAGTAATTGAGGAGTACTCAGTCAGGTAATTTTTTAATATTTAAATATATATGTACTCAAACAATATATTAATAAAACATATTTACTTGCACAATTTAATATTTCAACCAATAAAATATATCATCATATCAAAATCAACCATTTTGAAACTCAAGGTAATGAAAATAAGCTGCAAATCATAACTCCGAAGGAACTAAATAACATAAAATCAATTTCTAATCTTTTCAAAAAAGAAAGATCAATTTCTAATCATTGTAGCCTATAACCGAGTCAGGTTGGGACCACTCGGCCAAGTAGTTAGCCTAGTCGGCCGATTTCTACAACACTAGTCCTTATGGAAATCCAAGTAGAGATCTGCAGAATTAAGACCAATATGTGGGAGGAGCAACAATAGAAGCATCTCCACGAGTTGTCTCCATGGTGTAGCTCTTAAAGAAAATCCAATGAAGAATGTGTGGTAGTTTAGACAAGATGATGCCAAATTAAAGAGGTTTATGGATCGTAAAGATCTTCCAGCCGAAAATAACAACAATCACACAAGAAATATAACCACTTGCTAAGAAAAATAAAATTATTATAGGATGAGCTATCTCGCCCAATATTGCTCATGCATGAGCAAAAAGGAATAGCGGAACCGAAAAGAATTGGAAAAGATGCCTTCATGAGGGCATTATCCTTTATTTATAATATCCTGCAAAGGCTACATCATGCATCATGTCACCCCCAACTGGTTCTGATTGCCACTCTTGTTGCATGTCAACTCTTTAAATGCATCTAGATGCCCACGTCTTAGTTCATCATTGAGCAAATCAATTATATTTTGACCTCACAATAGAAGTAGAATTGGTCTTGTATTCTATTAGTTTATATTTTTACCTAGTTCTCTTATGTAATTTTTCCAACACCTCTCTCTAGATAAAGAGGTGAAGGGCTTCCTTTGAGAATGAGGTTGGTTATTTCCTCCTACTTTGTATCAGAGCGACGATCCTAAATCGACGCTCGGGTATTACACCAAAAACCCTAATATGGTAGTCCTTTGCCACCTTTGACTGTAGCGTCAGCAGGGCGCCACCATTGGAGGCACCAATCGCTACAGGAACGTGTGGCGACCGTAGGGGTGAGTGGCGACGGCGCAACAAGGCACGAGGCCCCTATAGCGAGCGGAGGGCACAATGGCAGTGTGCAGCGACAACGCGAAGCAACGTTGTGCTGTGGAAGCGCGATGCTGTTGTCGCGCCTGTTGCACTGCAACAGTAGTGTCATGCACCGGCGAGAGGAGCTGTTGAGCCCGTTGTAGTAGCCGACGACGATAGAGAAAGGTAGCGGCAGGCAACGCCCCCACCTGCTGGCAAGAGCATTGCCAGTGGATCTGGAGTAGACCATCTCGCTCTTCTCGTGCCCCTTACCATCCTTGAGGGCCGCTAGGGATCCTTCCTAACCCTAGTGTGCCCCTCCTACCATTCGGAGGGATTTCATGAGCATCTAACATGATTTTCGAGGAATCAATCACCTAGATTTCATGTTAGATCACTTGATCCATGATTTGATCGTGATTCTATGAAGAGTATTTTAGATTTGATTTTGGCGACTTCTCAGCATATTTGAGGACCATGGCCTCTTCATCATCTGAAGTGTCTTCGAAGACTACTCAGGAGAGTGGGAATTACAAAAACCCGTTATTCGTGTCCAACTATGCTCATTGGTCTCAAACATTTCTGATGACTCTAGAGGGTCATGACAAGGAACACCTCTTATTCGAGCCAGAGCCTCAAAACAAGATTGGGAAGTACGCATCTTAGAAGGACAAGGCATTGGTGAGAGCCTAGATCATGAATGCCGTGTCATCACCAAGGATTGATATATCGTCGATATATCGGTATCGCCGGGTCAGCACATATCGATATCAGCCTTAGTATCTTGTTTCCATGATATTACCGATATCGCTGATATCATGGACTTTTGTTGAACTTTAGAGTTGTACATGCTAGGGTTCTTGCTCCCTTATAGTCCATTAAATATGTCAACTTTAGAGCTGTACATCCTGTCGACAATTCAATCATTGCACTTAGTTTTACTTATTGAAAAATAGGAAGATTCTCAAAACGTCGGTGAGAAATACATTAGCATATTTAAACCTCTATAAAAAGATGTATAAAATTAAGTATTTTGATAATCCATGAGGGTATTGAAAGCGCTATCTTGTCATATTCCTTTGATTAAAGGATGTCATCTATGATGGTTTTTTTTTTCCCGCACAACAATCTAGGGTTGACAGGCTCACTTATTTCAACATGGTTTATCTAAGTACTTGCGTACTAGTGCTTTGTTGATCTCTACTAATCTTACAAACTGCGCATTATGCTATGATGGGCATAATTTCTCTCTAGTTGTTTGAACATTTATATTTGTCCATTACATACGCTTGTGTTATCTAAATCATGTCTTGTTTCACCAAGTGCATTTTTGTTGATAGGAGATGTGATTTCATGTGTTGAGCTCATAATAAAAAGAGTAATAGGGTGGTTCATGAAATGTGAGACAGATCAATGAGAAAGAGAAGAGTATTGGAATGTAGAACATGTTAGAATTGATAAGAAAATTAGGGTTCTAATTATTTGACCATTTATATTTGTTCATTATATACTCCTATGTAATCTAAATCGTATCTTCTATCACCAAGTGCATCTTTGGTGATAGTATTTGTGCTTTCATATCTTGAGATCGTAATGAGTAATAGGGTGATTCACGAAATTTGAGGCAGGTCAATGCGAAAAAGAAGAGTATTGGAATAGAGATTATGTTGAAATTGATAAGAAAATTAGTGTAACTAAGGCATGATTTCAATTATCAACAATATGCAACGAAAGTTAGGATGAACATTTTTCAATTATTGTGCTATGTATACTTTGTTTTCAATATGACTTTGTGGACATGCGACTAGTGCATTTCTACTATGTTTTCATTCAAAATTTATGATTTTCATCTTCTAGGCATTTCTTCATGATGTATTAGTTATTAAAATGTTAATTTTCATAAAATCTGTGACATTTTGTGACATTTTGAGCCTTTCTAAGCGATTTCCCCAAAATTCACTGATATCAACGATATATCCCCAATATATCCCTTTTTTGACTTGTCGATACGATATCGATATCAATATTTAAAACCTTGGTCACTGTAGATTGGGGACGGCATCATATATTACAAGACTGCGAAGGAAATATGGGATACACTATGATACATATTTCCACGAGAAGAACTCAAGTAAGGTCTATCAGATCTACAATCACATGTTCTCCCTCAGACAGGAGGGATCGTCCTTGCCACAATACTATGTTGCTTTGAAAGGACTTCTGAAGAAATATAATGCCTGCAGACCAGTGTGCACATGTGGTACTCATCTAAAGTATCGTAAGGAGACAGCGGTGCTTTACTCTCTCTGGGTTAAGCCCATAATATGATGCTGCACGGTCTCAGATTCTTACACTGTTGGAGCTTCCGACACTTGAGGAGACTTACAACAGACTGAGCCAGATCACTGTGGTGGCTCTTGTTATTAAGATTAGTAGACAGACCTATGCATTGGCTGTTGGTGGAGGTCGAGGCATGAGAGGTGTAGCCTCTATTCGTGGGCGTGGGTATGGCAGAGGATAGACAGGAAAACCACAACCCACGTGCACCTACTGTGGTAGGATTGGCCACATGGAGGCTTCATGCTAGTCTAAGCATGGGAGACTTGTTGCCAATCAGGTGACTGCTTCTTTTGAGACAGGGTTTGACATAGTGTCACGTGCTAAGGATGATGATGTATTACAGATGCTGGCTCAGATTACTTAGGAAACTCCATTTTCTTCAGATATTGCTGTTGTTGCCTCCTCAGGTATGGAATTTGTTTTTGCTGTATCTGACAGGTCAACTTGGCTGGTAGATTCGGGTGCGTCCCAGCACTTAAGAAGTGATCATAGTGGCTTTCAATGCCTTCAACCTGTACGTCCTAGTAGGACTGTTCAAGTAGCAGGTGGGAGGCATGCCAGAGTTGATGGTTAGAGGGAGGTGCCAGTTAGCCCCAATATAAAATTGCCAAATGTTCTGCTTGTTCCCGATTTCCCAATGAGCTTGTTATTTGTTAGTCGGATTACAAAAGATATCAATTGCAGGGTGATTTTTGATGATATTGGCTGTGTTTGAGGATAAATTCACGGGACAGATGATTGGTGGCGAACATGAAGAGCGGGTATGTATCACTTGTCTGAGGTGCCATTTGCTGTACAATGCCAGGGAGATGTGTGCTTTGCTGTTGGGAGTACCTTATAGTGACACAATCACCTTGGTCATCCTTCACTAAACAGGCTATGCTGTATTATGCCTCATATTTCGCCAGCCACTAAGATTCACTGTGAGGCTTATTAGATGGGGAAGCACCATAAATCTACTTTCCCTGCCAGTTCTACTACTTCTAAGCCCTTGTTTGATTTGTTACATTTAGATGTATGGGGTCCTACTTAAATTCTAGATCGACTGGGACACAGGTACTACTTGGTGATAGTGAATGATTATTCCAGAGTATCTTGGCTATTTTTGTTAAAGAATAAGTCAGACATTGAGTCTGTAATTGAGAACTTTATTATAGAAATAAAAAATCAGTTTGCTTCCACTGTCAAGATTGTATATACTGATAATGCATTAGAATTTTGTACCACTCGTATGAAGACATTTTACAGATCACATGGTGTGGATCATCAAAAACACATGCTCCTATACATCGCAGCAAAATGAAATAGCATAGCGGAAACAAAGACACATTTCGGATGTGGGATGGACCCTTCTGATTCATCATAATGTGCCTTCACAATATTGGGGAGTTGAGGTGTTGACCGTATGTTGATTAACAGAATGCCTAGTTCTGTTATATCTGAGCAGGTGCCTTGGTAGATATTGCACCATGACCAGGATTTGTTTCAGTTGCCACCTCGAATTTTTGGCTGTGGCCTTCGTGCTTGTTACTGAGCCAGATAGAGATAAACTGGCCCCCAAAGCAGTCAAGTGTCTTTCTGGGTTACAGTGACATCTAGAAAGAATACAGATGCTATAATCTTCTACAGAAGAGGCACTTTGTTAGTGCCGATGTTGCTTTTCATGAGGTCGTCCCATATTTCTAAGTCACTGGGAGGCAATTGGCACTTAAGGCAGAGATGGCTCCCATGCCTATTCCTTCAATTCAGTTTAGTGATTTTCCTGCCATTCAGATAGTGTCACCAGATACTACTGTTACTGATGATGCTCGATTCAGAGATCCTCCACTAGTTTATAGGAAACATGTTACATATCGGTAGCATACCCCCCCTCTTTAGCACCATCCTCCTCACAGCAGGTATGTGTTGAGACTACTGACCACTGTGTATCTGGTGGTGATCTTGAAGGTGTTATACCAACCAATTCTGAGACTATTCCTAGTGATGAGTGAGCATTATCATCTGTTTGCTTCTGTTGAGATGGACCTTCCAATTGCTATTCGGAAGGCTCTTAGGAGTGTGTGCACAGTACCAGGTGGCAGGGGCTGTTTCGTCTGATTGTCTGAGTCGCCCATTTACCTTGTTTACAGATGCTCTCACTTCTACATAGATACTAGCTATTTATCAGTAGGTTATGCTCGATTTGAAATGGCACCACGCCATGGAGGATGAGATGGCTGCACTTCAGTCTCGCCAGAAATGGGACCTTACTCTGTTATCGCCTGATGCACGCACAGTTGGTTGCCGTTAGACCTTTGCCGTGAAATACAATCCAGACGGGTCTGTTTTTCGGTACAAGGCTCGGCTTGTGGCAAAGGGATTCACCTAAATCTATAAGGTGGATTTCTTTGACATCTCTCTTGTGGCTTAACTTCCTACAATCCGGATTCTTATTTTTGTAGCTGCACATTTTGACTAGTTGTTATATCAGCTAGATGTTAAGAATGCATTCTTGTATAGTGATCTACAAGAAGAGGCGTCTATGCAATAGCCCCCAGGATTTAAGGCTAAGGAGGAGTGTATGTGCAGGTTGAAGAAGGCGATATATGACCTTATTCAGAGTCCAAGAGCTTGGTCTCACAAGCTGTCAGAGGTTGTTGAAGATATGGAACTTATTCGCTCTACTGTTGATCCTTGTTTGTGAGGAAGACAGACAAGGATTGGGACTCTCCTTGCCGATGTAAATGATCTCATCATCACCGATAATGATACCACTAGGATAGTTGAGGTCAATAAAAAACTGGTAGAGAAATTTGTTATGAAAGATCTAGGCTCATTGAGATATTTCTTGGGTATAGAATTAGCGAAAGGAAAGAGTGGGATTGTCCTTAGCCAAAGCAAAGACGATCTTGACTTACTTCAGTAGGTTGGGATGTTAGGCTCCAAGTCTACCAACATACCCATCAATCCGAAGATGCACTTGTATGAGTTTGAGTCTAACGCTGTGGAGAGCAAAAGCTACAAGCAGTTGATTGGGAAGTTGCTCTACCTGACTATCACACGTCCAAATTTCTCACTTGTAGTTGGCAAGCTTAGCTAGTTTATGGATAGATTGACCAAGTAGAACTAGGATGCCGCTTTGCAAGTGCTCAGGTACCTAAAACGAGCAGTAGGACATGGTCTATTATTTAGGAGAGGTAGTTCTATTAGTATAGTGGGATACTCTAATGCATACCATGCTAGATGTCTTTCTGACAGGAAATCCACTACCGGATTTTGTACGTATGTGGCTGGTAATCTGGTAACCTGGAGAAGCAAGAAGTAGAGTGTGGTGTCTCGTTCAAGTGCAGAGTCAAGAGTACAGAGCCATGGCATATATGGTAATTGAGCTTGTGTGGATCAGATTTATCTTACTTGACTTACATGTCAAGGTTGAGGAGCCTATGGAGATAAGATGTGACAACAAAGCGATTACCTACATAGCAAACAATCCCATGTTTCATGAGCGTACGAAACATGTAGAGATTGATTGTCACTATACCAGAGATCTGATCCAGAGGGGATTTCTCTTCACCTCATCAATTGCTTCAGAGAACCAGACTTCGGATATGTTTACCAAGCCTCTTGCCAGATCTACTTTCGAGGCTTGCTATGTCAAGCTAAGCATGATAGATACCTATGCTCTAACTTGAGGGGGAGTGTTGAGCTCCATAGTTATCTTGTTTTATGTTTAGTAGGGACTATTCTGTTAGTTTATATTTCTGCCTGATTCTCTTATGTAATTTTCCCAACACCTATCTCTATATAAAGATACGTAGGGTTTCCTTTGAGAATGAAACTGGTTATTTCGTCCTACTATCTCATAGTCCTTGCCCTAAAAGATATTATTTCTGCCATTTATACAAATCATTGCCTTTATTTATCTCTTCAAATAAGTGTTGCATAAATAATAATAATAATCAATGATCTCGTATTCCTACCTATCATTGCCTTTGTTTATCTCTAAAATAAGTGTTGCATAAATAATAATTAACATTACCAATGGTTGGAAATGACAAACATAAGTCATTGAAATGTAAGCTTGACAAGATCCTTCGTATCACATTCATATACGATGACTCCGTGGAGTTACATAGCTTTTCTCCTCCGTAAGAAAAATGAGTAATCTATTTTAATATGAAACCCTAGGCCTTTATTTATAGAGAGGCAAGGGGAAAGCTGCAAAGGAACCCCTCAACAATGTGAAATACTGTAAACAAATCATAGATAAATAGAACGAAAAAATTCAATAAAAAAGACTCAACACTCCCCGTCAAGATGGAGCATAAACATCTATCATACTCAACTTGAGGCAGCATCAGTCGAAGGAGGATCGGGGAAGAGCCTTGGCAAACATGTCTATGGCTTGGCCTTTAGATGACACGTGAAAAGTGCAAATGTACCTCTTCTGAATCATATCTCGAGTATAATGATAATCAACTTTTACATGCTTCGTCTTTTCATGGAATACTGCATTGTTGACCTTATTATTACATCTCATCTCCATGGGGGCAGGCATCAAAATACCAAGATCCTCAAGGACAAAGCAGATCCACATGAGCTAAGAGTAAGAGGTAGTTTGAGCCATCACACTATATTTTGACTCAACACTTGATTTAACTACAACGGTTTGGTTTTTACTTCGCCATGTAAATAGATTCCCTCCAACAAAGGTTTAAAATCCCGTGGTGGACTTTCTATACTTTGGACACCCAACATAGTCCGCATCGATGTATGCCACTATATCTAAATCTCTGCTTTTGGTAAACAGTAACCCTTTTCCCCGACAGAGACTTCAGGTACCTGAGAATCATCATTGCAACATCCCACTGTATTTGTTTGGGCTTATCCATAAATTGGCTCACCTTACTCACTGCAAAAGATATCAGGGTGCATGATCGTGACATACAATAATTTTCCTATTAGGCTCTTGAACTGTGTAACATCAATATATCCCAAGTCATCATCATAGAGGTGTATACTCAGGTCCAGGCTTGGGCCTTGGCAACTGACATGCCTGTCTCCTGGAGATCTACAACATATTTTCTCTGGGAAAAAACTACTCCACGCACATTTTTGGCTACCTCGATCCCAAGGAACTATCGAAGGAAGCCCAAGTCCTTCGTAACAAAATGCTTTGCCAAAAATTCCTCCGTAACCTTTGATTACCAGAGCATTATCACCTATCAATATGATATCATCTATATACACCAACATGAGTATGATTCCTTTGTCATTTTTCTGTGCAACTAGAATGGTCTACCGTGGATCTTCTGAACCCAATCTTCTCAATGATCTCAAATATCTTATGAACCTAAGCTCTTAAACTTTGCTTGAGTCTATAGATTGCCTTGCATAGTTTGCAGACCTTGGTACACTCCCCCTTAGACTCAAGTCCAATGGGTTCCTGCATATACACCTCCTCTTGAAGATCACCATAGAGAAACATTTTTGACATTCAACTGATAGAGGGCTAATCCTTATGAATAGCTATAGAGATGAGAATATGAATCATAGGCATCTGTGCCATAGGGAAGAAAGTATCAAAGTAATCTATGCCATACATTTGTGTATTTGTTAAGATAAATGAGCAGAATAGTGAACCCTAGAGCCCTTTATATAGAGAGGTGCCCTTGGGAGAATTACAAAAGGCACCCCCATGTGATAATGAAAACAGAAAACTAACCCATAAATAATAATAACCTCAACACTCCCGCTCAACCTAGAGCATAAATGTTAGTCATGCTCAGCTTGGAACATCAATATTCTAGCCACTTCCTAGAGAGGCTTGGTGAAGATATCTACAACTTGATCTTCTGTGGGAATATAAAAGGTAGATATTTGTTCGCTCATCACAGCATCTTCTATGAAATAACAGTCCATTTTAATGTGCTTGGTTCTCTCATGAAAGGTTAGATTATTAGCAATGAACATTGTAGCCTTATTGTTACAATACATGGGTATAGGACCAAAAATATAAATACCAAAGTCCTGCAAAATAGCTTGAAACCAAAACAACTTGCATGTACTATGAACTATTTCCTTGTATTCTGACCCAACGCTGGACTTGGAGACCACATTTTGTTTCTTGCTTCGCTAAGTAACCAAATTACCACTTACATAAGTACCGTGACCAGTGGTGGACCTTCTGTCTTCATGTGTGCTCCATAATTAACATTAGAGTATCCGCATATGTCCATGTCATCATGCTTCTTAAAAGTTAGGCATCTTCCTAGATTGCTTTTTAAGTATCTCAAAATCTAGCACACCCTTGCCTAATGTGCCTCTCCTGGCTCCTGCATAAACTGGCTAAGTTGACCAACAACATAGGCAAAATCAGGTCTAGTAACAGTGAGATAAAGAAGCTTGCCAATGATGACACGATATCTAGTAACATCCTCTATTACAAGGTCATCAGAATCTACTAGATAAGTAGTTGGGTCCAACGAGATGTTAGCTAGCTTACATCCCATCATCCCCACTTTTCTTAGTATGTCAAGAACATACTTTGAAATAACATCAACATCCCATCCTGATGGTGCACCTCAATGGCTAAGAAGTAGCTAATCCTCCCCAAATCTTTAGTAACAAACTATAAATGCAGAAAGGTCTTGGTTGCCTCTATGTCCTCTATGTCGCTCCCTATGAGCAAAATATCAACATAGACTGAGAATTACAAAACCTCCGGGTCTTTTCATGACAAAAATAGAATGATCTGAAGAGGATTTATGGAAACCAATCTATTGCACAACTTTGCTGAATCTATCAAACCATGCCCTTGGGCATTGTTTTAATCTATAGATAGCTTTGCGCAACTTTCGAGCCTTCTGATACTCCCACTAAATAGCAAATCCGGGTCGCTAAAACACATATACACCCCTTTATTGCGATCACCATAAAGCAATACATTCTTGATGTCCAACTAAAACATTAGCTAATCACAGTTCACTGGCACTGACAAAAGAATACAAATGGAGTTCAACCATGCCACTAGAGAGAAGGTCTCAAAATAATCCATGCTAAAGGCCTAAGTATAGCCTTTGGCAACAAGGCAAGCCTTACGCCATTCAACTATCCCATCACGTAAGTATTTGATGGTAAAAATCCATTGACATCCAACCACTATAGCCCCAAAAGGAAGATCCACTAACTCCCAAGTGTCACGGGACTGCAGAGGCTGCATCTCATCATCCATAGCAGCCTTCCACATTGGATTCTAGAGTACCTCAACATAAGTCATCGGAACTTGGTCAACAAGTAAATGATCAAATGACATATGTTGGGGAATAGAATAATGGGTACATGACTACTGGGCCTTTCAATGGGCAATGGGAAGGTCCAAGTCAGATCCATCTGTGGATAGTAACTAATCTCCACAGTATCAGTGGAAGATTGAGCAAGAGGTATTGTACATAGAGGCCCTGGTCATGGTAGAGTAGAATCTTTGCATTAGTAGGTGCATAAGGTGCACATAGAGGGTGGTGGTGGTGGTGATGGTGCTAGTGGTGGTCCCTTTGGATTTTTTGGAGGCTCGGAGGGCGCTGGAGACGTAGTAGTTGGCATGGGGAATGGAATCTCCTGAAAATTAGGCAAAGACGGAGATGTCCCTTTGGATGGAAAATATGGCACATCCTTAAAAAGGGTGACATCAACACTCACATAAAACTGATGTGCCAAGGGATCACAACAACTGTAGCCTTTTTGGGTATGCAAGTATCCTAAACACATGCATTTTACTGACCAGGGAGAAAGTTTACAAACTTTGAAAAGATAAATAAAGCAATTGCACCCAAAG
This sequence comes from Thalassia testudinum, assembly GCA_037157565.1. Lineage (NCBI taxonomy): Eukaryota > Viridiplantae > Streptophyta > Magnoliopsida > Alismatales > Hydrocharitaceae > Thalassia > Thalassia testudinum. The sequence goes on from JAZHRO010000003.1 coordinate 25,706,863, forward strand.
ACTACAGGCATAAGAGAGCAACCATCCCGACTAGGATACGAGTAAAGTGTCTTATTCTTGAGAACATATGAAGACACCTTGTTAACAAGACAAGCGACAATCAAAACAACATCAACCCAATAATATGGTGAAAAATCCATATGAGATTAAATTCTAGCCACATTAAGTAAATGGAAAAGCTTGCGTTCAGCCACCCCATTTTGTTGGAATTTATGAATGCACATTTTATGACAGATCCCTTGAGAGGTGAAGAAATCACGAAAAGAAGCATTCACAAATTCCAATCCATTATCACTACGAAAAATGAGAATAACAAAACAAAGTTGAGTCTTTATTTCAACAAAAAAGCTTTTAATATTTTCCGCTTTTCATGTAACATGTGTATAATCATCAACTAAGAGAGGTGAAGAAATCACGGAAAGAAGCATTCACAAATTCCAATCTATTATCACTACAAAAAATGAGAATAACAAAACAAAGTTGAGTCTTTATTTCAACAAAAAAGCTTTTAATGATTTTCAGCTTTTCATGTAACATGTGTATAATCATCAACTAAGGCAAGAAAATATTTAAAACTTCACAAACTTCGAACTCTACATAGCCTTCAAAAGTTAGCACGGATGAGAGCAAAGGGTCAATTAACTCTTTTATTTTGACTAAACGGAAAAGGAACTCTATGATGCTTGCCAAATTGACAAGCATCATAGTGAAAAGACTCAAGAAAACTAAATAGGTTCTGAACTCCTTCTAGGAGTGGATGTAACCAATTTTAGGTGAACCTTTGGAAGTGTGGTTCTTCCCCCAAAATTTGACGAAAAATATAAGTCCTCTCGAACAAGCTATCAAGACAACCCCTCGAAGGAAGTGGGCCCTCAGGTGACCGTCTCTGTGGCACATCTGATGGTACAGGAAGAGGAATATCAGCTATTTCTTCATGTATAGGCATGCTAATCTGAGATCTAGATGTATAGTAGTAAGGAACCAATTTATGGAACATAACATCCACACTAACATAGTATCATTTGCTGATAGGGTCATAACAACGATATCCCTTTTGGGTCTTGGAGCACCCTACAAAAAATACACTTGACTGCACGAGGAGCAAACTTGTCCCTACTAGGGCCATCGAGATGCACAAAGGCCACATAGTCAAAAACCTTGGGTGACACCTTGGATAAGTCACAATAAGGAAATAGTAGAGTATGATATCTACTCATTAAGAATTGTAGATGGCATCCAATTAATGAAATAACAAGTGGTTAACATCGCATCTTCCCACTAAGAAGTCGACACACTATTTTGTATCAAGAGTGTCCTCGCAACATCCAAAATATGCCGATACTTCCTCTTAGCCACACTATTCTGTTGCGACGTGTAGGGCCAACTCGTTTGGTGGATGATTCCACGCTCTTAATAGAGGGCACAGAGGGAGTTAGTACATAACTCAAAGGCATTGTTGGAGTGGATGACTTTCACGTTAGCTCCAAATTGATTTTCAATCTCCGCCAGAAAGACCTTGATCATGTTACTGACTTCGAACTTGAATTTCAAGAAAAATGTACATGTGAGGTGAGCAAAATCATCCATTGCCACCAAATAGAATTTGTGCCCCATGCAATGTCGGGCTCTACTAGGTCCTCAAATATCCAAGTGGAGTAACTGAAACATAGTTCTAAGCTCTGATGTTGGCTCCTTGGGAATGTACTCCTGTGGTATTTTCCAAGTTGACATGCTTCACATTGGAACATGGTTGTGGATGGAATTCGAGGTAGCATCCTGCGAAGCTTTAGGAAAGGGAGATGACCAAACCAAAGGTGTCATAGGTAGCTGAAGGCCCCACCTTATAGGAGCGACACTTGCCCGATATAGGGTAACTGTAGAAGATGATAAACACTGCCCACTTCATGACCACAACCAATAGTACGTCTGGTCAGAATGTCGTGGAATATCAGAGAGATGGCATTAAATACTGCTTTGTAGTTCAACTTCTTTGTGATCCGACTGACTAATAGTAGACTTAAGGAAATATTTGGTGCTTGTTGACATAATACTCGAGTTATCTCTTTACTTCTATTTAGGATTGCTTTATTATTTATTGTCCTCTTGAACTTATGTTGCAATTTACTTAACACCTTTCTTTATTTATAGAGGTGTAGGGTTTCATTTGAGAAATATAATTATTCATTTTCTTTGACTTGGTTTCAGAGCAACGATCCTAGATTAGCACTCTGGCATCCCACCTGCACTAGCCTTTGAAACCCATCCACCCTAACCCTAAATCTCTCATCGGTCTCCTCTCAACAAGGCGTCGCCGAACAGGGCCTCCACCAGGTCACCACCATTACCCAAGAGGGAGCAGCGCCGTCTAGCAGGGTCTGCGTAGCCCTAGCAAGCCTTGCACGCGTTTCCCAATAGGGTAGTGCTGCAGTTGTTTAGCATCCGTTAAGAGTGGTGTTAGGGTCTTCTCCATACCCTAACATATCCTAAGCATTGATCTAAGGGGTGTTTGTGACTCTTGGGATGTTATCTAGGATCTCTAGATCTTAGATTTCATAATTAAAAGATCATGTTCTCTTTGATTTCAGAGTTTTTCAAATCGGAATATTGGTTTTCGATTGTGTTCGTGGCATTCTGTGGCAGTTCCAAGGCACAATGGCCTCTTCAAGTTCTTCAGGGGTGTCATTGGTTACCGCTATGGACATCGGGAATTACAAAACTCCCTTTGTTCCTATCGCCAAGCTAAATGAGACCAGTTATGCCAGATGATCTCAGACGTTCTTCATGACTGTCGAGAGACATGATAAGGAACACATCTTGTTGGAGTTGGAGCCACAAGACAAGACAAGGAAAAATGCAACGTAGAAGAAAGATAATGCAATGGTCCGTGCTTGGATCATGAATTCTGTGGAGCCTCAGATTGGAGATGGGATCATGCATTACAAGACGACTAAGGAGATGTGGGATTCTCTGTGTGACACATATTCTCACAAGAAGAATTCCAACAAGGTGTTTGAGATCCACCATGCCATTGGTGGTCTGAAGTAAGAGGGTTAGTCACTGTCCCAGTATTATGCTGCTTTGAAGGGGCTTCTAGAGAAGTACGATGCCTATTGTCCAGTTTGCACCTGTACCACTCAGAGGGCACACAGGAAGGAGCATGCAGTCCTTTAGCACTTAGATGGACTTGGACCAGATTACGAGGCTCCAAGGTGCCAGATCCTGACTCTTGCTGAGCTTCCATCACTTAAGGAAGCATATAGTAGGGTGAGTAGAGTGGTTGTTAAATCACCCTTGTTAGATGTTGGGACAGACTCCTACCTTAGTGGCTGCTACACGTAGTGGACATGGTGCTCCATCTACTAGGGGAGAGAGGACGTAATGGCTAGGGCACGACTAGCAAACCTCGCATCATTTGCTTGCACTGTGGTAAGGTTGGTCATTCAAAGGCCCACTGGTGGACAAAGCATGGTAGGCCTCCCATGGTCAACCAAGCTATCTCTTCTGAGGAGGCGAGCGACATGGTGTCACGTGCTGACTATGATGCCATTGTCCAGCGTCTCGCCTAGTTGACCCAGGAGACTAGTACTAATACTGCTGCATTGGCCTCCTCAGGTATAACTCCTATTTATAATTCTAGTAGCGGTATTTCTGACAGTGTCTTGTGGCTAGTAGATTCAGGCGCCTCCCAGTATCTCAGTGGTGATGAGACATGCTTTAGATAAGTTCAAACCGTTCCCTCTAGTAGACCTGTGTAGGTTGCAAATGGTAGACAGTGCAGAGTACATGGGAGAGATGTAGCGGTCACTCTTTCACTGATTCTGCCTAAAGTTCTTTATGTCCTTGATTTTTCAATTAGTCTTTTGTCTGTTAGCAGAATTACAAAAGACTTACACTGTCGTACTATTTTTGATGAGTTGGGTGTATTTTTCAGGACAAACTCACGGAGAGGACAATTGGTGGTGGACGTGAGGAGGGGGTGTGTATTGCCTGATCCAAACTCCGTTTGTTGATATGTGTCAGGGCGAGGTCGCTTTTAGTGCTGGTACAACTCTTCAGTGGCATCGTCGTCTTAGGCATCCATTATTGGACAAGCAATGATGTGTCATCCCTCATATATCACCTACCACTGAGATTTTGTGTAATGCATGTTAGCTGGGAAAGCATCACAGAGCTACTTTTCTTTCTAGTTCTTCTCAGAGTTCTGCTGTGATTTTTGATTTATTGCATATGGATGTATGGGGTTCTAGTAGAATGTTAGATAGACTTGGTCATATATTCTATTTGCTTATTGTGGATGATTTTTCTAGATGTCATGGTAAGAATAAATCAAATGTTGGGTCTATGATTGAGATATCTATTTTACAAATAAAGACTCCGTTTTCTGCCATTATGAAAATTGTACGATCTGATAAAGCATTGGAGTTTTGTACAGCTAAGTTAGCATCCTTCTACGGATCTTTTAGGATTGTTCATCAGACATCATGCCCCCATACTTCGCAACAAAATGGTGTAGTTAAGAGGAAACACCTTTATGTGTTAGATGTGGCTAGAACATTGCCTATACAACATCATGTGCCATAGGTTTACTAGGGATATGTAGTGTTAGTTGCATGCTATTTGATTAATAGGTTGCCCAACTTAGCTATTCAGGAACAAGTACCATGGCAGGTTCTCCATCCAGAGAAAGAACCGTTTACTGTAGCACCTCGTGTTTTTGGCTGTGTGGCCTTTGTCCATATTCTAGGACCTAATTAAGATAAGCTGGCTCTGATGGCAGTGAAGTCTTTTTGGGATACAGTAGCACCAAGAAAGGATATAGATGTTATGACTCATGAGGCAAGAAGCATTATGTGACTGCAAATGTCACTTTTCATGAGCTTATTCCTTACTTTTCTACAGATGGTCATCAGGTGATGTTTGAAGGAGGCTCAGTTCCTATGCCTGTTCCATCAGTTCCCTTGGAGTAGATTCCTATCACACATAGTGAGGATACCACTATCACAGAGACTCCTACAAGGCAGAAGGTAGAGATTACTCATGCATATAGATTACATGTTACATACAGACAACATGCATGACGTCAAGAACACACCCCCCACCACCCCAACCACCTGTCTCCTCCCTTAGCCAGGTATGTGTTGATACTGATGTGAGTTATCCTAGTGGTGATTGTGCAGATTCCTTTGATGAGTCTACTTCCCCTATTGAGCAATAGGCTACACTTCTATTGATACCGAGCCTATAGAAGAGGATCTTGACCTTCCGATTGCTGTTTGGAAGGCTCCCCACAGCTGTACTCATTACCATACTACAGGAGCAATGTCTACTGCTAACATTGGGAGATCATTTGCTATGTTCAAGGTTGCTCTTTTGCAACACAGATTCCTACATCCTATCAGCAAGCCATGCTGGATCTAAAGTGGTGTAAGGCCATAGAAGATGAGATGGTTGTTCTACACTCGAGAGAGACATGAGAACTAACTACTCTGCCTCCTCATGCCAAGACAGTGGGATGCCGCTGGGTCTTCACTCTCAAGTATAACCCAGATGACATTATATCTCGCTACAAGGCAAGATTGATAGCAAAAGGATTTATTCAAACATATGGGGTAGATTTCTTTGATACCTTCTTTCTTGTAGCCCAGCTTCCTGCTATTCACATTCTGTTGTATGTTGCTACTCACTATTATTGGCCTCTTCATCAGTTAGATGTGAAGAACGCCTTTTTGTATAGAGATCTTCAGGAGGAGATCTACATGCAATAACCTCCCGGGTTTGAGAGTCAGGGGGAGTGCGTATGTAGACTGAAGAAGGCCATCTTTGGCCTGAAACAAAACCCGAGGGATTGGCTCTAGAGATTATCGGAGGTACAAACCATGGGGCTTGTGAGGTCTTCTGTTGATCATTCACTCTTTGTCAGGAGGAACTCGGGGGGGTTGTGGTACTCCTTGTCTATATGGATGATCTCATCCTTAATGGGGATGATATGCTGGGATAGCAGAGGTGAAGAAGTTGGCTTAAGTCTTTGTAATGAAGGATTTGGGTGAATTCAGATATTTCCTTGGTATTGAGGCGGAAAACACCAAAGAGGGTATTGTCCTCAGTCAGCACAAGTATGCTCTTGATGTGTTGCAGGAGACAGGGATGATGAGATCTAAGCCTACTAATATACCTATAGATCCCAAAGGACACCTCTATGATACGATGTTTTCACCTTTAGATAGCAGATCTTAGAAGCAATTGGTTGGTAAGCTATTGTATCTTACTATTACACATTATGATCTCTTGCAGTGGGAAAACTTAGTCAGTTCATGGATAAACTAACCAACCAGCATTGGGACGTTGCTATGCAAGTGCTTAGATAAGTGAAGAAAGCACCTAATAAAGGTATTATGTTTGAGTATTGTTGGCTATTCTGATGCCAGCTATGCAAGTTGCATGGTAGATAGAAAGTCGACAATTGGGTTCTGCACTTGTGTGGCAGGCAATCTAGTGACCTGAAAGAGCAAGAAGCAACAAGTGGTATCCAGGTCCAGTGTAGAGTCAAAGTACTGTGCTATGGCACATATAGCCACAGAAATGGTCTGGGTCATATCAGTGCTACAGGATCTCCATGTCCAGGTGGAGGACCAATGGACATGAGGTGTGATAATTGTGCAGTTACATACAATGTAAACAACCCAATGTTCCATGAATATACGAAGCATGTTGAGGTTGATTACCAGAGACTTGATACAGCGTGGGATTATCTACACTATGTGAGTTGCTTCTGAAGATTAGATTGCGGGAATATTTACGAAGCCTCTTTCTAGATCCGTATTTGACAGATGCTATTCCAAGCTAAACATCATTGATATATATGCTTCAGCTTAAGGGGGAGTTTGGATATAGTACTCTAGTTATCTCTTTACTTATTGTTTTGGACTATTTTATTATTTATTTTGTCCTCTTAGACCCATTACCTCTTTCTGTATAAAGAAGTGTAGGGTTTCATTTGAGAAATATGATTATTCGTTTTCTCCAACTGTGTCAAAATAACATTCTCTAGTTTCATGTGAGGAGCCACATGAACCTCCCCTTGACTAGTAATAGGGGAACACCGTCCATCGGCTACTAGTATGGGCCTGCTTAGCAGGATTGATATGAGTGTGGAGCACTATCCTACATCACCACATGTGTTGGGATGTGCCGGAGTCAACGAGCTAGTCTGCTTCCTTTGCTTAAGATTGACATGCAATTCCTATTTAAGATGATCATGTTAGTAGAGTCTTTGGAGTAGTATCTTCATAGCTGCAAAAATCGACAGTTGGTATTCAGTTGATGAGGTCACCGACTAAGTATACGGTATGCAGGTGACTAATCGGAGATTAATCGGTATAGTATTTTTTAATATTTAAAATTTTAAATATAATTATATATACCATTATACATATTAAGTATACATATATATGAATTAAAATATCACATATATATATATTAATATTATTTTTTTGATATAAATATTCTCTCACTATAGCTTCTAACAAATAGCTATCAATATCACAACACATAAAATAAGATAAATAAACTAAGATTGGTGCATCATAAATTTAAACGAGAGTTTTTAATTCTAAATGCCACAAAAAGTACAAAATAGATAGCAAATTCCAAAAGAAGCATCTCAAAAAAATATTAGGATTTAATCCTCCTCCTCATCTAGAAATAAAGGAACATCCTCCACAATTTCATCTTCTTCATCGATCTCTTCAAAACTAGCTCCCTCATCCTCCTTAAAGTCAAGTGAGTTTGTTGGAGCTCTTGAGGTGGATGCTTGCTTGCCTTTGTCAACTCTAAGACTCCTTGGTTGCAATACACCTTCTGCACTACATGCCTCTACAATTGCACCACAAGTTAATCCTACTCTTGGAAAAACCTCATCTTCTTCAGCTACCACATCAAACACCCATGCTAATGCATGTGCTCCAATGTAAAAAAAAAATTGAAACCCTAAAAGTGACTCGAGCGATTAATCGATTGATTAATCGGATATTCAGCTGATTAATTGGGTAGACCGACTATATGACTGAATATGGGTACTCGGTTCGCTTTTGGACCGCATATGATTATGTGGTCGATTAATTGATCGATTTTTGCACCTTTAAGTATCTCATACTTGCTCCTAGGAATAGTCACTATATCATATGCTAGTCCTTGTATGGCAAAAGCATTGTGCTCAACAATAACCCCTCTCACTATATCATTGGATGCCATCTAACCCAGTAGAATTAGCCAACACCGTACACATAATTTCAAAATGTCTTAAAAAACTCATAAAACTATCAAAGAACCACTATCCGTGCACAAACAAAACTCATCAAACACCACAAACAAAACTCATCAAAACCACCATCTTAGTAGAACATCTTGCAATCTCAACTCTGAATTATTCCCAAAAACCTTACAAACAAGGTTCCTAGCACCTTTGATCAGAAGAAAAGGATCCAAACGGCCTCCCACAAACCAGAAGCAACTACCAATGGTGCTATTTGGTGCTTTAGCAAGCTCCTCTAATGATTAGCTTGTCCTTCGACCAACAGAGACGACCCTTCACCTCCAAGTGACCCCTTCGATAGGGTCCCTTCAAGGTAGTTGTGCTCCACGCGAGTGCAGCAACCAACAAATCACAATCTAGTTCGTGGTAGATCGACATAGCTTTTATTGGAGAGCAAATCTTCGACGACCAATGATGGCACAAAGAGTCAATGGCAGCACTCCAATATCACTATAACCTGGTTGTGATGAGGGTGGTCAAGAATGGCCACCTTCACCACGGTCGAGGCAAGATTGACTATCCCTTCGCTTGGGTCCTGTGACCTAAGGCTTGGGACCCTAAAGAATCTTGAGAAAGGAACCTCCCTGTCTTCTCAAGAGAGGCATAAATCCCAAGAAACCCTAGTTTATCTAGTGCATAAAGGAAAAGGAGAGAAATGGAGGTAGTATTAGGCTTTGACCTAGGATCACTGTTATGATACCATAGAGAGAAAAATGAGCAATCTATTTCACTATGAAATCCTAGACCTCTATTTATAGAGAAGCAAAGTGAAAACTATAAACAAAGCCCTAAATAATATGAAATACTGTAAACAAACCACAAAGAAACAAAACAAGTAAAAAGCCCGATAGAAAAGACTCTTAACATAAAAGAAGGTACTTGGTGCATCCAGTAAGTCAATGGATAGCCTTCAGGAGGATGATTGATGTTACTCAGTAGAGGTTATTTAGTACTTAATGACATGAGTCCTCATCATTGTTTACCAAGTAAGAGATATCCAAAAAACCCCTTAGTCTAGAGGTAACTCATGTGTGGAAGTTAGAGAAAATGATCAATCCTATTCAAACAAGAAATCCTATGCCTCTTTACATAGAAAGAGATGTGAGAACAATTGTGATACAAAATCATAAGAAAATAGAAAAATTATAATAGCAACCTCATAATATAAAATAGACCAAAGGGATATCTTAACACTCTCCCTCAAGCTAGAGCATAGATATCAATCATGCTCAACTTGGAGCAACATACATCAAATGCTAAATGAGGTAGAGGCTTTGTAAAGATGTCTGTTGTTTGATCCTCTGAAGTAACACAAGTGGTATAGATGATCCCACGCCGAATAAGATCCCTAGTGTAATGGCAGTCGATATCAACATGTTTAGTGTGCTCATAAAATATTAGATTATTTGCAATATAGGTGGCAGCACGATTACTAAACTACATATACAGAGGCTCCTCAATCTATATATGTAAATCCTGAAGTAGAAAATGCGCCCAAACCATCTCTGCTGTAGTCTTAGCCATGACCCTACTCTCAGACTCAACATTGGACCAAGATACTACACCTTGCTTTTTGCTCTGTCAGGTAACAAATTTCCTGCCACATAAAAATAATCCCGTAGTAGATGTCTGATTAGTCAAACATCCGGCATAGTCAGCATTAGAATTGCCTACCACTGTCATCGATGTGCCTCTGGTGATTAACAATCCACGTCTAAAAGCTCTCTTCAGGTATCTGAGAACCTACATTGCGGCATTCCAATGTTTCTTGCTAGGCTTGTCCATAGACTGGCCAAGTGTTCCAACTTCAAGGGACATATTAGGACGAGTAATAGTAAGATACAATAGTTTTCCCACCAGCTGTCTATATGCTCTGCTGTCTACAACCTCTGACTTAACATCATAAAGATGCACCGTGGGATCTGTAGGGATATTGGAGGGCTTAGCCCTCAACATCCCTATCTTATGTAAAACATCAAGGGCATACTTCCGCTAAGTCAACACAATGCCCTCCTTGCCTGTTGCCACATCAATGCCTAGGAAAAACCTCAACTGTCTCAAGTCCATCACAAACTTGTCTGCAAGACACTATTTGACCTTAGCTATCCCAATCTCATCATCATGAGGTCATCCACATATGCCAGGAGAACAACCACCCCATTCTCTAACTTCCTAACAAAAAAGAAATGATCTGCTGAAGATCTCCATAGTCCCATTGTCTCTACTACCTCAAAGTCTTTGGAACCACGCTAGTGGACTCTACTTGAGTCCGTATATTGCCTTCATTAGTTTACACAAACACTCGCCCTGAACCTCGAATCTAGGAGGCTACTGCATATACACCTCATGAAGATCGTCATAAAGAAAGGCGTTTTTCATGTCAAGCTAATAAGAGCCCAATCCTTGTGTGTTGTCACAAAAATAAGAATCCTTATGGTCGAAAGGCGAGCTACTGGAGGGAAAGTGTCAAAGAAATCCACCTCATAAGTTTGGATGAATCCCATTGTTACAAGGTGGGCTTTATATCGAGAAAAAGATCCATCAGGATTATATTTCAAGCTAAAAACCATCGGTAGCCAACAACATAAGCACCTACAGGAAGAGACGTCAACTCCCATGTCCCTTTAGATCGAAGTGCAGCCATCTCATCCTCCATGGCCTGTAGTAACTTTGGATCAAGCATGGCCTACTGATAAGACAAGGGTATATGAGAGGCAGAGAGAGCAATAGGAAACATGGCAATGGTGGACTTGAGACCAACAATAGAAGTAACCCCAACAACATGGTAGCGGGCACAAGTACAAGGCATCTTCTGAATAGCTATCGAAAGATCAGTATCATCCACAAATGGCTCATCAGAGGAATCCAGAGGGAAGTCACCTTTAGCACTATCATCATGAGATCTTGCATCATCACCACCAGGCACACAACCGTCAGTATCAACACATACCTGAGGTGGAGAGGATGATAGCACTGAAGTGGGGGAAGGGGGGTGTACTGTTGATATCTAACATGCAATTTATAGGATATTGGTTGATCCCTAAATCGTGTAGTACCTTTGTGATCATTAGTATTAGGAGCATTATGAGAAATTGGAATATTCTTTAGTGGACTTGAAGGAATAGGCATAGGAGTCACCTTTGTCTCAAAAGATAACTAACGCCCACTGGTAGAGAAGTATGGAACTGCCTCATGAAATGTAACATCGGCACTAACATAATGTTTCTTGCCTCTTGAGTACTGTTATACTTCAAAAAGACACATTTGACTGCTTCTGGGGCAAGTTTGTCCCGTCCTAGGCTAGTGATATGGACAAAAGCAACACATCCAAAGATATGTGGTGAGAAGTGAAATAATTCTCTATCAGGATACAACACCTACCATGGGATCTACTAATGAATAACTGAACTAGGCATCCTGCTAATTAGATAACATGCAGTAAGCACTGCATCTCCCAGTAGACTAAAGGCACACTATGATGAATAAGTAGCGTTCAAGCTACATCCAACAAATTCCGATGTTTCCGTTCTACCACCCCATTCTATTGAGATATATGGGGATATGTGATTTGATGCACTATGCCATGGGATCTCTAGAAGGATGTCAATCTGCTGATACAAAACTCAAGTGTATTATCGGAGCGCACAACTTTAATAGTAGAAGAAAGTTGATTCTTTATTTCAATCACAAATGTTTCAATGACATGACAAATATGTGGCTTATTCTTTAATAAAAACATGCAGATCATTGATAATAAGCAAATATTAACGATAGCATAGCCGATCCGGAAATCGACTAGGACCCAAACATCCACGTGAATTAAATCCAAAATTGAAAGTAGAATTAGTAGGGTAACAGAGCAGTGATGCCTCCCCATCTAACAAGAATCACAATGAATCTCAGTAGCAAGTGAAATGTGCAGGATAACACGTCTGAGCTTGTCCAAAGATAAGTGACCAAGGCAATGTTGCCACTGTAGAGCACTCCTAGCAGTGAACCAAACCTCTCCTTAGCATGAAGTTGCAAGTGGTGTCTGAACTAGGTGATACACACCCCTCTCTTCATGTTCGCCATCAATCATCATCCTCATAAGCTTGTCCTGAAAGACATCTCATACAATCAAAAATAGCACGATAGTTAAGATCCTTTGTTTTTTTGCTAACTTATAAAAGACTGATGGGAAAATCATGACCAATATAATGTCAATGTAGGGTAACAGCCACCTCCCCTTGACCATCAATCTTGGAATGTCGATCATCTGCAACCTGAATTGTCCTACCATTAGTAACAAAGTGAAGACTCCGAAAACAATTATGATCCCTACTCAAATGGTGTGATGCACCAAAATCTACTAACCAGGTAATACCATCACTAGACCTATCAGATATACTCAAGGCTAGATTTATACTTAAGGAGGCAAAAGCAGCAGTATCTAAAGATGAGGATAGCTCCTATGTCACCTGTGAGAGGCATTGAAGAATGACATCATACTCTACACGAGGAACAGTATAAGTTTGCACCTCAGAAGGAGCAACAACTTGATTGGCAGTAGGTGGTCTACCATGCCTTGACTAGCATGTAGCCTTTACATGACCAACCCTCCTATAGTAGATGCATGTAACACATGGCTTGCCAGGTTGGCCCTGTCCACACCCATAACCACCAACCACCGCAAAGGCAGAAGTCTACCCAACAGTCTTAGTAGAGGACGTCAGCTCAACAACCCTACTAATCTGACTATAGGCTTCCTCTAGGGTGGGAAGCTCTGAGAGAGTCGGCATCTAAGAACAAGTAGCCTCCTAGCTTGAACCCAGATCTGACAAGAACTGTAGCATTACAGCCTCCTTGCAGTACTCTCTTTGTGTAGAACAAGTGCACACTAGTTTGCAGGAATCATACTTCTCCAAAAGCCCCTTAAGAGTGGCATAGTACTGAGGTAAAGACTGACCCTCCTGCTAAAGATTACCTATCTCATTATAAATTTGGAACACTTTGCTAAAATTTTAGTCATGAGAATAGGTGTCATGGAGAGAATCTCACATCTCTTTAGCAACCTTGTAGTACATGATGTCATCTCCAATGCAAGGTACAACAGAATTCATGATCCACACACGTACCATTACGTTGCCCTTCTTTTCTGTATTTCCCTATCTTTTGTGCAGGCTCTAGTTTAAGTAAAACATGAATAAGGAACGTTTGTTCCCACCCAACATAGTTGGTCTCATCCAACTTGGCAATAGGAACAAAATAATGGATTCTTATAATTCCCAATTTTTGAAGCGGGATCCGATGCCACCGCAGATGAATTAGACGATGCCATCGTGCCTCTATAGAAGGACAATATGCCACAAAATCAGATCTGAATTGAACTTTCAAATCATAGAAAAAACTTGTAGAAACTTGATGAGTTCTTGAATGTAAAATCCAAGGCAATGGAACCTTGAAAATCACGTCAAGGCTCCACCACAGGTCCCTAGGACTAAACAAGATGCACGCTAGGGCATAGAGAGAACCCCGACATCGCTGCCCAAGAGACTTGGGTCCCCTATGCCGTCGTTGAGGTAGAGATAGCCACCAATAACATCGATGCCGGCTGGAGGCATTGTCAACGGTGCTGCTGCCTGTCAGTGGCGCTACCGTACGTGGAGCAATGATGGAGTCGAGGGTTTTGGTGGAGGGGGAATGAAGGCTAAGTATTTGGTGGGGTACCAAAATGCCGATCTAAGATCGTCGCTCTGATACCAAGTTAGAGAAAATGAACAATTTTATTCAAACAAGAAACCCTACACCTCTTTATATAAAGAGAGGTGCGATAACAATTTTGGTACGTAACCATAAGAAAATAGAAAAATTACAAGAGCATCCTCATAAAATAAAATAGACCAAAGGGGTAACTCAACAGTGGATTCACTCGGCCCTTGGAGATCCACATATTTTTGCCCAGGCCATCTGAAGATGAGGTGTGACAGCAAGACCACACTCCTTATTTCTAATAATCCAATCTTCCATAAGAGAATGGAATATATAGAAGTAGATCGCACTACACTCGTGATAGGATACAAAAGGGTTTTATCCACACCTCTCACGTAGCATCCAAAGATCAAACCATTAACATGTTTATTAACACGCTTCCCCATGCTTCTTTTAATTGATGTTGTTCCAAGTTGAGCATAATAGAAATCTATGCTTTGGAGCGTTGAGAGATAACCCTTTTTTTTCTCATTATTGTTAAATATGTTATTTGCTTTATTTCCTAAGGGCTTGTATGCACTTTTTCCCTAGCCTCTCTCTCCATAAATAGAGGCCTATGGTTTCATATAGAGTTTGAATGAAGCATTTCTTCCTCTGCAATCCTCATACTCCATATAGTTCCAAGTCTTCCAAGAATACCATTGTCATGTATTAAATGTCAATATTTATCTTGATCTAAAAAATTCCGGCTAAGGATGTTGATCATTATAAATGTCAGACATCTTGACTTGCTAGAAAAAAAGAAAAAAAGAAAAAAACAGAACTCAGGCTTTTCTACATCCATTGAATAAACGAGTGAGAGATTCATAAATATTTTAACGAGGTAATTTTACCCGATCGAAGAAAATGAATTTTGTTATTTCACTAAACTTGTCCTACACCTCTTTATATATAAAGGTGTGAGGAAAAAATCATAAAAGTAATCTTACAAGAAAACATAAATAATAAAGGAGCCCAACAATTAATAAAAACCTCTCCCTCAAGCTGCAGCATATATGTCAACCATGCTTAGCTTGTTCTTGCACTTCTCAAACATTGGGCATGATAGAGGCTTAGTGAACATATATGTAGTCTGCTCTATAAAGGCTATGCAAGTAGTACAAAGCAAACCCTACTGGATGAGACATCTCGTGTAGTGACAATCCACTTCTATGTGCTTGGTCCTTTCATGAAACACAATGTTATTAGTAATGTACGTGGCAACCCTGTTATCACAATGCATCTCCATAGGCTCCTCAAATTGAACATGAATACCCCACAACAAGGATTGAACCCAAATCATCTCTGCTGTTGTTTGTGCCATAGCTCACTATTCAAACTTTGCACTAGAACAGGAGACCACAATTTGCTTCTTACTCTGCCAGGCGACAAGATTGCCTGCAAATATACAGAAGCCCGTGGTAGACTTACTATCACCAAGATCACCAGCATAATTAGCATCAAAATAACCTACATTTGTTATAGGGGCTCATCTCTAAAATAGAAGACCACGTTCGGGAGCTCTCTTAAGGTACCTAAGTACTTGCATCACCTCCTGCCAATGTACATCTGTGGGCTTGTCTCAAAACTAGCTTAACTTCCCAACTGCTAAAGTAATGTCTGGCTGTGTAATAGTCAGGTATAGAAGTTTTCCCACCAACTGTCTATAGGTCTTGCTATCAATAATTTTTGCTACACTGTCATAAAGATATACCTTTGGATCCATACGGATATTTGTCCCTTAAATCCTAGCATCCTTGCCTCCTGGGGTGTATCAAGAGCATATTTCCTCTGATACATCACAATGCCCTCTTTACTATGAAAAACCTTAATCCCTAAGAAATAGTGGAGCCTTCCCAGGTCTCTCATAATAAACTGCTGACCTAGAAACTCCTTTACCTCAGAAGACCCAACTTGTCAGCTCCCGTGACAATCAAATCATCCATATACACAAGTAGCGCCATCGCACCATGACGCGTCCTCACAAAAAGAGAATGATCGGAAGATGACTTATGCATCCTAATAGTAGCTAAAGCCTCTGACAATTGCATTAGGCCATAAATAGCCTTTTTCAACCTACATACACACTCCCCTTGAACCTCAAAGCCTGGGGGCTCATGCGTGTAAACTTCTCAGAGGTCACCATAAAAAACACATTCTTGACATCGAGCTAATGAAGGAGCCAACCATGATGTGCTGCAACCGACTCTAAGATTCTGATTGTGGAGAGACGAGCCATCGGAGAGTGTCAAAAAAGTTTACTCCATAAGTTTGGGTAAGCCCCTTTGCAACAAGCATAGCCTTGTACCTTGAAATAGACCCATCAGAGTTGTATTTCAAGGCAAAGACCTAACAAACTCCAATAAGATGTGCTCCGGAAGGAGGTGGTGCTAACTCCCAGGTCCCCCTATCACGAAGGGTAGACATCTCATCCTCCATGGTAGCACGCCATTTTTGATTAAGTAGAGCTTGCTAGTAGGTGGCTGGCATCTCCGCAATAGAGACGGCAGCAGTAAAGGTGTGCAAAGACATACCAACCTGGGTAGTGAAGACAACACTCCATGCCACTTTGTAATGCGCATATGAACGAGGGGCCTTTCGAATAGTAATGGGAACATCATCCTACACCTCTGCTGACACTGTACCCAAGGGGACATCTACTATATTAGATACGGTATCTGAAGGAACGTCCTCTGTGCGAAACTATGCACTTGTAGGAATATCCTAAGAAGTAGCCTCTAGGTTCTCAATACTAACTAGAGAAAATTGTGGAATAGAAGAGGGTGGCTTTGGCTTGTAAGAAACTGGTAACTGATAAATGTGAGCCTTGAATGTACTCTCATATGCTTGTACATGCATAAATGTGCTAGTAGACGTCCCTATAGAAGGAGAATTGCTACTATTCGAGAACACACCAAATGGTACATGAGCAACTGGCAAAGGAGCATACTCCGCCACACTTTGCAAATGTTTGGCAACAATAAAAAAGTAAGAAACTGCTTCATGAAATGTGACATCAGCATTAATGTAATGCTTTTGGTGCAGAGAATCAAAGCATCGATACCCCTTCTGAGTACGAGAGTAGCCAAGAAACACACACTTGATTGCTCGATGTGCTAATTTATCTCAATCGAGTACAGGAGGATGAACAAAAGCCACGCACTCAAATGTCTTGGGTGGAACACCAAATAAATCTGCATCGGGATATAACACCAACTGTGGTACTTGCTCATGAATAGTTGAGGAGGGCAATCTATTAATGAGATAGCAGGCTGTGAGAACTACATCACTCCAGTAAGTATGTGGCATGCTGTTCTGAATAAGAAGAGTTCTGGCCATATCAAGAATATGTTTGTACTTCCTCTCTACAACCCCATTCTGCTGAGAAGTGTGAGGATATGAAGTCTGATGAATGATACCATGCAAACTATAGAAATTTGTCAATCGAAGGGTACAAAACTCCAATGCATTTTTCGATCTGATTGTCTTGATGTAAACACCAAACTAATTCTTTATCATTAACACAAACTCCTCAATAAGAGGACCCACTTCAGACTTATTCTTCGTGAGGAATAACCAAGACAATTGGGTGAAATCATCAACCACAATCAAATAATAGCGATATCCTTGTTTATCAAAAACCTTGCTGAGACCCTAGACATTAAGATGCATCAATTGAAAACATGAAGACGTGTGTGGTCCAGTAGCCACTGGAAAGGAAGATCTATGGTGCTTCTTAAGTTAACATGCATCACAAGAAAGCTGTGTAGTTGGGGACAAATGTGGAACAAGTCTTTGTATCCAAAGATGAATGACCCAATCGTCTATGCCACTATAAAGTACTTCCTGAAGTAGAGCTAATCTGACAAGCTGCAGCCATGGGGCCCTGAATAAGTCGGCAAACACCTTTATATCCACTACCAATAATTTCCTTGTCATTCAAACTTGGAAAGTGCATCCAAGCTCATCAAAGATGACACGACAGTTCTTTTGCTTGATGATTTCACTGACAGAAAGCAAATTCATGGACAAGTCTGGAAAAAACAAGACATGGTCGAGCTGCATAGATGGGGTAACTGTAACTGCCTCTTGACCATCAATACGGGCATGTCGCCCATCCGCCACCCGCACATTGTGACCTTGTGAAACTAATTCCATACATCCAAAACACTACGGATTGCTAGATAGATGATTAGAAGCACCTGAGTCAATCAACGACGACACACTAGTGGTTGGAGAAGAGTCACAAACAGAAGCTCCCAACACAATCTCTGACTCATGAGAAGTTGCCATGTCCATAAACACAAGGTAAACAACATAGTACAAATATGAATATCCAAATTTGATGTCTTTCCACACAAATTCAGACCACCTGAATTACTCTTTCGGCATAAAACCACACTTCCCAGATCTGATTTTTCCCTTTCTCCAATACCTACAAATTTGATTTTGATGCTTTATAGGATAGGGGAATACACACCCCAAAACTTCAACAACACGAATAATACTAATTTCGATATCACAGTAGGAAGTACACACCCCAAAACTGAATTGAAAGGTGAATACACACACACCAAAACTGAATTACAACAGGGGAATACACACCCCAATAGAGTGAAAAGATTGATTTTTGTCATACCACAGTTGTAGATATCACACCAGAAAATCTTCCGAAAGGCCCTTAGCTTTCGAACTCCATCAAACACAAGCCAAGGACCTCCCTAGGACCTGCAACAAGTGGCACCGGGTGCTGTTGCCCTCCCCTTGCCGCCAGACAAGGGTCGACAGCGAGAGAGAGTGGGAGAGATGAGGAGAGAGGCCAACGACGACCCTACTGCTATTGACCGGCGACGACGTTGCTGCTACTTGCTGGCGATGACGCTGCTACTGCTGCTCGCCAACGGCGACAATGGCGAAGGTGCGGCTTGGTGGTGTGTTAGGGTTTTCTTGGTGATGTCCTCAACTTAGCTCTGATACCAAGTTGAAGAAAATAAATTTCGTTATTTCACTAAACCAGCCCTAAACAGAGAGAGGTGAGGGAAAAATTATAAAGACAGTTTTACAAGAAAACATAAATAATAAATGAACCCAACAATATAACATAACATACCCTTCTTCAATTACATGTAGTCACAACATGTGTCACATGGACAAACATACACACCATGATTGGACTATGTACCCCAACAAATCTTCACACTATCTACACCAAAATGAATGGTTACATAATATACTGCTTATGTTTACATAGTTTGCTACATATTCACCAAGAGAAAATGATCAAATTTATTTTCCAAATGAACCCAACACCTCTTTATGTAGAGAAGAGAGATTGGGAAAATGACGAGCATGTCCAACAAAAAATAGAAAATAACCAAATAGATGAAGAGAAACAATAAACGGAGTACCTTAATACTTCTTCTCAAGCTAGAGCATAGATATCAATCATGCTCAGTTTGGAACAGTAGTCGTCGAAGGTCGAATGTGGAAGAGGCTTCGTGAAAATATCAGTTGTTTAGTCTTCAGATGTGACAAAGGTAGTACCCAACATCCCACGTTGAATCAGATCTTTGGTATAGTGGCAATCCACCTCAACATACTTGGTGTGTTCATGAAACATGGGATTATTTGCTATATATGTAACTGCACGATTGTCGCATCTCATCTCCATAGACTTTTCAATCTAGTCATGTAAGTCACGAAGTAGAGATCTCACCTAAATCATCTCTGCGACTATTTGGGCCATCACCCTATATTCTGACTTAGCACTGGAGTAAGAAACTACTCCCTATTTCTTACTCCTCTAGGTAACCAAATTACAAGCAACAAGTGTGCAGAACCCAGTAGTGGATTTTCTGTCAGCAATGCACCCTACATAATCAGCATTAGAATATCCAACTAGAAAAGAATCCCGCATCTAGGTGCTTTCTTCAGGTATTTAAGCACCTACATAGCTGCCTGCCAATGTTGCTTAGTCGGCTTTTCCATAAACTGACTAAGCTTTCTTACAGCCAAAGAAATATCAGGCCTAGTAATCATCAGGTACAGAAGTTTTCACACACGCTACTTGTAAGCTCTACTATCAACGTGCTCTACTTGCTCATCATAAAGGTGTACCTTAAGGTCTATAGAAATATTGGTTGGTTTGGATCCCAGCATCCCTATCTCCTGAAGCACATCTAAAGCATACTTGCGTTGAGAGTACAATTCCCTACTTGCTTCTGACCACCTCTATGCCACAGAAATATCAAAGATGACCCATGTCCAAAACAAACTACTCAACCAAGGATCTCTTAACCTTAATTATTCTGGCTTTGTTGTCATAGGGAATAATAAGATTATCAACATAAATAAGCAATGCCACAATCCCCTTCTCAGTTTCCTGACAAATAAAGAGTATGAAGATCTCTGCAAGCCCATCTTCTTTGCCACTTCTGAGAGCTTCTAGAACCACTCTCTCGGATTCTTCGTAAGGCTATAGATGGCCGTCTTCAACCTGCACAGACACTCCACTTGATCCTTAAACCCAAGGGCCTACTGCATGTATACATACTCCTGAAGTTTGCCATATAGAAATGCATTCTTCACATTAACTTGGTGAAGCAACCAGTCCTTGTGGGTAGCAATAGAAGCAAGTATTTGGACTAGTGACAGGCAAGCAATTGGGGAGAAAATATCCAAGAAGTCCACCCCATACGTCTAGGTGAACTCCTTTGCCACTACCTGAGCCTTGTACCTTGAAATAGACCTATTAGGTCTTCTTTAGCTTGCATACTTTCTGAGACTCTCCCTAACCGACGAACCCTTGAAGCTGCTGCATATAAACTTCCTCCTTTAAATTTCCATATAGGAATGCATTTGTGATATCTCGTTGGTGGATAGTCCACCACTTGTTGACAGCCATAGATAGGAGAATTCTGACTGAAATGAGGCATGCCATCGAGAAGGTCTCAAAGTAATCAACCCCAAACATTTGGTTATAACCTTTAGCGACAAGGACTTTATAGTGTTCCACAATACCATCAAGACGACATTTAGGGGTGAATACCCACCTACACCCCACAACTGTAGCTCCTGGGGTAGGTCAACCAGATCCCAAGTCCCATGAGATTATAAAATTGCCATCTCTTCTTCCATAACTAGTTTCTAAGATGGATCTTGTAGTGTACCTTGATGATCACATGGTACCTGATGATTGTTGATGATTGTCAAGTGCAAAAGAAAGATGTGGCCCTGCTGCAAATAAATGGTCAAAAGACAAATTGTGAAATAGAATACGTGGCACAAGAATGCTAACCCTACCTTTGTCCTTTTGGAAGGTCTAGGTTTGTGCTATCAAGAGTAGATGATACCTAATCCTCAGACAAGTCATTGACGACTGGAGAGGACTGAGTAGGAGTGGTACACAAAGGCACATCCACCTGAGTATCCATAGACTTGCGCTGACAATACCTAGGAAAGCTATTAGTGATGTCAGGGTGTCATGGAAAAACACCAACATCAGGCAACTTTGCCTTCTGTATAGGTAGCTTCAAGGGTTGTGCTGGCTCAGAAGGCATAGGAAGAGGGACTCTTACGGAATGACCTGAGTGGAAGACCCCCCCTTTTGGTAGTAAGGGACCGCTTCAAAGCAGGTAACATTTATCGACACATAAAAACGACGTGTTATAGATTCGTTACGCCAATACCCTTTCTGTATCCTAGAATACCCCAAAAGATACATTTGATAGACCAAGGGAAGATTTTGTCCACCTTGAATAGATAAACAAAGCACACACATCCAAATACATCTGGAGCGATAGAAAAAAGATCGTTGGCGAGAAATAAAACAAAATGCAGGGTTTTGCCACCTAAAGCAAATGAGGAAACCCGATTCACCAAATAGGTAGTAGTCAAAATGGTATTAGTGCAAAGCAATGAAGGAAAATTCATCTGAAACATAATAGTACGAGCCACAGATAATAGATGACGAAGCTTATGTTCAGCTATCCCATTTTGTTAAGAGGTGTAAACGCAAGTAGTCTGATATATAATTCCAAGAGATTGGAAAGATTGCATATGTCTAGAATTCACAAATTCTAAACCATTCACTCCTGAAAATTTTTATAACAATAGAAAACTGAATCTTTATTTCTTGGATAAAATTCTGAGCAAGAAAAATAACTTCAGATTTCTCTTTCATCATAAAAACCCATGACATCCTGGTACAATCATCAAGCACGAGAAAGTATCGAAAACCTCTTAAGACTATGGACCTTACATGGGCACCAAACATTAGCATGAATCAACTTCAGTACAGACTCGATATGTTTATTTTGAGAAAGGACGACCTATGATGTTTGCCAAGTTGGTAAGCCTTGTAGCGAAAGGACTCAGGAAATGATAACTCCAGAAACTGACGATGTAACACGGGCAAACTAGGATGACCAAGATGAAGATACCACTGGAGGGCAATAATGGCACAGACAACATCGACAGCAGACAATGGTGGAATGTGGAGGCAGTAAAGGCCATTTTGCTTAAGTCCACTAATCTGCCTCATTGTCTGAGGGTCCTACAAGAAGTACTGGTCGTGAAAAATTGCTCTACACTAAAGATCTTTAGTAATTTGACTGATAGACATCAAATTAAGGACAAACATTGGGACATGCATGACATTAGATAAAGGCAGAGTAGGAGACAGAGAAATATTCCCAAGTCCAGTAATTGGTGACAGACCTCCATCTGCTACCTTAACCTGGAAGGAGGAAGCTAGATCTCAAAGAGACGAAAATAAATTAGGGTCACCAGTAATATGCGAAAGGGCACCTAAATCTGCAATCCAGGTGGGAGCCTGGGATCTAACAAACATGGCTAATGTACCTGCAGGCTTCTGAACTGATGCCCCAGCTGAGGTAAATGCCTGAGAAGAACTAAATCGCTTGTATTCTACTTTGGATATAGAAATCTAACCATCATCTTCATGTATCTAAGAAGAATCATATGTACTAACCTGGTAAGCACGTGGATCCATCCGCTAAGGATATCCGTGCTTCACCCAACAACGATCTACTGTGTGACCATTTCTGTGACACTACTTATAGAAAAGGGAACTCCATCCATGGCCACGACCACGGTCACCTTTGCCTCTAGGATTCCCTTAATCACGACCTACACTAGCCATGGCAGAGGAATCGGACAAAGGAATAGGGTCAGAGGTCTCTAGTCTCAACAAACGAGCATATACCTAAGCAAACATGGGGATCTCATCCATTGTCATAAACTGATCCTTCACCACCTTGTCCTTAGAGTCAAGGCCAGATAGAAATTGGATGGAATAGATGGCCTCCCGCTGTTTTGCTATAACGGTTGCATCCGTAGATATGGGTTGATATACATCTTGTTCATCCCATAGGTTCATTATACCATAATATTTTGCTAGAGGCATATATCCCTTCTTGAGAGTGTGTATGTCTTCCAACACGTGATATAACCGAGTGATGTTATTCTTGTGAGAGTGTATTTCATGCAACACTTCGCACATCTTCTTAGCAGATGCATATGCCATAATTTGCTTGGCTATCGTCTGGGTCATGCTATTCAAAAAGCATGTCGCAACCCAATCACTATTTGCCCTCCAATCCGCAGACTTCATAGCGGGCTCATCTTCAATCAAGATATACATGAACCAAGAAAAGGAGGCAGACCATAGCAAAATGTTGGATTCGTCCAACTTAATAGAGGTCCCCTGGATGTGTAAGGATGGGCTCGTGGTGGATGGTTTCCCCATCGAGTCGCCAATAGTATTCTTTGTCTCCACCATATGAACTTGGTTCATCGGATCACTTCCTTAATGCCAGAAAATCCAGAAATCAGATCATGTGCTTCCTATTAAGCACCAAAGAGATCTGAACAATAGCACTTTAGATCATGGAGGAGAGGCAATATCCTCCTCAACGAAGATCAAGGTCTCTCACGCCTGAGAGAGAGAGAGATAGGGGTACTGCAGCTAGGGATTACAATCCTTATAGAGAGGCAGCAGTGCCACTAGAGGCCGAGTGAGGCCCCCAGCACCACCACCAGGTCCACACGCAACCTCAGGCAGCGATGCAGGGGACCCTCAAGTGTGGGTAGCGGAGTTGAAGGGAGAAGCCTCGGCGGCATCACTAAAGAGGGAGAGAGGCCGTGGGCGGCAGCGCTTAGGCTAGAACCACACCGACGATGGTCCTAAAAGGACAAGAAACGTCGCTGGTGATGGCGTTGAGGGTAGAGCAACACCTGTAGTAGTGTTGGAAGGAGGAGAGACGCCATTGGTAGCGGCATTGAGGGTAGAGGGTCGCCGAAGATGGATGACGATGCAGGAAGAGAGATACCTAGGGTTTTAGTGGATGTGTGGGAGGGCTAGGGTTGGTGGGACACCAGACCATCGATTTAGAACCGTTGCTTTGAAACCATGATGGGAGAACTAAATGATTCAACTCTATTATGAGAGCCTTAGTACCTTTATATAGAGAGCTACAGGGGAAATATAATATAACACACGCACACAGAAATAAGCACTTACAAAAATGGCCCTCAATACAACTCAACAAACCTGTTTAAAAAAAGAGAGAACACCAGAAAAAACCATAAAAGACAACCACCAGTGGTGTTGCTAGGTCTTGTGGCCACCGGTGGCCCCACAAGTTTATACGTGTGTGCTACCAGTTCCTATGCGTAATAGCACGTAGTCGCACGTGACCGCTGCACCGACCACCTACCTACTCTACACGTGTCTTGCCACCGACACTCTTCTTGCCCGCAGCGCACACGTGCACAAGTTTCCCTACTGCTGCACCCCATCATGCAAGGCTTCTATGGCACTGCACGCTACTGCACATGGTACTTGCAACTGCAAAACTGCACGTGGTTCTGTTTGCTTTTATGCGTCACTGCGTAACCTCCTATCTCTACGTGCAAACCGTGCTCTACTATTGTTGCTACTATTGTTGCAACCTACCACTGTCTACTACTCTATCTACTGCGGTTACCACTGCCACAACCCTACTACTATCTAGTGCTACTACCATTTCTACAGCCCTATTGTTGCCGTCTATGATTGCTACTTCTACTACAGTCATCTATGTCTTTTGCTGCTACTTCTACCTATTACTGTTACTGCTTGCTTGGGATCATCTCCTACTACTTGACTACTATTGCACTCAGTTTACTGTGATTGTTACTTCTACTACGGCCGTTTCTACTCCTTTAGTCCATTGCCCGTTCCTTCGAAAGTCAACATTGCGGCGGAATTCACTTTTGCAACAAATTATTTGTTGCACACTCTAACTTACAAGGGACATGATTAAGAAAATCTATTTTTGATTTATCACTTCCTATTTTTTAGGGATATGCTTAAATTTGATTTGTTAGAGAATTGTTTCTTTCTTATTATGGAAGATTGTATTGGGATTCGAAATAAGAGTAGCCCTCTTTATATAAAAGAACCAATTCTCATTATTTGTTTCTTGAGATCCATAATAATATTTCAAATTCCTCTAAATCTCCAACACTAAGCATGCAAGGGTGACTTTGTGTTTCAGTACATCCATGTCCACAATTTTCTATGCATCTGTGTGCCCCATAAATCTTCCTCTAATTTTTTTCTTGAGATTGCCATTGCATAATTTTCTGTGAATCCATTAACTAACATTATTGACCTATAAACATGGATATTGAAACAACCCTGTGATGACTGGCATATACATGGCATATGCATATCGAAAAGGTCACAGTAGCATACCTCAGTGTCAAGCATAAATCTTATAGCATTTGCCAAGCGTTCAACAGTGAGATCAGAAATGGGTATGGGCTCCGGTCCAACTCCTTTTTCATATATACAATCACCCCAAAAGAATTGATCGCCAAAAAATGGTACAACAGTTGTGGGACACTGACATCATCAATCATCAAAATAAAGGCAAACATCAACTGTTAACATCTAAAGATAATGAAAATTACTGCATTTTCATAAATTCAGGAACATAGAGCTTGATTGTAAATGGTTGGCAAATGTGGTAAAGGAGTATACCCCTGCTCTTAGTCCTGCTGCTACTGTGCCAGCACCACCATGATGAACCTGCATTGTTTTTCAAAGATGTATACTAGATCAAGAAAAGTAACACAACCCCTTTGCCCTAGTCCCCAATCAAGTACATGCAAATCCAATTCTCATCGGTCTTGTAACTTGGTTGGAGAAGATTACAAAGTGAACACCAAAGTAATTAGAATGAAGTCACATGCATACTTGTAAAGACCATATTTAGAAAAGGGACAAAAGTAATCTCTCATTTAGAATAAACACATAAATTAGGACTGTCTATATACTTAGCCCACTACCAGGTGCTAACGATATCCCCAGGAAACAGATTATCCCTTGCAATTACCCCACTCACAGAAAAATAGAATAAAAATAACTCTTTTGTCAACACTTTTTTGTGCCCACAACTTAGGCAGTGGACCATCTACCCAATAAATATGTATCCTGGTCTTACTTTTCTCTTAAAACAACAATAATCATGCTAAAGTTTCTACCTTAGTACTTTCAACAGATCACAGAAAATGAGTGTGTAAGACTCAAAGTGAATAGAGAGACAAAGAAGCAGAACTCACCACTGCAGCACACTGTGGAAATAACCAATCATGAGGGCATTCATCAAGTAGGAAAACATCTTTTGGAACTTCCAAACCTAAAGATATATCCAAAATCAAAAAAGCAAAAATGATGGACAAATAGTATATAATTTCATACATGAATTTGAACCAACTGATGTCATTTTATATCCAGCAATGATGAGATACCAAACTTTGAGATTTTTAGATCAGAAACATGTTTTATTGATGTCAAAGGAAAAAATAGATGCAAAGAAGAATAATACAGACAAAACAAGGGTGAAAAACTAGCTGCAGTTAAAGATAATCAGCACAAAAGACAAGAAAACAAGGCCACAGAAAAGCATAAGAAATTGGCCCCTGAAACCAGTAGACACATTTATATTCTGTCTCAAATTGGAAGAAAAAAATACCAATCTTTTTTAGGGGTAGAAAAAAAATGCCACTCTATATGTCCATGTTCTACAAAAGCAAAGTTTTATTTACTTTTTTCTTTCAATTACCCTTTTTGATCTTAGTGGAAATTCAATGCAGCATTCAATGAAAATCAAGAAGAATACAAATGAGAAAGCCCTACTTACGTATTCCAAGGTCTCCCCAGCCGCGACTAATTATCCCCCTTTGTCCAGTTTCTTTCAGTGCCTCCAAAATAGTGGAAGTTGTTTTTGCTGCGTCTTCAATAAGCTAGAGACAACAATTCAAGGACAAAGATACAGTTAGAAAAAAGCTGACCACACATGAATGCTTAAACAGAATCAGTTAATGCTTCAAAGGAAAAGCAGAAAATCGAGAGAAAAAATAGAGAAATGACATAGCAAGATAATTTCTGCTTCTTCCGCTCTGCTCCTATCTTAGGTACAGATGTGAAGTCACATGCAAATTGATTGTTTGGCATGCAGTTTTTCAGAAAGGAATACCATTTAATATTTAGTTCATCCATTGTCTTTGTCCATGCTCTGCATTCCTAATTAAGCGGAAGAGCAACCATTTCCCAGCATTGGTTTCAAAATGGAACATCAAACAAAGCATGTCATGACTTTAGGTTACAACAACAACCGCTTAGATGGCAAAGAAAACCCGCCTAAGTGACTACCTAGGCAATCTCTGATCTGATTGCTCCGCTTAAGCCATGTCCAGATGCCTAAGCGAAAATTTGGCATTAGGTGTGCACGCCCAGGCAGTCCTTTGGGGCTCTGGCCAACTAGTTTAGTCTGCTTATGTCAAAACTAGGTGGTGCAAAGAACTCAACTCATATTCTAGAAAGCTCAATATTATTCAGCAGGGAATCCCTTTCTGGTCACCAACTCTATGATAGTGGTTTAGTTGGATAAGTGGGGAAAGCTAAAACAACAAACAAAGCAACAGCAACCCAATCACACTAGAGAAGTTGTTTTCTTGTTTTCTTTGAAAGTAAAAGGATGGCTACTAGAGGTTAGTAGTCATCCAATTCATTCCACTAGGAAAAAGTAGAACATACTTACAAGTGGTTCATCCAGAGCTCAGACAAACATGTCTCCCTCAGCACATTTTCAAGTCACGCCCTCTCACCCTTAAAAACAATGCATTATCCTAAGGTCAAAGAGACCAAAGGGCTGCCACAGCTGTGATCTATGTGTGGATATTTGTTGGACGCCATTCCTAAAAGAGGCCCAGAAGACATCCACTGCAATAACATCAACTCCAACAAGCTGCAAGGTTGTCCACATCGTCATAGAGAAATCATGTGATGAAAACAAATGGGGGATATCTTCATCAACTTGTCTGCACAAAGAGCACTCTATGTCTGCACCATTCACCCGAGCTGTATACATTTTTTCTGACCAATCTTCCTCTTCTCAATAGCCACAACAAGAGCTTGACCTTCAGCAGCACCTTCAATCTCCAAAAGAAATGACAATCAGTTGTCATATCGTTGTTGATGTTGTTTATACCCCTCAGCAACTTGTATGCCTTGGTTGCTGAAAACCATCCTTTAGATCACACCAATTGATCCGATGATAAAGAAGAGGGCGGAAGCTCCCGCAGCATGGACAAAAGGAACTACAAACCCTGGACACGCACATCAGAGTCCCCTTTCCAATGCCGACAACCAAGACATGGATACTTCATCCCATACAGCAGACATAGAACTGTGCATGTCATCTACAAGGCCACAAAGGTGAAGAACATCTGCAAAATGGCCATTCTCAAACCAATCATCTTTCCCAGAACTTAAAGGTTCTCCCATCCCCTAAACCTGGGCATAAGAAAGTGGACACTCTCTACATAGCAGGGATCACAGCCCTCCAAAAGGTTGAATCCTCACATTGAGTCACTCCCTTACCATGAATAGATAACCTAGTATCATGTGAGTCATTCAGCGGGCAATGCCGAAAGCTATCCCCATTCTGAAAAAGTTTCACAACCCATTTCACCAATAGGGCATCACCAAAATCACAGACTGCAAATACCTAAACCATCATCCTTCTTGGACATACATATATCTTCCCACAGTACCATCTATAAAAAACTCCTAACATGATCAACCCCCTTCAAGAAAAAATGCTCCTTATCACCTCTAGTTTATGAATAGCCTTCTTGGTTGGTTTGAAAGCAAAAAGATAAAATACTAAGACAGCAGAGAGGATAGCTTTGAGGAGAGCTTCTCCTCCCTCTAAACAACAGCCTCCCACTCCAAGAATTCAGCCTTTTCCCTTTCAACAAAAGTCCCAAGTAAATGAACAGCATATGCCCTGTGGTTGCATGATGAAATTGCAAGGAAGCCACCACCTCCTCAGTTGATGTGAAAAGGCACGAAGATATGCTTCGCATGGTTCACAACCAAGCCAGAAATCTCCCCAAAGATTCTGACTAGAGCAACCCATTTTCAGCTTTCCAACTTCCCCTTTCAACAGAGAAAAGGGTAGCATGAGCATATTGCAGCATGGGCATTAGGAGAGAGCCATCAAACTTCAGTCTAAACCCAAAGAGAGCCCTTCACTGTACACCTTAAAGACCATGATTGCCAGAGTGTAAGCAAAAATATTAAACAAGAGGGGGCCAATAGGCATCCCTATCTAACACCTTGCAGAGGCTGTGTTCATGATCCAGTTGCCTTGCCATTGAACAAAATCGAAAAGGAGGTGGTAGCAATACATCTCTTCATCCATTAGATCCAAACTTCAAGAAAGCATCTCTGTGTAAGGATCTCTCATAAGTAAGACCACAAGATAGAACCTTAGGCTTTAGAGAAATCCACCTTCCTAAGGAAAGAGGTGAGTCAAATCACCTCCATGCATCAACCATATCCTTTGCCAGTATAAAAGGCTCCTGTAATGAGCAACCCTATAAGAAAGAGAACTGAAGCAGACTGATCAAGCTAGGAAGCACCACCAACAACCTATTAGCAAGCACCTTTGCCACAATCAAGTGCATTGCATTGGATAATGCAATTGCTTGAAAGTCATGAACTCCCTCCACAACCAACCTCTTTGGTAGCAAGGAAAAGTAAAATTTGTTGAGCTTGTAGTTGGAGAAAATGATCAATCATATTCTTAAAAGAAACCCTACACGTTTTTATTCCTTCTCAGAATCCTACACCTCTTTATATAGAGAAAGGTGTTAGGAAAATAACATCTGAAGACCAATAAAAAAAAAGTAAATAGAAAACAACTCACACAAAAACATAATTAAAGAGGAGAGTTCTCACCACTCCTCAAGTTGAAGCATAGATGTCAATCATGCTCAGCTTGTCACACAACATACATTAAAAGCAGATCTAGCAAGTGACTTGGTAAATATATCTGCAATCTAGTTCTCTGAAGTGACAGGTGTGGTGTAGATAAGCCTCCTCTAAATCAGATCTTTGGTATAGTAGCAATCAATCTCAACATGTTTCATGCTCTAATGAAACATGGGATTATTAGCAATATATGTGGCTGCACGATTATCACACCTCATCTCCATGGACTCCTTAATCTGGATAATGTAAATAAAGTAGGAGAAATCTCACGTAAATCATCTCAACTGTTGTCTATGCCATATCCATATACTCTGACTCAGTACTAGATTGAGACACCACACTCTGCTTTTTGCTCCTCCAAGTCACCAAGTTGCTTTCTACATATGTGTAGAAACCAATAGTAGACTTCCTATCCAGAAGGCATCCAGCATAATCCGCATCAAAATACCCCACAACAATCATGGACTTGCCTCTTCTGAATAGTAACCCTGTCCTAGTGCCCACTTTAGGTATCTAAGTACCTACATTGCGAGACCCCAATGCTTCCTGGTTGTCTTGAGCATGAATTGACTAAGCTTACCTCTAACACGAGAAATATCTTAGACGTGTAATAGTAAGATAGAGGAGTTCGCCAATTAGTTGTTTGCATCCTCTACTCTCTATAGGTTTTGACTTCGTATCATACAGGTGCACCTTAGGATCCATGGGTATGTTAGATGACTTTGTTCACAACATCCCAATCTCTCGTAGTACATCAAGTGCATACTTCCGCTAGCTAAGCACAATGCCTTCCTTGCTTCTTGCCACCTCAACGCCTAAAAAATACCACAGAGGATCCAAGTCCATGACCAATCTATCAGCCAAACCCTCCTTAATCCTAGTTATCCGGAGCTGCATCATCACCAGTGATAATGAAATCGTCAACATAGAAAAGAAGGGCAACCACCCCCTTCTCTGTCTTTCGCAAACAAGGACTGATTTGATGATGATTGACTAAGCCCTAAGCCTTCAACAACCTCTAGTAGTTTTTAGAATCAAGCCCGCGGGCTCTGCTTCGGCCCATAAATTGTCTTTTTCAGCTTGCATACTCTCCTTGAATCTCAAAACCTAGGGGCTACTACATGTAAACCTCCTTGTGAAGATCACCATAAAGGAAGCCATTCTCCATGTCCAATTAGTATAGCACCCAATCCAAATGTGCTACAATTGCTATCAAGATCCAAATTGTAGGAAGACGAGCAACTGGAGAGATGTGTCAAAGAAATCCACCCTATACATTTGGGTGAACCCCTTTAGTTGAATAATATGAATAAGTGGAAACATAAAAGATACCAAAGCATAAACAATGAGAAAAATACTTGAGTTTACATGGAAACCTTACTCATGAAGAGCGGGATGAAAATCACAAGAGAAGGCCCCTAATAGGGCTAATTTTTCTATTGATCTTCTCAAAGAAACAAGTGGGGGGTATATGCCTATTTATAGGCCACCACACACAACACAAAGTCCCACTCCACTATGTAAGACTAAACCAACTACATACATCTCCAATACCTTTGCCACAAGGCGAGCCTTATGTCGAAAAATAGATCCATCAGAATTATATTTCAAGATAAAGACCCAATGACATCCAACAACACGTGCACCAGGCATAAGCAGTGTAAGCTCCCACGTATTCCATGAGTAAAGTGCAGCTGTCTCATCCTCCATGACCTGCCACCACTTTGGATTGAATATGACTTCCTGGCATGTAGCCAATATTTGGGTAGAAGACAAGGCCTTAGGGTAAAAGCACGATTGAGAAGGCTAGTGGAGAGACCTAGCCACCTAATAACGAGCACAACTCTAATGTGCCTTCCGAACAACTATTGGAAGGTCAAGATCATCATCAAAAGGCTCAGGAACTACATCCAAATCATCACCAGGACTAGCATTAGCACCTGCAGGATCACCACTAGACACACGACGATTAGTACCATGAAGACATACCTTCTGTAAGGAGGATGATGGTGTTAAAGTAGGGGGGTGTGCTGCCCATATGTCACAGGAAATCTATATGACACTGAAGGATCTCTGAATCGACCGACAACTTTGTAGTGTCTGGTGATGTAGGTTGAGAGATAGGGAATAGGTGCCATCTCTGCTGATTAGCGAGATTTTTGTACGCAAAAAGTTTGAGTTAAAAACCCATCATCGTAATACGTAAAAATTCGCTATCAAATAAATTTTATCAAAACTCTAGTAAGTCTCGGGTCGAACATGAAGAGGCTACGTCGATTATAAAATCGCAGTTATATTCTTTTTGTATTTTCTGGGACAT
Organism: Thalassia testudinum; assembly: GCA_037157565.1. Taxonomy (NCBI): domain Eukaryota; kingdom Viridiplantae; phylum Streptophyta; class Magnoliopsida; order Alismatales; family Hydrocharitaceae; genus Thalassia; species Thalassia testudinum. Next base: position 25,739,575 of record JAZHRO010000003.1, read on the forward strand.
TCACAAAGGCTAGAAATAGCTAAACTACTTGAAATATAAGCAAGAGAGAGAGAGAATAATAACTTTATAACTATGATAATGTCAATTACAACTAATGGCTACAACTATAAACCTGAAAATCTATACCAGAAGCAATAAAAACATAGGGGGTGAGAGATTATCCACCTCAACGAATGCTTGGAAGACGAGCTGAACAGACGACGCTTGGAGGAAGGAGAGCGAAGATGGAGGAAGGAGGGTGAATTTGGAAGAACCGAGGATGAGGCAGGACATTGACATCTCGGGATCTGCTTCCGGAACGGGGGCAAGAGCTCCGTGAAGGGGTGAGAAGTGGAAAAATTTATTGTTTTTACTTCAGCAAAGGTTCCTGTAGCTTGGGAGAACTAGAGTGAGCTCAAGAACTTCTTAGCTCCTTGGGAGGTTGAG